>CM060731.1:62307432-62907432 GCA_030704615.1 Takakia lepidozioides
GTCACGATCATAGGGAACGAAGAGTAGGACAGGGAACGACTGTGGGGAACAACACCTGCGAAGGGAACATGTTAGTTCACAGACGACGGTTAGTGAGGGAAACGGTTAGAACCGCGGATAGGAAGATAAAGGGGGAAACGGGAATTGAGGGACATCATTCGGAGGAGAGGGATCGGGTAGAGATGAGGAACGGAAGTGAAGATAGAGAGATGATGAGTAGATGCTTGATATATGCAAGGCTGTAATGATATTGTAGAGCAGATTAGAGACACAATGGCTTCGGCCTGATACCTGATAAATCATAATCGGATACTTTTACGATACAATCACACTGTGTAGAGAGATCTGAGTGAAGCTGTGAAATGAATGGATGAGCTGATGGAATCCAATAGATTGATAAAGCAAACTGATACTTAATTATCAATGGTAAGATAGCTAACATGAATACCAAAAGGAAACAAATAGGAAACACCCCCATGATACACTAGCTGTAGGTCATGACTGATTGTTC
The DNA here is from genome assembly GCA_030704615.1 of Takakia lepidozioides. NCBI lineage: Eukaryota > Viridiplantae > Streptophyta > Takakiopsida > Takakiales > Takakiaceae > Takakia > Takakia lepidozioides. Next base: position 62,307,944 of record CM060731.1, read on the forward strand.
TGCGCGGGCTGAGTACTTAGAGATTTCCAACTCTTCTATCTTGGAGTTTCCGCCTCGAATAGCGAAGGGATGGGTGAGTAAAAGCCGCGCGACATTTGGCGACCATACTGGGGACTGGGACATGAACAACCAGATGTGACAGGCATCTGGTGGGATCATGGTGGTTGGACCATTAAAGAATTTGAAGTGAATCAAATTCCCTGTGGAACGAAGGAAGAAAGATTGTCCAAACAATTCTTTCAAAGGTTCTTGGAATTGCCAGACGGTTGTAAAGAAAATATTCTTAAACGAGTGCATGATGCTGATCCAGAATGGGGTCTGGAGAAAGGAGTGATAAAGATTTATCAGGTAGCCTGTAGAGGAAGAGCACGTTGGTTACCAACATTGGTTTATGTGATAGCATTGCTATCCATTAAACGAGTAGAGTTTGAAGGCTGGGAAGAAAGAAAGGTGAATGTTTATACTCATATGCATGAAGAGCTTGTACTGGTAAAGAATTGGATTCCAAAGGATATTTTGTGGATCAAACTCACACCAAGAACAGCTTTTCAGACTTGTTTGCCATATGGTTATATGGTAACGGAGACTTCAAGTATAGCCAAGGGTGCATTGAAGCTTGAAAGAAACCCAGGCATATACGAGAGATATTACAGAAGAGAGTTTTGGTTATTGCCACATTAAAAGAAATGAAAGACATGGGACATGAGTGATGAAAGAGAAGCTAGACGACAGAGATATTCAGCAAAAAGAGAAAGCTATCTGAAAGCTAATTATCCATATCTTTGGGAGAGAGGAATAGACATAGGGGAATCATCTGGACCTCTCACACCATTAAGATCAAAGAGTGCATCACCTATACCGGAAGAACTAGAGTTGGATGCCACTCCTTCTGTTTCTTTGCAAGAAAGATTAAGGGAATTGGTACAGGAAGAAGATCAATCACGAGGTGAAAGATCTGAGGTACATCCTTGGATAAAAGACTTGACAGAAATCTTTGATAAGAGTTGGCATGGAACACCAAAAGCAGGAACTCCAGTTTCTGAAGCAGAAGGTGAAGAAGGAGAAGAGGATGTGGCAGAGCCAACGGAGAGTTCAGACTCTCCAACACCATTACAGTTGAGTTACATGAGTGAAGAAGAAACCCAAGGGCAGAACTTGGAGGATGAAAACAGAGAGAAGAAATTAGAAGAGGAAGAATATGAAGAAGTAGACCCAACAGCTGAGGTTGAGACTACAACCAGGACATCCCAACCCGTTGGACCTGGATCAAGTGGAGCACTTGGATCACAGGCCAACGAAGGTGTCGGCTCAGGGGGATCAGGCGGGCTGCCTGGATCTGGCTCTGGGGGACAGGGAGTGTGGGAAGTAGTGCAACTGAAGCTGGGAATACTGTGAATATCGTGGGGCCAGAAGCAAGGAGTGCTCAAGGGCCACCACTTGGTGGAAGATCCACCACAAAAACAACAGGTCCAGAAGGACCAGCACCAGCAAGGGTGCCAGCACCTGTCAGTGGGCAGAAGGTAGGGCCACAGATGGCGTTACAACCAACACGGGCAAAACCACCCTTTCCAATATATTCAGGAAAAGGGATCCCGATGTACACATTAGCCAATTTGAGCACATGTGTATAGTGAACAATGAGAATGGCGATGATGCCAAGATGAGACTGTTTCCTTGTTCACTTATCAAGAAAGCAAGTGAATGGTATGCAAGATTCCTGATAATCATTTCCTAACCTGGAATGGCTTGAATACAGCATTTCGAAATAGGTTCAGGACAAGTAAAACTGAGGATGAAGTGTATGGAAGTTTACAACAGCTGAAGCAGAAGAAGCATGAAACTGTTGAAGAGTATATGGAGAAGATGGAATTGATGATGAAAAAGCTGGCTGCAGTACCAGCGCCCGGTTTACAGAAGACTTGGTTTGTGAGTGGACTAAGACCAGAGTTGCAAAAGAAAGTGGATATGTTACCCCATAATACAGTGGAGGAGGCATTTGAAACTGCGAACAGAATTGAGCAATTGGGAATGCTCAGGAGAGAGAAAAAAGAAGATGAGGACTCTGAGGATGAGTCAGATGAAGAAGAAGAGCAAGAACTAAAAAGAAAGAGTAAGAGAAAGGAGAAGTTGAAGAGGGATAACTATGAAAAAAAATTGGAAGAAATCTTGAAGAAGTATGCCACAGAGGCTGCAACACATTGGAGGAAGGGTGTATGGTGTGCAAAGTGCCAGAATGAAGGCCATACCACCACAGAATGCCACATGAAGGAGAAACACTGTACTATCTGTAAAATGGATAACCATTCTACTGAGAATTGTTACTACAACAGAAGGACAGCTGCAAGAGAACCTAGGCAAGTAAGGGTGCATCAGGTGCAGCCCCAGCCAAGAAGAAACAATGATCAGGACCACTATGGTAGGTCTGGTGGTTATAACAATGGCATGGAAGGGAGAGGTAATTCAAGAGGGAATTACCAGCCCGGGAATCAGGATTATAGAAATAATCCAAGAACAGACCAAGGGCGAGGACCCAATGGTGAAGAGCTATGTTACTATTGTAATCAGCCAGGACATCGCAAGGCAGCCTGTTCATTCTGGATAAGACACCAGAATGAGATGAGAGCTCCTGTGAATGAGGGCCCAGTGGTGGCAGCTCACATGGTTAGGCCATGTGTTGTACCAGAAGTAAGTACAATGATAGTAACAAGAAGTAAAGCCAAACTAATACCTCCAGTAGAAGAGGAAGAAGATGAGACTGGAAGTGGCAATGATATGCCTGAAGATGAAGAGACTTGGAAAGATGAGAAGGAACTGCACAAGGAAGTGGCAGATACTATAAGGGAAATGCAAAAGAGTACTGATATTCCTGTGGCAGATTCCTCTGATTCGGATGGAGAAAAAGAAGGGAGTGAGGAAGAAAGGAAAAAAGAGATGCAGACATGCAAAGTAATGAAGAGACTTTGGCTGAAGTAATATGTCAGACCAAAGCAGAAATTACCATTGGACAGCTATTAGCTGTGGCACCTTATTGTAGGCACAGGCTGTATCAAGCAATCAATCGAATTGCCCAAGAGACAGGAAACACAGACCTGAACAGCAAGGTGACCAGTTATAATGTGAAGCCGGAAGGGCGAGAACCAGTCATGGACTTTGATGATTCTATGCCAGTAATCCAATTGAGAATTGGAAGCACAGAACTAACTGATGTACTGATAGATGGTGGTTCTGGAGTAAATATCATGACAGACCAATTAAGGAAGAAGCTTGGTCTAAGTAACATGAAACCAGCCCCATTTACAGTAACAATGGCAGATCAAAGAAGTGTACAGCCATTGGGATTAATAAGAGGAGTTAAGATACAGATACAGAAAATGATCTTTATGATCACAGTAACTGTATTAAAAATGGATGAAGTCATGGAGGCTTACTCCTTATTATTGGGACGTCCGTGGCTGAAACAGGCCAGGGTATTCCATGACTGGAATTCTCAGTTACTAACCGTGCATAATGGGATACACGAGATACAAATTACCACAAAGAAATCTAGTAGATTACCTGCTACAAGAAGACCTCGAGGAGTCAGAGAGTATGACTGGAGAGGAGGACTGGATGAGGAGCAGGAAGCTACCCTATTTGCTGCACACCCAGAGTGGGAGCAGGTTGCAGAGATGCGGCTGGAAAGCCTAAGTTGTTTGAGAGGTATCTGCTGTGGTGTAGTGACAGCAACACCAACTGAAGAGGAAACCAGCATTTACCCATCACATTTCTATGAAGAAGAAAGGAGAAATAGAAATCCTAGAAGAACCAGCCACTGTGAGCTTACAGGATGAAGTGGTGACTGGTTGGACAATCACAGCTGATGAGCAGGTGAGAGAAGTAAATGTGGGAACTAAAGAGGAACCGAGGATGGTGAAAGTAGGAGCTGATTTGGAGCCGGAATTCTTCGAAGAAGCTAAAAGCTTGTTCATCAAATACAGAGATGTATTTGCTTGGAGCTATGAGGATCTAAAAGGGATACCACCTGAAGTCTGTCAGCATAAGATTGAACTGGAACCAGGGTCAGTACCAATCAAGCAGGCGAGGTATAGAATGAATCCCAACTACGCACAGAAGGTTGGAGAAGAGATAAAGAAGTTGGCTGAGGCTAAGTTTATATACCCAATAGAGTATACAACTTGGTTGTCACCCATTGTTATAGTTCCCAAGAAGAATGGCAAACTAAGAGTATGTGTGAACTATAAGAAGCTGAATGCTTGTACGAAGAAAGATCCTTTCCCTTTGCCATTCACAGAAGCAGTATTAGACACTGTGGCAGGCCATGAGATGTACTCATTCATGGATGGCTTCAGTGGTTATAATCAAGTGCAAGTGGCAGAAGAAGACCAAGGGAAAACAGCTTTCATCACAGACTGGGGGGCTTATGCATACAAAGTCATGCCCTTTGGACTTTGTAATGCACCAGCGACCTTTCAGAGAGTGATAAGTGAATCTTTTCATGAGTATCTGGATGATTTCATGCAGGTATTCTTGGATGATTTCAGTGTGTACAGCTCTAAGAATGAGCACTTGCATAAATTGGAGTTATGCTTGGCCAGATGCAGGATGAGAGGTCTGGGCCTGAATCCAGAGAAGTGTACTTTCTGTGTGAACTCAGGGGTGCTTCTGGGACACATTGTGTGTAAGAAGGGACTCCTTGTGGATCCCAGAAAGACAGAGTCCATTAAAGCCTCTCCACCACCAGTGAATGTTAAAAGTCTACGAAGATTCCTTGGGCAAACCAGTTATTACAGGAGATTTGTCAAAAGGTATGCACAAATAGCAGCACCATTGAGCAAACTACTGAAGAAAGATGCAGTGTTTGCCTGGACAGCGGAATGTCAACAGGCTTTGAGGAACTTACACTGTCAGTAACAACTACACCTGTGCTGATTAACCCTCACTGGCATGTAGTATTCCATGTTCACTGCGATGCATCAGGAGAAGCGTTGGGAGCGGTGTTAGCCCAGAATGTTACAGGGAATATAGATTCACCTGTGTACTATGCTAGCCGGTTGATGAACAGTGCTGAGAGGAACTATAGCACAACGGAAAGAGAAGCATTGGCAATGATCTATGCAGTGAAGAAATTCAGGCATTACCTGTTGGGCAAGAAGTTTATGTTCTATGTGGATCACCAGGCTCTGATATACCTGGTAAACAAACCTCTGATAAGCGGAAGAATAGCAAGATGGTTAATAATCTTGCATGAGTTTGAGTTCGAGGTTATTTACAAGCCTGGCCGTTTGCATCTTGTGGCAGATCATTTGTCACGACTAACAACAGGAGAGGCCGCCACAGGAGTGGACGATCAGTTACCTGATGCGAGTTTATTTGTAATGGAGGTGCAAGGAAGTGCAGATGAATGGTTAGATTGGCAGTGGCCAATCAGATACTACCTTGCTCATGGTCAGTGCCCACCTAGTTATGGTAAGGAGCAGAGGAAGAGAATCGCTATCAAAGCTTTACCTTATACTATGGTAGGAAGCAGAATGTATAAGTTAGGACCTGATGGAGTACTAAAACGATGCTTGTACCACCATGAAGTAAATAAAGTTTTGGCGGAAGTTCATAAAGGAGTGGCTGGAGGTCATTTTGGAGAAGAGACTACCAGTAGAAAGATACTACTCGCAGGATACTGGTGGCCTACTTTGTTCAAAGATGTACACGAGTATTGTCAGAAGTGTGATGAATGTCAGAGGCTAGGACCTTTGCAGAGATCTGGAAGGATGGCCTTGCATCCTACAATGCCTACGGAACCATTTCAGAAATGGGGACTAGACTTTGTTGGACCAATTAACCCACCATCCAAGAATACACGAAACAGGTACATAATTACAGCCACTGATTATACTACAAAGTGGGTGGAAGCTAAAGCTTTGAGGGACAACACAGCCAAGTCCACAGCAAGGTTCCTGTACGAGAACATACTTACAAGATTTGGCTGTCCCTTAGAATTTATCAGTGATCAAGGAAGTCACTTCATGAATGCGACCATTGAGTTGTTGACTAAAGAGTTTATGATTGTGCATAGAAAGAGTACAACATATTACCCACAGGGTAATGGGCAGGCAGAGGCTACCAACAAAATACTATGTACTATCTTGGCTAAGATAGTCAATGCAAACAGAACGGATTGGGATACAAAGCTGCTGACAGCTTTGTGGTCATACAGGACTTCATATAAAGTCACCACTAAGTATACACCATTCCAATTAGTTTATGGTATGGAAGCCTTACTTCCAGTGGAATTCCTGTTACCTACCATGAGAACGGAGTGGGGAAAAGAATGGAATTGCAAGACTCCATCAAGGTCAGGAAACATGAATTATACCATGTGGAAGAAGTACGTGCTGATGCAGCTGATAATATGACCAGAATTCAGATGAAGCGAAAGGAACAGTTTGATGAAGGCAAGTTAAAGACTTTTAAGACGGGGGATTTGGTTCTATGGTTGCAGAAGAAAGGAAAGATTCAAGCTTCTAAGCTTAAATCACCATGGAAAGACCTTATGTCATACAAAAGATGTATGATAACAACACCGCCATGTTACAAACCATTAACAAAGAAATGCTGGGAAGAGTCAATGCAAATAAGTTGAAGGGGTACAGTGGTATCCATGACAAACCCCTGCAGCATGATTTGCATGTTGAACCGCAAGAGCAGTCACGGGCTGCACCAGTGTTACGAACGGAGTATGGAACACTTGTCGCTAGGCCCAGCATATATGACCAGGGCGAGCAAAACAAACGTGACACAGCCTATCACAGCCCATCAAGGCAAAGCACAGCCAATCACAGCCCATCAAGGCAAAGCACAGCCTATCACAGCCCATCACGACGTGACACAGCCTATCACAGCCCAGCACGGCGCAACACAGCCTATCACAGCCCATCACGACGTGACACAGCCTATCACAGCCCAGCAAGGCGCAACACAGCCTATCACAGCCCAGCACGGCGCAACACAGCCTATCACAACCTACCACAGCGTGTCACAGCCTATCACAGCTTACCACAGTGCATCACAGCCTATCACAGCGTAACACAGTATGACACAGCCTGTCACAGCTCAACACAGCCTACTAAAGTTACACGATCCATAGAATCAGTGACAAGTGGACACATAATAACTTCAGGAAAATGGATGACGGAAGAGGAAACGGAAATTACTTTAAAAATGGACACGTGGAGGTCGGGGCGCGACACACAGCCGAGAAGGAAGTGCAAGAACAGGTGTCAAAAAGAAAGAGGACAAGAACGGCCGTCAAAAGGGATGAAAGGCGGGCCCATTAATGAGTACGGAAAAAGGGAAACGGAACGAACGGCAAGTACAGAAAAGCCGAATTCTTGTCACATGTGTGATCCTAGTGGACTATCCAACATGGAAAGTCCACTAAAGAAGATAAAATCTAAAATCCAGTCACAGCGGATACAGCCAATAGAAAACCAGAGAAAGGATCAAGAAAATGGAGGGAAATTGAGCGCAAGAGGCGGCGTCGTTCTGAGTAACGGGCGTCTCGACAGGACAGACCATCAATGCTATACCTTGGAAACTATGGAGGAACTAACAGACTATACGCTCGCAATATTACTTACGCAGTGGCATAGACACGAAAGGACAGAGCGGAGCTTTTCTCTTGAGCGATGCTTGCAAGCCCCGCAGGCTTACAAGAAATTACCCATAGCTTTCTGCGACAACCATACGTTTATGCTTTGTGCACTACAGGCATTCCTGCAGTTGTTACAGCCAAAACAGTTCTGTGAGTCTAAAATGAAGAGAGTGAGAGGAATGGAGGAAATCAGGGTGAAGAGCACCACGATTCTGCAGAAACAAACAATTGCTACCCCACAGGCGATACAGATACTGGAGGAGCTGAGATTGCAAGGATTGCAAAGCCTAGATTGGACACTACACCATAGACAGTACATGTTACAATTTTTGCAGAACTTTGAGCCAAGGACAGGAACAACAACGGTGAAGGGAGTTGAATTAATGATTACTCCCCTATACCTCCAGCAATTGTTTCGATTGCCAGCAGGTCAGGTGCATGTGGAGCAACACAGGGCAAGACTGCAAATAGAGGACTTATTCCAAGAAGGGAGTTTCTTTAAAACTCAGGGTTATGCTTGTACCAAGGCTGTGTACCCAGGGTTAAAAGAGGTAGGCCAGGTATTGAACGTTCTGATTGCCATGAAACAGAACCAACAGTATTTGAGCAGATCCTTCACGGAGGAAATACTCAAAGGCCTGAAGGGACGAGAGGTACAATGGGCGGACATAATGTACAACGCACTGGTAGAGGAGATGAAAAGATTACAAGGTACTACCGCAAAGTCTCCTATAATAGTGTCTGGCCCAATCATTGCTCAAATAATCCTTGATTCTGGCATACTTAATGCGCAAGAAAGAAAGGAAATGGGAGTGTTTGAGCCAGAAACAACTGCAATGGAAGAGCAAGGCTCTTCACACAGTGAGGGTGGACTAGCAGGGCAACCCGAGACTAAGAGGCAGAGACGGGGAAAGACTGTAGTGGCGGATCCACTGGCTTCACGGATTCCGCATGATAATGTTTCCCAAGCTCATGGCCAGGAAGGGGCACAGCAGCACAGAGAAATGCTATTACTGGAAGCAGGACCTTCGGAGAGGGAGGAGGAAGTTACTTCTGCATCACAACCATCACAGCCACCTGAACGACTTGTCACAAGGTCACAAGTTATCCATGCAGCTCAACCAGAAATAATTGATTTGGAAAGTGAAGGGTTAGATATTCCAACTACAGAACAGATAGTGGCAGAAATAGAGAAGGGGGACCTTCTCTATGAATATTCTGGTCTGGTCAAGGAGACAGAAATCCCAGAGGTGCAACAGTTGCCCAAGGGAAATCCTGAGGTGCATATAATACACACACCTGTGTCGGAGGTACCACAGGCGGAAGGTCATGACACTGTAGCACCGGTGATAGATGAAGTAGTTCAGGAAGAAAATCCGGTGGGACAATGGCCTGAATGGTTAGTGAGACATCACACTGTTGAAGATCAGGAGGAACAGCAGCAACCTCACCATGATGACCCTCAACAGGCAATGCTGATGAGTTCCATAGGCAGGACACTTAATTTGTTGGGGACTTATGTCAAATCCCATGTTCCAATTACCCAATTGACAGCCTTGAAAGAGGAACTCAGGAAGGAGTTTGAGGCTCGACTTGCCACTGAGTGTGCAAACAAGGTCGATGAAGAGGTCACTCTCAAGATGAAGCAGGACTTGGGAAATACAGAAATGGCTTTGCAATTGGCCAAGCAACAATTGATTGAGGCAGGCCTCGCGCAAGACCAGTTGCACGAAGCACATAAGCAACAGCTATACCAAATGCAGGTGCAGCATGAAAGCAAGTTGCAAGAACTGAATGCACTACATACGGAGTTGCAGACAGTGCATAACAGGATGGCGATACAATGTGCTACATTTACAACTATGCTTGACCAATCTACAAAAGAAATAAACAGTCAAGCGGAAAAATGTACGAAGGCAGAAGAAGAGAATGTTGAGCAAATGAAGCTCATTGTCGATATGAAGAATACAATCTGTCGCAATGAAGATACTTTCAAGCAATACAGGCAGATTGAAGCTGATCAAGAGAAGCACATCGTGGAGTTGCAACAAACCATCATGGCCAATAAAATGAAATCGCGGTCAATAACAAGGCTTGGAAGGAAGCCAATAATCTACTTGCTGCTTATGCGCAATTGGTTGAACCTCAGGCGAAGCGCATGGAGGCTTTACAACAGCAGTTGGAATTGTACAAGCTAAGAGAGGAGCAAACTCTCAGGGGAACCACAAGCAACTTGGTGGATAACAGCCTTATGCAGGTCTGGTTAGCACAAGGGCCAGTAGAGGGCAAAGCACCACGGAAGCTCACCCAAAGCGAGATGAATGAGCTCAGGCTGCAGGTGCAGAACATTGCCACAACTACTATAGACAATGTCTATAGTAGGATAGCAGAGTTACAAGAGGATGTAGACGGACTGCAGACTCAAGTGGAAGACCTCACTTCAAACATCGACCAAAGAGTCTATATCCCTCAGGAACAGCTAATGGCTTCTTATTTACAAGCCAGAACTTTGGCTTTTCAGTCTTCACAGGAGGGCAGGAGATGCCAATGATACAAGAGCCAGTACCACCACCACCACCACAACAAGTCACTGTACCAATAGCTGAACCTGTGGTTACTACAACCACACCACAGCCACCACAGCCGGAGGTATGGGGCAATGCCGCTTTTAACCCACCTAAAACTCCAGCTGCAAGGGAGTACAGTAGGGCTATGATTATGCCCTTCAACCAAATTCCCATCATGTTGGATTTGGCTTGGAAAGAATTTAGTCCTCCGCAGTCATTCGCACATTACTACCAAATCATGCGTATTGGCTGCCAGTGGCAACTAGGACTAAAGTTCTTCCGAACAATCGACATATTGAAGATCATCACTTTGCACAATACTGGCACGAGCAGGTACCATGTTGAGGGAATTGATTGCTTTCCAGGTTGTACATGGACTCATTTATACCAAGACCAAGGAGATAGCAAGTATTGTCATGGGGTGCGGGTTATACTACGCTGCTTGTTTTCTGGTACGTTACCACATTGAGCAACAAAAGATGCAAACACGCTTTCTGAGTTATTCCAGTGGAGATCATTGGGTATTACCTTCGGTGCCACCTCATATGTACCTATATGACCCAAAAGTTATGATGCAAAAGGATTCTCAAATTCGTTCATGGTTTCAAGCGGCCTGGAACCATTTGTCAACACAGAAATTCGGCATTGATGACATTTTCTATAAGGGACATGTGGCATGGAAGTACTTGCACGCTGCACCAGTAATTGGTACCCCACTCACCTGGACAGACAAGGAGCTCAGTGTCTACACCAATTTTGCTGTTCAGCGGTTACACCAAGTTGTAAAATACAAACTTCCAGACATGGTAGGACAGCATTGTATGCCCCAGATGATTCCACAAAAAGTTCGAAAATTAAAACACCTGAGAGGCGATGAGGATTCTGATACAACTGTTTCTTCACCGAATTCTTTTGACATGGGAGAAGACTATGCAATTCAGATGGAAGAGAAGAAGCGAAGGGGATCTCCTATGCCGGAAAGATTACCTCGATATCAGCCTCCAGAGGGCCTCACTTATCCAGGTAGTGATCAACCATCTCCGTCAACCAGAGACAGACCTCGGGCTCGTACACACAGTCCGCCAAGAAACTCTCAACGTCAAGAAGGTGCTCACTCACAAAGGTTTGCTAGTCGAAATCAGTAAACCGTGAGGACACGGCTTTTGAGGGGGGAAGGGGTAATGTTAGAGGACTGTCGGGGACTTAGACACTTATACGGGATCTGTAGGGTACCCTTAATTTTTGCATAGACTGAGACCAACAGGAGCCTTAGGGGTGACAGCAGCGCACTGTAGAGGGGGGTTACACATCCCGTCACAGCCGTCACAGTCGTCACAGCAGACACAGCCGACACAGCCCAACACAGCCAACACAGCCCGTCACAGTCGTCACAGCCGACACAGCCAACACAGCCCGTCACAGCAGACACAGCCAACACAGCCAACACAGCCCGTCACAGTCGTCACAGCAGACACAGCCGACACAGCCGACACAACCCGGCACAGCCAACACAGCCCGTCACAGTCGTCACAGCCAACACAGCCAACACAGCCCGTCACAGTCGTCACAGCAGACACACAACACGCCGACACAGCCCGGCACAGCCACACAGCCAGTCACAGCCCGACACAGCCAAACACAGTCGCACAGCCAGTCACAGCCCGTCACAGTTTCACACAGCCAGTCACAGCTTGACACAGCTGTCACGATCATAGGGAACGAAGAGTAGGACATGGAACGACTGTGGGGAACAACACCTGCGAAGGGAACATGTTAGTTCACAGACGACGGTTAGTGGGGGAAACGGTTAGAACCGCGGATAGGAAGATAAAGGGGGAAAACGGGGAATTGAAGGACATCATTCGGAGGAGATGAGATCGGGTAGAGATGAGGAACGGAAGTGAAGATAGAGAGATGATGAGTAGATGCTTGATATAGGCAAGGCTGTAATGATATTGTAGAGCAGATTAGAGACACAATGGCTTCGGCCTGATACCTGATAAATCATAATCGGATACTTTTACGATACAATCACACTGTGTAGAGAGATCTGAGTGAAGCTGTGAAATGAATGGATGAGCTGATGGAATCCAATAGATTGATAAAGCAAACTGATACTTAATTATCAATGGTAAGATAGCTAACATGAATACCAAAAGGAAAACAAATAGGAAATACCCCCATGATACACTAGCTGTAGGTCATGACTGATTGTTCTGCGCGGGCTGAGTACTTAGAGATTTCCAACTCTTCAATCTTGGAGTTTCCGCCTCGAATAGCGAAGGGATGGGTGAGTAAAAGCTGCGCGACATAGCCACAAGATGTGATAGTGACCATAGCCTCACTAAGTCCTCCACCACTATCCCTACTACACTCAAACTCGATAGATCAAGAGGCCGGGTGCAAGAGTTGCCCCATCGTTAGTCGCCGTCTTGCAACCTGTGAACTTGAGCTTGGGATCTCATGTATTGACTCCTATGAGCTTGGCCTCCCATGTCTTGTTAGCTACCTCCAGTCATGTCCACTGCCACTATCCCAAGCAGTGTGGACACAACCAATCTCCGTCAAGAACCTTCTCAAGAGGTGGTGTCAAGCATCCCATATGCCAACCCCTTGAGCATCGATCACACACCAGCATGGTGGCTGCCCCTTTGGCAGACCCACAGAGCATGCACCTCAAACCTGCAGGTACCACTGCCAAGTTTGGGTCAACTCTGCCATCGACATTGGGAAGGTGACATGGCGCACAATTACGCACACGGTCCTTCCAAGTCATGCCATCCCGACCCTCTAAGATCAGGACCCCTGAGGGCAACACCTCTCGAACCCTCAGAATAACACGCCCTGCAGTAACATCCAGAGTCGTAGGAGCAGTCTGCTGCAAATAAACATAGTCATCAGGGCTAAACCTCCGAACCCCAGGACGATATCCTCCACCACGTATAGTGGCATACCTCAACGTATCACGGTGCTGTGCAATGGCAAGGTTCTCAAAAGCCATGGGCATGACTTTCTTGAACAACTCTGCACGCTGATCACATGCACGTACCCACACGTCCGGATCGTCAAGGTTAAGGACTTGAGCAGTGTCCCTATGAATGGCTACAGGTAAATCCGGCTCTCGGCCAAAGAGAAGGAAATATGGTGAGAAGGAGGCAAGTGATGCTTGTTTGCTGAACCTGTAGCCCATGGCTAACCAAGGAACCTGAAGATCCCAATCTCCTAGGTGTCCCTTCTGCAAGCCATACTTGCGCAAACCCCTCTTCACCGTCTGAACAACTCTCTCTGCTAAGCCATCGGCCTTAGGATGATCCCGAGAAGTGGTGCGGTGGTCTATCAAGGCTTTATCACACAAAGCCTGAAACTCCCCCAAGAACTCTCTCCCTTGGTCCGTGAGTACCTCAGCTGGAGCACCAAATCGGCTAAGCACATGATCCAAGAATGCATACGCAACCCCCTCACTAGCCTTGTCAGGCAATGGAACCAACTCAATCCACTTGGAGAAGTGCTCTACCATCACCAACACATATCTGTGGTGGCGCATAGTCAGTGGCAACGGTCCTGCGAAGTCAAGACTCCACCTGTAGCCCAATCCCATGATTGGTAAAGGATGCAACTGTGGTGTAGGGGCGTTGAATGAAGCACGCACCCTGTCACACACCATGCACCTAGCCACGAACTGTTGCACCTCTGTATGCATACCATGCCACCAATACTGCCCCTGCAGTAAACTGTGAGTGCGTCGCACTCCAAAATGCCCCAACTCCTCATGGGCATGCCGCACTAACCGTGCACGTTGTGTGGGGTGAGGCACAATCCTCACCCGACCATCCTCCCACACTCGAAGTAGGTGTATCCCCTCCCACTTGAACCTCTTGGCTCGTTGCAAGATCCGATCCCTCTCCCTGGCAGTCACAGTGGTTGCCGTGTCTCCCGTGCGGAGGTAGTCCAACACAGCCGAATCCTCATGTATATCTCTGGCACCACCTGGCTCATCACTAGCCTCAGGGTCCTCAGACACTCCGTCTACAGTCATCCCTGTTGTAGGTCCAACCTGACCTCCCGATGCCAAGATACACAAAAATGCAGATGCGTGCCATCCCGGCACCATCTCGTCATCCGTCTCACCATGCCATTGAGCTCCTGTGTCATCCTGCTGGCTCATGCATGGATTGCGACTCAATCCATCCGCATCCCGATTCACCAAACCTAGTCGATGCACAACCTGAAAGTCATACTCCTAGAGTATGAGTGCCCACCATGCAAGCTTCCCCGTAAGCTTGTCTGACTCCATCAACCACTTGAGTGGCTGGTGATCCGTGACAAGGGTGAAAAGATTGTCGTATAGATAGCACCTGAAGTGTGCCACGGCCCACACTGCAGCTAAGCACTCTCTCTCATATGAGTTGTACTTAGCCTCTGCAGCGTTGTTCGAGCGGCTAGCATAAGCCACCACAAACTCTCTTCCCTCATCATCCACCTGTGTGAGCACCGCTCCAAGCCCCAGCATGCTCCAATCCGTATGCAGCTGAAAAGGACGCCCCCTGATAGGTCGTCTCAGGATAGGCACCGAGGTCAACCTCGCCTTGAGCTCTTGAAAAGCTTGTTCCTGCTCATCTTCCCACTGCCACTCCTGGTCCACCTTGGTCAGCTTGGTTAGAGCCTTTGCAATGGTACTAAATCCCTTGACAAACCGTCTATAATAGTTTGCTAACCCCATGAAAGCTCGAACTCGGCTCACATCCGTGGGGCGTGGAATTTGTGCAATGGCCTCTACCTTAGTCTGCTGTACCCCCAATCCTCCAGGATATATCATGTGACCCAGATACTCAATCTGGTTGTGGAAAAACTTGCACTTCCCCGGATGCAACTTCAATCCGTGCGCTCTCAAGCGCTCCAATACCACCTGAAGGTGTCTCTCATGCTCCTCCATCGTAACACTAAAGATGATGATGTCATCTATGTAGCACCGAGCAAAGTCCACCCCTGCTAGAATCCTATCCATGACTCTTGAAACTCTGCAGGAGCATTCTTAAGCCCAAATGGTAAGAACCGCCACTGATATAGGCAATCCTTGCCGTGCTCATTGATCCCCCAGAATGCCGTCTTCTGCTTGTCCGCCTCCTTGATTGGCAACTGGTGATATCCGGATCGTAAATCCAAAGTGCTAAAGGCCTTAGCATGCCCGATGGCATCAAAGATCTCCTCTGGTGTTGGCATGGCATACTTATCGGACTTGGTCTGACGATTTACAGGCCGGTAATCACCGCACATACGTCTCTCCGTCCAATTGCCATAGACATCCTTCTTGGCTGGCATCACTGTGGCTGAAGCATACTCTCCACCAGAGAGCTCCACCAAACCTGCCTCCCAGAGATCTTGAGTCCTCATCTGAATCAAAGACCTCTCCATGTCACTGTATCTATAGGGTCTCCGAAAGATTGGCGTGTCAGTGGCCAACTCAATACGGATCTCTTGACCCTTCAGTGCTCCCAAGTCCTTCAAACTGAAGGCAAAGCAATTCCTGTAAGCCCTCAGGAACCGCCGTATACGTCGTCTCTCTCCTCCGGTGACAATGGGTCCAATGTCAGGCTCCCAATTGTCCTCCGTAACTGCAACCTTAAGTCCAGTGGGCTTAGAGGTAGAGGACGCGTCCAGTGGTTGCTATGTTGCAACCTCTTGAGCAGTACTCCCTGCCTGCTCAGTCAATGACAAGGCCTCATCCTGCCCCATCATCTCATCCTTGAGGACCTCCTCAACCCGAGAAGAATCCCCAACCTCATCCATCACAGCTGCCTTGGCTGCCAACTCCCTCTGAACCTCGAGCACCTCCCACGTGTGCCATGGATGCATGCACCCCGTGGTCCTCACATGCTCGCCCCCACTCACTGCCTGTACCGTCTCGGTAGGCAGAGAGACCATTGAGGGAAGTGTACTCCGCACTCTGCGTTGCTCAGCCAGAGCCAAGCTGATAATCCAGGTCAAGCAATTGAGATCCATTGCTTGCCCCAACACTTGACGACGTGATGCCTCAGAAAGAGACGACACCGCCGTGGTACCAGTGGTAAAACCCATTGCCCGCTCACGCTCGTCAGCATTAGGCTCCACTAACTGCTGCAACTGAGCATCCCATAGGAGGCCAGGTCCACTATCCCAGAAAGCATGCGATCCTGGGAAGCTGAGCAGTGTAGGTAATGCTGCTCGTGGTTGACCCACCTTGTTGACCACTGCCAAAGGCGAACGGTCATCGTGTCTCACACGTTGAGACTGCCTCCCTGTGTCCAGAATGTTATCCACTGTGAGATGTGCTGGCCGCTGCACCCCATCAAATGCACGCTTGAGCAGTGCGGGTGGCATCAAGTTAGTCCACCATAGCCGTGGACGATGAGCCCGTGACCCCACTGTAGCTGCATCTAGCAACACTGCTGACCCAAGCCACGACCGGACTTGATGCACACTGGCCATCACCCTGGCCCAAGAATCGCCCATCAGTGGCACATTCTCCAAGATGTATGCTGGAGATACAGCTTGATGAAGCTGCAAGTGGCGCAAAACCCGCACCATCTCCCAAAACAGACCCGACCTCGAGTCTCGCAATCCATTGCCATGCCCGGCTGATGAATGCCCTTGGCAGGGCCAACCTGCCACTACCAGATCAATGGAGCCAACCCGCTCCAAATCCTGCGCCCCCAGCAACGAAATGTCTGCTGGCAAGGCCTGCTGATATCCACGAATTGCAGACACCGACAACAACTCAGGGTACCGCTGCACCAACTGAGCAACATGGCGAAGTGAAACGCGTCGTGCAGTCTCATCCCTCTCCACATACAGGTAACGCCGAACTCGTACACCTGCCTGTAACACAGCAGCCAATCCGGTGCTGATCCCGCCAAACAAGTCCAGAAGACAAATGCCTTCATCCGGATACTGCCACACAATAGGTGTGGTGTCCAATGGAGACAATTGAGGTGGTCCTGGTGCAATCCCCGCACTCTCCTCCTCTCCTAACGGTACAAAAGCCTCCACCCAGGCTTGTTGCACCCGTCGATCAGCATCCCGCTGCAAATCCTTGCTCGTGCCCCACAATGGAGTCTGAGCAACCATGGTAGGCAACTCCGCCATACCATACATGTCATCCTGCTCTCCCGGAGGTGGTACATCCTCTGAATGAGCATTGCCCTCAAGCAACTCTCTAGGCCAACTCACTGCCGCTGTGAATGCTGCTAGTGTCGGCATCTTGCCTCGCTGGGCAACCGCAACTCCTCCTATGAACGTCACAGGGAGCTGCACACGCCGGCCCTCCCCTTGACTGCCATGCAGGCCTATAGGAAGCTGACTCCTCCCAAAAATCCAGGGTGAAGCCCATGGGGTACAACACTGCCCCACCAACCAGGACATCGTATGAGACCGCGTCTGTCACAATGGCCTTGGCTCGCATCACTGAGCCATCTGTAGGGTGATCCGGCCGTAGTCTGATAGCCAACTCACGCCGTGTCATGCCCCGAGCTTGCTCCGATCCTTCCAGAGACGTCTGTATCTGGAAAGGACAAGGCTCCATATCCGCCTCCGTGAGGCCCAAGCCTGCAATAGCAGCTCTGCCCAGCATCAGTGGCTGAGCTCCCGAGTCCAACAAGACCCGCAGTGGCCGGTACCTCTTGCCTGCCGGTCCACTCAAACAAAAAATGCCATCCTGGTTGTCTAACATGACAACTCCAGGTGTCACCATGGCGCGCTCAATGGCTGGCCTAGCTGGCAGCTCCATCAACCTGGCAGCTGCAGCTTGCCATGGCGCGCTCATGGCTGGCCTAGCTGGCAGCTCCATCAACCTGGCAGCTGCACTGCCATGGCGCCGCCGTGGCAGTCTTGACCCTCAAATCCGAGGATCCCTCCGGCACTACACCCCCACTATCTCCGCAGAAGATGAAGTAACCTCCCCACTCTCACAGAGTGTAGCTGCCAGCCTGAACACCTCAGCTGGTCTTACCCCGACGTCGCAATCATGGTAGCCGAGAACAATGGAGCCTGGCACACAGATGTGGCCGCTCCTAGCAGCACACTAGCTGCCGTAGCCTTGGCAACACTAGGTAGTGGTGCTACCCGTGTAGCTCTCCCCAATGGCATAGTAACCTCCGCCTCGGTAACAGTCGGGCGAGAACTAGGTGCCATGGATGGCGTCGACACTGTCTCCGCCAATGTGAATGACTGAGGAAGCCTAGCCTGACGGCTTGCCTCCCCACGCTGTGGATCCAACTCCACCTCTGCACCTCGTGGCTCAGGAACTCGTGCTGCTCCTCGAGTCACGGCTGCAGCAGACTCCACCTGCACTAGTGGTAGTGCTGCTCCACACATGAATCCCATGCCTCCCATATCTCCTCCCTCAGGAGCAGGAGGTGGACCATCCGGCCTTAGAGCCGGTACCACCTGAGCTGTAGCCATGGCAGCGAGCCTCTGCTCTAGCTGCTGAAGCCGGTTGGCCATGCCTTGGTCAACACCCTGACCTCCGCGTCCTTGGCCATGTTGAGCTTGCCCTTGGCCTGCACCTCGTGGCTGGCCACCTCGTCCTCTCTGGGCTGCTCCACCTCGCCCCCGGCCACCATTGTTCCCTTGGAACTGGCCTGGGCGCAACTCAGGATGCAAACCATAACACTGGGCCTCTCCATGCCCGTGCTTGCCACAATGCCCACACTGCAACTGTGCAGGCTGTGCATGTGCCGTCCTTTGCCTCCCTCTGGGCAATCCTTCTTGACATGGGTCCTCCACATGTCCAGCACACCACATCCGCCCGTTGTTGGCCAGCAAATGAAGGGAGAGACCCCTGCATCTGAGGTCCTCTCTGCCCTTCCCTGAGCTTCACATGAGCCCCTTGTTGCCTTGAGCACGTTGAGGTAGTGGTTGGCTAGGAGCACCACTACCCCGTGGTGTCTCCTTAGCAAATCCCCCATGACCACTCGTTCGTTCCTCCACCATGTTGAGCTCTATCCGCTCTGCCAGCAAAAACACATTTGTTAAGGTGGGTTGGGCCGCTTGTAGGAGAGTTGCATCCCGCACCAGCCCTATATCCAGAATTGGACTGCCTGAGCTTCCGTAACCCCTTGGGTTACATTTATCAAGCGCCTCATGCGAGTGAAAGCCTCCCTCAAGCTCTCGGTCGGCTTCCGTTGGAACTCTTGCAAGCTCCGCAACTTCTCTGTCCTCACCCCTTGGTAGTTCCCTCTCAACTCTTCGAAGAACTCCACAACAGGGTTGAAGGCAGGCACGGGTACTAGTGCTGGTGCGGTAGTGGCTTGGGTGGACGTCGTAGCTACTGTACCACCAGTCCCACTAGTCCCCTCTGCTACTTGCTGAAGTTGCCGGTGCAGCGGCAGGTGCAGCCACTGCCCTCGTGGCTCTAGTGCCCCTAGTGATGGAGACATAGTCGGGTGACCAGTACATCCTCCACTCCTCGATCTCAACCTCATGCCCCCGCCTAAACTCATGGTAATCATCCATAGGCGGCCCCTCAAGGTGCTGAAACAGCCCTTCCATGCCATGAAAGGCGTAAATAGTTGTGGATTGCGCATTTGCTGCAAATTCACACCAACTATCAAACTCTTGGATAAAATCATCCAACTCGATGGTGCCCACCGCCCCAGAGTACCTTCGTGGCCCCTTGGTAGCTCCATACATCTCCTCCATTGTGTCCCACAACAATGGCAAGGAAACAACTTTTACCGCCGGTATGAGTCCTCCTGATTCACAATCCGAATCAGAACCTTCCGTAGAAGATACAGGAGGTGAAGGTGGCCTAAACCGCACACCTCGTCTCGTGTACCCAGTAGTATCGCTAGTGCTCGAACCGGCACTGTCCCCAACAACTAGTGGCACCTCCGTGTTGACACTCAACCGGTCATGAACATGTCCCTAAACCCCTCTCCACAAGGTAACCGGGTAGAGAACCTGTTGCGGCTTATGGTTTGGAATACTAAGTTCCTAACATAGCCTACACCTGTACCTGCATCCACCGCAAGCACTCCTATGGTTGGCTGGTCATCACCTCCAACCTCACCACAGGAGAAACAATGATGGTCTGGCTGGTCATCACCCCAGCCTCACCATCGACAGCATGCTCTAGGACTGGCCGGTGATCAAATCCGGACCAATCACCTATAAAAACAAGCGCCCACACAAAACTAGCATGGCGCACAGTCAAGCATGCAAGTATGGAGGGCATCCAAACACAAGAAATCAGAACGACAACTCCCCCACACCAAAAACAACTCCACGGTGTTGCTCCTGCAAGGACACCCCAGCCCAACCCGGACTGACTCTTGCCTCCACCTACGGAAAGGTCTTGGCCTAATGAGAGGGTAGAAACTACGGGGAAGAGAAGCTAAAGCAATGCCTAACCCCAGCATGCCCTCATCCCAACACTCTTCATCTCCTCTCTTCCCTCACTTGCATGACCATGGGAATATCATGAAGATACTCCTCAAACCGCCCTCCACGAGCTTCAAAATTTGGCCTTCAAGACCACATGCCAGTCCTTAGGCAGTCCACCAGTGCCTCCACAAGTCAGCACAGGCCGTCCACAGGTCAACACGGGCCACCGCAGACCAGCACAGGCCCACACAGCTCACTGGTCACAGCCGTCACAGTCCCACAGGCCACTAGGCACAGCCTGTCACAGCCCCTCACAGCCCGTCACACAGCTCGCCACAGCCTGTCACAACCCCATCACAGCCCCACAAGCCACAGGCACAGCCCGCCACAAGCCTGCACATCTCACAGCCCCGCACCCCCTTCACAGCTCGCTACATCCTGTCACAAAGCCCGTCACAGCCCCAAAGGCCTCAGGCTCGGCCTGTCACAGCCCCTCACAGCCCGTCACAGCCCCATCCATGGCCGCCCTGGCAGTTTAGCCATTTCTCCAAGGGGTTTAGCCACGCCAAGCTAGGGTTTGTGTCTCTTGGACTCTAGGCTTCTTTCCACCGAGCTATGGCAGCTGGGAGGAAATTAGCAAGGTATTCTTGTTCTTTCGGCTCCCACACACCACCATAGTAGCCCTAAGCCATGAGGTGGTTGCCACAAACCAAGCCTTCTTTCTCACTTAGCCTCCCCAAACACGCCACTAAACTCAATGGCAAACAACCAAGCCCTGCTGGTTCCCAGCCCTTGTGAGCACTCATTCAAGCACTCTCCTTGGCCATATCATCTATCTTAGAGCCTATTCCAGCCCCCTACACCTACTGCTTCAAGAGTTGCGCTCCCTTCAAGCTTGAAGTTGAAACCCCAACTCACATAGGCCCTACAAGTGCTTTTCTTTCACTCCAAGTGGAAACCAGCCCTAGACCTTCCGTTCTAGCTCTCTAAAGCTTGAAAATAAGAGCCTCAATGGGCTGAAGGCATGCTCCACACATGCCCCACTCTCAGCATAAGAGAATCAGCTCCTTTCCTTCCTTTCTTGCACTCCCACACCTAAAAGTGCAAGCCTTCACCAAGCTGATAGCATGCTCCACACATGCAACCTCTTCACACAAGAGGTATCAGCCCCCTATCTTGGCTCCTTGGCTCCTTGATGCTCTCTAAGACAAGACTAAGCACTCCATAGCCTTTGCCAAGCTCCTGAAACCCTAAGGCTTACATTTCCAGCCACAAGACACTCCTCTTGTGGTGCAAGAGCTTTTCTTCCAAGCTCTGAAACCCTAGGTGTACATTTCATGGCCTTGCTGCACCTCTTAGCTCTTGTTCCAGCCCTGCTCTTGCCATGACAAGAGCCCTCTCAATGCTGCATCTCGAGATTGAAACCCAATCTCAACATACTCCACAAAGTGCACTGATTTGCCCCAAGCCAAATCAGCCCTTTCGCTTGGTCTTGCAATCCTTCACACAATGAAAGCTCGCATTTCCAAGTCCAGTTCTCAGCTTTGCCACCAAAGCCACTATAACCTGCTCTTGACTGGTCCTCTTCCCAATCGTGCTTGCTCATGCATGTACACAATCTGAAACCATCAAGGTGCTCTGGAATTACCTGCAGCATGGTGCTTTCATCTCTGAAGCTGAAGATCGAATGCCAAGGTCTACCACCTCGTAACTCACATCGCCTCCGCTTCTAACAACCAAGAGCTCCACGGTGCTCCTTGCATAACAACTTGGTTTCTCTCATTCTCAAGCAAAAACCACAAAGTGCTACAAATAACTCGTATCTGGCACTCACAGATACGAGCTCACCTTTCTCGAGTGATAAAGAAGAAGAAGAAGACATACAAGCACAAGCTCATGAGAGCTCACAAAGCTGAAGCATAAACTCATGCATATATAACCTCATCACTCAAATACAAGTCAAGCCAAGTGCACCCCACGCCATGGGGAATCCACACTACGGCGCCATAGCTAGGCGCGGTGAGGCTCAACTCGAGAAAGATGAGCCTCCCGCGCTTGCCGTGAAGATAACCACTCCAGGGCCTAAATCTGCCTTGACCCCTGGATTGACACTTGGGCCAATCCCAAATGTCAATATGTAAAAACTAGCTATTTCCTAGCTAGTTTCACACTAGTGGTAAAATAACTTGACAATGGAATCGGCTAGAATTTTGTAGGCTCGGGTGACTCGTATCACCGAAGTCCCGGCCCCGAGGTATGGACGGATTTACACAGTGTTGTCTACTGGCTCAGTTCTTCATGGCAAAGAATATCAGGTTACCGTGGGGAATTTCCCTTCGTGCACTTGTCCGGATTTTGTAACGATGCGTGAGGGCGCTCTCGGCATGAGGGGGAAGTGGGTCCCCTGCAAGCATCAATATTACATATACCTTATAATTATGTGCTGTGACTGTAAGAGAGACCAATTCATTCACCAAGCCACACTAGGCTATGGAGAAGTCATCACTCTTCTGCAGCGGGACACCTGCGGTGGGGCTCCGCCAAATTCTCTGTGAACACAAACGAGCCACGCCCACTTCCCGTGCTGGTTTCCAGCTTATCGTGTGGAGTCTTTGCATGTAGGACAAACACATACATTTCGTTCGCGGAACCAGGGCAATTGCACATGTCATTCATTGTAGGCGTCTTTCTGTGAATTGAAATAAAGTGTGACGATCATTTTGAGCTCAAATCTGCCATATGTTCATATTCCTCTTTTTGTGCAGACATTGCAGACATGGTGCATGGTGGCCCCTTTGTTTTGTCCACGTTTGTCCACGGTAATAGACCCTCTTCCTGCAATCCTCGCCTATAGGGCCTGCTTCTCCAGCACATTGATGCCGCTCATGCTTTGCAGCTACAACGTGAGTTCAGCTCCCAGGCTCACGGGGCTGAGCTCACGCCGTAGCTACGCTACTCCCCACACCTTGGTCGCTTTCCGGCTCGCAAGCTTGCTCACTAGTTTTTGGTCACCAACGGGCTTGCACCGTTCTTGGGGTTACTACTCCTTATTAATATTTCTGTAGGTGTCCGCAGGGGTTCCACAAGTAACTAAGTCCAAATCTGGTGCACCACCACTTTGACCCTCGATCGTCCC
Source organism: Takakia lepidozioides (assembly GCA_030704615.1). NCBI lineage: Eukaryota > Viridiplantae > Streptophyta > Takakiopsida > Takakiales > Takakiaceae > Takakia > Takakia lepidozioides. The sequence continues at coordinate 62,331,654 of CM060731.1, forward strand.
TGTGGTGAGCCGCGGTGAGTCTTGGCCCACCCACCACGGCCCCAATGGACCGTGGTGAGTCCCAAGACTCCCCATGACTCCCACCATAAGGCCTCAGCCTCATGGTGGTAGCGTAGGGAGTCATAGTGGGGGTGGGATAGGACTCACCACGCTCATGGAGCCCCCACCACCGCCACCTGGTTTGTGGGGCTCCACCTAGTGAGCGCCACCTTCAGCCCCCTTTCCTGTTTGTTGCCACTGCCCCCATCACAGGGGCAGCCCCTCTTGTGTCCCGACCCCCCGCCCTCAAGGCAAAAGACCGCGACATCATAGGTCTCCAAAGCCTCCATCCCACGTCCCTGTTGTGCATACCCTGCAAGCATCGCACTCCACGACACCACATCTCGTTCAGCCATAGTGTCAAAAACTCCCTTTGCATCCTCAATGCATTCACATTTGGCATACATGTCTAGGTCAGGGCAATGTTCAAAATGACATCTGGTGCAATTCCAGCTTTGATCGATGTCACCATAGACCTCTTTCTCCCTTTCCAGGCTTGTACACGCATTGCAAACACAAACAAACGTGATGTGGTTGGGCTTCACCCCTTCGCGCATCATTTGCTCACAGGTCTCCAAAGCATTCGTACCACGCCCATGCTTGGTAATCCTGCCAACATTATATTCCATGTGATCAAAGATCGTTGAGGCATTATGTGTTGAACACTTAGTGATCATCCATGATGCTCCCCTTAACATACATGTTGACAAGGGTGTTGAGTAGAAAAACGTTCAGCGTGAATCCACTTTGGACAATGTGAGCACGTGCACCTGCTTTCTAGCTTCCAAGCCTTTCATCTTGATGCACTTATGCAAAAGACACACACACGTATCTACATCTGCTGAAATGCCTCCTTGGTTTAAAGTCTGTAGAGCCTCTTTCAGTCTACCTGCCTCATAAAGCATGATCTTCACATGCCCATAAGTGCCAGAAGAGGCATTATGGACTCCCTCTCTTTATCCTCTTCCAGAAGCTGCGGTCATGGTTGAGGTGTGGTTAAACTAAACCTAATTAATTAAGGATTCGCAGCAAACTGTCTTACTGAGCATCAATGCTTGCTCCGCTATAGCTGCCGCTTCCAGCTGACCATCAACCCATGGAGGTTTCTTGTAGCTTCCACAGGGAACCATAGGTAATATGGAGCTTGAAATCCGACCCTCTTGGAATGATACGGACCCACACTCTATCCTGCTCCTTCAGCTATCACTGCCTCTGCACAAATCATGCATACATCCTTGCCGTGCTGCCAATGTGATCATCGCACTCCACGACACCAGATCTTGTTGAGCCACAGTCGAACACTACCTTTGCATCTTCAATGCTTCCGCATTCGGCATACATGTCCACCAAGGCGGTGTTGATCAGAATGACAAACCCTACAATTCCAGTTTTCACAATGTCCCCATGGACCTTCCATGTCATTTCTAGGTGGAGACAGATTGTACATATTAAAATATGCAAGCCCCCAAGGCCAGATTTTGTTTGTCTGTTCTTGTGAAACACACGTAAGCAAATGTGCCCCCGAATCACGGGTGCAATCAATACGCAGTGGTTCATGGAGTCATTGAGTCGACTTCATATTAACTTTAGTGAATAGAATATGTTTATTCCATTAATCAAATTCGGAATGTAAATTTCTAGTCGCATGTGCAGTAATTAGAACCACTTGTATTTTCCGCTTTTTAAAATTTTAAGTATTTATATAATTAGTCAAATAGCTGCGATTATTGCTACGACTCCGGAGTCATTGACCCAACTTCTATCCGCCGTCTGAAATGCCCCCGTGGGCCTTCATTATCCGTTTCGACTCTCTAGTATTCTCGTGTGTTGCTGAGTGGTTCCCGGAGTGGTTGGCGGACATCCAGTCGATTTGGAAAAGACAACCTGGAGAATTTCTACAACCATGCAAAGCTAGTGCTGGACAAACTACCTCCCCCGCCAGGGGTGCCTAATCAAGTCTCTTCCGGCACCAAGGCAGATGCGCAGGGTAGAGGTCCCAGGCCCCTAGCTCTGATTGAGCTTCCGCTCACTATCCCTCCAGGCTTCAAGCCCGTGGAAACCACTACTGCCAAATCGTCACTCCAGCTGCTGCTTGAGCCTGCGTTGCCCACACACACCCACAACGCTCAGTTGACGAGCACTCTCACCATGCATGCCAACACAGCTGATGCCTAAGTCTTCGTCAGGCCGCCGTGGCCAAGTCACTCCAAGCAGATCACGCCAGCTTGCATCTCTCCCTCTACTGTTCATTCTGCTTCTACCGCTTCTCTCTTTCTCATTACTTACCATAGTCTGTCTGTAATTCTCGTTTCAAATATGCAATACCATGACTTCTTCTCCACTGCTCATATTCAAAGCACCCACTTACTACCCCCACCCCCCCCCCTCTCTCACCCATCCGATCTACAATGTTGCCATCGCGCGCACGGTGGACATACTGTGCCACCCTCAGTCCATACAAAAGCAAACCACGGCCGCTCTTCCACCGCAACACACTACATCCCCTACGTTCTAAGCACCTGTTCACTACATAACGTCCATAATAATGCGCAGCTCCCCTGTCGTCGGGACCCCAACATATAAAACTACACTACCAAGCCCCGCCTGTACATATCAAACTCCCACATCCTCTGCCATCGCTCCAGAGTGAGGAGCTCCCCGATCCCTGCTCACCCAACCTTGCGTGTCACAATAACCCATCACCCACTCAACTCCAGCCAGGTGGCCAATGTCCCTATGCGCCACATACCCCCTATGGCTTAGAGGCAAATCTCCACACAACATGCAGAAGTACCTCTGCCGCCGCACGATGCGGCCACGCGACGCGACTCGGACAGGCGCCGCCATGTATATAAAAGAAAACTTGTGGATGGGACGTTGGCTATGTCCATAATGGTGCACACATGACAAACCGTTATGGTGCGTCCATAATGATGCTCCATAATTGTGCTTCTATAATTAATAGCGGTCATTTTTTTTGGCCCTATATGAAGAGGATCAGCTCCAGATTGATGCTCATTTGCAACCGCCATCCAAACTTGGAGTGGAGAAGAAAGTGGGGTGGTGTCGCGAACGTCAGTAAATGTGCTTTCAAGTTAGTGTGGGGGTGTTGCGTATACAACAGCCTGCAGTTTGCGTTGTGGATTTTTATTGTTTTATGCTATGTTGTTGGACGTTTTAACAATAAGGAGAATAGAAAAAAGGGAGGAAACAAGAAGAGCAGCGTCGAACATATTGGTGTAGCATGCGCAACACCTTTAGTCAAATGAAAAATTAATAAGAGTACATGTTGACTAAGAGGGTGTTGCGTTCGCAACCACCTCTTTAGGGTTTAGGGTTTAAAATTTGGACATGTTCACGAAATGTAAGATATTTCATCATGTTCACTAGGGTGTTGCGTACGCTACACCCTCATCTTCTCCTTGAAAATAAGAACCTAAGTTGGTAGGAAGATATCGACGACAAAGAACATAGGGGTGTTGTGCATGCTACCCCTCATCTTTTACTTGCAGATCATATCATATGTAGAAATGTTTATTAGAAACATATCTGGAGCTATGTTGTCCACGTTTTGTTGAAACTCCATGAGTTTGAGAGGTCGAACCACTAGAGTAATCTATGTGAAATGAACTCAAATTGGAGGCATAAGCCTCTTATACTGGAAGGTAGATAGGTAGGTAGGTACTATTTGGTAGGTTGGTATTACTTGGGAGATTTATATTGGTTGATAGATTACACATATCACATTAATGTTTAAATTAATTTTTTAAATATTATGTGTAGGTTGGCTTCAAATATGGTTGGAACGAAAAACACAACGCATATTGTACGCCTAGAAAATCCTCCACCGCGTCCTGAGGCTACAAGATCTGCAGAACCAAATCGTCCTAATAGATGACAAAGATTGTGGAATGATGTAAGTTTGGAATTTGTGGATCATGGGTTTTATGTGGCCCTTTTACAAAAACAAGGACATTTAGAGACACCGTCTGCAGGATTATATGTAACAATCGATCCGCTGACAGATCCCTTACGCCTACACGACGCACAATTGTTGGGCATACTGAGAGGGATATTCGTAGCGGATAACGGATGACACGTCATTCAAAGCAAAAGTACAATTAGTGGATACAAGGGGTGAATCGAACATGTATAAGCTACAAAAACAATGTTTGTCAATACCGTCTGTACTTCTTGAAAGACCAGACCCCATGATGAAAGATCTTCAATACCTTGTGAAATGGTGAAGTGAGCTTGACGAGGGAGAACGAACTCGTACAGAAAAATGGTCGATCTTACTGATGGAACATGAGACGTGGTTCCAAACTCAGAGCCAATACATGAACAACAACATGAACACTTGATTGAGTCTGATCCTGTTATATACCGGGAAGTGTTGAAGGAGCCAACATTTTTGGAGAACCGGTGGTGCTCAACCCAATTGATGGATTTTCATATACTCATGATGAACGTCGTTTTCACTCATAGCTTAATGTTCATGTGATTGACTCAGAAATAGAACGATACGGGACTTAGACTGGAATGAAATAGAGACTTTTTACTGATGAAGAGTATGATAAGTGGATGAAGGATATCCCAAATGTGTTCCACAGAAATGATGGAAACCAGACATGCCATATATGAAATAAAAGAGGGTTGGAATTCATGGGTGCATTATGATCTACTTTAATGGATGTTTCTCCCTTATGATTTTGACAAATATATATTTTACAATATATCATGGTGTGTTAGATGCATGAAAGTAGGAGCTAGGGGCGGGTACACCGGGTTTGGGTAGAGCTATTGGAGTTTCAATTCTCTTACAATAAAAGTGGACAAGCCATTGTCCACTTTTAACGAACACAGTGTTTGGACCAATTTTTCAAGGGACCAATGTCTGTTGGATAATTGTTTCTAGATGGAATACATTGATTTTGGTATTGGATGAATTTTTTTTGCAGCTGTTGGATGAGATATATTTGCTTGTTGGAGTTTGCTGCTTTTTGTATCAAGTTTTTTTTTAAACGTTTTGGCAATAGCGGTGGTATTGACACCCTATGCATTTTATAGAATGAGTGTGGATAGCAATAACATAATTAATCTTTGCATTCTTTGCACAAAAATAGAGTACTATGGAACACTGACTTGGACGGATTCAAGGCTATATACTCAAATTGTATAGTTTAGACTGATCCGAAATTGACGGGAATGTAAGACTGACACTCTTATTTCGAACAAAAAACCTTACTCTGAATGGTGAAGGGCAAGCTAGCTTGCATGTACCATGCATTTGTTCAGATAATAACCTTGCTACCATGCCATATCAACCTAATGTATATATTTATCATATGACATGTAGTTCATCGTATCACACACAAGTTATGGTGTAGTATCTATTTTTTTAGGAATTATAATTACCATAAAAATGTTTCAAAACTTTTAGTCACCAGAAAGGTATGTTCATAAATTTTTTTAAATTCAATTTTAATATAAAATAGGTTCAATACTAATCCAATAGTAAGGTGAGAAATGTGTGAAATGAGGATTCCTCCACAAAATATGAGGTTAAATGTCCTAAGCAATGTGCTGTGGAACATAAATGATGGGCCACAAAATGATTTATGGGGGCAAGGGTGGGAGTGGCATGACTTGTGACTTCTGCGTGAAAGCTATTTTTCCTTGATTTTTATCAATATAACATAGAGTATATCTAAAGCAAAATAAATAAAAATATTTTCCAGTAAATCAAGCGGCTAGTCACCGACTCCTTGTGAGTAGTGGAATCTACTTTCATCCATAATAAACTTGAAAATTCATCTTTCTATTCGCCTTACGATTTTTTAAATTGGCAGCACTGGGGGGAGACAATGACATGGGATGCTCCGAGAGAGATGCACGCCTTGGATGCGAAGACGTTAACTAGGGTTAAAGATCTGGTGACCTTTTGGGTGACATCCAACTGGGAAATAACCGTGCGTGCTAGAGGCATACGACAGTCCAAAGGGAGTTTTTTTCCGGAACTTGGGAGGGCATTGGAGCTATACCAGACAAAGATTCTTCCGATTGCCTGAGGATCCGTGGGTGCCAGCGGAAAACAACCCATACAATCGCGAACCGATTGGGAGAGACCTATTTATGAGAGAGTTGGAGGCCGTTAGCATCCGTTGGGAGAACATGAATGAGAGGTATTGGGTGCCTCGTCGGGATGAAGGGCCATTTCTTTCAGAGTTGCGCAGAGACCCCCGACAGGAGGAGGTGTTGGACAATTTCAAGGCTGCCATCACGAGTGTTGTAAAGTATTGGCAGAACACATGGCGTGACCAAGTTGCCCTTATTCCAGGATTGCAGAACTCTCTCTAAAGAGTACATGAAGTAGAGCACAAATCAAGTTTGGAGTGCAAAACGGGCAAGAAATTGTGATTTGGGTCCAAATGAATTTTGATCGCAACAAACCATTAAAACATTATGGTACGAGACAAACACAATTGAAAACAACATTTATTCAAACATGATGTACAGTCAGAGGTCTACAAGTTTCCATCAATCCTCCAGCAATTTTTGGGCTCGGGCCATTTTAATAGCCCCGTCATAAAACGCTTCACAATATTTTCTAGTTTGTACCGCAACTCTACTGTGTCTACACACAAGTTTTCCAGAGCCAAAGCAAAACAAGTTCCAGTAGACATATCGTTGAACAGACTTGCATCGAACGTGTTACCCCCATTTATTGCCTGGGCTATCTTCCCAATTGCAAAGGTCTCTGATGGCACGGTTAGAGGGGGCCTAGGAGGTGTGCCATCTGACTGGTTGTTAGCTATATTATGAACAATTGCAATTTCAGGTGCAATCCACCATCTATGTGCAAGAGTCTTTATCATCTTGTCTCTGCTCTAAAAAATGTACAACGTGGTTTTTGGGTCATCCATCGTGGAGGCCATCCCCCAATCGCATACCCCGATGTACACATCTTCAGACCCTTGTGGAAAATGCAACAAGATGTTGTCGGGGGACATGTCGTTGTGCAAGAGGTGGTGATTATGGACGTTGAGCATGATGTGCAAAAGCGCCCATGCCAATTGGGTGCAATTCTGTCGGAATCGAACCAGTCGGTGGACCTCCTGCATTTCCTGCTCCGTTACCCGTCGTTCCATTAACTCTATGTTATCCCGATCATTCTCCCATTTCCTGTCAATACTCAACCATGATCGTATGGTCCCCCCATTCCACCAATGTGTGTAACCTTCATTTCGACGTGGATGCAACGCAAAATACTTTATGATGCCGAAATGATGGAACTTTACAGCCAACGCCTCATTGTTATGTTGGACTTTGGCAAACAACATTTGTTTTTTGGGCGCGTCGAGTTGTTATACCTGTGCGTTTGTGGATCTGTATTTCACATTCAATGCCGCATCGCGGGACGAGGACCCTGCCTTCCATGGGAGTGGTTTCGTACGTCGTTTGGGACCTAGAGGATATTGATTCCGGGGAGAACTGAAGCGTACCGCCCATCGTCCGCCGGCCTTTGCCATGTCAGACCACCAATCCACAAGCACAAAAAACTCCTCCTCCGAAGTTGGCATGCGACCTTCAGCTACAGGTGTTCTCGTAACAAACTTGTCCATGGTTTGCCTCAGATTCCATGTGGCATCATGGGCCCGGTCCTCCATCCATTTCGTAAACCGGAACTTCGCCATGTCCTCCTCCCATTCATCCCGGCCAAAGCCTCCCTCATTCTCATCTCTATATTGTGCTGGAATCTAAGGAACCCCTCTTTCCCATGTCGGACATACAAAAGATTCAAACGCATTATGTCATTGTCCTTCAAATAATTCAGCACTACTTGCTTCACCACCTTCGCGGCCTCTGCGCTTGGATAGTCTTTTTTGTTGACCTGACTATCCTATTCATGTGCATGTTTACACTTCCTGCCTTTACGCCCACTTCCCGAGGAACCCCTTGACACTGTGTTTGAAGCAACGTTTCCGGACATGATGAAAGTACTCTGCGGAATAGACGCGGCTTCGTAACGGAAAACTAAACCCAGACTATTGATAACCTTATATACTAGCAGACCAATTTCCTCACCCTCTATTGGTATAGTACCCAAAGCAAACTCTCCCGCAGTCCCAGGAAAAAAAAGCAAAAACTCCTCCCTCACACAAATCCACTTTCTCCCCCCCCACGCTCAGTCCTGGCCACCGAAGTTCAAACTCCAAGAAGCCCTAGAACCGCACTCACAGAGAGGGAAAAAAATGGGTTGGGAATGAGGGGTAGGCCCTTACATACTGCCTGGAGAGGTTGGGCGCACGACCGCCTCTGCTAATATTGATGCTTGCAGGGGACCCACTTCCCTCTCATGCCGAGAGCGCCCTCACGCATCGTTACAAAATCCGGACACGTGCAAGTAGGGAAATTCCCCACGGTAACCTGATATTCTTTGCCATGAAGAACTGAGCCAATAGACAGCACTGTGTAAATCCGTCCATACCCGGGGCAGGGACTTCGGTGATACGAGCCACCCGAGCCTGCAAAATTCTAGCCGATTCCATCTTGCATTCGTGATCTGCACCCGAAGCGACACGGCGCACTGTTTTTCCATCTCTTTTTGTTGGGTGGGAGTTGGCACCGGGTGGAGGCATTGTCGGAGCTTGTGGCACATCTGTGCCGACAGTGCACAAGGGCACCACTCGGGATCGTGCAAGACAAAACCCTCCCTCCTCCAGCATGCTTATCTCGGTTGTTGACAGCGACGTCCCAAGTTTCACAGGCCAAATTGCGGGGGGAGGGGGTTTCATTATCACCGAAGGACGAACTGTTCCCTTGACGCATCGTGCCATATCGTCTGGGCAGAACCAGAACTTGTGGTCCTTTGACTCCCCACTATGATAAGGTCGGAACAACCCTGTGAATGTTGGAGCTGGAGTCCCCCTGGAGCCTTTGCATATTTTTGATTTGCATTTCTTGAAAGAGGGGGTCCGAATTGCCATGCAAGCAACTCTAGATCCTGGTGGGGTGCGTTCTATATGCCACTCACTATCAATGCAATCAGATTCCTGCACCATGGCCACCACCTCCTCCAATGGGATTCCTACTGCTGTGCTTGCATGTTCTGCACCTGCTCCACAGGAGGAGGACCACCTGGGAAGGGGCCGGCACAGGACTTAGTCTGCACTGGAGACACCTTTGGCACAGAGAAATTGACCCTGTCTGGGCGATGGGAATCTCCATCTGAACCTGGAAGAGTGTTCAATTTCCTTTTGCATGATCCAAATCTTTCCTCGCCTTCCAAATGAGGGAGCCTGGATTGCAATGGGGAGCCTTCAGTGCACCTGTTCAGAGCTTTGGCCATCTTGGATGGGTCTCCAGACCTACTCGCAGCCCTTAGCATCAACAAAGTCGAACCGGGGCCCTTGCCTCCACCCCGTCCCATCAGAAAATTGCGGTACCTGGTTTGTTGTGTGAGTGCCCGCACCATGTCATCAGCAGCAGTGGCCACATACAAGTCACGACCTGCTTTGGTAGATTGCTGCATCCAGGCGTTATGAACAGTCTCCGCCAAATTACAGGATGGCATGTCGGCCAAGTCCTCCAAGGACATTTCCTGCACGAGGCATTGCATGGAAATGTGAGGAAGGAAAGGAAATGGAAGAGGTTCTTCAAGCGACAATCCAAGAACCCCAAATGAAGAGGCATGTTGCAAAATTTCTGATTTTGGGATTCGAGAGGCTTACCGTCGTCATGAAAGCTCCCACTGTCTGTATCTGAAGTGCCAGAAAAACCAACCAGTCCTCCAACTCCTTCAGGTGGATACCAGTAGCAGCACCAGAGGGAAACCACCAAGCCCGGATTGCTTGGTAAGTGCTCTCAGCTTCTCCCATTGATTTGGCATTTTTGTACTTGAGACAGAGCCTTCTGTGCTCCAACTGAAGGTCAGGGCGAATGCAGCGCTTTGTATGACGTGCCAGAGATTGACTCCAATGGAAGAGGCATGTGCGCTCCCTATTTTCCATTGGGACCTTAGGATCCCCCGAACCAAACACGCGCCGCACTGCATTGAAATTTGCCTGTGCACTATCAGCCATGAAGCCCAAAATTTGTCTTCTGTATTCCGTTGCGCTGCATGACGGCCAGGAGCGAATTCCACATGAGCATCTGGGATTCAGTGTCCTCCGACTGCATATCACAAATTGCTATTGAGAGCACACGTTGGTACGCTGGATCATACACATGGCACGCCATGGTGTCCAACCCTTCACCCGTTTGCAGTGATCAAACATCAACCAACATTTAGCCAAATCTCCTCCAGGTTGCATTCGGCGGACAATGCTAACACCACTGCCTTCGCCCACTGCGGACATCTTGAACAAATAAACCTTGGATGAGCCCTGGCCAGGGAAGATACTGTTTTGAATGAATTCATAGCGACTTCTCCGTTTGAGGTCCATAATGTTGTCCATGAATCCAGCATTGCCTGTGCCGACTCTGAGTGCATTCACCTGGTTTCGAATTGGAGAGCTCAACACGGAGAAATGTCCATCACTGCATCAAGCGAATCTGCATCCAGCATTGGCTGTGTCGAATCCCCTTCACCCAATATGTGTTTTTCCAGGAAAGCCTTGCTAGCTGCAAGCGCTATAGCAGAAGGTGTTGCAGAAGGGGCATTGTGGAACTCCTGCTTCAGCAGATTTCTAGCGATGTCCACGCTATCCCTGCAACTTCCTTTGGACACAGGATGCTCGTGTGCACCCATATGAATGCAGGCACGAGTCATTGTTTTGCACCGGTGTGCCACCTGGTACATACGAGCGTGGCACACAGAAACACAGGACGGGGAAAGTTTGCAGAACCTGCACACAAAGTATTGGTCTTGGGAGGGGCAAGTCCTGGGGTGAAAGGATTCAAGGGCACACCTTCCCACTCACTCTCGTTTGGTTGAGCGCTGTTTCTCAGGCGAGGGCAAGATATATTCAGGCACTTGCAATGCCCAACGCAAACCGACCTTCGAAATTTCAATCCAATGTCGTTGTGGATGTTTGACGTTTTGTCCTGCACCAAGGTGTCCGTCATGTTTCTTGTCCATGCCCTGCAGAAGCCCAGCCAGTCCATTGGAAGACGTGGGAGGGTTGAGCTCAAACAAGATGTCCCCATCAAACTCTGCTGGCACGTATTGAACCCGCTGCACACGAAGGGACTCCCAATCAACAAAACGCAGCTCGCTCTTGCACCCAGGCACCCCTGCGAGGGCTTTCAATTTTGGAATGACACTCGTTATCTCTTGCAATTCGGATTCATCCAAGAATGGAGTCTGCACTGGCGGAGGAATCTCAGAAACATCCTCCGAGGACGAGTCTGAAAGAGTCACGAATGTAGTGGATGTGCTCACCTCTTTTTTCACATGAACTGTGCCCTTCTGCTGCACGACCGATGCTGCAGTTCCAGGGGTAATGACTGATCCTGCTGATTGTCTTCTCTCTTTTCCAAGGACACGGTATGTGCTGGAAGGACTCTCCACTTCCTTCCACACTCGCCAACCAATGGTTTCTCCAATGTCCAGAATCCAAATTCCCATCCTCGTCATACACCTCCTTTTGAACAAGCAGAGAACCCAATTCCAGTGGGAACACTGTAACCAGCTCATCCTCATGAACAACTGCAAACCCATCGTCGTCTGCAGTGGCAGTCAGTGGAAGACTACCTGCATTGGAATGAAATCGTGCTAGTCTATCTCTGTCCTTGGACATGTTTTCCTACGCTGACCAAAACTTTCGATTCACAACGGAATCCCCGATTTGATAGCCCGCAATTCTGGAAAGGGGATCCACCACAAAAAAATTGAGGTCAACAAGGGTAGCAGTAACCCAAAGGCTGCGGTCGATGCATCAGAAGGATGCAAGAATGACATGCACTGAACTTCGGAGATAACCACGCTGAGAGACACCAACTAGAAAAACTGTTTTCAAATAAAGAAGGCCACAAGAAGCCGTGCTGTTTTTGGATGAAAAACAAACCCTGAACATGACATGAAACCATCCTTTATGGAAAGACGGCAACAACCCTGGAGAGCAGTAAACAGGAAGACCCCGAATGTAATGAGGTCGTGTCGTGCCAGAAGAGCACAGCACAAACACTGACACTCCAAGAGTCACCTCGCACGGATGTGTGCAACACAAGATCATTTCCGACACAACCCTTTATACCGAATGACCCCATGGCGACGATGACGGCAAAATGCAAAGCACAGGGCAGGCAGTACAAAACACGTGGATGCATATGTGAAGCACAACATTTATGGGGAATCTGCAAGAACTGCTCCAAATTGAACTAGCATTAGATTTTGCGGCACTTCCGAATTTGAAACCATTCCAGAAGGCCGCCATATATTGGCAGGCGGCGAAGTACATCTGACATATATCACAAGTACATGCAACGTATGCACATATTTTCTGGCACTTTATTTCTTGAATAATACAAAGACGCCGAAATGGATGAATTCCGTTCGCACACAATAACAACACCCGCATCCAAATACGGTTGACAATGTCCTATTTTGATTTTGGTTACATGCAATAGCAACCCTTGTTGCAAACGTCAAACTGGAGAGCTCTAGAGGCATCGTGGGGAGCCCTTGTTTCCAGCGGAGGGAGGAAGAGAAGGAAATCATTGTACTTCACGAGCTCTAGAAACAGGAATAGAGCCAGATATAGAATGAGGATGGAAAGAGTGGCCGAAGAGGAAAAGCGGAGAAGAGAGGGCAAAGAGACAAGTTCGGCGATGGAAGAGCAGGAATCCGGGGAAGACCAGCAGCCTGCCATAGTTCCAAGAACAGATGAGGAGGACACTGCATCCGAGGGAGAGGCAGACGCCGAAGATGATGTTGACGCTGGCCTCACGAAGAACCTAATAGTGGAAGAGAGGATGGGGGAGATGCTCCAGAACACAAGAGGCGTGGAGAGCAGTCCGAAGCGCAAAGGGTCCCCGGCGATTGGGGAGTCTTCTGGAGCAGCCAAAAAAAAGGTTCAATCTTTGGAACCCATCTTTGTGCTTCATTGCTGATGTGAACCCAAGTTGAGATTCTATGTCGATATGAACATAGACTGCACACGGCATCTCTGCAGGTTGCATCAACCGCGAACAAGAAGCTCAAAAAGTGTAGCCAAAACGGCCAAATTGGGCAGTCTTTGAGCACACCTTGTCTTTGTTTTTCCCCTGTGAAATTCGGCAATACAGGGAATGTCTCGGAGGTTCAATCATCACTTCATGGCAGCTCAAACAGTGTGCGTCAACGCACACTGTTTGAGCTGCCATGTCATTGCACTTGTCATCTGAAAATTGGCCACATAGGGTTGAATTTGAGGTTGAATCATCACTATCCTGGCAGCTCAAACAGTGTGCGTTGGCGCACACTGTTTGAGCTGCCCTTATCATTGCCTTTTTCATTTGAGAATGGGCCACATAGGGCATGTCTGAGGACCGATGAACACTTATCTGGCAGCTCAAACAGTGTGCGTTGCCGTACACTGTTTGAGCACACCTTGTTTTTCCCCTGTGAAATTCGGCCACAGGGCATGTCTCGGAGGTTCAATCATCACTTACATGGCAGCTCAAACAGTGTGCGTCAACGCACACTGTTTGAGCTGCCATGTCATTGCACTTGTCATATGAAAATTGGCCACATAGGGTTTGAATTTTGAATCATCACTATCTTGGCAGCTCAAACAGTGTGCGTTGGCGCACACTGTTTGAGCACACCTTGTTTGTTTTTCCCTGTGAAATTCGGCAATACAGGGCATGTCTGAGGTTCAATCATCACTTACATGGCAGCTCAAACAATGTGCGTCAACGCACACTGTTTGAGCTGCCATGTCATTGCACTTGTCATCTGAAATTGGCCACATAGGGTTTGAATTTGAGGTTGAATCATCACTATCCTGGCAGCTCAAACAGTGTGCGTTGGCGCACACTGTTTGAGCTGCCCTTATCATTGCCTTTTTCATTTGAGAATGGCCACATAGGGCATGTCTCTGAGGACCGATGAACACTTATCTGGCAGCTCAAACAGTGCGTTGCCGCACACTGTTTGAGCACACCTTGTTTTTTTCCTGTGAAATTCGGCAATACAGGGCATGTCTCGGAGGTTCAATCATCACTTACATGGCAGCTCAAACAGTGTGCGTCAACGCACACTGTTTGAGCTGCCATGTCATTGCACTTGTCATCTGAAATTGGCCACATAGGGTTTGAATTTGAGGTTGAATCATCACTATCCTGGCAGCTCAAACAGTGTGCGTTGGCGCACACTGTTTGAGCTGCCCTATCATTTTTTCATTTGAGAATGGGCCACATAGGGCATGTCTGAACACTTATCTGGCAGCTCAAACAGTGTGCGTTGCCGCACACTGTTTGAGCACACCTTGTTTTTTTTCCCCTGTGAAATTCGGCAATACAGGGCATGTCTCGGAGGTTCAATCATCACTTACATGGCAGCTCAAACAGTGTGCGTCAACGCACACTGTTTGAGCTGCCATGTCATTGCATTTGTCATCTGAAAATTGACCACATAGGGTTTGAATTAGTGGTTGAATTATCACTATCCTGGCAGCTCAAACAGTGTGCGTTGGCGCACACTGTTTGAGCTACCCTTATCATTGCCTTTTCATTTGAGAATGGGCCACATAGGGCATGTCTCTGAGGACCGATAAACACTTATCTGGTAGCTCAAACAGTGTTCTTTCAACACTTACGGTTCAATGAACACTTATCTTGCACCTCAAACAGTGTGCGTCAACGCACACTGTTTGAGCTCACCTTTTCTACCACAGATGGCCTGTTTGCCATGCTCAAACACCCTCGTCTAATGCCTCACTCTTATGTCAATTTGAATGGACAACCCTGCAGGAGAAGATGCAAAGTGTGGCGGAGGAGATCCCTTCGGGGCTGGGGAAGGATATCATTGTTGATGTTGACGATGAGTTCTATGAAAGCAAAGCCGCTGAGATGCTGGGGGGTCAGAAGGTAAACTCTCAGCTTGTGGTGCAAAGTATGCTTGCCCCGGGTGGGAGGTTGAAGATTCCCCTGTGTAGGATGGTTTCCATGCCCGTCGTTTGACCACCCCTCATCAAGGACATTCTCAAGCTAGAGGCCGAGTTTGTTCATGGGTATTTGGATGGATCCGCAGTGTTTTACGTTTGTACAAAGGATTCCACAGGCAATGAGCTCCTTGTGGATGAGTCAATCGTGGACTCCTGGGATCCTATTTGGAGACAGGTGAACGAATCCTTCGAAACTTCTTCTCTCCAGGAACCTTCCACCCAGGCATTCTCGGGGAAGATGTTTCACGTTTGGGATGGGAACCACCGATTGCTTGCATGGATGGGCTGTTATTGGGAGGCTGCACTCACAGGAGGAAGAGTGGCATACTCTGTTTGATCGATGGTGCTGGATTGTGAGGGGAACATGATGGGTCTTCTGACGGCAATGAATGATGTGAACAGGTTGGTTTCTCATTCTACTTGTTCCACTTGCAGTTCCTTGGTTCTTTGATTAAAGTCCTTGAATTTCATTCTGACTTCAGATATCATTCTGCAGAGGAACGGAGACATCACATGTCAAAACGAGTCTGGTTCACACACTGTATAGGATACAAAGGATCGGGCAGATGCCCTTGACCAACTTCAAGACCATCCTTTCAGCGGAGACGTACAAGAAGTGCGAAAGCTCCAAGACATCGGAAACGTGGTACTCGTTGACACGCGAGGCTTTCATGGAGTACATGTACACGGTGAGATACATCTTCCTTCATCTGCCCTTTCCATATTCCTGCTTCCACATGTTTGTTTCTGTTTGTTTCCCTTGCCCTTCGGTTCATGCAACTCTCGTGCATTCCCTTGCAGCAAGACATTGCAGATGCAGGGGAGCGTGGCAAACTTGAATACTACAGGTCAACCCCTGAGGAGAGAAGGACAGCAAAGGGGGTTGAGACTCACATCCAAAAAGAGATGACCGCTACAAGAAGGACTATAATGAGTGCTTTTGTGAAGCAGTTGAGAATTGCCGACCCATCATTCGGAGCGCAGTTTCTCTTGGAGATAAAAAAACCATTATAACAAGCCAGGCAAGCCAGAGATGGCCCAGGAGAAGTTACACAGGTTGTCTACCGCCGTTGTGTCTTCAGAACAGAAGGTGAAGTGGCTACAGATATGGAACTCCGATCCCACAGTTAGGGATACACACATGTTCCCCAGGCCGGAGAAAGAGAAGAAGACCCAGCGTGTCATTCCAGTCAGTGACAATGTGCTGGACACATGGCTTCACAAGGCCACTTACTGGAGCCAGGTGTGATGTCCTTTCCTGTGTCACTTTCTTTTCTCTTTTCCTGTCCTTCTCTTTCCATTGCCTCTGACATTCGCAGTGATTTTTTTGGGTTCATTCTTGCATTTGAATTGTTTTGCAGTTGGAAGAAAGGGCACGGTCGGTTCTGCATACTCAGCTGGCTGACTATGGCATCACTATGACAGCACCGAAGGTCTCCTTCGAAGCATACATGAGGAAATGGAGAGCCACAGTGTGGCACTCTTGTTTCTTTAGAGAGTTCAGCAAGGAGGGTGGCATCAGTCGAACACATGACCTTGACCAGCAAGAAAAAGGAGAGGAAGCCTGGAAACGATGCCTTTACAGGTGCACTCCCTGGGCAGTTCAGTTTACTTAGTGTCCTGTGGTTGCAATGTACTGTGACGCATACAGTTTAAGGGGAATGTGATGGAAAAAATGAGAGACAATAATTGCATTGCATAATGAGGCTGTCTTTGTTCCTGCAGGTACATAAAGTTTGTTCTCATGGAAGAGAATTGTTTGGACAAACATCCAGATTTCGTGGACCTCTGGCTTGTCCCTGCTGGAAATCAGACTATGTTTACTACTGGGATCTTGCATGACTGGGGCCCAGACCATCTATCTTCTTGTGGTTGGTATTTGGATTGCCCTCCTTCTGAGACCCCAGCTCCGGAGGTGTCTTTGAGGAGAGAGAATGAGCGAATTGCAGCCACTAACGCAGCAGCCGACCTCGACATTCATGAGCGAAATTTGAGGACTCTTGCAGAGAAGGAGCCTCCCGCTCAGGATACCCCGGGTAGAGGTAGAAAGGCAAAGGGGAAAGATGTTGCTGGTGTTGTGGGGAAAGGAAGGGGTAGAGGGAAGGTGGCACAAGGGCAGGGAAGTGTTGCAGATATTGGCCCAGTTGAGTATTCCATTGTAATTTTGTTTGCAGGCTAAAATGACCAAATCCTGGGTGAACGGGAAGGAGAAGCAATATGCAGCCGAACTCATAATCTTGGACATCCCTGATGGGTTGGCAGTCCCGGATGTCCCTCCATCGGGTGCTTGTCCGGGTTGGAATGCTTTTGATGAGCGCTACTGGCGGTGGGTTTTCTCCTTTTGCAATTTTTTCCTGTCCGATGCAGGTGTTTTGGTGCTCATACAGTCCGCCGACGTTCGCTGTCACCGTGCACTTGCCAGCTATTTGAAAGCCTCGGGCATGAGAGTCCTGAAGACATGGAATTGTGTGAACAGCATGTACCTTACGAAGGGGGATCGTCCGGGAGAGATGGTAAATTTACCTTCTTCTTCCTCTTCTTGGTGGTTCTCGGATGGAGTTGTATAGGTCGCTCGATCTCATATGTAGGGGCCTGATTTTTTAAGCTTTTAGTTCCTTCTGAATGTGTTGTTCGCAGACTTGTTGTTTGAAGCTGTTTGTCTCGTCCGAGTGCATCCACCAACGACTCCGGCCGGCATTTTGGAGTTCGCCATCACTCATGGGGGCAAGTTCATAGACGACAGGACAGATCCTCCAACGGATGACATGCACCACAACTACGTCGACAGCAACGTCTGCTTGCGAAGGGGGAATGGGGTTCCTTGGAGAGGGGCGAGGGAGAGGAGCCCGGCTTTCATTCAAACGATTGTGGAGTGCTGCACCTACACAGACGCCAGAGTTCTGGATTTGTCAATGGGCACAGGTTCGTCTCTTCAACATTCGGATTTCATGAGGTTTGATGAGCTTGCACTTTCAGTACTTCCCACCGTTCCATATGTGTCTTCAATGTCTGCTTCCTTCATTCTATTCCACTGCAGGTGCTTCGTACCACGCTTGCAAGGCCAGTGCCCGACATCTCTTTGGGATTGAAGGGGATGCTGAGATTTACAACAACTCCTTATGGGTTGGGTGGACACACTTCTCAAGTCCTTCCGAAGCCCCGTCCCGCTGATATTGATACAGAGGAGACTTCCGACAAAGAGCTGGACTCTGACTTTGCCTGTGAGTAAGTTCAACCTGTGCATGCTGGCATTGTTGTTTCAATATCGAGAATCACTCTTCTTGAGGCAAAGTTCACATGGCAGACATCCTCTTCGTTGGACTTGTGTATTGCATATTGTGTTCTGAATGGGTTTTTGTCGACATGTGCAGGAGTCCGCGTGCTTCCACTTGCCCTCAAGGGCTATCACACCTGTTTGGACTTCTTTCCAGTCCTCCTCGGTCTTGCGTGCTACCTGTCTATGCGGAGGCACTCGCAACAAGCATGACCGTTCATGGCACTCGGAGTCCACCCATCCACGGCCGTGGTAGAAGACGTGGTGTTGGGGCCAGAATCTTTGTGGATGACATAGCACAGGAGGTCGAGACTGATTCTGATGACTGTGACACTTGATATGAAGTTTTCTTTTCGTTTTATTCGGGGCCAAATTTGAAATAGGATGGTTGTGTGTCCTTGTTGTCCTGTTTGCAATGTGTGCGTGGAATGCACATTAATGGGAACAAACACATCCTCTTGGAGCTCTCCTATTCTACTATAGACATTGTCTATAGTAGTGGTGGCAATATTCTGCACTTGCAGCCTCAGGTCATTCATCTCCTCCTGGGTGAGCTTTCTCGGTGCTTTCCCTTCCACTGGCCCTTGTGCTAACCATACTTTTAAAAGTTGGTCATCCACTCTGTCCTGTGTAACATCTCTGAGACTCTGCTCCTCCTTGAGTCTGTAGGCATCTAACTGCTGTTGCAATCCTTGCATGCGCTTCTCATGAGGTTCAACTAAATTGGCATAAGCTGCAGCCAGATTATTGGCTTCCCTCGCTGCCTTGTTAGCTACAGAGAGTTGATTCCTATTCGACATAAGGGTCTGTTGTAACTCCACAATGTACTTCTCCTGGTTAGCCTCAACCTGTTTGTATTGCTGTAAAACACCCTCATTGTGACATATTGTATCTTTGAGGTCCACAATGAATTTGGCTTGCTCCACTACCTCCGTTTCTGCCCTTACACATCGCTCCCTCTGCTGGTTGGCTTCTGTTGTGGCTTGCTCTAGTGTAGTGTGAAAAGAAGGGGGCATAAATCCCCTTCTAGTTAACTCCTAAATTGTTCCTTACCCAAATACACACTTACTCACACCACACTTAAATCACTCCTACTCTATTCATGATCAGAGATTGGGTACCCTCATCCACGCCGCAGCGGAAGAGAAGACATGGACAGGGGTTGAGAAGTTTCTCAAACTTATAACTTGGCTCATTTGTAAACAGGGTATTGCATATGCCAGGGTTCTGTTTCCTAAATGTTTCAAGACATACATTATCACAAAATCAGGTTAGCCAGCACCCATGAAGGGCAATCCCTTCATAATACTGGCAGGCTAGTTCCATGAAATACACATCAAGTTTTATGGTCACTGGTTCAACTACAACGGGCTCCGGGTTTTTCACACACACATAGCCTCACTTTGATGATCCACCATTCCTCTTTCAAGATCTCTTTTCCCCATCCCTTTGCATCAAGGACATATGACACTTTCAACCCTCTCAATCCCTTCTTGCAGATACAAAATGGGCTACCAATAATCACCCTCAAGTGATCTTCTCTGTTGCAGCCCTCAGCCCCTGCATGCTTCTAAGTAATCATTCAATCAGCAGCCAACAGGTTTACTTCTACCTGATTCATTCTCTCTGAAAATGCTACTTCCTAACCTAATTATATGCATGTTGCCCTCATTGTAAGTCATGGGCACTTCTTCTTTACTCAACCTCATTCACATCCGCCCAAAATAGGAAGCATCCTTTGTTTAAGAACTGACTTCCCAACTTCTTGCAGCACTCCACACAACTTCCACCCTGCCTCACTTTCTCTCTACCACCAGGACTGGTATGAATTCCAGAAGTCACCATTCCATTTGCCAAAATCTTTTTCTATCTCCCTCATTTCCATTGAGAGTATCTCTACCAGAATTCCATAGCAACTATCCCTAAGTAAGAGAAGAGTTTTGTATCTATGAACTTAGCTCTCTTATACTCCAGCTGAAGCGGTTGGATCGCCTGCCTGAAATGGCACCTCACCATCTCTGTCAGCAGCTCCCCTAACTCCTCTTGTCGTTTGAATGCCACGTTGTAAAAACAAAGATCTATGCATGTCAGATCCTGTCATTGCTCTGCCACTCCACCTTCAGATATTTCGTCGATTCAAGCGTTCCGTGAGTCATGACAGCTCTGTTTCAACCTATGGCAGTAACCGTTGCTTGCCAACTAACTACCCTATCCTACCATCTCTGCTAATCTACCCTAAGATCTGATGTGATAACAAGAAGACAGTCATTATCTGAAAGCTTCCTGCTACATATTTCACTCTTTGCTTCTTTATTTACAGATAACCTGTATCACTGTCCACAAGCCAATGCCCTCATTCTGGCGATTGCACCATGAATGCAATGGCGGCGGTATCAATTTGCACACCCTACCTCTGGCAGATGCCCGTCATGATGGAGCTGCTCCATCATCTTAACTAGCCTTTGATCAAGTCGGCAACCCCACCTTCCTATTCCCTGGCAGCAGGCTGTTTCCCTTGCAAGTTCATCCTCCTTGTCATCGTGGTTATGAGAGTAACGACGGCACTGCCGCCCCTCCACCGAGCTGCTTTCCCCGCAACTCCTACACCTTCAGCGGTCAAATCACAGGAAGCACCGCCTCTATGCCTTCATTACTTCTGTCAGTAGTACATGATATTACTTCCCTTGCCCTTGATGAATCGTCCTGCAACACTCCCTCTCTTCAAAGCCATGAAACGATTGCTGCGCCGCCTCCCTTCTCCTGGCTTGAGCAAAATTACCTAGCTGTTCCCTGCACGATTACCCTCCAGCAAGCCCTAAGCTTCCTCGACCCGCGTTTCTAAGGTAATCACCAGCGATGAAAGCCATTCATCCTATGGATGAAAAGGCGTATTTCATGACTTAGCCACATTTTGTCCTGGCAGCGCAATAGCATATGGATTTAACTGTAGGCATGGATACTTCCTTCCTTGTTATTAGCACCAGGGCTCTCCCTTTGTAGTAATGCCGAATCCTGATGCCAAACAAAAATTTCCGTGTTACTCCCCTGCATTCACACTACACTAGAACATTTGTGAGGGTGGCACATTGCACCGTCATTCTTTGATGTACTACCCCCAGCTCTGCCTGTTGTTCCTTTAGTCCTTGCATTTCATCCTCATGCTTGCTCTGCAATTGGAATAATTGCTGCTTGTGTATCTCCTGCAGATGGTCTTGCTCCAGACCCCCCTCAATCAGTTGCTGCTTAGCAAATTGCAGAGCATTCTTTGTTTCCCTTAACTCCTGTTGCAACTGCAGATGCACTTCCATCTCAACTTTGTTAACACCCTCGGTTGCCAACCAATTTTCGAACTCTCTTCTGAGTTCCTCCTTCAGAACTTCCAACTGAGTCACTGGAACATGTGACTTCATGTAAGTTCCCAACAAATTGAGGGTTCGGCTTATGGAGTTCATCAGCATAGCCTACTGAGGCCCATTATGGTTAACATGCTGCTGTTCACCCCCCTCATCCATAGGATGATGCCTCACAAACCACTCAGGCCACTGCTCCACCGGATCCTCCTTCTCAATTTCCTCATTTCTCCAGATGCTGTTGTGTCCTGATGTTCCTCTTCTGGAACTTGTGGCGCTGGTGGGGGTATTACCTGCACATCAGGAAGTTCACTGGACAGATTTTGGACCTCTGGCTCCACTCTCTCTTTGAGCAAACTAGAGTCTTCATAGAGAAGAGCACCTCTCTCAATCTCTGCCACCACTTACTCTGTAGTTGGAATATCTAACCCTTCTGTTTCCAAATCTATTATTTATGGAGGAACCGCATGGACCACTTGTGGTAACTCTCTGGCAAGCCGTTCACCTGGCTGTGATGGCTGTGATACTGAATTGACTTCCTGTTCCCTCTCCACAGGTTGTGCTGTTTGTAACCCTTGATCTTTGTGCTGCTGTACCCTCTCCTGCACAAGAGCTTGAGTAACTTCTTCCTCCGGCTGCCTTGTAGCCAATGGTTCGGCTCCCAACGTGATCC
This sequence comes from Takakia lepidozioides, assembly GCA_030704615.1. Lineage (NCBI taxonomy): Eukaryota > Viridiplantae > Streptophyta > Takakiopsida > Takakiales > Takakiaceae > Takakia > Takakia lepidozioides. The sequence continues at coordinate 62,354,082 of CM060731.1, forward strand.
CTTTCCTCTGTCTTTTGGGCTGTTGATGCTCTGCCAATCCCCCTTCACCCTGTGAAGAACCTTGCTCTTCTATGGTAGTGGTTGTTATTTCAAACACTCCCATTTCCTTCCTTTCTCTCGCATCAAGTACGCATGAGTCTAGGATGATTTGTGCAATGACTGGCCCAGATACTATGATAGGAGATTTAGCGGCAGTTCCCTGCAATCTTTTCATCTCCTCTACTAGTCCGTTGTACATGATGTTCTCCCATGCTACCTCTTCTCCTCTCAGGCCTTTGAGTATTTCCTCTGTGAAGGATGCTCAAATATTGCTGGTTCTGTTTCATGGCAAAACAGAACGTTCAATATCTGGCCCACCTCCCTGAGCCCTGGGTACACCGCTTTGGTACAAGCATAGCCTTGAGTTTTAAAGAAACTCCCTTCTTCAAACAAATCTTTCATCTGCAATCTAGCCCTGTGCTCGTCCACATGAACCTGACCTGCTGGCAATGAAAACAGTTGCTGTAGGTATAAGGGAGTAAGTACTAATTCAACTTCCTTTACCATTGTGGCTCCTGTCTTTGGGTCAAAGTTCTGCAAGAATTCTAACATGTACTTTCGATGGTGCAATGTCCAATCCTTGTTTTGCAATCCTTGTAATCGCAGTTCCGTCAGTAACTTCACCGCGTATGGCGTCGCAATCGTGTGTTTCTGCAGGATTGTGGTGCTTTTCACCTTGATGTCCTCCATCCTCTTACTCTCTTCATTTTAGAGAAACCGTAAGGCTGTGGCTGTAACAACTGAAGTAATGCCTGCAGAGCACAAAGCACAAAACGTATGATTGCCACAAAATGCTATGGGTAGTGTCCTGTAAACCTGCGGGGCTTGCAAGCATTGATCAAGAGAAAAGTTACTCTCTGTTGTTTTGTTTCCTCGCCATTGCGTGAGTAGTATCGCGAGCGTATAATCTGCTAGTTCCCTCATAGCTTCAAAACTATCGCATTGATTGTCTGTCCTGTCAAGACGCCCGTTACCTGGAACGACGCCGACTCTGGCGCTCAGAACCATTTCACTTTCTTGAAGTTGCTCCTGCTTCATGATTGGCTGTAACCGCTGTGACTGGATTTTAGAATTAATTTTCTTTAGTGGATTTTCCCCGCTGGCCTCTCCAGTAGGATAACACACGTGACAAGAAATTCGTTTTTTTTCTGTACTCGCCGTATGTTCCGTTACCCTTTTTCCGTATGCATTAATGGGCCCGCCATTCATCCTCTTTGACGTAGTAGGTAGGTACTTTGACGGCCACTCCTGTCCTTTTTCTTGATGACACTTGTTCTTGCAGGTCCTTCTCAGCTGTGCGTCACGGCCTGACTTCCACGCGTCCATTTTTACTGACTTCCGCCCTTTCTTCCGCCGGCTATTTCCCTGATGTTTTCTTTTGTCCACCTGTCACTAATCCTATGGACTGTGTAATTCTCATTGCCTGTGTGAGGCTGTGACAGGCTGTGCCGCCCTGTGCTAGGCTGTGCGCGACTGTGTGACACAGTGCTGGGCTGTGATGTGTGACCTGTGTTGGGCTGTAATGGTGACCTGTGTTGGCTGATAGGTGTTTCGCCTTGATGGGCTGTGATAGGCTGTGTCTTGTCGTGATGGGCTGTGATAGGCTGTGTCACGCTTGTTCTGCCCGCCCTGGTCATATATGCTCGGCCTAGCGACAAATGCTCCATACTCCGTTGGTAACACTGGCGCAGCCCGTGACTGCTCTTGCGTTTCAACATGCAAATCATGCTGCAATGGTTTGTCATGGATACCACTGTACCCCTTCAACTTATTGGCATTGACTCTTCCCAGCATTTCTTTGTTAATGGTTTGTAACATGGCGGTGTTGTTATCATACATCTTTTGTATGACATAAGGTCCTTTCCATGGTGATTTAAGCTTAGAAGCTTTAATCTTTCCTTCTTCTGCAACCATAGAACCAAATCTCCCGTCTTAAAAGTTTTTAACTTGCCTTCATCAAACTGTTCCTTCCTCTTCATCTGAATTCTGGTCATATTATCAGCTGCATCAGCACGTACTTCTTCCACATGGTATAATTCATGTTTCCTGACCTTAATGGAATCTTGCAATTCCATTCTCTTTCCCCATTCCGTTCTTATGGTAGGTAACAAGAATTCCACTGGAAGTAAGGCTTCCATACCATAAACTAATTGGAATGGTGTATACTTAGTGGTGACTTTATATAATGTCTTGTATGACCACAAGGCTGTCAGCAGCTTTGTATCCCAATCCGTTGTTTGCATTGACTATCTTAGCCAAGATAGTACATAGTATTTTGTTGGTAGCCTCTACCTGCCCATTACCCTATGGGTAATACGTTGTACTCTTCCTATGCACAATCATGAACTCTTTAGTCAATAATTCAATGGTCTCATTAATGAAGTGACTTCCCTGATCACTGATAAATTCCATGGGACAGCCAAATCGTGTAAGTATGTTCTCATACAGGAACCTTGCTGGACTTGGCTGTGTTGTCCCTCAAAGCTTTAGCTTCCACCCACTTCGTAGTATAATCAGTGGCTGTAATTATGTACCTGTTTTCGTGTATTCTTGGCTGGTGGATTAATCGGTCCAACAAAGTCTAGTCCCCATTTCTGAAATGGGTTCCGTAGGCATTGTAGGATGCAAGGCCATCCTTCCAGATCTCTGCAAAGGTCCTAGCCTCTGACATTCATCACAACTTTGACAATACTTGTGTACATCTTTGAATAAAGTAGGCCACCAGTAACCTGCGAGTAGTATCTTTCTACTGGTAGTCTCTTCTCCAAAATGACCTCCAGCCACTCCTTTATGAACTTCCTCCAAAACTTTATTTACTTCATGGTGGTACAAGCATCGTTTTAGTACTCCATCAGGTCCTAGCTTATACATTCTGCTTCCTACCATAGTATAAGGTAAAGCTTTGATAGCGATTCTCTTCCTCTGCTCCTTACCATAACTAGGTGGGCATTGACCATGAGTAAGGTAGTATCTGATTGGCCACTGCCAATCTAACCATTCATCTGCACTTCCTTGCACCTCCATTACAAATAAACTCGCATCAGGTAACTGATCGTCCACTCATGTGGCGGCCTCTCCTGTTGTTAGTCGTGACAAATGATCTGCCACAAGATGCAAACGGCCAGGCTTGTAAATAACTTCGAACTCAAACTCATGCAAGATTAACCACCTCGCTATCCTTCCACTTATCAAAGGTTTGTTCACCAGATATATCAGAGCCTGGTGATCCACATAAAACATAAACTTTCTTCCCAATAGGTAATGCCTGAATTTCTTCACTGCATAGATCATTGCCAATGCTTCTCTTTCCGTTGTGCTATAATTTCTTTCGGCATTGTTCATCAATCGGCTAGCATAGTACACAGGTGAATCTATCCTTCCTGTAACATTCTGGGCTAACACTGCTCCTAGTGCTTCTCCAGAAGCATCACAGTGAACATGAAATATTTCCTGCCAGTGAGGATTTATTAGCACAGGTGTAGTTGTTACTGACAATGTAAGTTCCTCAAAAGCCTGTTGACATTCAGGTGTCCATGCAAACACTGCATCTTTCTTCAAAAGTTTGCTCAATGGTGCTGCTATCTGTGCATACCGTCTGACAAATCTTCTGTAATAGCTGGTTTGTCCAAGGAATCTCCTTAGACACTTAACATTCACTGGTGGTGGAGAGGCTTTAATGGCCTCTGTTTTCCTGGGATCCACAAGAAGTCCCCTTACACACAATGTGTCCCAGAAGCACCCCTGAGATCACACAGAAAGTACACTTCTCTGGATTCAGGCCCAGACCTCTCATCCTGCATCTGGCCAGACATAACTCCAATTTATGCAAGTGCTCATTCTTAGAGCTGTACACACTGAAATCATCCAAGAACACCTGCATGAAATCATCCAGATACTCATGAAAAGATTCACTTATCACTCTCTGAAAGGTTGCTGGTGCATTACAAAGTCCAAAGGGCATGACTTTGTATGCATAAGCACCCCAGTCTATGATGAAAGCTGTCTTTCCTTGGTCTTCTTCTACCACTTGCACTTGATTATAACCACTGAAGCCATCCATGAATGAGTACATCTCATGGCCTGCCACAGTGTCCAATACTGCTTCTGTGAATGGCAAAGGGAAAGGATCTTTCTTCGTACAAGCATTCAGCTTCTTGTAGTTCACACAAACTCTTAGTTTACCATTCTTCTTGGGAACTATCACAATGGGTGACAACCAAGTTGTATACTCTATTGGGTATATAAACTTAGCCTCAGCCAACTTCTTGATCTCTTCTCCAACCTTCTGTGCATAGGGATTCATTCTGTACCTTGCCTGCTTGATTGGTACTGATCCTGGTTCCAGTTCAATCTTATGCTGACAGATCTCAGGTGGTATCCCTTTTAGATCCTCATAGCTCCAAGCAAATACATCTCTGTATTTGATGAACAAACTCTTAGCTTCTTCAAAGAATTCTGGCTCCATTTCAGCTCCTACCTTCACCATCCTCGGTTCCTCTTCAGGTCCCACATTCACTTCCCTCACCTGGTCATCAGCTGTGATTGTCCAACCAGTCACCACTTCATCCTGTAAACTCACAGTGGCTAGTTCCTCTAGGATTTCCATTTCTCCTTCTCTTCTTCATAGAAATGTGATGGGGTAACTGCTGGCTTCCTCTTCAATTGGTGTTGCTGACACTACACCACAGCAGATACTTCTTAAACAACTTAGGCCTTCCAGCCGCATCTCTGCAACCTGCTCCAACTCTGGGTGTGCCGCAAACAGGGTAGCTTCCTGCTCCTCATCCAGTCCTCCTCTCCAGTCATACTCTCTGATCCCTCGAGGTCTTCTCGTAGCAGGTAATCTACTAGATTTCTTTGTGGTATTTTGTATCTCGTGCATCCCATTATGCACGGTTAGTAACTGAGAATTCCAGTCATGGAATACCCTGGCCTGTTTCAGCCACGGACGTCCCAATAATAAGGAGTAAGCCTCCATGACTTCATCCATCTTTAACACAGTTACTGTGATCATAAAGATCATCTTCTGTATCTGTATCTTAACTCCTCTTATTAATCCCACTGGCTGTACACTCCTTTGATCTGCCATTGTTACTGTAAATGGGGCTGGTTTCATGTTGTTTAGACCTAGCTTCTGTCTCAATTGGTCTGTCATGATATTCACACCAGAGCCTCCATCTATCAGTACATCTGCCAGCTGTGTGCTTCCAATTCTCAACTGGATAACAGGCATAGAATCATCAAAATCCCTGACTGTTTCTTGTCCTTCTGGCCTCACATTATAACTGGTCACCTTGCTGTTCAGGTCTGTGTTCTCTGTCAATTGGGCAATCCTGTTGATTGCTTGATACAGCCTGTGTCTACAATAAGGTGCCACAGCTAATAGCTGTCCAATGGTAATTTCCACTTTGGACTGGCATATCACTTCAGCCAATGTCCCTTCCTTACCCTGCACTTCTGCAGCTTCCCTCTTTCCTTCTTCACTGACTCTTCTTGTCCTTCAGAGTCTGAGAAGTCTACCATGGGATTATCAGTACTCTTCTGCATTTCCCGTATGGTATCCGCCACTTCCTTGTGCAGTTCCTTCTCATCTCTCCAAGCCTCATCATCTTCAGGCACATCACTGCCACCTTCATTATCATCAACTTCATCTTCAACTGGAGGTACTATTTTGGCTCTGCTTCTTGTTACTATCATTGTACTCACTTCCGGTACAATACATGGCCTAACCATGTGGGCTGCCACGACTGGCCCTCATTCCCAGGAGCTCTCATCTCATTCTGGTGTCTGATCCAGAATGGACAAGCCGCCTTACGATGTCCTGTCTGATTACAATAGTAACACAGTTCTTCTCCATTGGGTCCTCGCCCTTGGTCTGCTCTGGGATTATTTCTGTAATCCTGATTCCCTGGCTGGTAATTCCCTCTTGGATTACCCTGATAGCCACCCAGGAATGTCCCTGGTAATTCCCTCTTGGATTACCTCTCATTTCCATGCCATTGTTATAACCACCTGTCCTACCATAGTGGTCTTGATCATTGTTTCTTGGCTGGGGTTGCACTTGATGCACCCTTACTTGCCTAGGCTCTTACTGCTGTTCTTCTGTTGTAGTAACAATTCTCTGTAGAATGGTTATCCATTTTACAGATAGTACAGTGTTTCTCCTTCATGTGGCATTCAGTAGTGGTGTGGCCTTCATTCTGGCATTTTGCACACCAAACACCCTTCCTCCAATGTGTTGCAGCCTCTGTGGCATTTTTTTAAGATTTCTTCTAATCTCTTCTCATAATTTTCCCTCTTCATCTTTTTCTTTTTACTCTTCTTCTTATGCTCCATCTCCTCTTCTTCTTCCGACTCATCCTCAGAGTCCTCTTCATCTCTTTTCTCCTTCCTGAGCATTCCCTACTGCTCAATTCTGTTTGTTGTTTCAAATGCCTCCTCCACTGTATTGTGGGGTAACATGTCTACTTTCTTTTGCAACTCTGGCCTTAGTCCATTCACAAACCAAGCCTTCTGCAATCCTGGTGCTGGTATAGCAGCCAACTTTTTCATCATCAACTCCATTTTCTCCATATACTCTTCAACAGTTTCATGCTTCTTCTGCTTCAGCTGTGTTATAACTCCCATACACTTCATCCCCAGTTTTACTGGTCCTGAACCTATTTCGGAACGCTGTACTCAAGCCATTCCAGGTTAGGAAATGATTATCAGGGAATCTTGCATACCATTCACTGGCTTTCTTTATAAGTGAACATGGAAACAGTCTCATCTTGGCATCATCGCCATTCTCATTGTTCACTATACACATGTGCTCAAATTGGCTAATGTGTACATCAGGATCCCCTTTCCCTGAATATATCGGAAAAGGTGGTTTAGCCCGTGTTGGTTGTAATGCCATCTGCGACCCTACACTCTGCCCCCTGACAGTTATTGGCCTTTTGGCTGATGCTGGTCCTTGCGGACCTGTAGTATTTGTGGTGGTTCTTCCACCAATTACTCGCCCTGAACCCTTCCTGTTCCTGGCCTTTCTATATTCACAGTATTCCCAGCCTCAGTTGCACTACTTTCCACACTCCCTGTCCCCCCAGAGCCAGATCCAGGTCTTCCGCCTGATCCCTCTGAGCCGACACCTTCGTTGGCCTGTGATCCAAGTGCTCCACTTGATCCAGGTCCAACGGGTTGGGATGTCCTGGTTGTAGTCTCAACCTCAGCTGCTGGGTCTACTTCTTCATATTCTTCCTCTTCCAATTTCTTCTCTCTGTTTTCATCCTCCAAGTTCTGCCCTTGGTTTTCTTCTTCTTCACTCATGTAACTATTTTGTAATAATGTTGGAGAGTTTGAACTCTCCGCTGGTTCTGCATCCTCCTCTTCTGCTCCCGAAACTGGAGTTCCTGCTCTTGGTGTTCCATGCCAACTCTTATCAAAGATTTCTGCCAAATCTTTTATCCAGGGATGTACCTCAGATCTTCCACCTCGTGGTTGATCTTCTTCCTCTGCCAAGTCCCTTAATCTTTCTTGCAAAGAAAAAGAAGGTGTGGTATCCAACTCTAGCTCCTCTGGTATAGGTGATGTACTCCCTGATCTCAATGGTGTGAGAGGTCCAGATGATTCCCCAATGTCTATTCCTCTCTCCCACAGGTATGGATAATGAGCTTTCAGATAACTTTCTTTTTGCTGAATATCTTTGGAGTCTAGCTTCTCTTTCATCACTCATGTCCCATATCTTTCATTTCTTTTAGTGTGGCAACAACCAAAACTCTCTTCTGTAATATCTCTCGTATATGCCTGGGTTTCTTTCAAGCTTCAATGCACCCTTGGCTATACTTGAAGTCTCCGTTACCATATAACCATATGGGCAAACAAGTCTGGAAAGCTGTTCTTGGTGTGAGTTTGATCCACAAAATATCTTTTGGAATCCAATTCTTTACCAGTACAAGCTCTTCATGCATATGAGTATAAACATTCACTTTTCTTTCCTCCCAGCCTTCAAACTCTACTTGCTTAATGGATAGCAATGCTATCACATATACCAATGTCGGTAACCAACGTGCTCTTCCTCTACAGGCCACCTGATAAATCTTTATCACTCATTTCTCCAGACCCCATTCCGGATCAGCATCATGCACTCGCTTAAGAATATTTTCTTTACAACTGTCTGGCAATTCCAAAAACCTCTGAAAGAATCGTTTGGACAATCTTTCCTTCTCAGTTTCACAAGGAATTTGATTCACATCAAATGCTTTAATTCTCCAACCACCATGATCCCACCAGATGCCTGTCACATCTGGTTGTTCATGACCTAGTTCCCCAGTATGGTCGCCAAATGTCGCGCGGCTTTTACTCACCCATCCCTTCGCTATCCGAGGCGGAAACTCCAAGATAGAAGAGTTAGAAATCTCTAAGTACTCAGCCCGCTCAGAACAATCAGTCATGACCTACAGCTAGTGTATCATGGGGGTGTTTCCTATTTGTTTTCCTTCCCGCATTCATGTTAGCTAGTTACCTTACTGCTGGTAATTAAGTATCAGTTTGCTCCATCAACTCATCCATTCATTCCACAGCTTCACTCAGATCCCTCTACACAGTGTGAGTATGAAGTGTGTATCAGATTAATATCTATCAAGTATCAGGCTAAAGTCCTGGAGTCTCTAATCTGCTCTACATTATAATTCTACTGCTTGCTATCCTTAAACATCAACAGATCCTCCTCCTACTCCGTGCTCTCCATCTTTCTGCTCAGAGATACGCTCTCTCCTCCCTTTCCCCAGTGATGTCCGAAGTCTCCCCCAAGAAGTGCCCCCCTCTCGTCTCCGCTGCCCGCTTTATCCCTTCCTCCCTGTTCTAACCATTTTCCTTCACTAACCGTCCTCTGTGAATTACATGTTCCCCGGCAGATGTTGTTCCCCACAGTCGTTCCCTGTCATGATAACCGTTCCCTACGACTGTGACAGCTGTGTCAGACTGTGACGGGCTGTGACTGGTTGTGACGGGCTGTGTATGGCTGTGACGGGCTATCTTAAAAAATTAAGGGTACCCCTCAGAACCCATAGAAGTGTCTAAGTCCCAGACTCCACAGAACCCATAAAAATGCCTAAGTCCCAGACTGCCTCCTAACAACTTTCAAGCAATACAGGCAGGTTGAAGCTGACCAAGAAAGGCACATCCTGGAATTGCAACAAACGGTCATGGCCAATAGAAATGAAATCTCGGTCACTAACAAGGCTTGGAAGGAAGCCAATAATCTGCTTGCTGCCTATGCGAATTTGGTTGAACCTCATGCGAAGCGCATGGAGGCTTTACAACAGCAGTTAGATGTGTACAAACTCAGAGAGGAGCACACTCTCAGAGGAACCACAAGCAACTTGGTGGATAACCACCTTATGCAGGTCTGGTTAGCACAAGGCCTAGTGGAGGGCAAAGCACCACGAAAGCTCACCCAAAGCGAGATGAATGAGCTCAGGCTACAAGTGCAAAACATTGCCACAACTACTATAGACAATGTCTATAGTAGGATAGCGGAGTTACAGGAGGATGTAGATGGCCTGCAGACTCAAGTGGAGGACCTCACTTCAAATATCGACAAGAGAGTCTTTGTACCTGAGGAACAGCTAATGGCTTCTTATTTACAAGCCAGAACTTTGGCTTTTCAGTCTTCTTCACAGGAGGTGCAGGAGATGCCAATGGTACAAGAGTCAGTGCCACCAACACCACAACAAGTCACTGTGCCAGTAGCTGACCCTATTGTTACTACAGCCACCACAGCCTGAGGTATGGGGCAATGCTGCTTTTAACCCACCTAAAACTCCAGCTGCAAGGGAGTACAGTAGGGCTATGATTATGCCCTTCAACCAAATTCCCATTGTGTTGGATTTGGCTTGGAAAGAATTTAGTCCTCCGCAATCATTGGCACATTACTATCAAATCATGCGCATTTGGCTGCCAGTGGCAACTAGGACTAAAGTTCTTCTGAACAATTGACCAATTGAGGATCATCACTTTGCACAATACAGGCATGAGGCAGGTACCATGTTGAGGGAATTAATTGTCTTCCAAATTGTACATGGATTCATTTATACCAAGACCAAGGAAATAGCAAGTATTGTCATGGGCTGCGGGTTATACTACGCTGCTTGTTTTCTGATACGGTATCACATTGAGCAACACAAGATGCAATCGCGCTTTCTGAGTTATTCCAGTGGGGATCATTGGGTCTTACCTTCAGTGCCACCTCATATGTACCTATATGAGGCAAAAGTTATGATGCAAAAGGATTCTCAAATTCGTTCATGGTTTCAAGCGGCCTGGAACAATTTGTCAACGCAGAAATTCGGCCCTGACGATATTTTCTTTAAGGGACATGAGGCATGGAAATACTTGCACAATTCCCAAGTCATTGGTACCCCACTCACCTGGACAGACAAGGAGCTCAGGGTCTTCACCAATTTTACCATTCAGTGTTTACAGCAAGTTTTAAAGTTTAAACTTCCAGACATGGTAGGACAACATTGTATGCCCCAAAGGATTCCACAAAAAGTTTGCCAGTTAAAACACCTGAGAGGCGATGAGGATTCTGATACAACTATTTCTTCAACGGACTCTTTTGACATGGGAGAAGACTATACAATTCAGATGGCAGAGAAGAAGCGACGGGGGTCTCCTATGCCTGAAAGATTACCTCGATATCAGCCTCCAGAGGGACTGACATATCCAGGTAGTGTTCAATCATCTCCGTCAACCAGTGACAGACCTAGGGCTCGCACACAGAGTCCTTCACGAGACTCTCAACGTCAGAAGGGTGCTCACTCACAAAGGTTTGCTAATCCCAAACAGTAAACCGTGAGGACACGGCTTTTTGAGAGGGGAAGGGGTAATGTTAGAGGACTGTCTGGGACTTAGACACTTTTACGGGATCTGAGGGGTACCCTTAATTTTTGCACAGACTGAGACCAACAGGAGCCTTAGGGGTGACAGCAGTGCACTCTAGGGGGGGGTTACACAGCCCGTCACAGCCAACACAGCTCGTCATAGTCCGATACAGCCCGTCACAGCCAACACAGCCAGTCACAGCTTGACACAGATGTCACGACCATAGGGAACGGATAGTAGGACAGGGAACGACTGTGGGGAACAACATCTGCGAATGGAACATGTTAGTTCACGAGTGACGGTTAGTGAAGGAAACGGTTAGAACAACGGGTAGGAAGATAAAGCGAGGAGCGAGGACTGGAAATGGATCACTTCTTGGGGAATCACTGCTGGAAGGAGGGGAAAAAGCACTTCTTGGGGGACTTCGGACATCACTGGGGGAGAATGAGGCAGAGAGCGTATCTCTGAGCAGAAAGAGGGAGAGCACGGAGTAGGAGGAGGATGATCTGTGATGCTTAATGAATGCAAGCAGTAGAATTGTAATGTAGAGTAGATTAGAGACTCCTAGGCTTCAGCCTGATACTTGATAGATATTAATCTGATACACACTTCATACTCACACTGTGTAGAGAGATCTGAGTAAAGCTGTGGAATGAATGGATGAGTTGATGGAATCCGATAGATTGCTGAAGCAAACTGATACTTAATTACCAACAGTAAGGTAACTAGCTAACATGAATGCGGGAAGGAAAACAAATAGGAAACACCCCCATGATACACTAGCTGTAGGTCATGACTGATTGTTCTGAGCGGGCTGAGTGCTTAGAGATTTCCAACTCTTCTATCTTGGAGTTCCCGCCTCGGAAGAACGCGAGCGTTTGTTGAAGCTCGCAAAGTACAACATTGCCAAAGCGAGGAAACGGTATGAAAGGCAGGCGAATCGGAAGCGGAGGGAAGTGAAGTTTGAGGCAGGCACAGAGGTCTGGTTGAACATCAAGAATTTCCGACTACCTCCGGAAGTGAGTCCGAAGTTCGTACCTCCGTATGCGGGACTTTTTCGCATTCGGAAGGTTATGAATGAGGATGTGTATGAATTGGAGCTGCCGGCAAACAACAAGGTGCACCCAGTATTCCATGTCTCCCTTTTGAAGCCTTACTTCAAAGATGAAGCGCGTCCGAATCGGCATCAAGTGTTGCGTCCGCCACCTATGCTGTTGGATCATGAGAATGAACCTGAGTACGAGGTGGAGGCAATACTTAAGTCGAGGAGGTTTAGGAACCGAGAAACGGAGTATCTCGTCAAATGGAAGGGCTATCATCAGGTGGAGGCATCTTGGGTGCGTGCCTCAGAAATGGGAAACGCATCCGAGGCGGTTGCAGCTTTCGAAGGGCGACCTCAAAAGCGGAAGAAACGTTGATGAGGACATCAACCTTGGAGCGTGGGGGAGGAAATGCATGCTTAGCCCGGCTTAGCTAGCTTAGGAATCCGATTACAAAAACTTGTATTGTACAAAAATTTGTTATAAAGGAAATGGGTTCCAAATGTTGTGCGTCCTATTTTGTTTGGAATGGTGATGCATGGTATGGTTGGCTAGTGTGTAGAATGCATGCTAGCTTATAAAAGTGGGAGAGTAAATAAATTGGGTTAATCGTGTTTTACGTAGTGCCGAAATCGGGTGACCCCCATCCAAGGGGCAAGGAAACTTGCGACTTCTTTGGGAGTTCACGTGCTAGTGCGCACCTGGCGCGTGCGCGTACTATAACTGCGCTACCGAGGGGGTTGCCTTGTAGTGCGGGCTAACGCGGAAGCTACGTGCTTCCGTTCACGTACTATAATCGTGTAGCCTTGGGACGAAGTCGTAGTGCGGCTTCGGCGTGTTCCCGTACCTCAGGCCAGCATTCCAAGGCGGACCCAATTGTAGTGATTGGGGGCGCACGGTTGGTTCAAGGTTATCTTCCTAGTCAAAGAGGGTTCCAGGGAACCCTTGCTCAAGGTGATGCCAAAAGCGGCATCATGAGCGATCGCAAGCAATGTTGTTGCAGTAAGGCGATTCGATCCTTGGGGAGGATCGTTCCTTGGCCTTGAAGTATGCCAAGAAGAGTGCACTGGGAGGAGCTTGAGAGACTCCACCCTGCCGGGACTTGGAGGAAGTCGGCCGAACTAGCTAGTGGAGAGTAGAGTCAAGTGTGAGGTTTGGTTCTTTGCCATGGGACGCCATGGTGCGGAAACAAACTCCTTGATGTGGGACGCCACAACTTGGATGTTCGTTTCTACAAAACGACAAGTCGATGAGGACATCGACTCCCTGTTGGTAGGGGTGTGTGTCGCGGCCCTTTGCCTTGAGGGCAGGGGGTCGGACACATGAGGGGCTGCCCTTGTGGTGGGGGCAGCGGCAGCGATAGGTATGGGGGGCTGACAACCCTTGAGTGCCCAAGGCACTCAAGGAGGCGGAGGCACTCACTAGGTGGAACCCCGCACACCGGGTTGCGGTGGGGGTGGCTCCACAAGGGGTGGTGGTAGCTTAGCGGGACTTAGTGGGGGTGGCATAGGACTCACCATGGGGTGGAGACCTCGGTGGGAGTCGTGGGGAGTCTTGGGACTCATCACGGTCCATTGGGGGCCGCGGTGAGTGGGCCAAGACTCACCGCGACTCACCACCGGGAATCGAGGGTCTTCGTGGTGGTTCGCCATAAAATGGCATGGCTGGTTGTGAAACCCCCGCGGACAGCTACAGAAGTATATATAGGGAGTAGTAAGTACCCGAGAACGGTGCAAGCCCGTTGGTGACCAAAAACTAGTGAGTAAGCGAGTGAGCCGGAAAGCGACCAAAGAGTGGGGAGCTGTTCCGGACTGCCAACTACCAAAGGGAATTCCCGCTGGTTCCAAAGCGGTGGAGGGTTCTTTGGGAAAACAAAGGGGGACCGTTATGCCCCGGTGAGCAGCCGAAGCTCCAAGTTGGCCCGGCGGCCAGGTTGGGAGTCAGGCGCGCGCATCAAAGCGAGTAACTATGACTTGAAGGGGAGCTTACCGAAGTGAGGTGCGCGACATTGCGACCCCCAGACGTTGCAGTTTAGGGGGGTACATTTGAATTTAGGTGAAAAATTTTGAATTTGAATTTGAAAATTAAATTTCAAAATTTACTTGATCATTGACTCTGGCGTTGACCACTGACTCCGGTGTTGTCCAATGGCAGTTCATACATTGTTAGTTTCATATATTAGGCAATGCATACTTGAATCTAGGACCTGCACTTTATAACTTTTCCAAGACACTACACACTAACCAACACATCTACGATACATCTATGTATCACAAAAGTAGTCCAAGTATATATATACATATCAAGATTTTTTCCAAGTACCTTATAAGGGGGTTCCTCTTGCGACGTCGGAGAGTTGCAACCAGTGTTGGCCGGATACCATGTTTTGAGCCATCTTCCGGTCCCGGTTATGGCCTACTCCTTGAAAAAAGTGGATGGCTGGGGCAGGGTATAACAATAGGTTTGAAAAACATCTCGGTTACAGGTTCTAATTAAATACATGAATTTTTTCTTGTTCGGTTCTCAATATACCGGTTATGCTATCTTAAAAATTGCCGGTTCCATGGTACCGGTTATGGGATTCATCCATTTTTATTTTTTTTATATTTTTCTAGCATTTTTGTGTATGTGTGTAAAACTACACAAGAGGGTTGTGGCATGGTGGTAAGCCACTCATGTATTGGCCTGTGGGTCTCGGGTTCAAAAGTTCAACCCCTACCATCTATCTATCTGCCTTCAGGCTGCCCCTGTAATACTCTAAGTTTATAACCATTGTTTTAGCCAAATGCTCAACTAATTAATTTCCTATTTACTTGGGATTCTCAATGTTGTGCACCTAATCTCCTCAACCATTGTAAACGTATTGTTACTAGTAAGACATAATCAAGATATGTCCATATGCAATATCTAACTGCCAATCACCAACCCCATACCTATATTATCTAGAACCGCCTCTACGCCGTGCACATTTCTCCGGATCCTGCTCCGGGTATAACACCCTTATAATCCCGATGCCGGTTCTCTAGCCGGTTAGGATGCTCGATGGCTTTTGCCGGTTCCTCCCGGGGCTGCACTTTCCGGGTATGCATATGTGCATAACCGGCAAATAACCGCCGGGTATGCATGTGCACATGCTATACCCGGCCAACACTGGTTGCAACCTCCACAACCTTAGTGCCCATCCCCAGCCCAAGCGGGGTCGCCGTTGTTGCAGCCCCAGCGCCGGACGCCCCGAGCGACGTCCTTGCAACGCCCTAGCGACGCCCTAAGCTGGTTACGACACCCTAAGCTTGCAACTCGAATTCCACATGTCGTCCTTGAACATATTACTTGCTGGCCAATTCTGCCAGTCAACAGGTAAATCATACAAACCAAGCTCACGAGAAACCAGTGTCTACACAGTAATCTTCCAAGTCAGGTTCATCCGCAGCTTCTGGGTTGGTTCTCACCTCTAGAATCACTATCACCACTTTCCAATTCCTCATCTGATATGGAATCTTTTTCCAGAACAGGAACCCCAACCATATCTTCCACAGAGCACAACCCCTCACCATCTATGTCTATGAACTCACATATTAATCCGGAAGAGATAGATTGAACGCAACCACTTCCAAAAAATGAGACGAGGTAAAATCCAGATTCAAGCACAATGTCCTAGGTACGTTCAGTGACAGTCCCATACATCCACAAAGGGTTAGTTGACGATGAGGCAGCTTTTGCCATTGACCGATTAGCACGCAAGACTCTCACAATTTGGCCCAAGACACCCAATTGTTCGAGAGATTGGCTATACCACTGCACATCGCGATCTTCTACTTGGGAAGATCGTAGAGAGTATGAATGAGGCGTAGGAGAAGGAAGATCGTGCCCAAAATCGAAATCATGTGGGTCAGGAACTTCACCCATCATGCGTGTCATCGCCTTCAGCCTCATTGAGGCTAGAAGCACCGGAGGATGAATTGAAATTAGGCCCGACACTGTCCTCAACACTGCATTGACAACACTCGGAAAACTAGTGGGATAACCCTCTTTTTTTCGCTCCACCCAACCAAACACTTCAACAGCGTGCCTCCGCCATTGTACCTGAAATTCACAGGCTTTGGAAAGGAAGGCCAAGCAACGCGCTTAGGGCTCTTCAGGCTTATAAGGTAGTCATCGTTCAGGGTTCCAACCAACACAACGATCTGTTCATCTAAGGCTGCACCAATCTCTCTCGCCCAACTTGCGATGATCACAACCTCTTTGGCAAGATGTGCCAGTGTAGGAGGAGGCGCATTGACAACCACCATTCTTCCTACTCTCTAATTGCCGTCAAGCAGATGCCCACTGCTTCACACTTACCCTCTCACAAGCTTCTTCCTCCCTCAATGCCTCGACTCACAAGCTATGTCCCTCGCTCCAGGAACCTAGAATGCAATGCAAATGAGACAACACCTAAAACAGAATAGACGGACAAAACAGTTCGGCGCCTTCAAGTCATGCATCACACGATCCACAACGGCAACATGCGCAACGTAGAATGACCACCTGCAAACATGCGCTAGGCACAGTGAGCTCGAGAGAAGGAGAATTGCGATAAACATAACTGAAACCGTGGGAACACTGAGTCGCCAACCCCCTACTGCTTTGATCGAAGGATCTTACCCTAAACCTAACATCTGCCCAATCGCACACCTGTTCCAGACAACGGGCGCCTTCTTACAGCTGCCGGAATATGTCCGGAGGCCTGTTTCGGGCCGCACGACCGCTTAGGGGTTAAATGTGTCTTAAGGAGGCAACAAGTTAATTGTGGTCCATGTTGTCACCCAACGGATCTCCTGAACATACACGACTGCCACAAAAAACTAGAGATCTTGGCTATTGGGGAAGCACACTGGACCTGTTTCCAGACAGGATCCCAAGTACCCACAGCCGGAATGATGTTGTTCCAAATTTTCTTCTCCCATAATTTGTGGGAGGGAACCAATCAATGCATCAATCGAAAGCGAGTAACCTAGCTTAGATTTTTAGTTGAAGAAAGCCTCAGAGAAAGACCAAGTCCATTCCCCCGGATCAAAGAAAAGCTTTGCCAAAGGTTTCTTACGGTACCATTGTAGCTTGACTACATTGCTCCAAACGTGGACCGAGACACCAGCCTGAGGAGAAGGGGTTAGGACTAGACTAGCAGTGGAGACTGGATCTTCCCAGGAACCGAGCACCATTGACAAGTAGGGAAAGAAATGAATTCGGCACCGGAGGAGTTGCCACGGGACCGGAATTGCATCAACAGGTCCTCTTGAGGAGGACCTGGCATTTTATATGGAGAATCTTCGTCTGCATTCATCCATGATTATCATCCAGTCCTGCATCATTCATCTTACAGCACAGCCCCTGCCCTGCAACTGTGTCTGGAGCGCACTGTGCAGCAACCCTCGCTTGAGCAGATCTTTCTTTCGTCAAAGCAATCCTGCGCTGCTTGTGCCGTGCTTGGATTCTGATCTGCCTTGGAACAATTCAGGGTGAGCTTGGTTGTGAAAAGTTCTAACTAGGTCTGTGCAGTTGCGGAGAATCTAGGGCACGGTTGTGCTTGATCGCTGTTGTGGACATTTGCGCAAACATTCTTCTGCAGGGGTGGAAGCTGCAGATTTCCTGTTGTTGGTGGAGCTTCAGGGCATTCGAGGCTAGCGGGAGGATTTTTGAGGCGTAGAAAGGAGAGCCGAACGCACGCAGTAATGTCAGCTCGGAAGCGCACCTTGTTGAAGGTCATTATCCTTGGAGATAGCGGGTATACCATCTATCTGGTTAGCTTTACAAAATGTTTGAACGTGCCCGAGTTAATTGTAGCCGAAGTTTGGCTGCCCGTTTTGATATTTCAGTGACATTTTATGACAGCGATGTTTTGTCTGGTCATGACCTAAGCGATAGAAGTGCATGTCTTCCTGCTGTCAGTTTGAAGGGTTTCTGTCAGTTTGATCCTCGCACTAAGCACTTTTATTTTTGGTTGGCAGGGTGGGGAAGACATCGTTGATGAACCAGTATCTACTCTCTGAATTACTGTTGCAGGGGCCTGGTTGTAGTGCGAAATTTTTCATTGGAGGCCAGGTATAGGTTTTATGTTTGGCAAGTTTCTTCTGCTTGTAAGATGTGGTTGTAAAGCGCCTTGACAAGATTTTCTCAGATATGTTAATAAGAAGTTCAGCAACCAGTATAAGGCGACGATTGGTGCCGATTTTTTGACCAAAGAAGTGCAAGTGGAAGACAGACTCGTAACCATGCAGGTACGTCCTTTTTGTCCCGCGCCTACGTTCCTTGAATAATACGTAGGGAGAGAGATAGGGCTTGTATCAGAAAGGATCTGTCTATTCCAGACTAGATGAAGATTGCAACAGCCTCAAGGAAGGCACCTCCAATATGAGCGCACAAACGTCACTTGGGTATAAACATGGAAGTGGAAGTAGATCACCGAGCCCAAAAAACCACCTGAACAGGCTGTGAAATTTTCAACATGGCTGATACCTCAGGAAGACAGTGCCGAAGTAGCCATTGTCTTCTTCATATAGTGCAAAGGCAGCAGCTCACTTGCCAGCATTGAACATTCAGGGTAAACAAAGCCCCTTTGGAAAGTGACTGCTGAATGCCCTAGCCGTCTTCACAGACCATGTATCCAATAGAGGATAGTGGAAGACACAAAGCCCTGATTCCACCTACGCATAAGACAGGATAATCCAAAGTAGACTATCAGATTCTCTAACTTTTGATCTGCGAAGAAATCAAGCAAACCAAACACTGCCATTTTAGAAAAACATTGGAACTAGTTTACAACCAAACCACTGTTGGACTTGGTCATTCTTTTCTTATCTTTTGGAGTTCTGCATCTGACAGATATGGGACACAGCTGGCCAGGAGCGGTTTCAGAGCCTTGGGGTTGCCTTTTACCGTGGTGCAGATTGCTGTGTCCTTGTATATGATGTGAACGTGATGAAATCATTTGACAACCTGGATAACTGGCGTGATGAGTTTCTCATCCAGGTTAGCTTTCAGGTCCCAATGTAGTTCATTTTTAATGAGTCTCCCTACACTTTGATAATATTGACCAATTGTTACTCCTGGTTGTTGACTCTGTGCAGGCAAGCCCGTCAGATCCGGAGAATTTTCCATTTGTGGTGCTTGGCAACAAAGTTGATGTGGACAGTGGGAATAGCAGAGTGGTACGTGAGATGCTTGGGAGATGTTAGTATTTTTAGTGTTTGGCAGTTGACTACTGATGTTCTTCTGATATTCTTGCTCTACAATTCTTCTAATTTTCTTGCTGAGGCCTTCTCTGTGCGTACTGTTGTTCATTTTGATTAATAGTATCTGGATCATACTTTTGCAGGTTAGTGAAAAGAAGGCTAAGGCCTGGTGTGCTTCTAAAGGAAACATTCCGTATTTTGAGACCTCTGCAAAAGAGGATTACAATGTTGATGCAGCATTCCAGTGCATAGCCAAGAACGCCTTGAAGAATGAGAGCGAGGAGGAGATGTAAGTATCTGGATTGTTGTCTCACCTTGCAGAGTTTGTATTTGAGTTGTCGAACTTGACACGGGTCACTTGGCAATCCAACCTACTACTGCTGAAAAGCCAACTGTGTAAAACATCTGATCACATGTTCATGATCCATTTGGTTGCAGCTACCTTCCAGACACTATTGATGTAAATGCAGGAAGGCCTCAAAAATCATCGGCGTGCGAGTGTTGAATTAAACACGAAGCAGCCAGAGTGAATACTGGAGATTGCTCCATGTTGTTGGGGCTATTGGTTTGAATGCACGGGTTGGCATATCAAATGTATACATCTTAGAGCCAGGGTGCACAATGGGTTGGAAATTCACAGAACTTGGCTGTATTAAAATTTGCTATCATCCCAACTCTTGCTTTGGGTATAGGTTGGGTTTTGTAAATGCTTGAAACTCTGTGATTTGTAGCCAATAATCCACTGCCTTGTGGGTACACATTTTGGAGATTCCATCCATTGCAGTGGTGTAGTTCTAGTGTTTTGCACGGTGGTGGCAGTTCCTCTTTACCATTGCACATTGTGAGGTACTTTCCTATGATTAGTTTGCTACTGATTTATTTTCTTCATTTCTGTGCTGGCGGTTATTTGGGTTTGTGGTTGTACTCCATTACTATGGCCTGCTCAAAAAAGCGCTGTTGCCAGTAATGAGAGTGTAGGAGGAACCAAGGCCGACGTTGCCCTGCTGAACTGAGATCAGAGATGAAGCCATGCATGCATGTATGAAACATCGTTCTCAACAGTTTAAAAAATTATCCATCACCTGATCTGCAGCCACCGAAGGATCACGTTCCTTCTTCCATACAAACCTCTCCATCCATCCTGAACACAGAGTCATAAGCAGTTCTCGAAGCCATTGAGTCCTACGCCGGCCTCCTCTTACCTGTATGTGCACGGACAAGTCATACCTCACCAGATCTCAAATACATGGAAGTCTTCTTTGTGAGTACTGTTGTTCATTTTGATTAATAGGACCTGAATCATATACTTTGCAGGTTAGCGGAAAAAGGTCTAAGGCTTGGTTTCCTTCTGGTTTGCTTCTGGTATGGTGGTGTAGTTCTAGTGTTTTGCACATTGGTACAGGCAGTGTCAGCTCCAACAAGCGCTTTGATGTCTTAGACTCATGATCCAAAATAGTGTACTGATCCACCGATAAGAATACATGCATCTGTATTTTCTCTTGCAATTTAGGGCAAGTTCACATATCGCTGGTCGACACTTTTGCACTACACATCGCAACAGCATTTCATGATAGTTTGTAGAGCCTACAGTCTCTCTCCTGTGCTTCTTGTCTCTGCTATTTTAGGCAATGTGATTAGGCAAAATCAATGTGCTGGCATGGTACGCGTAAGCCCTAAATCTCCTTTCTTTGCTTTCTCTGCCAAGATCGACTACAAATTTCTCGCAAATGGCAATCAAAGTGGCTTCATCATAGGTTATTCAACGTGTTCACACATACCTACATGCACGTAACAAGGATTTTGCATACAACCCGATGGAACAGATGCATTGCCTACTTAGTAATTCTATCAAGCTCTCCACATTGTGTGCCACTTCAAAGCGTCATTATGATATTGGTTTGTGTAATCTCTACGTGATGATATTCATCTATTTGCAAGTAACACTGCTTGAGAGGTATGCAATTTGAGATAAAAGTTTATGGATCTATTGGGAACAGTCAATTTGTAGAGTTGTTGTATTATCAACAGCCGAAGTAGGCTTTCAACACAATGCCATTGGAAGGGCACCCAATTTATGCAGAAATGGCAAGCCATACGAATCGGGATAAGAAGATACCTACCACCCGCGATAATTAATGACTGTTGCAACTACACTGGTGGAATCGGTGAGCATGTGAAATGCTTTTAAAAAGCTAGCTTAAGCATTCAACGGAGGACTGACAAACTAACTAATAGCAAATGATAAATTTACAAGTTGAATTCAACACCACCCCCCTCGCCCCCCCTCAGTCCTCAGTACCGTAAGGAGGAGCTGCTGCAAATGATAATTAGTTGGGGCTGTCACCCCTTCAATAAAATAAATGAAGCTAAGCTTCTGTCGTGCGAATACGTATCGCAACACAACTACATCGCTGTCCAAACCACACCACACATATATGCACAATAAAGTAGTCTGCCACAATGATAGAAAGGCTCATAACACACTGTTGACACAAAACATGGAAACCAAAATCATCACTCTTTGAAATAGAAGTCGAGCCAGGGGCACCCCAAGCTATGGGGACTCCACCCCACAACAACCTACACTCCCATCATAAGCACACACAGCTTCTAAACGCAGGAAGGAGCTCGGTCGCGCAGGCTCAACTCGAGAGAGATGAGCCGCGCGACTGCCGCTCTCGTGAAGATAAGACGGGTCAGGTGTCAAACTAAACTTGACACCTGATTTAACACTTGACCTAAATCCAAGTGTTAAATACAAATAACTAGCTTTATTCTAGCTAGTTTTACACTGTGCTTATTTAACTTGACAGCTGTCGTGCGCATACGTATCGCAACACAACTACATCGCTGTCCAAACCACACCACACATATATGCACAATAAAGTAGTCTGCCACAATCGCCCCCCTAGCTGGTGGATAGGTCCCTCTACCTCCAGATAGCTACAAGATGTAATAGCCACAGCCGTACTAAGTCCTCTATCACTGTCCCTATGGCACTCAAACTCTATAGACCAAGAGGTCGGGTACAAGAGTAGCCCCATCGTTAGTCGCCGTCTTGCAATCTGTGAACTTGAGCCAAGATGTCGTGTGTTCCAGGTCTCCTAGTAGCTGGGCCTTGCGTTTCTTGTTAGCCTTGCATGGTTGTATCCACTCCACTATCCAATGCAATGTGGACATAACCAATCCCCATCCGGAACCATCTCAAGAGGTGGAGTCAAGCATCCATATGCCAACCTCTAGAGCATCGATCACACACCAGCATGGTGGCTGCCCCTTTAGCAGACCCACACAACATGCACCTCAAACCTGCAGATACCACTGCCAGGTTTGGGTCAATCCTGCCATCGACATTCGGAAGGTGACATGGCGCACAATTACGCACATGGTCCTTCCAGTTATGCCATCCCGACCCTCCAAGACCAAGACGCCTGAGGGCAAGACCTCTCGAACCCTCAAAATAACACGTCCTGCAGTCACATCCAGGGTCGTAGGAGCAGTCTGCTGCAAATAGACATAGTCACCAGGGTTGAATCTCCGAACCCCAGGACGGTAGCCCCCACCACGTATGGTAGCATACCTCAACGTATCACGGTGTTGTGCGATGGCAAGGTTCTCGAAAGCCATGGGCATGACTTTCTTGAACAACTCTGCACGCTGCTCACATGCACGTGCCCACACGTCCGGATCGTCAAGGTTAAGAACTGCAGCAGCTTCTCTGCGAATGGATGTAGGCAAATCCGGCTCTCGGCCAAAGAGAAGAAAGTATGGTGAGAAGGAGGCAAGTGATGCTTGCTTGCTGAACCTGTAGCCCATGGCTAACCAGGGTAACTGAAGGTCCCAATCTCCTAGTGTCCCTTCTGCAAGCCATACTTGCGCAAACCCCTCTTTACTGTCTGAACAACCCTCTCTGCCAAGCCATCGGCCTCAGGATGATCCCGAGAAGTGGTGCGGTGGTCTATCAAGGCCTTGTCACACAAAGCCTGAAACTCCCCCAAGAACTCTCTCCCTTGGTCCGTGAGTACCTCAGCTGGAGCACCGAATCGGCTAAGCACACAATCCAAGAATGCATACGCAGCTCCCTCACTAGCCTTATCAGGCAATGGAACCAACTCAATCCACTTGGAGAAGTGCTCCACCATCACCAACACGTACTTGTTGTGACGCATGGTCAGTGGCAATGGCCCTGCGAAGTCAAGACTCCACCTGTAGCCCAATCCCATGATCGGAAGAGGGTGCAATTGTGGAGTAGGGGCGTTGAATGAAGCACGCACCCTGTCACACACCATGCACCTAGCCACAAATTGTTGCACCTCTGTGTGCATACCACGCCACCAATACTGCCCCTGCAGTAGACTATGAGTGCGTCGCACTCCAAAATGCCCCAACTCCTCATGGGCATGCCGCACTAACCGTGCCCGCTGTGTTGGGTGAGGCACAATCCTCACTCGACCATCCTCCCACACTCGGAGCAGGTGTGTCCCCTCCCACTTGAACCTCTTGGCTCGTTGTAGGATCCGATCCCTCTCCTTGGCAGTCACAGTGGCTGCCGTGTCTCCAGTGCGAAGATAGTCCAACACAGCTGAATCCTCATGTATATCTTTGGCGCCACCTTGCTCATTGCTGGCCTCAGGGTCCTCAGACACTTGATCTACAGTCATCCTGTTGCAGGTCCAACCTGGCCTTCCGCTGCCAAGATACACAGAAATGCAGATGCATGCCATCCGGGCACCATCTCCTCGTCCGTCTCACCATGCCACCGAGCTCCAGTGTCATCCTGTTGGCTCGTGCATGGATTGCGACTCAACCCATCTGCATTGCGATTGACCAAAAACCGGTCGATGCACCACCTGAAAGTCATACTCTTGAAGGATGAGTGCCCACCGTGCAAGCTTCCCCGTAAGCTTGTCTGACTCCATCAACCACTTGAGTGGTTGGTGATCCGTGACAAGGGTGAAGAGATTGCCGTATAGATAGCACCTGAAGTGTGCCACGGCCCACACTGCAGCTAAGCATTCCCTCATATGAGCTATACTTAGACTCTGCAGCATTGTTTGAGCGGCTAGCATAAGCCACTACGAACTCTCTTCCCTCATCATCCACCTGTGTGAGCACCGCTCCAAGCCCAGCATGCTCCAATCTGTATGCAGCTGAAAAGGACGCCCCCTGATAGGTCGTCTCAAGATGGGCGCCGAGGTCAACCTCGCCTTGAGCTCTTGAAAAGCTTGTTTTGCTCATCTTCCCACTGCCACTCCTGGTCCACCTTGGTCAGCTTGGTTAGAGCCTTTGCAATGGCACTAAATCCCTTAACAAACCGTCTGTAATAGTTTGCTAACCCCATGAAAGCTCGAACTCGGCTCACATCGTGGGGCGTGGAACCTGTGCAATGGACTCTACCTTAGTCTGCTGTACCCCCAATCCTCCAGGATATATCATGTGACCCAGATACTCAATCTGGTTGTGGAAAAACTTGCACTTGCCCGGATGTAACTTCAATCCGTGCGTCCTAAGCGCTCAAATACCCCTGAAGGTGTCTCTCATGCTCCTCCACCGTAGCACTAAAGATGATGATGTCATCTATGTAGCACCGAGCAAACTCCACCCCTGCTAGAATCCTGTCCATGACTCTTTGAAACTCAGCGGGAGCGTTTTAAGCCCAAATGGTAAGAACCGCCACTGGTATAGGCAATCCTTCCCGTGCTCATTGATCCCCCAGAATGCCGTCTTTTGCTTATCCGCCTCCTTGATCGGCAACTGGTGATATCCGGATCGTAAATCCAACGTGCTAAAGACCTTGGAATGCCCAATGGCATCAAAGATCTCCTCTGGTGTTGGCATGGCATACCTATCGGACTTGGTCTGACGATTTACAGGCCGTAATCACCGCACATACGTCTCTCCGTCCAATTGCCATAGACATCCTTCTTAGCTGGCATCACTGTGGCTGAAGCATACTCTCCACCAGAGAGCTCCACCAAACCTGCCTCCCAGAGATCTTGAGTCCTCATCTGAATCAAAGACCTCTCCATGTCACTGTATCTATAGGGTCTCCGAAAGATTGGCGTGTCAGTGGCCAACTCAATACGGATCTCTTGACCCTTCAGTGCTCCAAATCCTTCAAACTGAAGGCAAAGCAATTCCTATAAACCCTCAGGAACCGCCGTATACGTCGTCTCTCCTCCGGTGACAATGGGTCCAATGTCAGGCTCCCAATTGTCCTCCGTAACTGCAACCTTAAGTCCAGTGGGCTTAGAGGTAGAGGACGCGTCCCGTGGTTGCTATGCTGCAACCTCTTGAGCAGTACCCCCTTCCTGCTCAGTCAATGACAAGGCCTCATCCTGCCCCATCATCTCATCATTGAGAACCTCCTCAACCCGAGAAGAATCCCCAACCTCATCCATCACAGCTGCCTTGGCTGCCAACTCCTCTGAACCTCGAGCACCTCCCACGTGTGCCATGGATGTCTACACCCCGTGGTCCTCACCGGCTCGCCCCCACTCGCTGCCTGTACCGTCTCGGTAGGCAGAGAGACCATCAAGGGGAGTGCACTCCGCACTCTACGTTGCTCAGCCATAGCCAAGCTGAGCTGATAATCCAGGTCAAGCAATTGAGATCCATTGCTTGCCCCAACACCTGACGCCGTGATGCCTCAGAAAGAGAAGGCACCGCCGTGGTCCCAGTGGAAAACCCCATAGCCCGCTCTCGCTCGTCGGCATTAGGCTCCACTAACTGTGCAACTGAGCATCCCACAGGAGGCCAGGTCCACCATCCCCAAAAAGCATGGGATCCTGGGAAGCTGAGCAGTGTAGGTAATGCTGCTCGTGGTTGACCCACCTGTTGACCACTGCCAAAGGCGAACGGTCATCGTGTCTCACACGTTGAGACTGCCTTCCCTGTGTCCAAAATGCCATCCACGGTGTAAGGTGTGCTGGCCGCTGCACCCCATCAAATGCACGCTTGAGCAGTGCGGGTGGCATCAAGTTAGTCCACCAAAGCCGTGGACGATGAGCCCGTGACCCCACTGCAGCTGCATCCAGCAACACTGCTGACCAAGCCACGACCGGACTTGATGCACACTGGCCATCACCCTGGCCCGAGAATCACCCATCAGTGGTACATTCCAAGATGTATGCTGGAGATACAGCTTGATGAAGCTATAAGCAGCGCAAAATCCGCTCCATCTCCCAAAACAGACCCGTCCTCGAGTCTCGCAATCCATTGCCATGCCCGGCTGATGAATGCCCTTGGCAGGGCCAACCTGCCACTACCAGATCAATGGAGCCAACCGCTCCAAATCTACGCCCCCAGCAAGAAATGTCTGCTGGCAAGGCCTGCTGATATCCACGAACTGCAGACACCGCAACAACTCAGGGTACTGCTGTACCATCTGAGCAACATGGCGCAGTGAGACGCGTCGTGCAGTCTCATCCCTCTCCACATACAGGTAACGCCTTACCCGCATACCTGCCTGTAGCACAACAGCCAATCCGGTGCTGATCCCGCCAAACAAGTCCAGAAGGCATATGCCTTCATCCGGATACTGCCACACAATAGATGTGGTATCCAATGGTGACAACTGAGGTGGTCCTGGTGCAATACCCGCACTCTCCTCCTCTCCTGACGGTACAAAAGCCTCTATCCAGGCTTGTTGCACCGACATCAGCAACCTGCTGCAAATCTTGCTCGTACCCACATGGAGTGTGAGCAACCATGGCAGGCAACTCCGCCATACCATGCATGTCATCCTGCTCTGCTGGAGGTGGCACATCCTCTGCATGGGCATGCCTCCAGCAACTCTCAGGCCAACTAACTGCAGCTGTAAAGGCGGCTAGTGTTGGCATCTTGCCCGCTGGCGGCCGCAATACCCCCAATGAATGTCACAGGGAGCTGTGTACGACGACCATCCCCTGACTGCCAGCCAGGCCTGTAGGATGCTGACTCCTCCCAAAAGTCCAGGGTGAAGCCCATGGGGTATAACACTGCCCCACCAACGAGGACATCGTAAGAGACCGCGTCTGTCACAATGGCCTTGGCTCGCATCACTGAGCCATCTCTAGGATGATCCGGCTGCAGTCTAATGGCCAACTGATGCCGTGTCATGCCCTGAGCCTGCTCTGATCCTCCCAGAGATTTCTGTATCTGGAAAGGACAAGGCTCCATATCCGCCTCCATGAGGCCCAAAGCTGCAATAGCAGCTCTGCCCAACATCAGTGGCTGAGCTCCCGAGTCCAACAAGACCCGCAGTGGCCGGTACTTCTTGCCTGCCGGTCCACTCAAAGTGAAAATGCCTCCCTGGTTGTCTAACAAGACAACTCCAGGTGTCACCATGGCGCGCTCAAAGGCCGGCCTAGCTGGCAGCTCCGTCAACCTGACAGCTGCAGCTTGCCAGGGCGCAGCCGTGGCAGTCTTGACCCTCAAATCCGAGGATCCCTCTACCACTACACCTTCCACTAACTCCGCAGAAGATGAAGTGACCTCCCCACTCTCACAGAGTGTTGCTGCTAGTCTGAACACTGCAGCTGGTCTCACCCCCGGCGTCGCAATCATTGTTGCCGAGAACAGTGGGGCTGACACACAGAGGTGGCTGCCCCAATAACACACCGGACCGCACTAGCCTTTGGTAGCAGGTGTCAGTGCTGCACGTGTAGCTCTCCCCAATGGCATAGTAACCTCCGCCTCGGTAACAGTCGGGCGAGAACTAGGTGCCATGGATGGCGTCGACACAGTCTCCGCCAATGTGAATGACTGAGGAAGCCTCGCCTGACGGCTTGCCTCCCCACGCTGTGGATCCAATTCCACCTCTGCACCTCGTGGCTCAGGAACTCGTGATGCTCCTCGAGTCACGGCTGCAGCAGACTCCACCTGCTCTAGTGGTAGTGCTGCTCCGCACATAAAGCCCATGCCCCATATCTCCTCCCTCAGGAGCAGGAGGTGGACCATCCCGCCTGGGAGCCGGTACCGCCTGAGCTATAGCCATGGCAGCGAGCCTCTGCTCTAGCTGCTGAAGCCGGTTGGCCATGCCTTGATCAACACCCTGACCTCCGCGTCCTTGGCCATGTTGAGCTTGCCCTTGGCCTGCACCTCGTGCCCGACCAACTCGTCCTCTTGGGCTGGTCCACCTCGCCCCCGGCCACCATTGTTCCTTGGAACTGGCCTGGGCGCAACTCAGGATGCAAGTCATAACACTGGGCATCTCCCATGCCCATACTTGCCACAATGCCCACACTGCAACTGTGCTGTGCTTGTGCCGGCCTTCTGCCACTCTCTGGGCAATCTCTCTTGACATGGGGTCCTCCACATGTCCAACATATCACCCCTGGTTGCTGTTGGCCTGCAAAAGATGCCACGGGCCTCTGCACCTGAGGTCCCCTGTAAGCTCCATGGAACTTGGTTGGGGGAAACCTTGCCCCCCTGACCACGCTGTTGGGCAGTCCCTTGTGCTTGTGGGCTGACAGCTGTGCCCCGTGCAGGCATGTCCTTGCCAAATCCAATTGTAACAACTCGCTCCTCCACCATGTTGAGCTCAATCCGCTCAGCCAGCAGAAACACATCTGCTAATGTGGGTTGGGCTGCTTGTAACAGGGTTGCATCTCGCACCCTTCTCTTGAGCTCCCTTGTCCAGAATTCCATACCAAAACTGGATTGCCTGAGCTTCAGTAACCCCTTGGGTCACACTTATCAAGCGCCTCATACGAGTGTACGCCTCTCGCAGGCTCTCATTGGGTTTGCGCTGGAAGTCTTGCAAACTTCGCAGCTTCTCTGTCCGTACACCTTGGTAGTTCCTCCGCAACTCCTGGAAGAACTCCACCACCGGGTTGAATCTAGGCACTGTGTTGTAGTCGTGGAAGGAGGAGTAGTAGCACCTTTTGAACTGGTACCACCTGCAGAAGTACCAGCACTACTTGCTCCACTACTAGTGCTGGCAGTGGGAACTACTGGTACTGATGCAGCTACTGGTCGCGTCGTGCCTCGAGTAATGGAGACGTAGTCAGGTGACCAATACATCCTCCACTCCTCAATCTCTGCTTCATGTCCTCGCCTGAACTCGTGGTAATCGTCCATAGGCGGGCCTTCCAAATGCTGGAACAGTCCCTTCCACGCCATGAATGGGGTGAATAGCTGTGGATTGCGCATCTGCTGCAAATCACACCAGCTGTCGAACTCCTGGATAAAGTCATCCAACTCGATTGTGCCCACAGCTCCAGAGTACCTACAAGGCCCCTTGGTAGCTCCATACATCTCCTCCATGTCGTCCCACAACAATGGCGAATGAAAGTGCACACCTGTTGATGAAGCCTCCGAGTCTGTGTCTGACTCTACAGTAATTG
Organism: Takakia lepidozioides; assembly: GCA_030704615.1. Classification (NCBI taxonomy): domain Eukaryota; kingdom Viridiplantae; phylum Streptophyta; class Takakiopsida; order Takakiales; family Takakiaceae; genus Takakia; species Takakia lepidozioides. The sequence goes on from CM060731.1 coordinate 62,383,566, forward strand.
AGGGTGGCGGTGAAGGTGGTCTGAACCGAATACCTCGTCTTGTGAACCCACTCTCACTGTTACTGCCTGTAGCCGTACTCCCCTCAAAACCCTTGGGTAACTCCGTAATGACACTCACAATGTGCACCTCCTCCACGTGACACTATAAGGCTCTAGTACTAATTCTAATAGTGACACGGGTGGGCACCTGTTGCAGTTAAGGGTCATATCCCAATGGCTCAGGGCACCTGCACCTGCATCCACCGCAAGAACTCCTATGGTTGGCTGGTCATCAACCCAGCCTCACCATAGAGAAAACTGGTGGTCTTGCTGGTCATCACTCCAGCCTCACCACCGACAGCATACTCTAGGATTGACCGGTGATCAAATCCGGCCTAATCCCTATGAAAGCAAGCGCCCACACAAAACCAACATGGCGCACAGTCAAGCATGCAGGTGTTGGGGGGGATCCAAACACAAGAAATCAAAACATCAACACCCCCACACCAAAATCCAGCTGCAATGCTGATCCTGCAGAATATCCCAGCCCAAAACCCCGGACTGACTGGCCTCCACCAAGAGAGGCTTTGGCAACTACGAGTACAAGGTAATGAAAATAGTACAGAGATGGAGGGGAAGAATAGAAGCCCGCCCAAGCAAGATCTAATCCTGATCTATGCTATCAACTTCCAGACTTCTCTCAAAGTGCCTCGCTCTGCGTGATGGTAAGGTGTAGGAGGTATATCTATGTCCAGAAACCTACCACTAACCTTGTCCCAAGCTACAGTAGCTCGCTCTAACCAACCCTCCTCTCTTTCTGCCAGGTAGAGACAAAGCAATACTCCCCTATCTCCCGCTCACTGAACACTAAAGAAAACAAAGGTAGGGTCTGATAGTCTCTCAACTCGAAAGCTTTGAGACGGTTGCGGGTGTCCTCATTGCGAATGAGTGCATCTCCTTCATGCACAACAAACATGTCATTGCTGATGAACCCCCGCTCGTGGTTGCCCTGTGCAGAGCGTATCTTGCAACCATGTCTGATTGCACAAACTGTGTAGCTCCTGCTCCTCTGCTCCAGTACACCACGGCCTTGTGGCTGAACACCTTGGTCCCCGGGGCTGTCTTTGGCTGTGTTCCAAGCCTAGCTTTCACCCACTTTGGTATTTCACCTACAGCTGCAGAACTGCTGGCTCCAACAGAGTTCTGACTGTCCAAGGCGATATTGAGGCCCTCAATGCCAACTACAACAGTCTGTTGTCTACTGCTAATGCCTGACTCCCAGTATGCAATCAACTCGTCCAACTGTTCTCCACTCAAATCAGTCTGAGTTCCTTGGGAAACATAAATCCTGTCCCCTTGTGTGCACAGACTAAGAGAAGAGACCTGCCCTTCAATTACGTCCTCATTTCCCCCAGCCATGCAAGAAGTACATCCACCAATTTGTCTCTCATAGAGACCAGCACAGGTTCTAGAGACAGGATTGTGGATCTTTCATAGCACACTCACACTCTAAAAATATCCATAGATTTTTAGCAGAGTCCCAAAATAAAAACGCAAGGTCTAGATAGGTAGATACTCCCCTTTCTGCAGCTATCCCCTCAAACTGAGTCAACGGAGCTCATTTGACCAAGATATGACCAACCAGGCTCTTTAAACATTTAAATTAGATCAAAAGGCCCTTTTTTTTTTTATAATAAATTTTATTAACACCAAAACGTTCTTGCCATTAAAAGCTGTTCCCAGGTTATCTACGGGTTCCCGAGGCGTTCCCCTCCAGGTCTATGCCAAATCAAGCTGGTGTCGAACAACGCTCAAGTGCTGGGCTGTTGGGTCCTTCTGATCCTCACTGCTATCCTGTGTCTTCAGTGCTACTTGCTTCTTCTTGCGTGCTCGCTGCCATGGACGCCCTGCAACGTCTCCTCACTATGCCGCACAACGTCACTCCAATGGCTGGGGATGCTTATACTGCGGTATGAGGTCTTTCCCAATGTATTGATGTCTGTTGGATTTAAATATTTTGAAAGAGGTACTCAGGATTGAAGACCCAAAGTGCTTCTATCTCGCTCACCAACAGCCGACTCTACTGCCTGGCAGCAACTCTCACACAAAGTAGGGCTTGTACCCGCAGGCCCTTGTCTCAAAGCGAGCCTCCAGCACATGAATAGCGATATCGCCAGCTCTCTCTCTCTCTCACACAGAGCAGGCAAGCGCTTAGCACCATGGTTCAGCCGGCTCACCTGCCGCAAACTCGCGTTGTAAAGACGCCAGGTGTGGAAGGCTTGTATTCCAAACCGCCAAGAAGTGGGCGAAAGTCCCAAATGCTCTCACATTATCACGGACCCAGCTGTAACCTGGCCCCTCGTTGGCAAGCTTCTACAGGACTTGGGACGCATAAACCTCCACCGGCGGCCATTCTCATTGCGACTGAATGGGGTCATCTGCAACAGCCCCCTGGCTGCCTGATTGTCCTGTCGCATTGGTGCTTGGAGTGGCTCAACCCAAGCACAGAGTCGGAAGGAATGTCACCAGGCTTCACACCAAACTTACTACCAGAAGGAAGGATCTCAGCAACAGAGAGAGGGGTTGGGTGGCGAGAACCAGACCTCCACCTTCCAAACGCTACAATGTTCGGCGCCTGGGGACGGAGAGAGCTGGGCACTGCTTGCACCCTCTCTGCCTTTCTGCCTCCTTCAGCTTGACGGGCGACTCCACAGGTAGCATAGAGAGCGAAGCAAATCGACCCCAAAATGACAGAGGTTGTGTGCCATTACAGTTCGCTGTCTTTGCGCCATACAACTGATGAAATTTAACAGCTATCTTGAGCTCAACTGAGAAGAGGTAGAGTCACCACGAGTTCTTCAAAATTATTCTCCACACAGTTCATCAAGAGCTCATCCAGTCTCACATTCTTTAGGATGCCCTACAGACTTGCAGATTGATGCAACCCTGCACAAAACCTCCGCATGTCTACACCGTCTGCAGTAATTACCTCTCTGACTTTCGGAGCGCATGCGTGCAAATCAGCGCGACTCCCTCAGTCTCTCAGTCAGAAAAGACGAAGTCTTCACAGTCTCTGCTCGGCATCGCCTTCCTTTGCCCACAGGGTATGAATGCTTCTTTTTGTTGTCTTCCAATGAGATACTTTGCGAGAGTTTAGTTTCTTCTTGCATAAAGCGTAGGAAACGCAGACTGCAGTTCACAAGCACTAAGCTCGCCACATAAACAGAATCAGTTTCAAGAAACATTGGCATGAGAGATACAAGACACTGGTCTTCGATTCAAATGTCGGGCTCACTGCTTTTCCTCTGCTCGAGAAGAAACGAGGACCCACTTTAACCCTGCTGGTGCTGGATTCCAATGAGCACCTTTAGCACGTCTTGCATGAAGGGGCGTCTATCAGGCACCTCGTGTGTGCAAAGCATGGCCATATCCATCAGCTGCAGCAGCTGCTTGTCAATACATGTTGTCTTCAGCAGATTCACATCAAGAACTTGTCTGGCCAGCTCTGGCTTCGCCAATGCTTGCCGCACCCACTGTGAGCTGTTCACGCCCTCACTGACCAGAACGAAGGCTGCTTCCTCGTAGTATAGCTCCGTCCTGCCCCTGGCGGCTCAGGCCAGAACCAACGCTATCCTTACCAGTGGAAAGACACCAGTTCTTTGCCCCTGCTTTGACATGCTGCCTGCTCCATGGACCATCCTATATACCAGAAACCCAAAGATGATCGAAACCTGCATGTTTCTTTTTGTTTGTTGTTTTTTTTTTTTTAAAGCTTCTTAAACTAAGCACTACTTCACAGAGGTAATCATACAAGTGCCAACCCTCAACTCCTACCTTGCACTCACAGGTAAGAGGTGATCTCTCTCGAGTGATAGAAAGGCTCATAACACACTGTTGACACAAAACATGGAAACCAAAATCATCACTCTTTGAAATAGAAGTCGAGCCAGGGGCACCCCAAGCTATGGGGACTCCACCCCACAACAACCTACACTCCCATCATAAGCACACACAGCTTCTAAATGCAGGAAGGAGCTCGGTCGCGCAGGCTCAACTCGAGAGAGATGAGCCGCGCGACTGCCGCTCTCGTGAAGATAAGACGGGTCAGGTGTCAAACTAAACTTGACACCTGATTTAACACTTGACCTAAATCCAAGTGTTAAATACAAATAACTAGCTTTATTCTAGCTAGTTTCACACTGTGCTTATTTAACTTGACACTTCAATTGAGGTGCCCCCTTTCGTCTTTGCTAAACTGCACATGCCAAGTTCCTTTCCAAACTTCTCAAACATGATTCGGCCAAACGGCTTTGGGAAAATATCCGCTACTTGCTCGGATTTCTTTCTTCTCCATCTTCTCCGGTATGCAATGATGATGCACCTCAATGATAATGATAATGATAATGATATTGATAACCATGTGCCTATTTCAACCATATCATTAAGGATAGTTATCATTATATCGAAGATCAACCATGGATCAACCATATCATTATCATAACCATGTGCCTATTTCACAGCTTCCGTAAGTGCCTGATATTCTGCCTCGGTAGATGACAACGCTACAATAGATTGTTTCTTTGAGCACTAGATGATAACATTATCTCCAATTCGGAAGATTTACCCACTTGTGGAATGACGTTGATTCTGATCACCAGCCTAGTCGGCATCTGAGAATCCATTCAGTTCATTACTTGAGCCTCTTGGATATAATTCCAAATTCAAATGTGCCTCGAATATAACGAAGTATGTGCTTGAGTGACAACATCAAGGTGATGCTATTGGGGCTCTGCCATAAATCTACTAATTGTGTCAACAAAGTGGACAAGATCAGATCTGGTATGGCAATAACAGATAAGTTTGTCGACCATTCTTCTGTATAGTGCATAGTCGGCCTTGGGTGCATCCATATCAGTCAGTAGACTAAGACATTCGATCATAGGCACGCTGTGTGGGTTACAATCCCACATTCCGAACTTTCGTAGCATTGAAACCGCATATTGACGTTGGCACACAAAGATTCCTACAGGGATATGTATTAACTCTTGTTCCCGAAGCCAAGCAATCTTTTCAACATGACTACCTGTAATCAACAAATCATCCACATAGAGCACAATGAGTACAATTTTACCATCTACAACAAGATAATACGAATTGTAGTTTGTATTGCTCTTAAACATCCCTTGAGACCTTAGATAAGCATCAGTACTTGCAAACCAAGCTTGTGGAGCTTGCTTAAGCCCATAAATTATTTTAAGCAACAAACATACCATTCTCTCACAACTCGGAACAACAAACCCCTCAGGCTGCTACATGTAAACCTCATCCTGAAGAAGGTCGTCTTCATATCGAGATGGATGATGGGCCATCCCCACGTGAGTAGCCAGAGCAATCATATAACAGGTTGTGGCCCACTTAACGATCGGAGCCACGAGCGAACGTCTCCTCGAAATCCAAACCTTCAGTTTGCTCGAACCTACGTGCAACAAGGCGCGCTTTGAGGTTGCTTACAGTACCATCAACCTACTTCTTCACTTTAAACACCCACTTAGTAGTTATTGGACGTTTATCAGGAGGCAATATGACCAGTTGTCAAGTACGATTCTTTGCAATGGAGGCCATATCTTATTCAATTAATGCAGTTTGCCACTCTGGAATAGAAGCAACCTCGGCATATGTAGTGGGCTCAAATGGTAGGGCTTCCACAAGATAGACATAATCGTTGAAGTCGCAAGCGGATAGGAGGTCGTTGCTTGAGAAGTTGATCGATAACCCCCTCTTGAGGTGGTTTCTGTGGAGCAAGATTGTAGGCTCGATGTTGTTCAGTATTACTTGGATCTATTTGACAATCGACATGGAGCTCAATAATAGGTGGGGGGCAGACGATGAACCTCCCCTACTTCTGTAACCGGTTCCAAATTCGGAGCAGCAAGGTTAGGTGACACATGATATGATATTTCGGAGTTTGAGTTAGATTTTTTCCCATGAGCAAATCAAAGAACCTCTACAAACTTGACGTCTCGGCTGATGAAGACCTTGCGAGTTGCAGGGTTGTATAACCGGTAGTCTTTGGTTATAGTATCGTAACCCACCAAAATACATTCAATTGACTTGGAATCCAGTTTGTCTCTTTAACGTTTATCAACATGGACATAAGATTTGCTCCCAAAACTTCTCAGATGAGAGATATTAGGCTTGATACCTGAAATTTTTTGGTATGGTGTGGTGCTTGAATTGGCACGAGTTGGTGAACGATCGAGAAGATAGGTAGCACAATTGATTGCTTCACTCCATAGATATCTTGGCAACAAGGAATCTCCAATAGTAGGTTGTGTGCATGCTCCAGTAAAGTCCTAGTAAAGTCCTAGTAAAGTGTGATTTTTTTCGCTCAGAGATCCCATTTTGTTGTGGTGTACACAATTGAGTAAGTTGCCTTTGGATCCCTTCAGTGTTGTAAAAGTTGATAAATTCCTATGAGAGGAATTCTCCACCTCCATGTGTACGCATGCAATTTATGGTTTTCCCTGTAGCTTTCTTTATCATCATTTTAAAGTTCTTGAAACAAGTAAAAGCTTCACTTTTCTACTTGAGAAAGTACATGTCATTGTAATCTGCAATAGTCATCTGTGATACCCATAAAGTACCGAATCCTGATTTATGTTCACTAGAGCGGGAAACCTTTTCCTCTGTTGCTTTCATAACATACATGCCCTACAAATTTCTGACAGAAGGAGGAGTTTGGGCCGCATTCCTAAAACCTTCCCACTATTGCTAAGAAAATGAAGGTTATGGTGATTCAAGTGGCCAAGCCTCCTATGCCACAGTCTGGTGGTCTCCTCAATCTCAGCAATGTTCATTTCAGGAATCGATTGATCATTTGAAGACATTTTATACAGTCCCAATGATCTTAATCGTTTCCTTTGACGATGAGTCTGTGGGGGTCTCTCCTTATACGCTGAACAAACGAATGACTACTGTGCATCCACTTTGGCATCCGAATTTGTTCATTGTGGATGATGCAAATATTGACATTCATGGTTGTAGGTCTATTACCTTACTCCTTACAGTGATAAACATATGTCACAAGAATTGCATTCAGCCACTCATCGAAGACCATCATGGTGGATAATGGATACTGCAGTTCAACATGGTAACAATGTGAGGTCAGTCATGATTGGACATCTATTTCGTCAGTTCATGTATCCACGTACTCATGCAAAGAATCTAAATTCGAACTCAAAAAACGTCTGCAGAATAAACTTCTAAAAACATATAAATTGCGTTGTATTGTCGTTAGTGACAGAGATAAACAATGGCGTCATGTGTGCCACGAGCATGAGATGTAGAGGTGTGAAAAATAAGAGAGAGGAGAGTGATGGCAAGAATATGCATAAGTGAAATAGCAGAAATTCAATGAAGGGAAGATCGACGGATTTTTTTGTGTTATCTTTCTTATGGATGTAGCAGATGTATGGAAAGTAGAAGCACTAGAAAGCATGAGTCCACTGCATGAGGTAAAAGAGAAGTTGGAGATGGTGATCATTGAATTGTGAAAGAAGACAATGCTTTGCAATCATGCTCAAACGTCGTCATTAGAGATCCAGCGGCCACAGGTGTCCAAGGAGGCTTTCTCGCAAGGCCGCACAACATTGTCATGACTTGCCTGCCAAGTGACATTGATATGTACTTTTGGTCACCGGATTGTAAATCCAAATAGGGAGTAATATGTTATGGATCAAGAACAATCCTACGATGTTTGGTTTGTGTCAATGGGCACGACGAGTATTACTTTCGGCATACTGTAGAAAGGAGGCGTTTTGAAGAACTACAACAACTTACAATATGATTATATATATGAGTAAATGTCATGACGGTTTAAGGATGGCGGTTGTGGAATAGAAGATATGCATGAAGTATAACTTAACATATACAAGAGAAATAATAGTTCAATGAGCATATGTGGTAGTATACGACGTTAAGTGAAGTGGTGTCGATACAAACAATTCTACCATGTCTAAGGTCAATTATCTGTTTTTTTTTGTCATTGTGTTTGAATGCCCAACAAATATGGCAGATCAAGCTTGCAATCGCTTGATGTCCATGCTGGGTGATTGACTTCTTCTTAATAGTATTTAAGACACTATTTGGATTCTCGGCCACCTATATGCGGATACTCCGAGCATCGTAAGGATGTCTTTTCAAAATCTCATTGTTACATTTGTTGATAATGTTCCTAATATCATGAGACAAGTAAAGGAATGCATCTCGTATTACCTCCAACCCGCCTTCCATGATGTTTTTCATTTTTTGGGTGTGATTTGCCATTATCTTGTTAATAGACAGAGGTGCAATTGGTGTAGGATCCATGTTCTCATATCATTATTAAGATGAGGTACAAGAGCATGCTATGATTTCTCGTAGGAAAGGTTGTGAATATGAACACCGTAGCTGTTGATGCGGTTCTTTTGTTAATACATCAATATAGCGATTTTGGTATCAAGATAAGACTGTTTTATTATTAATATGCATGTACAACCTCGTTTGATCTCTTTTTCTACTTCTTTATTCCTTGTTAATCTTTTTTGCTTTGATTTCACTTCGGTTGTAACTGATGCACGGGGGTCACTATATGTATTTTTTTCATATCACCTGCGTACAAAGGTATATTTATACTAGGCTATATTTTTAAAATTTTGCATTTTTTTCCACCCTATCTTTAGGTAATATTGTAAAACCCTTTGGTTTCTAACACCATATTTTTCTTTATAATTTTCTTTTGCAACAGTTAATTAGACCCTATTTTAAATTATCATTTTAAATAATTGCAAAATTTCAAAGCATGTACACAAACAAGTACATTCCATAACATAAGTCAAATGCTAGACCCAAGAAAAAGTTTAATTTTCATTAGCCACGAACTCATTCAAAGCCGGAGCATCACTTGGATTTAAAGAATACAAGTTTTGAGATGGGTCAAATGCCATAGTCACTGTTGAGATTATGGTATCAACATCAATCTACTGTGTATCATTGGAATCATATTTGAATTTCAGCTGACCTCTACCTGATTTCATCATGATAGATTAGAGCTGGATGAAATATGAAAAATTTCAGAAGGATAGATACATTATACTATAGATAAAACCCATTATTACATAACTATTTAAGTAAAACTTTGGATTTTTTGTGACAATTAAAAAAAAAAAAAACTGGGCGAAATGATATTGTCTTACCATATTTTCTAAGTAAAACATTTCTAAAAAAATAAATTGCACCCTATATTTGTTCTCACGTGGTTTTGAAAATACGGGGAGTGACCCCCCAAGAACTGATTTAGACATGATGAAGACGCAGTTGACAACGTTTGTGCTGGTTTTTTTTTGGAAGAGACGACTTCCATTTTTTGGCACCCATGTCTTTTCTGATTTCCATAACCGCCATGTAGGGCCGTAAGAGCACTGATACCTGCAACAAAAACAAATAGAGCATGAGACAAACACTAAAGGTTTAGAGTGTTGCATTCTTGCCCTATATGAACCATTGTAGAAACACATTAAAAGACGTATACATACAAACCTTGTTATTTGAAGCAGTTGTTCATCTTAGAGCCTACAAGGCACCTTCCTTGGTGACAGATTGTCGTTGTTTTGGTGAACTTGCAATGATGCAATGAGCTGCATATCTGAGCTAGCTTTGCAATGAAATCTTCAACTCGATCCCAAGGTCCAACAAATGGGATATCGGCTGTGATGCAATCAGTTGCACCTTCGTGCCATTTGGACCTCCATCTCAATATGTGATGTGTGAAAGGACCCGAGGAAGAGGTTTGCACCACGTTTTCGGGGGGTCGGTGGCCATGTTGTACTACACGAGTTTGTAGTAGATCAAATGAAAATTTGGGAATGAAAAAAAGAAAGTGGACGCGTTGCCGAAGCAAGCGTAACTTATGGTGTCACTTGACCCAGAAGGGTTACTGTCTTCCGGTAGGAAGGTGGACACCTTTGTAACAACCAACAGGGTGGTTTGAACCCACAGCCACTTGTAAGAGGATATATGCCCTTACCGCTGGGCTACATGTTGGTTGATGAAAATTTGAAAGTGTAATGCACTACACTACAATAGTGTGAAAGACAATACTCGTGTTTCATGACGTCAATGCAAAGTTGAGGGTGGGAGCAACTATCGTCTTTTTGTACATTGAAATTTGAATCTAAAATTCAAACACCTCCCATGAATGACACATGTATTTCTTGCAGGTTATGTATGGCTTTGTCATGGATGGGGTGGATGCATGGATATGAGCATGCATGCATGTGGTGGGCATGTGAATACGTCATTCAACATTTTTTTTTTAAACAAATTCCTTAAAGAATGCTAACATAAATGTACTTATAAGATATTGTTTGCCATAATCTTGCAGTGTGGCCATTGCAACGTTTGCTGACGAAATTTCACCAAAGAACTCCTTTTTGTTTTGGGCTCCTACCTCACTAAAGGAATATAAAGGCATTTTTTTGCCAATTTTCGCAAGAACAGGAGAGATGAATGAGAGGTTGTCGCCAGAAAATCCGCATGATTGTCAATGTGGAGCTGTTAAGAACTGCTAGTTGTCACATAGTGACATTTCTAAAGGCGCCAGCTCAATTTTCTCGACATTTGGGACGATGGGTAAAGTACACAAATAGCCACTCGCGCTACTTTTGAAAAATAAGAAAAAAAAACACTGGGCCATTGACCCTGCACTCAATTTTAGGCCAAGTAATGGAAGTGAATAGGAGTTGAATGACACAAATTACATGGATATAAGATGTAACAACCCATTGACTTCTTCGCTTTGATAATCCCTAAGCGCTCGATGGGTAAGTTTGACTTTTTTGAAAAAAGTGACCATGGGAATAACTCATGCAAGAAAAAGATTTGCAAACTTTGATCCTACGTAAAAACTTCATTGGAAAATCCTAGTGTATTTTGTGGGGCTTTAAAAAGCATAATCCCCATTTATCCTCTTACGCCGTCGACCCATGGGCTTGGGCCCGTAATCTCAGATTACGCATAAAAAGACCAGTAATTCTGGACCTTGTAACCTTGTAATTCTGGATATTCTGGATATGCATCCAGTTCTTACGTGAGGTAAAGTCCAGTAACTCGGGCTTTACCCGATTCAAGATTCCCATGCCCGGGGGCTATGGAATCTTGAATCTCGTAAAGCCCTCATTGCATGACTTTACCTAATACAAAAGGTGGCTACCTACTACCTCTTGGAGGGCTCTGCAAATTTGTAGGCCAATCGGATTACAAAGAAACACAGATTTTATATTTTTCATTATTCAAATATGTAGAGCAGTTTCATTCGGGCCCTGATTCTAGAGTGGTCCAGGAATTACTGTGGCCCATGAATTAGAGTGGGGCGCTTATGTAGGAAGGCCACGTGTATTAAGAAATGAGATGAGGGGGTCCAAAAAAAGAAGGGAGAAAATGGCCAAATTTAGAATAGGGAGTCTTGTAGGGTTGACATGTGTCAGGGCCTTCTAGAAGGGTCACGGTCGGCGGGCTTCTAGAAGAGTCCCACCGCCCTCAGAGGGTATATAAGGGAGGCCTCCCCCTCTTACTACCTACTAAATTAAATAAGTAGTGGGCTCTGCAAAGCCAGGGCCCCCAAAAAAAAACAGCAAACATGAATCAATTAATTAATAGAAACATGAATGTCTTAGTAGCAAGCCATCATCCCCACGGGATACTGCATCCAACAAAGCAGAAATTAGTGACATTGGATAAGAACCCAGGGAATGCCACGTGATCAATGTAGGGGGGTTATTTTGGATTATTTGGACACTTTGCAAACAAGGTCCCAAGGGCAAATGGAGGAAAAGGACCACAAAACGCTAGGGGGCTCCTGCGAGCCGGCTGGACCTCACCCCCAACCTCCTTGAGCCCTAATCTGAAAACCCTAAGCCAGATTGAAGGTAATCATCATGCACCCAATCCTGGTGTGCCAAATGCTCAGGCATACTATGTTTAATACAATTCCGTTGACAAAAAAGTTATTTAAAACTTACAAAACATTTTGAAAGCCAGCCGGGCCTGTAAGGGTTTTATTTTTTTCCCTTCGATAATTTGAAATAAAGTTAATGTGGGCTTCCTCCCCTTTCACCTAAGGGGGGAAAAAAAAAAGCCCAAAACGGGCTTGGTGGGCGTTTAGGGGTTAAAATCAAGGCTTCCCAAACAGGACTTTACATCTTATGTAATAACTAATAACCTTCAGAAAATTGTAGTGGTGTTATTTATTCAAAGGGTGTAAATTTTGCGTAAGACCCCTTGTAGATTTACAATTCATCTTCTTAGACTATCATAATTTCCCTTCAGGAATCCTCTCAAGGATCGTGGCCGTCCTTATGAACACCCTAGAATCTGAACGTTGATATGGAACGAATCTTTGAAGGTTTTTACGTAAGAGATAAAAGTTCTCTGAAATCCTGGAATTCCGGGGGACTTTCTGGATGAAACGAGCGCTGACGCGCAATGAATACAGGGAAAGACATCGATCTGGGCATATCCAGACGCGATCCTGACCGTTGAGAAAAGTCAGATCCGTCTTCTCGTACATTAAGAGAACGTATGCAAGCCGTATAATGACAATGCGGAGGAGGGGAGGCCAGCGAGGGCGATGGCGTTGGGTGTACGCCAATTGGGCCTGTTTCCTCTCTCTTTCGATGTGGCTTTCGCTGTGCGCGGTGTTGGCGTCTATAGACCTGCGACTCTATTAGTCCTTCCAGGGGTTCACGTGCTCGGACTCTTGGCTATTAGCCTGTATGTGATAGTAGAAAGTGTGATTGTGGATTGTTCACTCGGCTCTGGATCTTGGAAGATTTTCTTTCAAGGAGTACCGTTGGTGAAGGGCGAGAATGGGATGGGGAAGGCAGATTCGAGTGTTCTTCGTTGCTGTGAGAGTTTTTCTTGAGTACAAGGTACCTCCGCTGGTGAAGAATTTGCACTCACAGGAAGCATAACCCTTCTTAGGGCCTGTTGAATCGATTTTGCTTGACGAACAGAGGTACTGTGAGTAGTTCACAGACAAAGGAGTTGATTCGTCAAATTGTTTTCCTTTTTACAGTGTGTTTAACCCTGATCCCTCAGATTGACCGCGAACGACATTGTTTTTGAAACCGATTCGGGTACCATCCGTGCATCAGGCTATTAATTTGAATAGTAATTTGAAATTGAAGAGCTGCTCAACGAGCAGAGGCTCTCATGGAAGCATGGATATACGACCAAGAGCATAATTAGTGGATTGATAGGGCTTTATCGCAGGACAAATGTAAATGGAGTCGTTGTAAAGTTGCAATAATTCACGTGGAAGAAAATAAGTTTATATGCAGTATGTGTTCAGAGCACCGCTTTTTGCTGCCTTTCTCCCTCATCACTGCGTTGGAGTGCAATTCAGCCACACATGAGGTGCACTCTCGAGCACTAGGGGAGGAGCGTTAGAATCATCTCATGCTTTTTAATATGCCGACAATTCCTAGCCCATCAGTTCGCTGTAATCCCATCGTAGTGGTTGTGCTCGATAGCTGGGGCAATTTTGGGCTGAGTCCCGGAAATCATGTGGGCTGAACCCGACAACCTTGCTCATCCTACATCCCTCAAGTGCAAGTTGTAGCCAAGCTTTGCAGGGAACAATCAATGAATGCATCTTGCCCGGTGCCCTTCTATCCACGCTGTAACCAGTTTTCCCCTGGTCGAACAAGTGCTATAGCAGCAGTCCTAATATTAAATCATTTTTAGGGTGCTGTTAATGCCAGCCGTTAAGATCAACTCTCTCGCCCAGTTTATTTCATACCCTCTGGTGGGTTGAAACATTGAAACCCTGCAATCAGCTCTAGAAGGGTCTACGACTTGTGGGAACTATGCTAACCTAATGTTCAGTAGGTCCTTGTCCTGTTTCCATAGGCTCCATGTGGCTCTGGAGGTGATAAATTGCTTTCTTCTCTCTTTCTCCTTACTCGTGGGTAAATTCTATTCACAAATACAGTCTTACTACCAACGTCAGCCCCTGACAGAGGTAGGTTCTGTCCCTTTTGTTCCCGCTCAAACTGGGCGCGGGGTCAATGGCCACAAGGCTACGGCAAACAACGTCTTATGAGTACAATCTATTCACAAATACACACGCTGTTTCCCCTCCTCCTGAGATGCAAAACCGAGTGTAGGTTCAAAGGTTGCAGTCTTTTTGCATCATGAATTGAAATGATGCAAAACACATTCGCGAGAAACCACTACTTTCAAATGCTTCTACTGGTCCTCCATTTTTCCGAGGTTCACCTTACAGATCACATAAATAATATCTTGTAAACTTCAATGTGTTTGAAGATGGAAGAATTCTCAAGTTTGAAGTCTAGTTATTCAAATTGACATAGATTGAGAGAATAGGCTGGCAGAATGATGCACTGAAAATGAAGAACTAGTCACAATCTCCTCTGACTGTTCACCGTGCATTGCACTACTTGTCCTTCATGACTGTGCCCTAGGAAGTACAAGGAAGTAGGAAGTAGTCCATTATAATTCCCCTGAAAGGAGTTTCTGCTGGCTTGGGGGGCAGTGGGTTCAGAAGAGAGAGAAGTGGACAACCGAGGCAGAAGCAAAGGACCGCCTGTGGGAGCGCACTCATCACCGCAATGCTAGGCGGATTTTAAAAGCCATTACCACCCTAGAGGGTCTGTGGGTGAAGGCTGGACAATACTTGTCCACACGCGCAGATGTGTTACCGGATGCCTACATTAGGTGCCTTCAGCAGCTTCAGGATTCCCTCCCTCCGCGGCCTCTCTCTGAGGTTTGTCCTCCTCATCCATGAGCAAGACGCTTAGATATTGGTATAATTGTTGAGGGGCTTTTTGTGTATATAAGGGGTGCCAACTGGTTGGGGCATCGTTATGCGAGGGGTACGTGTTGGTGTGGCAATGGCAGGTGTCAAGACCTTTGCAGGAATGCGTAGCTGCGCACTGCTGGTAGATCTGAGCTACCTAGTGCTAGAAAGGCTGTCATCTGCATGCCCTTGTCAACCCCTGAAATTGTGCCCCTTTCATTTCAGTGACACCCATGACTGCCAATGATGTTGGGTGAACCCCTCAGAAACCAAGCAGTTTAGGCATCATGCTGATTGCTGGATTCTCCCCGTGCAGCCGCGGACTGGGACCCTGCAGGTGCATTTGTGGTCCCAGTAGTGCTGCCAGTTGGGAGGCCTCAACCAGGTCAGCTGGTGATTTAATACCAAACATACGTTTTGACCTAACTTAAACTGTGATCCAAAATTTCCTTGCAGAAGTCCTCTTCAGACCTGGTCTCTATGATTTTGCTTTCCAGGGAAGCAGTGGAAGAGAACAAATTGCTTATGCCCACTGAAAGCCCATTTTTTAAATTGTGGAGCATATCTCATTAGTGCATGTAATCCTTGGATGGGGGTATTGTTCATAGAGAAAGAGGAAAGAAATAAAGAATCTTTTATAAAATGGTTGCCTTTAGCCTTGTGGCCATAGACCCTGTGCCCAATTTGGGCAAAACAGAGAATTAAATAAATAAATAATCCAGAAGAAATAGAAATAATGAAAAGAAATAAAGACTGTACTCATGAGACATTGGTTGCTGTAGCCTTGTGGCCATTGACCCTGTGCCCAGTTTGAGCGGAACACAAAGGGACAGAAATTACCTTTGTCAGGGGCTGATGCCGCTAGTATGACTTAATCTTGAAACATGCAATTGATCCGAGTTTTCCACATATCCTCTAGAAATCCCTTCACACAAACATCAATCTGTTGTGTGTGATTTGCCCAATAACTAGACCCCTAAATGGCCTGGGCTTTTGCTTCAGCGATGAGATTTTCGAAGTTGGTAAACAAAGGTACAGGAAAATTCCTTTGATGGAACTGAAGAGGGTGTCTCTCTGGTGAGGGTACCCAGGACAATGAATCAGAAAGTGGATATTGTCTTCAGGTTGCCCACACAACTCCCACTTTCCTCTGTGTCTGTTTGCTGTTGAAAGGTAGGCTACCCACCCTGAGTTTGAATTTCAGTATAGTGCTAAACCCTTGAGGTCATCCATGACGGCCTCACCCATGTCACGGACTGGAAACAGGTTCATGGAAGTTTTCTGCCTAATTTCATTTTCATCAGACAATTTCCTGGCAACAGACATGGCTTTGGAAACTTCAACCTCTAAGTCAGATTTATCCAGCATTGCCATGGCTTTCATTGAAAATCTCTTCTACCCTCTTCCGCCAGGACTTAGCCTGTTTGACAGGGTGCTGCCCCAAACAGCCACATTAGCTGTTTTTGAGCATGCTGACATGCACTCTTGAGCACCCCCACTTGAATGGATTCCAGAGACTTAGCCTGGTTGGAGTTATCAACCCACAGAGCAGATGCGTACTCCAAGGTAGGCCTAATAAGGCGGCAAAGCATTGGTTTTTTTACTTCATAGTTGATCTCTCTGCAGTGGAAAATTTTAGAGAAATATAGAGAAGGAGCAAGGGTGGTACTGGTGTGTGGAGCACGTCGACTGGCATGATGTCTATTTTATCTTAATAGTGGACATGCATTGGTGATATGGATGCAAGGTGAGTGCTACAATAGAGAAAGAGCTGGGAAAGCCACCTTCAGAACTCTTTGTTGACTTCGACAGCAACGCCCTTGCTACAGCTTCCGTGAGTTATTTCCTCATCGCTATTGTGAGTGGAAGATCTCCATTGGCTAAGATTGTGGGAGTTGCCCATAGTATGATTCGATGGTTATGCAGTATCATAAGCCAGAATGTGTAGAGGTGTGACTAAAATTTCCCTTGCATCTTGCTGTTGAAGCTGACAGGAAAGAAAAATTACATATTATGTATAGTTGTTAGTCTATGACTAGCCTCAATCTGGTGGGTATTGGTAAGGTATGCTTAGCATGCTCTTGTGAGTTAGAAGCCTTGAATTTGGAGGTTCTGCCATTGCAGATAGCCCAAGTCCACCGTGCATGCACTATGGATGGGGTCAATGTGGTGGTCAAGGTCCAGCACAAGGGCATCAAGGACATCATTTTGCAGGTGCCTGCCTTTCTACTCTGTACTTGCTCTGAATCTTTGTAGGGTTCTTCTGGATGGATACTACAGCTGATTGTACCACTTCAAGGGCTGCATTTCTCTGAGCAGGCCCAGGCATTCATGATGGAGTTTTCACGAGTGTAAGATGTTTCGTATGCATGTACCGTAGCACACCTACCTTAGCAAACTGAAGGTTGGGATTATGTCTTGCAGGATTTAAAAAATGCACGCACTATTGTGGAGTGGGTGGCATGGGCAGAGCCTGAGTATGACTTTGGGCCCATTATGGATGAGTGGTGTGCTGAAGTGCCTAAAGAGCTGGATTTCAACTTGGAAGCAGGTGCTTTTGTCCTTCCAACTTGATTTTATTCCCCACTATTTATATTCGAAGACAATATTTTATATGTTGTCTCATGCCTTTCTGCTTCTGTTTGGCTGTCTGCCTTAGTATGCTCCACCGTGTTTTCTTCTGTGTCTGTTCCCGACTGCTGCTTGGGAGGGATTATTGCTGGTACCAGAGAATACTCGCAAAGTTGCTCACAATCTGGACTATCAAAGAGAACGAGCAGCAGGTGACTTTCCAAAAGGACAAGTAAACGTGCTGGTGCCAGGAGTGATCCAGGTTGGGATCTAAAAGTGGCACTGTCCCAATAGCTATCTTCTCTATCAGCCTCTATTGGCATGCTTCAAACAGCAAATCTGCACTTGGATATCATTTCAGGCATTTCAAATGATGAGGAATCCTTATGATGAACCTTATTGGATATACATTGAAGTGCCATTCAGTGGGACAAAGAGCAATCTTTCTCTGGGTTCGTCATTGTGATCAAAATTAACAATGGATGATTTGAGGATGACAGTCAACAGAGAAAGTGTTGGTGATGGTATACATGGATGGTGTGCGACTTAATGATAATGTGGCACTTGAGGCTCTCGGGGTCAACAAACAAGAGCTGGTGGAATCGATTACCCGTTCCTACGCCCACCAAATTTACATTGATGGGTTTTTCAATGCAGATCCCCATCCAGGCAAGTGAGGCACTGATGTTGCTATGACTCCTTTGGTGATGTAAGGACAAGTTGGAAGGTTGACTACAGGTACTAAGATTGTGTTGGATGGTTACAGGAAATTTCTTAGTGAGCAAGGAAGCTCCTTTTAAACCTGTTCTTTTGGATTTTGGCCTCACCAAAACTTTGACATTCTCTAAGAAACAGGCGCTTGCAAAGATGCTTCTTGCATGTGCTGAGGTAGGTACTTTCTCTACCCTCTCTTTTTCTTCTCAAAATTTTATTCATTTCTCAAGGACTGATAAAAAACAGAAAAACATCTATTTCTTGTCCTAAAGTGAAATTGCCGTCATTGACCCAAGAGGCTGGCTATCTGGCATCTCATCTCTTATTTACCTCTTGATCAACATACAAACTAACTTTTTTTTTGTTTTATTATCTAGGGGGACTATGCAGCGTTGCTATCTGCTTTTGCAGAAATCGGGTTGAAGCTGCGTATGGATATGCCGGAGGATTCCATGGATGTCATCAATTTCTTCTTCCGACGCTCCGTTCCTGGCAAAGAATCCATGGTTGGTGTGGACTTCTCTAACCTTTGCCTACAGTAATGTGTTGGCAGACCTTCTGGCCGCCTCATTTCTTCTTTTCGAGAGAACTTCATAATTAACATTCATCCACTTGCATAAGGGCTCTGCCTTTAGATGGGAGCAAGTGTTGAATCCACCATGGTAGCTTAATGGGAACCAAATAGTAATGTGAGCATGCAGTGTTGGCTCAACCCGCATTCTACCTATAACTGGTAGAGCTATATGGTTCTAGGCAGTTCAAGGTCGGTTGAATAAGAAGTGCACCCTTCAAGAGCTTAGACTTGATGTAGCAATTTGTGGTTGGATTCACGGAGGCAGTTCTTGAAGTTGGGCTTGGGAGTGCAGGAAGACATAAAACAGTGGGGCAAAGATAGAGAGGAGCGTTTGAAGCGCTTCCAAGAGAAGCAAAAGGAGGAAGAAAAAGGGTCTAGCCTGCGTCGCAACCCTGTATGCTTCTCTCCAATCATCTTATTAAGAAGTATTTCCGCTGCATTGGTGAACCAGCTCCACCAAATTGGAATGCTAAGCAATAGAAGTTAGTGAAAAAGTGGCAATTCAGTGTGAGAGAGAAATGATGGGTACTTTATAACGTCCGTGGGAAGCCCAAACGGCTTATGGGACAAGAGGAAGAAAGAGAGAGGGGCCACAAACAGTCCAAAAGCAGGTAAAGCTCAAGGGATTGTCTAAGAGTGAACGCTTCATGCAGGTAAGCTACCAAGCAAATCTGTTCCTCATAATGGAAGACCTCCGTGAGAGATTGGTGTCCTCGGATAGACTGTTGAATCTCACACGGATCTCATTGTGTAAGGGGCAGGGAAAGAATTAATGATTTGTCACTCTCAATTTCCCTGTAGTGCCAGTGCAAGTGGGGCATAGTTGGTCGTCACGTTGCAGATCCCACCCACCAGTCTCTATCCGCAGACTTTGGGATCCCACCCTGGACCTCATCAATGCCCTTAGAAGAGAGGGAGAAATAGCTGCAGACAGGTAATTAGAGATCCTAGTGTCACAGAGAACCAAGAATGTCTCCCAGTATTTTGTTGTTAGAGTGGCTGGTTTCCATGTCTGCCTGACGTGCAGTTCCAAGAGTTCTCTTCTGATGCATCTGTTGCGGTCCTGTTCGGATGCAATATCCACCCCATCCGTACTTTTTGGCAGTAGGGAAGCAATGAAGTGTCCATTGCGCTCAAATTAGTTGGACACCAGAGCATACCAGGAGTGCTTGAAACCAGCTGTTTGGAGCCTCTTGCCTGTCAACCCTTTGGGTGGAAGGAATTGTAGCCTTGTAAAAAGATTGTAAGCCGGAAGATGGCCTCGGTTTGAAGTGGGACGCATGCAAATTCCGCACATAGATTTTATGATGCTGTTGTCCCTCTTAGCTCCAAGCATTCCTTGGATGAAAGACGATTGCAGCAGTTGCAGATTTTTCCCACCAGGAAACTGGGAAAAGAAACTTGGAGGAAAGAAATAAACTGTATATGGCCATGGGAAGCACAACGACCTTATGGGACAGAGAAAAGAGAAAAAAAGGTAGAAAAGTGGGCCCCCAACAACCAGAATGAATAAAACTCCATATGTCCATCTTAATCGCGAAGAGTGTATGGGATAACATGTAACAGACAAAGAAAGAGAAAAGACAGAAAGGAAGAAAGAAATCAATTTCATCTGCTGGAGGACAGAAGTAGACAGCACAGAGTAAGGAATCACAAAGAAAGGACATTATATGCTCCAAGAAAAGGCCAATGATCTTAGGGCACGAAAATCATAACAAACAGAGCACTGGAAAACCTGCCTAAATTGCTGCACAAAAGACAGTGCCTTGTCAGGGGAAGCTGCCAGGCATTCTGTGTCCTAACCTCAATGCCTTGCAAAGTAAAACGAGGCTTCATTTGCAGAGCAACAGACAGATGTATATGAATGGCACTGCTTGAAATTTGATGGAATTTCCAGGCTATACTGTAGAATGCTATGCACGTTTGCATGCAATTCAGCTAGCATCAGAAACCAGTCAGAGCAAGTGAGGATTTGCATCCAACAAAGTGTCTCTTCTTCGCGTATATGACACGTGTGGTGTGACCTGCAGGTGGATGCCTTTCCTGGTGATATTGTGTTCTTCATGCGAGTTCTGAACCTACTTCGTGGTTCGTGGGTCCACTCTGCCCCAGAAAGGAATTTAGTTCAGAATTGTAGAATTGATGTAAGCTCTCAGTGATTATGTTGCTGCTCATTGAGGAGCAGTCGTTTAATTTGAGCAGTATTTATGCAGGACTGTCTTCAATGCTTGGTGCACAAGTGGTTTATCTTGAGATCATGCGCCCCTTTGCAGAGGCCGCCTTGTACAGGTGGGCTGGAGGGAGCAAAGGGCCATTGACTTGTGAGCGGCTTGATGTTGGACACATGATTTTTCATATTATTAAGGCTCTTGTACAGGCACTGCTTTTCGTCCTTTTGCCATTGAGGCTGTTGTGAGTCTGGAGAATGTGATGGAAACTTTCACCACATTGAGATGGTGGTTTTATGTTGGCACAGTGGAAATGTGTTGACGAGTGGCCGTCAGCTGGAAAGCGCAAGCTGGATTTACAACACTCCTTCCAACTCCATAGTAGAGCAGAAGTTGCGAGAGCTGCTGCTGGATTTAGGGCGCAAGCAACAGATGCTTGGCATTCAGGTGTATGCCTCTACCTCAGCCAACAGGAATGTGATAGTCTTGGATTTTGGATGCTGTAGAAGTTTGAGATGGTCTAATTGTGTTTGGTTTCCCTGCAAACTTTCCTGATTCATTCCCCTATGTTTTGACCATTCCCCTATGTTGGGAGAGGGTTACTGTATTTCACAAGTCACTGAGGGTTGGACCAACTGTTTGAGGTTCTATCACCAGTTCATGTGCTACTTATGGTGAAGCAAGTGCAGTGTTAGAGCTGACTTTATCTGGAGCATTTGTCAGAAAACTAGACCTGTTCTCACTCGAGTTAGTGACAGGGTTTTTTTCTATTCACAAGCAGCAGTACAAAAGCTTGACAGCTGAAGGATACAGAAATTAGCTAGTACTAACAAGATGAGAAAACTGGACATTGGAAGCTCCCTTGCTCCCTACTACAAAAGAAAGCTAGTACAGTGTAGATGCTGGACTTCTCCTCCCTGCAATTTACTAGGATAGCACATCAACCTACATGCTGGAAGTACTGGGCATTGCCTCAGCCTCTCCTTACATCCTACACAGTTTCTCTGGAACCTTCTGGTAGGAACCATCCTTAGCCATCAAAAGCCTAACAGAGCTCAAGCTAAAAGTCCGAATTGTTAACTAAATCTGAGGTTACTTTCAACACTCCCGCTCAGCAAAGATTGAGGTTTAACCAAAACAGTTGCATGTATCTAGAATGCCTCTCTTTAGATAGAACTTTGGTGAATGCATCGGCTGCCATGTCCTCACTCCTACAGAAAACCAACTCAATCTCCAAACTAAGTTTTTCTCCAATGAAGGATGTTGATATCAATATAGTTTGGTTCATGCATGGTGAACAGGGTTTTTGCTAAACTCAATGCTGCTCCTGTTATCAGGATGCTTTTCTGTTGGTTGTTCTTGACTGAAGCCAAAGTTCACCAAGAAGCCTTCAAATCCAAATGGCTTCTTTGGTTGCATGAGTTGGAGCCATATACTCTGACTCAGTCGAAGTAGAGCAGTGGTCTGCTATCTTTTGTTGCTCCAGCTCACAGCACCTCTCCTCATTACAAAACAGTAGGCAGATACTGATCTCCTTTCGTCTGTGTCTCCTTCCCAATCTGCATCACCGTTTCTATCTAGTTATACAGTGAAATAAACTCAAACCACCATGGTGGTAATGACAAGAGATTCTGGTTGGCCCTTCAATGTTTGTACAAGCCGAAAAACCGTCAGCAAGTACAAGCGCTAAAGACTACTAAGGGTGCAGTGGTGACTTCAACGGTTGACATTGTCAAAACCTTGGAAACCCACTACAGTATCCTTGGCAGAACTTCTAGGTCTAACAGTGAGGGCCTCTGAAATGGAAGGACACAGTTGGGAAAACTGTTCCTATGATTCAAAACAGCCCTGATGAACTGGAGTATATTTCAAAGGCTTATAATGCCCCCATTAGTTCTTCTGAGATTGTGGAAGCAATTGAGCATTTAAACGGATATAAAGCAGGTGGACCTGATGGCATAGTCAACGAGCTTATCAAGCACGGTGGCGATCCCATGATATAGGCCCTAGTTCTCCTCAATCTTATCTGGAAGAAATGATCCCCTTTCGCTGGCGACAGGGGGTCATTGTCAATCTATACAAGAAGGGTGACAAAGAAGAACCGGGGAGAACTACCGTGGCATCACGCTCCTCAATGCTGTTGGCAAGATACTTTGCAGAGTTATAAGTACCCGTCTCGAGGTTGATCTGGAATCTAGAGGTTGTTTCCACGGAGGCCAAGCTGGCTTTCGGCGAAACAGGGGCTGTGTGGATCATATCTTCACTCTAAGTCAGATTATCCAGGGAAGGAAAAAAGAAGGGAAACCCACTTCTGTTTTTTTCTTGGGTGTCAAAAAGGCTTATGTTACAGTGTGGAGAGATGGCCTATGGCTCCGCCTCTGGTCCTGTGGGATCAAGGGAAAGACGTGGAGATGTCCTCATAACTTGTATGCTCACACCAAAGTTTGTGTCACTGTTAATGGACAGAAGTCTAACTTCTTTGACATAGACCAAGGTGTAGCTCAAGGATGTACCCTCTCCCCTCTGCTCTTCAATGTTTTCATCAATCAACTCCTCGAGGATGTGGAAAGTGAGGGATTTGGGTGAAGGGTGGGTGATGCCACCATACCAGCCCTTATGTTTGCGGATGACTTCACAGGCATAGGGGAGACTCATTCCAACCTCCAGGAGTTGATTAATTGCGCGAAGAGATACTTGGACCTTTGGGGGCTAGAGGCTAACGTCAGTAAATGTGTAGTGGTGGCTTTCAACGACAGAGGAGACGGAGGAAGTGATCTCAAGTGGCAGTGGGGTAGCCAAGAGATTCCGGTCTCCCTTCCTACACATACCTGGGCGTTGAGTTTTCCTCCAACTGTAACTGGAATGCACATATCTGGAAAATTGTTCAAACTGGCAAGGGCACAACGCTGGGTCTCACTAAATTTTTCCACTGCAGAGGGATCAACTCCGAGGTTAAGAAAACCATGCTTTGCTGCATTAGTAGACCTGCCTTGGACTACGCATCTGCAATATGGGTTGATAACTCCAACCAGGCTAAGTCTCTAGAATCCATTGGGAGGAAACTAATTGTCTGCGGTAGAGCTGTTAATTGGTGGACCAATGAGATTAAACTCAAGATAGCTGAGAGACGAGCCTCTATAAAGAGTGCTGCAATTTGAAAACCAACAGAGAATTGGGGGCGAGGTACTACCAGCTCCGTAAAGATATCAATCAGCTTGTTAGGTCTCAGAGAAATTATACTGGGACAAGTTATACAGTGAAATAAACTCAAACCACCATGGTGGTAATGACAAGAAATTCTGGTTGGCCCTCCAACGTTTGTACAAGCCGAAAAACGGTCAGCAAGTACAAGCGCTGAAGACTACTAAAGGTGCAGTGGTGACTTCATCGGTTGACATTGTCAAAGCCTTTGAAACTCACTACAGTATCCTTGGCAGAACTTCTAGGTCTAACAGTGAGGGGTCTTCTGCTGAATGGAGGGACACCTGTTCCTATGATTCAAAACAGCCCTGATGAACTGGAGTATATTTCAATGGCTTATAACGCTCCCATTAGTTCTTCTGAGATTGTGGAAGCAATTGAACATTTAAATGGATATAAAGCTGGTGGACCTGATGGTATTGTCAACGAGCTTATCAAGCACGGTGGCGATCCCATGATAGAGGCCCTAGTTCTCCTCTTTAACCTTATCTGGAAGACTGAAATGATGCCCTTTCGCTGGCGACAGGGGTCATTGTCAATCTATACAAGAAGGGTGACAGAGAAGAACCGGGGAACTACCGTGGCATCACGCTCCTCAATGCTGTTGGCAAGACATTCTGCAGAGTTATAAGTACTCGTCTCGAGGTTGATCTGGAGTCTAGAGGTTGTTTCCACGAAGGCCAAGCTGGCTTTCGGCGAAACAGGGCTGTGTGGATCATATCTTCACTCTAAGCCAGATTATCCAGGGAAGGAAAAAAGAAGGGAAACCACTTACGTTTTTTTCCTGTGTCAAAAGGCTTATGACACAGTGTGGAGAGATGGCCTATGGTTCCGCCTCTGGTCTTGTGGATCAAGGGAAAGATGTGGAGAGTTGTCCACAACTTGTATGCTCACACCAAAAGCTGTGTCACTGTTAACGGACAGAAGTCCAACTTCTTTGACATAGACCAAGTGTAGCTCAAGGATGTACTCTCTCCCCTCTGCTCTTCAATGTTTTCATCAATCAACTCCTCGAGGATGTGGAAAGTGAGGGATTTGGGTTAAGGGTGGGTGATACCACCATACCAGCCCTTATGTTTGCGGATGACTTCGCAGGCATAGGGGAGACTCCAAGCAATCTCCAGGAGTTGATTGATTGCGCGAAGAGATACTTTGATCTTTAGGGGCTAGAGGCTAATGTCAGCAAATGTGCAGTGGTAGCATTCAACGACAGAGGAGAGGGAGGAAGTGATCTTAAGTGGCAGTGGGGTAGCCAAGAGATCCCGGTCCTCCCTTCCTACACTTACCTGGGCGTTGAGTTTTCCTCCAATTGTAATTGGGATGCACATATCCGGAAAGTTGTTCAAACTGGCAAGGGCAAAGCTCTGGGGCTCACTAAATTTTTCCACTGCAGAGGGGTCAACTCTGAGGTTAAGAAAACCATGCTTTGTCGCGTTATTAGACCTGCCTTGGAGTACGGATCTGCAATATGGGTTGATAACTCCAACCAGGCTAAGTCTCTAGAATCCATTCAAGTGGGGGTGCTGAAGGAGTGTATGTCAGCATGCTCCAAAACAGCCAATGTGGCTGTTCGGGGTGAGTTTGGCATTCCGTCCTTAAGCTCCCGACGAGATGAATTCAAGGTCAGATGGTGGGGTCAGCTGCAACATATGTCCAACACCAGATATCCTAAGTTAATCGACTTTATATCTTGGAAACAGGACCGCCCTGTCAAACAGGCTGAGTCCTGGCAGAAGAGAGTAGACGAGATTCTCAAGGACCTGGACCTGGATCCGCAAGTCTTGACCCTGCTGGATAAATCTGACTTAGAGGCTGTAGTGTCCAAAGCCATGTCTGTTGCCATGAGATTGTCTGATGAAAATGAAGTTAGGCAGAAAACTTCTCTGAACTTGTTTCCAGTCAGTGACATGGGGAGGACATCTTGGATGACCTCAAGGGTCTACCCACTCTCGGCACTAGACTGAAATTTAAACTCAGGGCAGGAAGCCTACCTTTGAACAGCAAACAGAAGCAGAGAGGAAAGGGAGAGTGCAATTGCCCGCTGTGTGGGCAATCTGAAGACAGTATTCATTTTCTGATACACTGTCCGGGGTTCTCTCACCAAAGAGACGCTCTCTTCAAATCTATCAAGGGAATTGTGCCTGTACCCCTGTTTACCAACTTCGAAAGTCTCGAGGCTGAGCCAAAAGCCCAGGCCCTCCTGAGGCCTAGTTTTTGGGCAAATCACACACAGCAGATTGATGCTTGTGTGAAGGGATTTCTAGAGGATATCTGGAAAACCCGGATTAATTCTATATATGAAGGTAAGTCTTACTACCAACGTCAGCCCCTGACAGAGGTAGGTTCTGTCCCTTTTGTTCCCGCTCAAACTGGGCGCGGGGTCAATGGCCACAAGGCTACGGCAAACAACGTCTTATGAGTACAATCTGAAGATGACATCATACCCAAGGTCATCCAATGTACCAACAGAGATCAGATTTTTTGCTAAGTCTGGCACGTACAAGACTTCTTGAAGGATACAATGGATAACCTTATTTTCCTTTCTGCTGAAGTGACAGGGATCTCTCCTATAGTTGCACTTACAGAACAAAAGGTCTAATTGCCCATCTGTACGCTCCTATGGATTTCAAGTTGCGAAACCACTCCTTCCTCCCACACATGTGGTTAGTAGCTATCCAGATACCACTCATCGCCACAGTGCTCTCCTTCAGCAGCCAGCAGATAATCCTCATCTGGGCTGTAGTCTGCATCTGCCATAACCAGGTGATCTTCATCGTCGCTGCCTTTGTCAGCGATATATGCGTGCACACACTTTCCTTTCTTCTTTCTCCACTTTTCCTTCTTGGGCTTGTTGATCTTGACCTTGCAATTCTTTTGGAAATGGCCAGGTTTGCCACATCGGAAGCATGCCCTCTCTTTCTTGGTGGAGGTAGCCATGAGAGCACTGTCCATACTTGAGCTACTCCTATTCAGCTCGTTTTCTTCCATGAGAGTTTGTCCAGTGACAAACTCTCAGGTCAGTTTACTCGTACCATGAGTAGACAATGTGGTCTGCACGATGTCATACATCTTTAGTAGATCTGAAGCAGCTCACTAATTTGCTCTCTTGCAGTAACAATCTCCATATACATGCCTCTAACCTTTGCAATGTGAGCAGATATGCTCTCACATTCTCCAATTCTCATGTTCATGAGCTGTTTCCACGAGGCAAGCGTTTTCCCAACCACATCTGTCTGGTAGAGTTTGTCTACCTTCTTCCAGAACTCATGAGCAATTTTAATTCCCCCTACCAACTCTATCACCTCTGATCTCATGTTCATGATCAGAGATGCCAATTCAAGCTCATTCTTTTACTTACATTGGGCTGTGCTTTCAAGTCAGCCTCTGAAGGCTCACAGTCACTATTGACCAAAAGCCCTTAGCACAAGGTAGCAACTCCATCTTGTAGGTCCAACGCCTGTAGTTGCTGCCATCAAGTTGCTCAACTGGCCAAGATGCTGGACTTCTTTTCCTCCTCTCTGCAATCTACTAGGATAGCACATCAACCTACATGCTAGAAGAAGCACTGGGCATTGCCTCAGCCTTTCCTTAAATCCTACACAGGTTCTCTGGAACCTTCTGGTAGGAACTAGGAACCATTCTTAGAGAAACCCCTGTAGCTAACAGTTGCAATGGTTAACCAAAAATCTGAGCTGACTTTCAACATCATTGTGGGTATCGATGGAGGTCTGACGGTACATGTTGTAAGAAACTTTCCTAATTCTATTGTCTTTCTTTTCAGCCAATCATCTGGAACTTACATGTCAGCTTCCTACAGGTTTGTGCTTACAAGGATGGGAAAGTAGTCATAGACACGTCGGCAGGAATGCTCGGAAAATATGATCCCAGGCCAGTTCAACCAGACAGCTTGTTTTCTTGCTTCTCAGTGACAAAAGGCATCACTGCAGGCCTTGTGCATTGGCTGGCCGATCAGGGGTACTTTCTGTTCCTGGAATGTGATTTTCATGTTTGCCAAAACAGTTCCCAATGTGGATGCTTCACTGTTTGAATCTAGCGTGTTCATCTTGAATTCTGCTTGTTACCTGCCGAGAAGAAATTAACTCATTTCTTCCTCTTTGCTATTTGCAGAAAACTGAGCTTAAGTGCCAAGGTGGCAAGTTATTGGCCAGAATTTGCGGTCAATGGGAAAGAGAACATCACAGTAAGTGATTATTCTCAATTATTCTCAATAAGTCTCTTTCCAGGGATCTGGAGACAGTCATCAGAAATGACCCCATCGTCATTCCTTCCCACCGCTATGCTATGCTCTCCCTCACAAGGCTCTTGACAACTTCAGTATCGTGCGCTTGTCATCTTTCAGTATTAGAAGTGGAGATAGAGCTGCATTTCTTTTTCTCATGCCCTAGATACTATGAGATCAGGGACTGCTGCCTCTTTAGGGGTTGCTTGAATTGGCAGGGGCCTCCAGCTATGAAGCCCTGGTGCTCAGCAGCTTACTTGTACAAGGCAGTCTGTCTCCAAGAAACATTCAGGATTGTGTTTTTCTTTTTAGTATATTCTGTAATTCTACTGTTCCATAGGCCCTTTGTGCTCTCTGTGGATGCAATTTCTTTCTTCTCTTTCTCCTGCAGGAGAGTCTGTGGGAATCCTGAATCTCGGTTGTTTTGAAAATTGTGAATAGGTTGCGCATGTGTTAAATCACACAGCGGGTCTTCAGAGTGCATTGGCAAATGATATGAAAGCAGATCCTTTGCTTATGTGCAATTGGGAAGACACCCTCAAGCACTTGGCTTTGGCAACACCAGAATCTGCACCGGGTGAAAATCAAGTGTACCATGCCATGACCTTCGGCTGGTTATGCGGAAGCATAATTGAGGTGCAAGTTCTGAAGTTTAGGGTCTTAGTTGAAGATCATCCAGTGAGGATGGTGTATTTCAGGTTGTGGTTTACAAAGCTTTGTCGGCATAGCCACAAGCTTGGCGAGATAGAGCAGAAGGGAGACACCACCATTGCTAAACACTCCCTCCACCAAGAGTCATAGCTTTGAAATTGAAGTTGGTTATGGCTTCCGGATTTCGTCCCCAAAGCTATTTTCCACGCTTCCATAGGATTTGAAAATCCAGAGAGATTTCAGTCACAAAATTGCTAGTGCAGAAGGAGCAAGCATGAGCAGGGGAGACCAGAGAGAGAAAGAAACGAAAGAAAGAAAGAGGAAACACCACGTGGGAGGAGGAGAGAGTGCACCTTTTCGTGCAAATACTTTCATACTAAAGTTCTATTTAGCTTGGACACGGAGTGTGCAAGCACAAGCATGAGACACAAAACAATGAAGAAAGTGAGAGGACAGGATGCCAAGTAAGGTGGAGGAGAGAACTTCTTTGTTATTCAGTATCGAGTGATGGAGATCTTAAGTCTTATTGTGGAATGGGTGGTGTTGATGAGCTCCCAATACCTTCTGATATTCGTATGTTCTGATCTGATCGGTGGGGACCAGAAAGCTTCAGGTAGACGTTTTCAGGATTTGTTGGAAGAAGTCTTTGTCATCCCACTTGGTGTGAGCGGAGAATTCTACATTGGGATTCCAGCTGGTATACATTCCTTTCCTGAACCTACTTTTTTGCTGGGTTATGATTGGTTGATTTTGGTTGATGAGTGATAGCATCACCTAACATTAAATAGGATACCATTGGTGCCACAACAATACATTAGAAAAAGGCTGAGTGATGAAGAAAGAAACCTAAGGGAGATTGAAGGAACTGGGCTCAGGACTTCGGTTGATCCAATGAGACATGAGAAAGGATGACGGTCTCAGAGAATTGATGGGAGAGATTGTGCATTGAAGCCTCAGGGTGGGGTCGTAAAAGTTGATTGGGTGTGTTGAATTTTATGGAGTACGCAGCAAAAATTCCAGTTTGTCCAGTAAGACAAAACCCGTTACAGTAGTACATGTTGAGATTACAGTTCTTGTATTGTATTTTTACATTCAGATAGAAATACTTATCCCATTTTGATCTCAACTTTTTTGGAGCGTGTGGCTTGATGCCTTGGGAGTTCTGCAGCTGTAAGGGGAAAGTTTATGTAGACCTCCGTTGAAGAAGTTTCCTCCTTTTATTTAAGGGGCCAGCCTTGTACACTTTGACAGGGGTGGAGACTCGTCTGGCTTCACTTGCTCTGGATAGTAGAGAGATGGAGTTCTTTAAGAAGACCAGAGAGGCCCTCAAGTCAGATGGGACAGTGGAGGGAAGTATGCCTGGCATCCTAACTGAAGGAGTTGCTAAGGCACCTGAAAAGGTAACGAACACAGCTAATGTCAAGGATGCATTTGGTGGAGATTCCCTTGCAGCCATCTCTGCACTTCCAGTTTTGTTCAACACTTTGTTCATTCGACGTGCAATAATTCCAGCTGCCAATGGTCATTTCTCAGCACGCGCCTTGGCCCGCTACTATGCAATGCTTGCAATTGGGGGGACTATCCCCCCCAAGCCTGCCTCAAGTGAGCCCACCTTAGGTAGTGACGGAATGAAGTCAGCAACTCCGGCTAAGAAAAATAAGAACAAAAGCAAGAACCAGACATTGGGGAGTAAGGTTGATTCAAAAGATCCAGAGGCTCCTCAAGCTGTCGCAACCCCGGCACTTGGCAAAATATACTCTAGTCCTACAATTCTTGATGCTTTTATGGCCTCTGGCGAGTATAGTAATCTGGTAGACAAAGACGGAAAGATTGGACTTGGATTTCGAAGATTTTCGGCTGTGGGGGAAGATGATAGTACTGGAGGGAGAATTCTTGGCTTTGGGCATTCAGGGTTAGGGGGTTCAACTGGATTTTGCTACCCAACACACAATTTTTCCATGGCGATCACCTTGAACCAGCTATCGCACGGTGCATTGACAGGTCAAATAGTTCGATTGGTCACCTCGGAGATGGGCTTGCCTTGTCCCTCCATGTATGCTACTCAAAGTGCTGACATAGGACCTGACATGACAGGCGGAGGCATTTTAGTGTAATGAGGAGCACCCATTGTGTATGTTACTAGTGACAAGTCAAGTGTATGTTTCCTCGCTGAAGAAGGGCTGAAGAAAGGGCGACGAGGAGCTCTTTTGTAACCAAGAGACTACTACCCTGATTTAAGGGTGATTCAAATCTGTAATTGCTACTGTCATCTCTGTTGCACAACATCTTTGGCGAACTGTGACCGATCTTTTGGAGGAAGTGCCTGTGGCGGTTTTCCAGGCTAAAGAATCTCTAACTTCACCTTCATCAAGCTTTCTACATAAAATGTGTTTACTAAACCCCATGAGTCTAAATATTCCAATGAGCTCTTCCACTATTACTCATCTTTGAAAGTCAAAAGAGAGGTGGTGCATTTCTAAAGCACCCACTTCTTTAGAGGGTTATATGTGAATAATTTCTGAACTCTAACATGCCTCTGTTCTTTATCTCGAAACTCCCTGGTTTTAGGAACTTATATGCACGAATGTGACAGGATGGCCGGTGCTTGTGCCAGGGACCTACTCCAGGCAGTTTTTCAAATTTAACAAGATGATCCCTGGTGATTTGCAAAGGTCTGGTTCAAGGATCCCTTCTACTTGGCGACAGTTGACAGAGATGCATTACGGTTCTGACTTTGTGCTGCTTGTAGTAGTGCCAGTCTCAACTGTGGGGCCATGCATATGAAGAACATTTATTTATGGGGGTGTTTAGGGCCCTGCCCTACTTGAGATTAGGCTCTATTTAGTCAAGAACATTTTAAGAGAATTTTTTAGTGATTTGGTGCTCCACTTTCCGTTAACCCCTAAATGCTCATGGGGGTAAATCAGAGAAGACATGGGAAAACTACACCATTGCATGTGGGGCCCTATTTTTGATATTTCTAAAAGTCAACTAGAAAACAAGATGATTTTGTAGAGTCTGGATATTAGGTTGAAATCTATTGGATTTGGAGGTGTGAAGGCTTATTTTGTGCTTGAATGAGATTCTCCCGTCCTCACAAGGGCACGTTAAACTAGGGGTGTATGAATTCGGAAGGAGCGGGCTTTACAGCACGAGAAGGTAGATCAACACGTACAGAAACACATGTATAGCATATGCAGAGCCAACATACAAACATCCAAAGCTCACAGAGCACGTCCAGAAGCCCGTACACCAGGTTGTACATACGAAGAGAAGGGGGCCCTAACTCAAGGTCGCTTATACCCAAAACCTAGGGTGAGGCAATACCCCCACGGGTGCCTAGATTACAAACAGATCTGGCCCGTAGACCAATGAAGGGGCCAAATGCAGCCACAAGGCTCTAGATAACCTCGGCTGTATATAACGGTCTCCTGCCGTAAATACTAATGGCATGGGATGAACCTGTTAGACAGTAATGAGTAGGCTGAAAGTCATGCCAGGAGAACATGAGCCATCATATATGTGAAGCCCCCCCCCCCCCCCTTTAAAATCCGAGCTCCACGAGGTAAAATATAAGGATGTTACTCCGCCATGAAGTTCCCCAATGTCGCAGGATGAAAAACCTTTCATGGGAAAACCCGGTGGGACAAAACCCATGCAAAGGAAAACCTTACGTGTGTGAACAAGTTGGAACTTCATGCTAAGTCTAGAACTAGACTACAAAACAACTATGGAAGAATACTACAATCTGAAAATGAAAAATTTGTCTAAGTTCAAGAGAGGTTTCCTATGAAACCGAAGCCTCCATAGCACTACACCACGAGGAGTGAGCACCACCGAACGCCCCTCAACATTGATGCATATCAAGTCAAAAGCCAGCTCCGAATGAATCAAATCTGCAAGTGTCCCTGCGGCAAAATCAAAGCATCCACAGTCTATCCCTCATTGAAGTGATCTGAGTACTTAACCCGCTTGTTAAAATTCCTAGCTTATACTGCTTGAGCAAGAACAATGTTAGCCTTCGCCTCATTAACCGAGACCATGTGCCTAGCATGCACCCTCTCTACAAAATCAGTCAAGTCTGCAAGTTTAGAAATAGTGGAAATAAAGGAGAGACACAATGTCTACCATAAAGCAATTCAAAAGGAGTTTTCCTCGTGCTAGCATGAACAGCAGTGCGATAAGCAAAGACCAGAGGATGAATGAAAATGTCCCACTCCCTTGCAACCTCGCTATTCTTCTCCAACATTTGGCAGAAAGTCTGATTGAAACGTTCCGTCAAACCATTAGTTTGAGGATGGTAGGGGGCTGTAGTTACATGCTTGATCCCAAAGTTAAAGCATATGATAATCAAGAGGTCATTGCAAAACTCCTAGCCATTATCAGTAAGGACCTCAAGAGGACAACCATGCCTCATCACAATCTCCTCAAATAAGAGTTGTGCTACCGAGTCAGAATCCTTGGTAACCATATGACAGACTTCTACCCACTTAGTCAAATAATCTGTAGCTACCCAAAGATAGCTATGACCCTTTAATGTGAGAGCGAGAAGTCCTACCAAGTCAATACCAACTCGAGCAAAGACATGTGTCACAGGCATGATTGCAATTTATAAGTGACCCCACCCTAAGGAGTGCAAGGTTAAATCGACATGCCTCACACTTGGAGATGAAGGCAGTCACATCTCTTCGAATTCCCTTCCAGTAGTACACCTCTTGTATGCGAGCTATAGTCTTCTTGATCCCAAGATTATCTGCATACAAATAATGCTTTTACACGGGTTGAGCCTCATGTAGGCAAGCCTATGGTGACTTTGGAGGACTTGGCTGCTCTTGATACATCCTCTTCTAAGGGGGCAAGTCCTGTTCTTAACCTTTATGTGCTGATCACATCAGCAACTTCTTCTTCTTGATCCATCTAGTTTGGAGATTGCATGGGGTTGGTCTAGCATTCTTGATGATCCAGGTTGAGCCCCTATATTACTGGTGTGGGCAGTGGATCTCATGTCTAAAGCCTTTGTGAGGGGCTGATCTATCTTTCTTTATTCTTTGTCTTTCCTTTTCAGCCTTGGTTCGGACATGAGGCATGCACTCCATGTCACCCTTACTAAAGTCCATTGAACCTCGCTTATGTGCAGTGCAATCATGGATGATATGCTGCATGGAGTGCTACTCCATCGATGTCTTCATGAACGTTCCCCTGTAGGGTTCCCTGAGAAGTTGAGGAAACAAGTATTGTACAATGTGGATGCTCATCGTTGTAGGGATGACAAGTTGTACAAAGTGGGCACTAAGGATGGGAGTCATTGCTACTTGGAGGTACCACCACGGAGCCAGTTAGATGCTTTGTTAGAACACTTTCATGCACTTTTTCTGTGATATATAAGTGATTAATCTATCACTAGTGGATGAGAAAAGAAACTATTGTGTGTGTTTGCCTACTCTCATAGTCTTACATATACCACTAACAGAGTGGTGTGTAAGTGATTCATACATTCCCAATGCATTCCCATACGATTCTCATACAATTCCCATACACTCCAAGTGAGTCTGCAAGTCCAAATACTCTTGAAGATTCAAGCTTAAAAACACATAATAGAATCGTAGAGAGTAAGTGTTGGAACAGAGTCAACAAAATCCAGCCATGATAAATGGTGACATACTACATCTACACTACGTCTCCGCAGACATGCTAAAAACCATGAACTACTTTCATGCCTTTTCTCACTGCCATCAATGTCTATGCCCGGGCGAACCATACTTCTAACATATCCTCTTGTTCTTCTCTGGCCAAAGACAATCCATACCGAGGACGTGCTCCAACTCGGTGTGCGGTGGGCTCTCTTCCTCATTAGGATGAGGCAAGGCACAATCTGAAACATAGACATACTGGACCTCCACACGGTACGCGCCTTCAAGAATAACTCGACAGTGATATGTGTCTTTGCCAGGCACACCAGTGACAACTCCAGTGCCGGCCCTATGTCGTGGTGATAGGGGATACAGGTGGACTTTGTCCTTCAACTTAACTGCACCCAACACCCACCACAAAATACACATGAATCACCCCATGAAGACATATATGTGGAAATGACATTGAAAACAAGAGAATAAGGAACGTCAACTACAATTAAGAACTGAAAGTGTAGAGTACTTTTGGTAGCATAAGGATATCTGTGACACTGGCAGGGGGTTGTGGTTTGGGGGGTTGGCTTTGAGGGCGCCGCAATTGGTGCATTGCATGTGGAAGTATCCACAGCAGCTTTCGCATCCTCCAAACGTCACACTCAACACTCCTTAGCACTCACACTCAGCAAGACAATGATCACAATGACACAAGTGATAGCCAAGAGGTGCATGGGGGCTCACCTCTAGTGAGGAAATTGTTGCAGTAATAGGTGCCTCCTCAAGGCCCACCTAACCCTTACCCCCCCCTGCTAGAAGTTAATGTTATGTCAGCAATTGCATCATTCTTCTTCATGGCATGATTGGCTCTGGTCACATGCTCGGGTTTTCGGGCGCACTTCTCGACAGCTCCCTTCACGACTACTGGGGCAGGCTCCACTGCTTTAATACTCCCCTTTCATGCCAAAAACAACATGAAACGACACACGAGTACTTACTAAGGGTGTTCACAAAGCCAACATGGCAGCGAGGATGTCATGTACACCAATGGGGAGATCATACACGGATGTAACAGAGTCTCGCAAAACAAAAACACTAGAAAATGGAGCAACGTAAAGTCTTTGATGACATACCTCTTTCTGTGGGGAAGTTACCTTCACAGGAATACGTACATTCTCATCTGCCAACCCCCTACTATTACCCTTACCAGCACTCTTAGTGGAGCACACTTCATCACCAGCAATCAGCGTTGTCCCACCTCCACCTCCTTTCGTACGTGGTAATTTTTCGAGATTTCCCTTGCGCCCATAACGTACAATAGTCACCAGAGGGTCCTCAATGGTAGACTTGGGATTTTCTCCAACTTCAAGAGCTTCTCCCTACACCCGAGCAAAACATACCACAATAGTCTATCTCCCACTCAAGAAACACTCAAGGGACGACCCAAAAAAACATGGGGGTGAACGTGCACAAACCTGCTCTTGCACAATAGTTGTGCATCCCAAGCATGCGTCATCCACTGGTTCAATAAAAACAGATGTTGGGATAGTAATTGGAGGGGGGGTGGGGGTTTGTTGATATTCCCACCATCATTGCCATCAATGCATCCAATGTTTTGCTATTGTCTTCAGAAGCCTTAGCCACTTCTGCTTTTGTAGTGGCCAATTGGCCCTCAATTGTTGGGATCTGAACGTCTAACAAGGCCACCACACCGCCCTCAAGGGTCGACAGTCGAGCCTACATCGCACTCCCTCCTCCCAATATCCCCAAACAACATGGAGATAATGAGTTTGTATGGCTTGTCTATTGGTCCAGCAAAATTAAATAGTGACAAAGTGAGGGCACTGCGTTTACCTGTGCATCATGACATGATTGGGAACCATATTCTGTCCAGCTTTGATGCGTGTGCCAGCTTAATTAAGTTTGGACTTTGTGCTCTGTCTTTCTTCTGCCAATGCCACAACAACAAATTGTAAGTTAGTTATTCATTTGACACAATTCCTCGTTTACAAAGTTATGATCAATGTACCACCATCTTGCACAGCCAAACGGGGGCCTCCACTGTCCGACTCCATCCAAAGACACGTGTACATATGTAAATATGTATAGACATATACATATACTAGCAGATATTGTAATATTCATATTACCAAGCGTCGGGCCTATCCAGCCATCCCTGCTCTTCCCTCGATGGGTGGGTTGGTAACCCTCGCTGGGCGGGTTGGTAACACTGAACCGTGTTCTCTTCATGTTCTCACTCTCTTTCTGGCCCTTGGGGGACTCCCAGTACTTCACCAATGCATCCCAATGGGCGGACTCAACGTTTGTGAGGGTTAGCATGATGCTGTATATTTTGGGTTTGATGGATAGACAATGGGTTCTATGCACCGGCGTGACTCTTGCCTTCCAAAGAGAAGAAAGAGGAGGAAGGTGACTCCTCCCACGACACCGACTATTCTTCTTTCAGGACTTGCTATGGAAATGATAGGATTGGCGTGTATGCAGATGATAGTGTCTGGAATTGCATCAAACCTTGGAATGTTCTCTCTCTCTCTCTCTCTCTCTCCCGCTCAAACTGGGCGCGGGGTCAATGGCCACAAGGCTACGGCAAACAACGTCTTATGAGTACAATCTCTCTCTCAACATTTTTGTAGTGGGATCGCTGCAACGTGTTGAAGATAAAAGTTGGCGAATTGCAAGGGAGATCCCCAAAGAGGTAAAATAAGGTGCTTTGCTAAATGGAGCGCAGAAAGACTATTCCATTTGAGAGAGAGAGAGAGAGAGAGAGATTTCCATGTTGACATGGTCATCATATATTCCCCAATAAAAATCTTGAGGCGAGAGAGCTGTTTGAGATATATTTCAATTTGTATTCCGCAAGGTGTGACAGTACCTCGATGCTTCATTCGGCTGAAGTGAATGACACAAAGTAATTTACTAGTGTAGTTTTCTGAGCTCGGTGATCTTGATGCTTCCAAAGCTACAACTGCACTGGACAAGGCCATTTTACTCTTGAGAAAGGCGTGTCTTATGGTACGCTTTATGAGCAACTGTATGCATGCTCGTTTTTTCCTTCTGTGGGCACCACTTGCACGTAGTGGCTGGGCTTGAAGCTTGAAAGTGGAGGGCCCATGGGCGGTAACATGAAGCCCAGAGAGAATGCCACCATCTGCCCCCATCAACACAATCAAACCATCTACTAATATACAACAAGAGGGAGTTGATTTTTCCGAATCCAGGAAAAGAGGTCCTACCGATTTTTTGTGATATTTCAAACGCCAGGTTAGATATTGACTCATCGATACTCCACACTACTGATGCTCACTTGGCCCCCTTCAGACGTCTCAGACCAGAGACAATGCAAACTTCTTCAATCAAACACATGCATGTACCTGCATCTGTCTATTTTTCATTTGGAAGGATGGTAGGGCAGGTAAATTACCATGGTAACTGCAACACAAATGAGGCTGAAACCTGGACAATAAAAGGGTGCCTTTTCTGACAAGAATACCGCTGCATCAATCACATTCCAGCATCAGTTCTTGTGTGCAGGCTGTCCCTATGACTAGAAAAGTCATGCTATCCACATCTTGAGTAAATGGACGGGATTGAGAAAAGGTCATACCTGTTAATGGGCTTATAACAAGCGGAGCTATTATGTTACCACATGACCGCACACCCGAGACAAACCCTTGCAGTTTTCCCTGGAGCAGCATGCTTCAGTCATTGAAGATCTCCCAGAGAGACTAAAGGACAAACATATGACTTGACAGATCCAATATGAGCAGTGAAGGAGCAGTGACCATTTTAGAGGAAGGGGATCTAGCATGTAAGTGACAAGAGTTGAATGTACCTGTTCTTCCGGCAATGCTGATTTTGAGACCATGCTGCCTATCTGCAGGTCAACAAATTACAACAGAGTCTCAGCTATGCACGTCTTGGATATCATGTGAATGTTGAGATTCACATGCTACACAATTAACATCTGGAAAGGTAAGGCTAGATCTCTGCAGACCCTTGGAGAACATTGTAGTTGTAGTTGCCCATTTGTTAGAATTGCTTGATTCAGCCATGAGATGCTGGAAACTTACACAGGGAGCAACAAATACGAACATAACGCCTGTGAAAGCAGCCACATATGGAACCTGCAAGTCAACCCCGGATTGCAGCACGAGTCAGCAGTGCTTCTCCAAAAATATGCAAATATATAGATAGAATTCAATATTGAACACAACCAGGAACCTTCCAAGTCTGTGGTCATTTGCAAAGTACACAGGACGTATAATTTTTGCTAGCGAAGAGTCTGGTGCTGGTGGTTTCTGTCTTCCGGTACATGGCAGTACACCAGTGGAGGCCAGAAATTGGTCTATCTATCAAACAAATGAAATGTGAATGGGGCTAAAATGGATATGATGTGTAAATTTGACAAAAAGAAAGAGAAGGAAAAGAATGTACTCATAAGACGTTGTTTGCCTTGTGGCCATTGACTCCGCGCTCAAACTGAGCGGAAAAAGAGAAGGAAAAGAGAACTAGGGAGATAAGAAGGGGGAGGAGAGCAGTACCCAGGGAGCCCAAGCAATGCCATATAGAAATGCCTGCACAAACATTATTTTCGGCAAGTAAGAGAGCAAAACAGTGGGTGATTGATCTCTCTCCTCCTACATTGGATGCCTTTATTCTTTCAAATGCCCACTGCATCATCATTCTTCCCTTGTCAATTTCTAAAGGTAGATTCACTCTTAGCCACACAATTTGCTGGTTTCTTTTTGGATTCAGCCACGAAGGCAGGAACGAGGAAGGACAGATGCTTACGTGTATGGCAGAGGCAAACAATCCAAGGCATAGGACCTTTTGCTCCCCGACCAAGTGCATCAGCAAAGGCAACAGCACCATCTGTACAATGCCATTATCCTATCTCAGAGACTCAATCTCTGTTTATACACATCTCTGATGCCATCCCGTAACAAAGGAGGGAACAAAAGTCGATGTGCAGCTTTGAAGGAAAGAACCTTGGAACAGGCAGAGACATATGCAAGAGGATTAATGGGTGCATTCTTGACATGTGTCTACCTGAGCAATGACTGATGCTCCTCCAGCAATGAGCAGCAGATCTGCAAACTGATCCTTACCAAAGTTGAAGGTGGCCTTCAGATAATACTACACCCACATCATCCATGCCTGTCTTTTCAAGTTAGTGTTCAGAGCAATGAACCTTGATGATCTCAGCTTCTGAGTATGGCCAGTGGTATCTTGACCTTGCAATGGGGCCTGTGTGTTGACCTTGTTGAAGGAACAACTGTTACCCTATTTTCATAATTCTTGAATGATGGGGCATAACTGTCTTGCACACCCTACCCTCATCAGTCATACAGCCGACCCTACACTCTGTCAGACGTGTTGCTAGGACCCCAGGCGTCCTCGCAACCTAGAGAGAGAAAGAGGTTGTGGTGTGGTTGCCTGGCCTGAAAAAGCCAAATTAGCAGGGCAGGCAAGGTGGAGAGGGGCAAGGAAATTCACCAAGAGGGAGCTCTGAAGACCGGCTTCTCCCAGGCTTGAGATAAAAGCTACCAAAGTCACCTGTGTCAGCACCTTGCTGCCACATCCACCCACTCATGCACCAAACAGAAGAGTCACTTGTGACACAACAACCATCAGACAAGTCTGTCAACCTGGTCGTCCGCCTCTGCGACGAGCATCGTACACAAATCATATACCGAGGTAGGCTATTTCGCAACAAAGCAACACATTCATCTCTGTTTCCAGTAGTTTCCGACTAGAAAATACGATAGCCAGCTTGGAGTGCGCAGGGATGCGTGAGGCCACTAAGTGGGTACCTGCTCTGCACAAGGTGCGCAGTCTCCTGGATTGACGAACTGCTGCGCATCAGCATCGGCCGCCACGCCTGCGTTGGCGGGACTATCTCTTCACTATTACCAAGCCCAGCCAGAATAGCAACCCGAGGGTTTGTCTCCACCAAAAACAACTTCAAGTACAATGCTGCTATGCCCGCCAGCAGCACTGCAACCTGAAACAATAGTAAGAGACAACAGCTACGTTACGGATTGGAACAATGGACTGAGTTCAAATGCATAGTCTGCCAATAAGCACTTGTGGATTTTCATTTGAAACCTATGTTTAACTGAATAGTTCTGGAATCTGGCAACGCTGGCTGCAGAATTTGTCTAGCCCGGCAGATTCAAGAAGAAGAACTGATGAACAGTTCATAAGTTTCATGTCACATGAATTGTGAGGTAATTCATATCAGGTTCATATCGAACCTGTTCACTTACGCCAGACAAAGGAAGTAGATTAGAGAAACTTGTTTGAGAGTTATGTGCACTTACTTTGAAGACATGGTCTTCTGATAACCAACGGGCCAAAACAGTTCCCAAAACAAAGCCGGCTGAAAGAGACCCCATCATGAATCCAAAAGCAGGGGCACGCAGCCGCTCCTCGACAGTATCTGCCTGTTTCAATTGCGGATGCACATATACATATTCGTAAGTCAAAACAGATTGAGCACATGTATCTTCATCAAACAGCTAACTGTAGTGTTGAGATTGCTTTCCAGGGAAATATTGCGAGTCTCCAAATCTGTGCACTATTGCGAATTCCATCAACGAGGTGATCAAATGTATATGGATCAGGACGTAAAACTAGCTGAGCCCAGACACAATCACAAACTGTGGACGCCTATTTTTCCATACGGCAGATGTAAGCCCACCGCTCGAGGACGATCTTGGGGTGTCATTTTTCATCATTTTTCTGGCCCCTTGCGAGGGATTCAAATTCAAACAGGTGTGTGCAATAACCAATCTAACCAAAAGGGATAATGAGTGTGCATTTGAAAGACACAGTGTGGGATAAAGGAAGCATATACCACATAAGCAAGAGCAAGGCAGGTAGTGCTGCCTTCACTAACCACTGACACCAGTGTGCGCAACACTATGTAGGTGTACACAAACGCCCTTTCCCTGCTGTATGCCAATACCGCTGTCACCATCTTGCCATGTTAGGAGCGCCCCGCTGTGCAGAACGAACGAGGGACCGACGCCTAGACACCAAAGAAGGACTCAAGGTAGTTCTAAAGGAATTCAAAAATATGCGGTTTAGCAACTAGCACCAAACCCAAATGCTTCGGTCCACGCTTCCTCTGGTTTATGAACTTGGTCTCCGCAGCTTAGCTCAGCATGAATCAAATCAACAGACCTTACCGGGCCATGAACATCACGGCTCAAGGTTCCTAAGTTTTTGCAGAGCAGCCCTAACTTCAGGAAGGGTAGACCTGTTACAATTA
This sequence comes from Takakia lepidozioides, assembly GCA_030704615.1. Classification (NCBI taxonomy): domain Eukaryota; kingdom Viridiplantae; phylum Streptophyta; class Takakiopsida; order Takakiales; family Takakiaceae; genus Takakia; species Takakia lepidozioides. Next base: position 62,425,442 of record CM060731.1, read on the forward strand.
AACCCCATGGGGTAGATAGACCTCTGGACCTGCAGACGATGCTCTGCGCTTAGAATTCGTTCATGCAATCTCAAGTTTAGATGCGAGAAACGGTCCCTGGACTTGGGGCACAGTCCTGAAGATTTCAAGAAGCTCTCAGATTAAAGGTGGGTTCAACGTACCGGCAGGCAAAATGGCGGCAGTGAAGGGGATCATGAGCAGCGGCTTTCGACCGTAGTCATCTGACAAGCTTCCCAGGATCGGCGTCACCAACATTGTTCCTATTCCAATTGCCTGCGCATTCCCATGTTAGAGCCCAGATTCCTGCAGGCCAGCAAGATAAAATCTGTTCTTGAACCAATACAATTATGTGCAAAATGGGAAGTACGGAATGCATAACATCTCCTGCATGTCTCCTGTTGCTCAAATGATGTTTGTAAGCCGAGGACGTTCCTGAGATTCTCAGGAGTATATGGGTCTGCAGTGGAACTATCTGCGAGGCTCCTCTCCCCGCGTTTCTCTGTTCTTTCCAATTTAGTAACTCTGCTGAGAGGCAGATGACTACCTAAAATCTAGGGTATATAAGCAAATCACTGCACATCCAACAACCTCAAGTATGTGCTGGCAGAAGTTGATATGCAGCTTGACGATAGGCGATTCAATTTGGACGGCATGTACTCCTCTTGGAAAGTACTCCACTTGTATATGATCCGTGAGGCATGAAATGAGGAACGGTAGATAACACCGTGACCAGGCCGCGCGATCGCATCCACAGTAATCGTATACATGTTTGTAACTTCTTATGGCGGACAAGATGTTTGGCCCGAGGATTTTAAACTTAAATCCCAGTGCTCAAGCCACTCAAAAATATATATTCACATGACAGGGGACAATGCCGCTGCTACCTTCTACCCAGGTTATCCATGGGGATCAATAAAAGAATCATGCAAATTTGCAAAGCAATCTTGTGCATGCCGTCGATTAACTGTGCTATGGACAACTTATACGGGTACTGATCAGTGAGGTGACAACGTGCACTAGAGTGCATGCACAGGTCCGAGAAACTGATTGAGCACCGGATTAGTTTCAAGAAACTGTGTACACAAAGAATTTGATTTCAGACCCAGTCATCATGGACCCGTCGGGCTACGTTAACCTTTGAAATCTATAGCTAGCGTTACTTGTATCAACAAGTCCCCAACCTGTACAACACCCTCGCTTTAATTGGAAGCAGCTGAAACTATCACAACTACAACCTCGAGCTATGAAGGTCTAGATACCTGGGGCTCTATAGGTGCACCTTCACACAACGAAAATCCAATTGCACAGCTGCACTTCAGCGGTCTCTCCGGATTGCCGGACTCGCCAGGAATCTTTCTGATCAGTATAGGACCTAGTTATAAGTCTAAAATAACATGCATTCTATAGAGGCCGGCCTGTGAAACTTAGAACTGATTTTGCATGCACGTATGATATCAAATATATGTTTCCCAGCAAGCCTACGAATTAGAGAGTACTTACCACTTGCTGAAAGCCTGACAAGAAAATAGCGCGGCTGCATTCGTTCTGGCCAGGGCAGAGGGCGGCCAGCGTGACATCGGTAAGAGCAGGCAGCAAAATGACCATTGACATGAAGTGGGCTGTGAGCGCCACCATTAGATGCGCCAGCGGCCGCACTGATTGCAGCCTCTCCCGCAGACCCGCCATCGCCGTCCCTCTTCTCGTCAATGTTGCCCAGGTCCAGAATGCCGCCACATATATGAGTCCCTTTTATCTTGTGCATTCCATCTCTTCCCACTATAAGCTGTTCATGAATGCAACACGGAGGGAAAGGGAAAAGTGGGGAAGGGGTGGAATCTACGTATCCATTAATGCCCTCACACCCATATTACCTCAGCAATCTCGCACTATGCAAGCAAGCAAGTTCCTTGAATATAGATCCTCCTCCACATGGCCCACACAATATGAGCACAAGGGCCAGTGCCCAACTCATATATATATCAGCGCTGCAAGCAAGCCATCATCTCCGATTCTCACAATGTGGGTGATGCCCATTTTACCTCCAGCATGGCTGCTGACACACCACCCCCTCCACTAGATCGCTGCCATCTCTCTCCCAACTCTGCAGCTGTGCTTTCAAGCGTCCCCATGCTGGCGACGATTGCACGCTGCACCTTTTGGTCCATGAATGATGGGACCCCGTCACCGTGGCCTCTTCAGACCGTGCGATCACTCCATCGACGGATCCCGCACCGCCACGGTCATAGGGCCCTCCATTGTTTCCCCATGATTCATGCTGTTTAGACAAACTTCAAAGCTGCCAATCCACTCACAAGTGTCCTTGTTTTTTATTTCTTTGGAATTCTTGCTGTGCACTCTGAACTGCAGTGTGTCAGTCAGTCTGCTTGCACAGTCTTCTTGCTGTTCAACTCGGACTTTTCTTCGGCATGATGGGCAGAGGTCCTTAAGAAATACCCACCTTTAAACATACGGTAAGTTAAGAAAATGTTTTGGTAGAGACCCATCTGCCTGCATTGTGGCGGTTAGAACAGTTTCTTGGAGGCAAACATCATCACCATACCTGGGTCTGCATAATCATAGCACACTAGCTAGTATATTTGTTTCATCGATACGTGAACCGTAGGGGTAGATGGATGAGTATTCCATCTTCCAACTGGCGAGCATGGATGAATATATATTTTCAATCCATATTTATCAGTGGATGGATGACAGTTTTGGCTTGCTGAGTGGATGAGATGCTGAACATCCAAATATCCCCACTAACTGTATCTACTACTAGTGTTGTAGTTTGAGGGAATGGATGTAATCCATCAAATGCAAAAGTGATTGGGAGGATGAAAACTTTGCGGCTGCATATCGGCACATATAGATAGACGAATGAAATATGCAACCTTGGATGAATGACACAACAGTGGTGGTTACAATGTAATTATGAACAGAACATTCCTCATCATTATTACTGTATAGAGTAACAGTGATCATTATATATGTACATGGTAGAAACAATTATTTTAGCATGATAACCGCTACATAACAGAAGTGAGGTTGTCCAACTCACACGTTAGTAACAGGCTAATGAGGAACAGAATCTAGAGTTATGGAGAATAGTAGGTTCAAAGGAAAGGTGGCGTGCACCCTTGGTTAACGGTCTTCTCGTTCGGACGATCTGGGCGTTGACGTGGCGTAAAAGGCGGCCCTTAGGGTTTGTCGGCTGGAGCTAGGACATGCCACGTGTCCAGGGCCGACCGTAACCGCCATCGGCTGCCGGGCCCTGCGGTCAGGGGTCTGGTCTGGGCTTGCGTGCCGGTTGCTGCTCCCGACGGCGGCGGACGGAGTATCCACATTCGAGTCAGAAAGAGTACTCGGTTTGCCGACGGAGTCTCTCTTCTCTCGCTCGATTTACACTAGTCAACTGAATGAAGAAGAATAGAAGTTGCATAATTGGATGTAGATTCCAAATGGGATTCCTGCATGAAGCAAGTCAATTGGGAGATAGCACGCAGAAGCGATGGCCAAAGCATGTGTCTTTTGCAGGGACCAACTACTAGAGAACGGGCCGTGATTGCCCGATTCTGCCCTGTAAGCGGCCTTTGGGCGAGCCCTATGGCCGCGCACAGGGCAGAGTCGGCCAACGCGTTAAAAGCTGGTGTGGCGGATTCTTGCCACTACGTGGCGCAATATTATTGAGGTTCGATTATCCCATATCGATTGCCCAGATTCAGAGCCTCGGAGATGATATATAAACGGGGCAAGCCTCAGAGGAAGGCTGGTGGGTTGATGGCTGATGACATGGGCCTCGGTGGTAGGTCTGCCGTCCTCTGTGCGTAATCGGCCATCCCCGCCGATTCTGTCCTGGGTGGCCGATTCGGCCTGAGCCGAAAAAGTGGCATAAACCGCCACACTTGCTTTTAACGGGTATTTATTTCGATATATTTTATACCCGTAGGGTATAATCTGAAGTACCGACTAGTAGGCCTATTAAAATTTCACCTCCAATTTGGTGTGCTCAATGGCAGAGTATAGGCTTGCCAAGGTTGAGTGCATTGTGTGCCACCCAGGTGATCCAGGGTTCAATTCAGTTCGTTCTACCTTGTGAGGTGTGGTATTGTCTACTTTTGGGTCTGGTCTGGATTTCATTGTTGGTCTGGTACCCAAGTTTAAGGCGCGTATAAACTATAAACTAGTGTTGGGCGGGTGTATGGGTTTTAACTTACCTCCAGGTCTGCCTCTTGAAATTCTATCCAGGTCCGGTCCGATCCGGTTAATAGTATTTTTTTTTGTTTAAACTTACCCCGGTCCGGAGAGTATATATTATGATCTGTTTCTTGGTTATATGTAAATACAACAATAAACAATACACAATATACCATCTAACCCATCACTTTACACTTAGATTATACTAGGTAGATGAATTTTACTAAATGATGGGGCACTTAAAGAGCTTTCGAATGGTATCTTTATCTCTTAAAATGGTTACAATCCCACGTAAAAAAGATAGGAATGAGCCAATTGGAGCTCTATTTCTATTGACTTTTAACGTAAAATTTCATTTAATTTTCAAGTAAAGAAATTTGTCTTATATAAAGAGCTTTCCATACATCTGCGCCAATTCAGCGAGGCGAAACCTTCAGTAGTGTAGCCAGAAACCCTAAACCTATAGTGGCGGCGGTGAATTTCGCATTGATAAATGATATGTGCTATGGGCACAAACTGAATTTCGCAGTTGGGAAATGGTAGTTTACGTGAATTTCGCATTGAGAAATTATATGTGCTATGGGCACAAACCTAAGCAGCGATGGGATTCGCATTGAGAAAAAGCCACGCACACATTTGGTATAGGGGCTAGTTGTTCTCTATGTGTTAGTTTCACATAATTGTTAGTTTCGCCAATTTCATTTCGCTTTGGAAATTTCGCAAACATTCGGGGAATATGCCCTTGTGCTCACGTGACGGAAACACATTCGTCTGGATTGGACACAAGCCTCACGTGGTCCAAATGAATGGTCATGGGCGATGGATGGAAAACCCGAGTCACTCTTTCAGTACACAGCTAAAAAAGCCTATAAATGCCTTAGCTCAGCAACCATTCCCACCTCGAAATGGGATGCCAAATGGGGAGCCTATGGATTGCAAGGTGAATGTTGGCAGACAATATGGAAAGGAATTTGGGTGAAAACTAGACCTGCGAAAATTGGGGCCTTCCTCTGGCAGGTGGCCAATAGAATCCTCAAAGTGGGCTATTGGCTCCAATTCGCAGACGCTTTGCTCTGCACCCAAAAAAAAAAACTCTTTTTTGCACATGTTGTTCGCTGGGGATCACTGAGTCCCTAGAGCACTGCCTCTTTCAATGCTCTATCCCTTCTAAGGTTTGGCCACTCCTTAACATGGTTCGTCAAACTTGGCATCTCACCCCACTCACTCCAATCAACTTGCTCCTGAACTATGACCCAGTAACCAAATAGGTTGCCTCTTCATGCCCAATATTTGACACGATTAGAGCTGATGGGCTCTCGCACATTTGGAAAACCAGATGTGCTTGGACCTTAGGCAACTCAAATACTACGGTTTCCTTGTTGCTCATCAACTCCATGAGGCCTTCAACGAATCATGGGCTAAACAGGGAATCATATGCTCAAGCCCTTCGCCAACCATCTGCACTTGGAGCTCAATTCGTCAGTGCTGGGGAAACCGCTACATGCTTCTGCCCTAATTCTCCAGACTATGACTGAGATATCAACTGAGGGTACCTCAAAGGGAAATGATAGGTGAAGCTGAATTTTGGCAAATGACTGCACCATGTTCCTCCAAAATTGAACTCGCTTGCATGCATCCTCCATGTCATTCTATTGGACTCAGCTTACTACACAACCCTACCCCGAGTATACCATGGGGGAGGATTTTGACCGATACACGAAGATGTTTGAAGTTATTGCTAGGATCAATGGCATTCCCGAACATTTCAAAGTTGGCATTTTTGGATTGAGCATGAAAGGGCCAGCTCGTGACCTGCTGCATGCTTCTGTTATGGATGACCCACAGGTTAGCTAGGCAGCCTTGATTGAATGGGCCAAAATTTTATTTAAACCCACAAAGGGACTCATGGGCTGCTTTGCTAAATTTGCCTCCCGTACTTATCGGCCAGGTGAATCTCTTTGGCAATATTACCTGGATCTAAAACTTGTTGCAGCTGAGAACATCACGGATGTCTCTGAACGGGATCGTGTAATCAAGATATATTTCCTCCTAGGATTGCTTTTTGCAATTCAAGCTTGGGCCCAACGTCGTAGTTTTGTTAGTGATAGGTCTATGATGGAAGAGATTAGGTTGAAGATGGCGGATTTGGCCGACAGCAAACCCCTGTAGCACCATGTCAGCCCTTGTTATGGGTTATGAGTCTGACATGACTGCAACAGTTGCCCCTTATGTGCCCTCTGCTATGCAGTCAAGATTTGATAATTTCACTCTCCAGCAGCTAGCCAATACTGTAAGGAGTCTTAATGAGTCGATTGCCACCCAATTTGCTGCACTCCAGGTCAATCAACAGCGCAATACTTGGCAACCTAAGCGTGCTCAGGGTCAGGGTGGTGGAAATCACAGGGGCCACACTCACACTGGTCGGAACTTTGAAGGGTCCCCTGTTGCTTGTTATATTTGTGGATCCTTGGAGCATTATACTAAATTTTGCCCCCACAGGGAAGGGCTAGCAGATCTGATCATGAAGGACAAAAAGGCTGCAGGACCCTCTTCTAGTCCTTTAAACTGAAGAGACCTCTTGGGAAGGAGGCAAGAGTCCACCATTTGAAAACCCTACATTCTAGTCAAACTGCATGTTGTTTTGTCCACCAATTTTAAGGTTTTACATTGTCAATTGGATCCTCACATGGCAATTCCAATCCCCCCTCCTTTGACCAAGTGCCAAGTGACGTATTCTCATCCAAATCCTAGGATCTTGGGCTGGTTAGAACAAGAATGCCACGGGTATGGTAGGTTGCCTCCACTGTGATGGCTCATGCTCTCCTGGCCTGACTTTCAGCCTATTCATTACTATCTGACAGGTTCATCCCATGCCATAAGTATTTACGGCGGGAGACCGTTATATACGCTTGACCTATACTTGTTTGAGGTTATCCTAGAGCCTTGTGGTTGCATCTGGCCCCTTCATTGGTATACAGGCCAGATCTGTTTGTAATCTAGGCACCCCGTGGCATGTTGCCTGCACATGGGGGTATTGCCTCACCCTAGGTTTTGGGTATAAGCTTGTTTCTGACCTTGAGTCAGGGCCCCCTTGTCTTTGTATGTACAACTTGGTGTACGTGCTTCTGGACGTGCTCTGTGAGCTTTGGATGTTTGCATGTTGGCTCTGCATATGTTGTACGTGTGTTCCTCTACGTGTTGATCTGCCTTCTCGTGTTGTAAAGCCCGCTCCTTCTGAGTTCATACACCCCTAGTTTAATGTGCCCTTGTGAGGACGGGAGAATCTCATTCAAGTACAAAATGTGATGGAGGCTTTAGGGTAGTGGCGGCTCTGCACGTACAGGGATTCGGCGTAGTTACCTTGGGTTGAATTTGGTTTTTGAAGCAAAGTTTGTGGGCTCAAGAGGAGGTTGCAATGGCGGCGGCAGCCTCACTCTTCGCGTGTGCAATTTCATTTCCTTGCTTTGCTTGTTTTTCCTGTGTTTACAATGGCATCTGCAATTTATTCTTGAAGCTCATGGCAGGAGAAGAGTGGCTGGAAAAAGCAGTGACCAGATCTGATTGATCATGGACAATGCCTAATTCTTCAAAACCAAAAGCAAGCTGGACTTCACCAATCTCTTCTAAGGGACGGGTAGAAATTCTAGCAAGCACTTGCCCCTTCTTGATGGTCACAGGAAACCTTTCAGGATTGGCTATAAGAAGCTTGACTTCCTCTTTGTAACCTCTATCAAGAACCCCAGTAGCAACAAAGCAATTGTCAAGTTATTTTACCACTAGTGTGAAACTAGCTAGGAAATAGCTAGCTTTTACATATTGACATTTGGGATTGGCCCAAGTGTCAATCCAGGGGTCAAGGCAGATTTAGGCCCTGGAGTGGTTATCTTCACGGCAAGCGCGGGAGGCTCATCTTTCTCGAGTTGAGCCTCACCGCGCCTAGCTATGGCGCCGTAGTGTGGATCCCCCATGGCGTGGGGTGCACTTGGCTTGACTTGTATTTGAGTGATGAGGTTATATATGCATGAGTTTATGCTTCAGATTTGTGAGCTTGTGCTTGTATTCTTCTTCTTTATCACTCGAGAAAGATGAGCTCGTATCTGTGAGTGCTAGATACGAGTTAGTTGTAGCACTTGTGGTTTTTGCTTGAGAATGAGAGAAACCAAGTTGTTATGCAAGGAGCACCATGGAGCTCTTGGTTGTTAGAAGCGGAGGCGATGTGGGTTACGAGGTGGTAGACCTTGGCATTCGATCTTCAGCTTCAGAGATGAAAGCACCATGCTGCAGGTAATTCTAGAGCACCTTGATGGTTTCAGATTGTGTACATGCATGAGCAAGCACGATTGGGAAGAGGACCAGTCAAGAGCAGGTTATAGTGGCTTTGGTGGCAAAGCTGAGAACTGGACTTGGGAATGCGAGCTTTCATTGTGTGAAGGATTGCAAGACCAAGCGAAAGGGCTGATTTGGCTTGGGGCAAATCAGTGAACTTTGTGGAGTATGGTGAGATTGGGTTTCAATATCAAGCTTCAGCATTGAGAGGGCTCTTGTCATGGCAAGAGTAGGGCTGGAACAGGAGCTAAGAGGTGCGGCAAGGCCATGGAATGTGCACCTAGGGTTTCAGAGCTTGGAAGAAGAGCTCTTGCACCACAAGAGAAATGTTTTGTGGCTGGAAATGTAAGCCTTAGGGTTTCAGGAGCTTGGCAAAGGCTGTGGAGTGCTTAGTCTTGTCTTAGAGAGCATCAAGGAGCCAGGAGCCAAGATAGGGGGCTGATATCTCTTGTGTGAAGAGGTTGCATGTGTGGAGCATGTATTCAGCTCATTGAAGCTTCCATCTTCAAGCTTGGAGGGCAAGCAAGGAAGAGGGAAGGGCTGACTTCCCTTATGTGAGGGCAATGCATGTGTGGAGCATGCTATCAGCCTGGTGAAGGCTTGCACTTTCAGGTGTGGGAGTGCAAGAAAGGAAGGAAGGGGCTGGTTTCCCTGTAGGGCATGTGGAGCATGCTTTCAGCCTGCTGAAGCTTGTATTTTCAGGTTTGTGGGTGCAAGAAATGAAGCAAATGAGCTGATTCTCTTATGGTGAGAGTGGGGCATGTGTGGAGCATGCCTTCAGCCCATTGAGGCTCTTGTTTTCAAACTTTAGAGAGCTAGAACGGAAGGTCTAGGGCTGGTTTCCACTTGGAGTGAAAGAAAAGCACTTGTAGGGCCTATGTGAGTTGGGGTTTCAACTTCAAGCTTGAAGGGAGCGCAACTCTTGAAGCAGCAAGTGTAGGGGGCTGGAATAGGCTCTAAGATAGATGCTATGGCCAAGGAAAGTGCTTGAATGAGTGCTCACAAGGGTTGGAACCAGCAGGGCTTGGTTGTTTGCCATTGAGTTTAGTGGCGTGTTTGGGGAGGCTAAGTGAGAAAGAAGGCTTGGTTTGTGGCAACCACCTGATGGCTTAGGGCTACTATGGTGGTGTGTGGGAGCCGAAAGAGCAAGAATACCTTACTGATTTCCTCACAGCCGCCATAGCTCGGTGGAAAGAAGCCTAGAGTCCAAGAGACACAAACCCTAGCTTGGCGTGGCTAAACCCCTTGGAGAAATGGCTAAACTGCCAGAGCGGCCATGGATGGGGCTGTGCGGGGCTGTGACGGGCTGTGAGGGGCTGTGCCGGTGGCCTTCGGGACTGTGCCGGGCTGCGCCGGTGGCCTTCAAGGCTGTGACGGGCCGTGCCTGAGGCCTTTGGGGTTGTGACAGGCCGTGAGGGGCTGTGTCAGGCCCCTGTGGCCTTGGGGGCTGTGAGGGGCTGTGAGGGGCTGTGAGGGGCTGTGACAGGCCGTGCCTATGACAGGCTGTGCCGGTGGCCTTTGGGGCTGTGACGGGCTGGGAGGGGCTGTGACAGGCTGTGCCCGTGGCCTTTGGGGCTGTGACGGGCTGTGCCCGTGGCCTTTGGGGCTGTGACGGGCTGTGCCCGTGGCCTTTGGGGCTGTGACGGGCTGTGCCCGTGGCCTTTGGGGCTGTGACGGGCTGTGCCCGTGGCCTTTGGGGCTGTGATGGGCCGTGAGGGGCTGTGACAGGCTGTGCCGATGGCCTTTGGGGCTGTGATGGGCTGTGAGGGGCTGTGACAGGTTGTGCCCGTGGCCTTTGGGGCTGTGATGGGCTGTGAGGGGCTGTGACAAGTTGTGCCCGTGGCCTTTGGGCCTGTGACGGGCTGTGCCTGTGGCCTTTGGGGGGTTGTGACGGCTGTGACTAGTGATTTGTGTAGGCATGGGCTGGTCTGTGGTGGCCCGTGTTGACCTGTGGAGGGCCAGTGCTCACTCGTGGAGGCACTGGTGGACTGCCTAAGGACTGGCAAGTGATCTTGAAGGCGTGGAGGGCGGTTCGAGGAATATCTTCATGATATTCCCATGGTTATGCACTCTCACAGAGTGTAGCTGCCAGCCTGAACACCTCAGCCGGTCTTACCCCCGGCGTCGCAATCATGGTAGCCGAGAACAATGGAGCCTGGCACACAGATGTGGCCACTCCTAGTAGCATACTAGTTGCCGTAGCCTTGGCAACACTAGGTAGTGGTGCTACCCGTGTAACTCTCCTCAATGGCATAGTAACCTCCGCCTCGGTAACAGTCGGGCGAGAACTAGGTGCCATGGATGGCGTCGACACTGTCTCTGCCAATGTGAATGACTGAGGAAGCCTAGCCTGACGGCTTGCCTCCCCACGCTGTGGATCCAACTCCACCTCTGCATCTCGTGGCTCAGGAACTCGTGCTGCTCCTCGAGTCACGGCTGCAACAGACTCCACCTGCACTAGTGGTAGTGCTGCTCCACACATGAATCCCATGCCTCCCATATCTCCTCCCTCAGGAGCAGGAGGTGGACCATCCGGCCTTAGAGCCGGTACCACCTGAGCTGTAGCCATGGCAGCGAGCCTCTACTCTAGCTGCTGAAGCCGGTTGGCCATGCCTTGGTCAACCCCCTGACCTCCGCGTCCTTGGCCATGTTGAGCTTGCCCTTGGCCTGCACCTCGTGGCTGGCCACCTCGTCCTCTCTGGGCTGCTCCACCTCGCCCCCGGCCACCATTGTTCCCTTGGAACTAGCTTGGGCGCAACTTAGGATGCAAACCATAACACTGGACCTCTCCATGCCCGTGCTTGCCACAATGCCCACACTGCAACTGTGCAGGCTGTGCATGTGCCGGCCCTTTGCTTCCCTCTGGGCAATCCTTCTTGACATGGGGTCCTCCACATGTCCAGCACACCACATCCGCCCGTTGTTGGCCAGCAAATGAAGGGAGAGACCCCTGCATCTGAGGTCCTCTCTGCCCTTCCCTGAGCTTCACCTGAGCCCCCTTGTTGCCTTGAGCACGTTGAGGTAGTGGTTGGCTAGGAGCACCACTACCCCGTGGTGTCTCCTTAGCAAATCCCACCATGACCACTTGTTTCTCCACCATGTTGAGCTCTATCCGCTCTGCCAGCAAAAACACATTTGCTAAGGTGGGTTGGGCCGCTTGTAGGAGAGTTTCATCCCGCACCCTTCTCCTCAGCTCCTTGTCCAATATCCCATACCAGAATTGGACTGCCTGAGCTTCCGAAACCCCTTGGGTTACATTTATCAAGCGCCTCATGCGAGTGAAAGCCTCCCTCAAGCTCTTGGTCGGCTTCCATTGGAACTCTTGCAAGCTCCGCAACTTTTCTGTCCTCACCCCTTGGTAGTTCCCTCTCAACTCTTCGAAGAACTCCACAATAGGGTTGAAGGCAGGCACGGGTGCTAGTGCTGGTGCGGTAGTGGCTTGGGTGGACGTCGTAGCTACTGTACCACCAGTCCCACTAGTCCCACTGCTACTTGCTGAAGCTGTCGGTGCAGCGGCAGGTGTAGCCACTGCCCTCGTGGCTCTAGTGCCCCTAGTGATGAGACATAGTCGGGTGACCAGTACATCCTCCACTCCTCGATCTCAAACTCATGCCCCTGCCTGAACTCATGGTAATCATCCATAGGCGGCCCCTCAAGGTGCTGAAACAGCCCCTTCCATGCCATGAAAGGCGTAAATAGTTGTGGATTGCGCATTTGCTGCAAATCACACCAACTATCAAACTCTTGGATAAAATCATCCAACTCGATGGTGCCCACCGCCCCAGAGTACCTTCGTGGCCCCTTGGTAGCTCCATACATCTCCTCCATTGTGTCCCACAACAATGGCAAAGAAACAACTTGCACCGCCAGTATGAGTCCTCCTGATTCACAATCCGAATCAGAACCTTCCGTAGAAGACACAGGAGGGCCTAAACCGCACACCTCGTCTTGTGTACCCACTAGTATCGCTAGTGCTCGAACCGGCACTGTCCCCAGCAACTAGTGGCACCTCCGTGTTGACACTCAACCGGTCATGAACATGTCCCTAACCCCCTCTCCACAAGGTAACCGGATAGAGAACCTGTTGCGGCTTATGGTTTGGAATACTAAGTTCCTAACATAGCCTACACCTGTACCTGCATCCACCGCAAGCACTCCTATGGTTGGCTGGTCATCACCTCCAACCTCACCACAGGAGAAACAATGATGGTCTGGCTGGTCATCACCCCAGCCTCACCATCGACAGCATGCTCTAGGACTGGCCGGTGATCAAATCCGGACCAATCACCTATAAAAATAGCGCCCACACAAAACTAGCATGGCGCACAGTCAAGCACGCAGGTATGGAGGGGATCCAAACACAAGAAATTAGAACGACAACTCCCCCACACCAAAAACAACTCCACGGTGTTGCTCCTGCAAGGACACCCCAGCCCAAACCCGGACTGACTCTTGCCTCCACCTACAGAAAGGTCTTGGCCTAATGAGAGGGTGGAAACTACGAGGGAGAGAAGCTAAAGCAATGCCTAACCCCAACATGCTCTCATCCCAACACTCTTCCTCTCCTCAGGTTACTTCATCTTCTGCGGAGATAGTGGGAGGTGTAGTGCCAGAGGGATCCTCGGATTTGAGGGTCAAGACTGCCACGGCGGCGCCATGGCAAGCTGCAACTGCCAGGTTGATGGAGCTGCTAGCTAGGCCAGCCATTGAGCGCGCCATGGTGACACCTGGAGTTGTCATGTTAGACAACCAGGATGGCATTTTCTGTTTGAGTGGACCGGCAGGCAAGAGGTACCGGCCACTGCGGGTCTTGTTCGACTCGGGAGCTCAGCCATTGATGCTAGGCAGAGCTGCTATTGCAGGCTTGGGCCTCACGGAGGCGGATATGGAGCCTTGTCCTTTCCAGATACAGACGTCTCTAGGAGGATTGGAGCAGGCTCGGGGCATGACACGGCGTGAATTGGCTATTAGACTACGGCCGGCTCACCCTACAGATGGCTCAGTGATGCGAGCCAAGGCCATTGTGACAGACGCGGTCTCATACGATGTCTTGGTTGGTGGGGCAGTGTTGTACCCCATGGGCTTCACCCTGGATTTTTGGGAGGAGTCAGCTTCCTATAGGCCTGCATGGCAGTCAGGGGAGGGCCGGCGTGTGCAGCTCCCTGTGACGTTCATAGGAGGAGTTGCGGTTGCCCAGCGAGGCAAGATGCCGACACTAGCAGTATTCAAAGCGGCAGTGAGTTGGCCTAGAGAGTTGCTTGAGGGCAACGCTCATTCAGAGGATGTCCCACCTCCGGGAGAGCAGGATGACATGTATGGTATGGCGGAGTTGCCTACCATGGTTGCTCAAACTCCATTGTGGGGCACGAGCAAGGATTTGCAGCGGGATGCTGATCAACGGGTGCAACAAGCCTGGGTGGAGGCTTTTGTACCGTCAGAAGAGGAGGAGAGTGCGGGGATTGCACCAGGACCACCTCAGTTGTCTCCATTGGACACCACACCTATTGTATGGCAGTATCCGGATGAAGGCATTTGTCTTCTGGACTTGTTTGGCGGGATCAGCACCGGATTGGCTGTTGTGTTACAGACATGTGTATGAGTTCGGCGTTACCTGTATGTGGAGAGGGATGAGACTGCACGACGCGTTTCACTTCGCCATGTTGCTCAGTTGGTGCAGCGGTACCCTGAGTTGTTGTCGGTGTCTGCAATTCGTGGATATCAGCAGACCTTGCCAACAGACATTTCGTTGCTGGGGGCGCAGGATTTGGAGCGGGTTGGCTCCATTGATCTGGTAGTGGCAGGTTGGCCCTGCCAAGGGCATTCATTAGCCGGGCATGGCAATGGATTGCAAGACTCGAGGTCGGGTCTGTTTTGGGAGATGGTGCGGGTTTTGCGCCACTTACAGCTTCATCAAGCTGTATCTCCAGCATACATCTTGGAGAATGTGCCACTGATGGGCGATTATCGGGCCAGGGTGATGGCCAGTGTGCATCAAGTCCGGTCATGGCTTGGGTCAGCAGTGTTGCTAGATGCAGCTACAGTGGGGTCACGGGCTCATCGTCCACGGCTATGGTGGACTAACTTAATGCCACCCGCACTGCTCAAGCGTGCATTTGATGGGGTACAGCGGCCAGCACATCTCACAGTGGATAGCATTCTGGACACAGAAAGGCAGTCTCAGCGTGTGAGACACGATGACCATTCGCCTTTGGCAGTAGTCAACAAGGTGGGTCAACCACGAGCAGCATTACCTACACTGCTCAGCTTCCCAGGATCGCATACTTTCCGGGATAGTGGACCTGGCCTCCTGTGGGATGCTCAGTTGCAGCAGTTAGTAGAGCCTAATGCTGACGAGCATGAGCGGGCAATGGGTTTTACCACTAGTACCACGGCGGTGTCGTCTCTTTTGAGGCATCACATCGTCAAGTGTTGGGGCAAGCAATGGATCTCAATTGCTTGACCTGGATTATCAGCTTGGCTCTGGCTGAGCAACGCAGAGTGCAGAGTACACTTCCCTCGATGGTCTCTCTGCCTACCGAGACGGTACAGGCAATGAGTGGGGGCGAGCATGTGAGGACCACGGGGTGCATGCATCCATGGCACACGTGGGAGGAGCTCGAGGTTCAGAGGGAGTTGGCAGCCAAGGCGGCTGTGATGGATGAGGTTGGGGATTCTTCTCGGGTTGAGGAGGTTCTCATGGATGAGATGATGGGGCAGGATGAGGCCTTGTCATTGACTGAGCAGGCAGGGAGTACTGCTTAAGAGGTTGCAACATA
Organism: Takakia lepidozioides; assembly: GCA_030704615.1. Classification (NCBI taxonomy): domain Eukaryota; kingdom Viridiplantae; phylum Streptophyta; class Takakiopsida; order Takakiales; family Takakiaceae; genus Takakia; species Takakia lepidozioides. Next base: position 62,440,738 of record CM060731.1, read on the forward strand.
GCAACCACTGGACGTGTCCTCTACCTCTAAGCCCACTGGACTTAAGGTTTCAGTTACGGAGGACAATTGGGAGCCTGACATTGGACCCATTGTCATCGGAGGAGAGAGACGACGTATACGGCGGTTCCTGAGGGTTTACAAGAATTGCTTTGCCTTCAGTTTGAAGGATTTGGGAGCACTGAAGGGTCAAGAGATCCGTATTGAGTTGGCCACTGACACGCCAATCTTTCGGAGACCCTATAGATACAGTGACATGGAGAGGTCTTTGATTCAGATGAGGACTCAAGATCTCTGGGAGGCAGGTTTGGTGGAGCTCTCTGGTGGAGAGTATGCTTCAGCCACAGTGATGCCAGCCAAGAAGGATATCTATGGCAATTGGACGGAGAGACGTATGTGCGGTGATTACCGGCCTGTAAATCGTCAAACCAAGTCCGACAAGTATGCCATGCCAACACCAGAGGAGATCTTTGATGCCATCGGGCATGCTAAGGCCTTTAGCACTTTGGATTTACGATCCGGATATCACCAGTTGCCAATCAAGGAGGCGGACAAGCAGAAGACGACATTCTGGGGGATCAATGAGCACGGCAAGGATTGCCTATATCAGTGGCGGTTCTTACCATTTGGGCTTAAGAATGCTCCAGCAGAGTTTTCAGAGAGTCATGGATAGGATTCTAGCAGGGGTGGACTTTGCTTGGTGCTACATAGATGACATCATCATCTTTAGTGTTACGATGGAGGAGCATGAGAGACACCTTCAGGTAGTATTGGAGCGCTTGAGAGCGCATGGATTGGGGGTACAGCAGACTAAGGTAGAGGCCATTGCACAAATTCCACGCCCCACGGATGTGAGCCGAGTTCGAGCTTTCATGGGGTTGGCAAACTATTATAGACGGTTTGTCAAGGGATTTAGGACCATTGCAAAGGCTCTAACCAAGTTGACCAAGGTGGACCAGGAGTGGCAGTGGGAAGATGAGCAGGAACGAGCTTTTCAAGAGCTCAAGGCGAGGTTGACCTCGGCGCCTATCCTGAGACGACCTATCAGGGGGCGTCCCTTTCAGCTGCATACGAATTGGAGCATGCTGGGGCTTGGAGCGGTGCTCACACAGGTGGATGATGAGGGAAGAGAGTTCGTAGTGGCTTATGCTAGCCGCTCGAACAACGCTGCAGAGGCTAAGTACAGCTCATATGAGGGAGAGTGCTTAGCTGCAGTGTGGGCCGTGGCACACTTCAGGTGCTATCTATACGACAATCTTTTCACCCTTGTCACGGATCACCAGCCACTCAAGTGGTTGATGGAGTCAGACAAGCTTATGGGGAAGCTTGCACGGTGGGCACTCATACTCTAGGAGTATGACTTTCAGGTTGTGCATCGACCAGGTTTGGTCAATTGGGATGCGGATGGATTGAGTCGCAATCCATGCATGAGCCAGCAGGATGACACTGGAGCTCGGTGGCATGGTGAGACGGACGAGGAGATGGTGCCGAGATGGCACGCATCTGCATTTTTGTGTATCTTGGCATCGGGAGGTTAACCAATCCCCATCCGGAACCATCTCAAGAGGTGGAGTCAAGCATCCCATATGCCAACCTCTACCCACCACGTATGGTAGCATACCTCAACGTATCACGGTGGTGTGCAATGGCAAGGTTCTCAAAAGCCATTGGCATGACTTTCTTGAACAACTCTGCACGTTGCTCATATGCACGTGCCCACATATCCGGATCGTCAAGGTTAAGAACTGTAGCAGCTTCTCTGCGAATGGATGTAGGCAAATCCGGCTCTCGGCCAAAGAGAAGAAAGTATGGTGAGAAGGAGGCAAGTGATGCTTGCTTGCTGAACCTGTAGCCCATGGCTAACCAGGGTAACTGAAGGTCCCAATCTCCTAGGTGTCCCTTCTGCAAGCCATACTTGCGCAAATCCCTCTTTACTGTCTGAACAACTCTCTCTGCCAAGCCATCGGTCTCAGGATGATCCCGAGAAGTGGTGCGGTGGTCTATCAAGGCCTTGTCACACAAAGCCTGAAACTCCCCCAAGAACTCTCTCCCTTGGTCCGTGAGTACCTCAGCTGGAGCACCGAATCGGCTAAGCACACAATCCAAGAATGCATACGCAGCTCCCTCACTAGCTTTATCAGGCAATGGAACCAATTCAATCCACTTGGAGAAGTGCTCCACCATCACCAACACGTACTTGTTGTGGCACATGGTCAGTGGCAACGGCCCTGCGAAGTCAAGACTCCACCTGTAGCCCAATCCCATGATCGAAAGAGGGTGCAATTGTGGAGTAGGGGCGTTGAATGAAGCACGCACCCTGTCACACACCATGCACCTAACCACAAATTGTTGCACCTCTGTGTGCATACCACGCCACCAATACTGCCCCTGCAGTAGACTATGAGTGCGTCGCACCCCAAAATGCCCCAATTCCTCATGGGCATGCCGCACTAATCGTGCCCGCTGTGTTGGGTGAGGCACAATCCTCACTTGACCATCCTCCCACACTCGGAGTAGGTGTGTCCCCTCCCACTTGAACCTCTTGGTTCGTTGTAGGATCCGATCCCTCTCCTTGGCAGTCACAGTGGCTGCAGTGTCTCCAGTGCGGAGGTAGTCCAACACAACTGAATCCTCATGTATATCTTTGGCGCCACCTTGCTCATTGCTGGCCTCAGGGTCCTCAGACACTTGATCTACAGTCATCCCTGTTGCAGGTCCAACCTGGCCTTCCGCTGCCAAGATACACAAAAATGCAGATGCATGCCATCCGGGCACCATCTCCTCGTCCGTCTCACCATGCCACCGAGCTCCAGTGTCATCCTGCTGGCTCGTGCATGGATTGCGACTCAACCCATCTGCATTGCGATTGACCAAACCCGGTCGATGCACCACCAGAAAGTCATACTCTTGAAGGATGAGTGCCTACCATGCAAGCTTCCCCGTAAGCTTGTCTGACTCCATCAACCACTTGAGTGGTTGGTGATCCGTGACAAGGGTGAAGAGATTGCCGTATAGATAGCACCTGAAGTGTGCCACGGCCCACACTACAGCTAAGCATTCTCCCTCATATGAGCTATACTTAGACTCAACAATATTGTTCGAGCGGCTAGCGTAAGCCATTACGAACTCTCTTCCCTCATCATCCACCTGTGTGAGCACCGCTCCAAGCCCCAACATGCTCCAATCTGTATGCAGCTGAAAAGAACGCCCCCTGATAGGTCGTCTCAAGATGGGCGCCGAGGTCAACCTCGCCTTGAGCTCTTGAAAAGCTTGTTCTTGCTCATCTTCCCACTGCCACTCTTGGTCCACCTTGGTCAGCTTGGTTAGAGCCTTTGCAATGGCACTAAATCCCTTAACAAACCGTCTGTAATAGTTTGCTAACCCCATGAAAGCTCGAACTCGGCTCACATCCGTGGGGCGTGGAACCTGTGCAATGGACTCTATCTTCGTTTGCTGTACCCCCAATCCTCCAGGATATATCATGTGACCCAGATACTCAATCTGGTTGTGGAAAAACTTGCACTTGCCCGGATGTAACTTCAATCCGTGCGTCCTCAAGCGCTCAAATACCCCCTGAAGGTGTCTCTCATGCTCCTCCACCATAGCACTAAAGATGATGATGTCATCTATGTAGCACCGAGCAAACTCCACCCCTGCTAGAATCCTGTCCATGACTCTTTGAAACTCAGCGGGAGCGTTTTTAAGCCCAAATGGTAAGAACCGCCACTGGTATAAGCAATCCTTCCCGTGCTCATTGATCCCCCAGAATGCCGTCTTTGCTTATCCGCCTCTTTGATCGGCAACTGGTGATATCCGGATCGTAAATCCAACGTGCTAAAGACCTTGGAATGCCCAATGGCATCAAAGATCTCCTCTGGTGTCGGCATGGCATACCTATCGGACTTGGTCTGACGATTTACAGGCCGGTAATCACCGCACATACGTCTCTCCGTCCAATTGCCATAGACATCCTTCTTGGCTGGCATCGCTGTGGCTGAAGCATACTCTCCACCAGAGAGCTCCACCAAACCTGCCTCCCAAAGATCCTGAGTTCTCATCTGAATCAAGGACCTCTCCATGTCACTGTATCTATAGGGTCTCCGAAAGATTGGCGTGTCAGTAGCCAATTCAATGCGAATCTCTTGACCCTTCAGTGCTCCCAAGTCCTTCAAACTGAAGGCAAAGCAATTCCTGTAAGCCCTCAGGAACCGCCGCATACGTCGTCTCTCTCCTCCGGTGACAATGGGTCCAATGTCAGGCTGTCAATTGTCCTCCGTAACTGAAACCTTAAGTCCAGTGGGCTTAGAGGTAGAGGACGCGTCCCGTGGTTGCTATGCTGCAACCTCTTGAGCAGTACTCCCTTCTTGCTCAGTCAATGACAAGGCCTCATCCTGCCCCATCATCTCATCATTGAGAACCTCCTCAACCCGAGAAGAATCCCCAACCTCATCCATCACAGCTGCCTTGGCTGCCAACTCCCTCTGGACCTCGAGCACCTCCCACGTGTGCCATGGATGTCTACACCCCGTGGTCCTCACCGGCTCGCCCCCACTCGCTGCCTATACCGTCTCGGTAGGCAGAGAGACCATGAAGGGGAGTGCACTCCGCACTCTACGTTGCTCAGCCATAGCCAAGCTGATAATCCAGGTCAAGCAATTGAGATCCATTGCTTGCCCCAACACCTGACGCCGTGATGCCTCAGAAAGAGAAGGCACCGCCGTGGTCCCAGTGGAAAACCCCATAGCCCACTCTCGCTCGTCGGCATTAGGCTCCACTAACTGCTGCAACTGAGCATCCCACAGGAGGCCAGGTCCACCATCCCGAAAAGCATGGGATCCTGGGAAGCTGAGCACTGTAGGTAATGCTGCTCGTGGTTGACCCACCCTGTTGACCACTGCTAAAGGCAAACGGTCATCGTGTCTCACACGTTGAGACTGCCTTCCTGTGTCCAAAATGCCATCCACGGTGAGGTGTGCTGGCCGCTGCACCCCATCAAATGCACGCTTGAGTAGTGCGGGTGGCATCAAGTTAGTCCACCAAAGCCGTGGACGATGAGCCCGTGACCCCACTGCAGCTGCATCCAGCAACACTGCTGATCCAAGCCACGACCAGACTTGATGCACACTGGCCATCACCCGGACCCGAGAATCACCCATCAGTGGCACATTCTCCAAGATGTATGCTGGAGATACAGCTTGATGAAGCTGCAAGTAGCGCAAAATCCGCACCATCTCCCAAAACAAACCCGTCCTCGAGTCTCGTAATCCATTGCCATGCCCGGCTGATGAATGCCCTTGGCAGGGCCAACCTGCCACTACCAGATCAATGGAGCCAACCTGCTCCAAATCCTGCGCCCCCAGCAAGGAAATGTCTGCTGGCAAGGCTTGTTGGTATCCACGAACTGCAGACACTGGCAACAAGTCAGGGTATTGCTGTACCAACTGAGCAACATGGCGCAGTGAGACGCGTCGTGCAGTCTCATCCCTCTCCACATACAGGTAACGTTGAACTCGTTCACCTGCCTGCAGCACTGCAGCCAATCCAGTGCTGATCCCGCCAAACAAGTCCAAAAGGCATATGCCTTTATCCGGGCACTGCCACACAAGAGGTGTGGTGTCCAATGGCGACAACTGGGGTGGTCCTGGTGCAATCACCGCACTCTCCTCCTCTCTTGACGGTACGAAAGCTTCTACCCAAGCTTGTTGCACCCGTCCATCAGCAGCCTTCTGCAAATCCTTGCTCGTACCCCACAATGGAGTGTGAGCAACCATGGCAGGCAACTCCGCCATACCATGCATGTCATCCTGCTTTGCTGGAGGTGGCACATCCTTTGCATGGGCATTGCCCTCCAGCAATTCTCCAGGCCAACTAACTGCAGCTGTAAAGGCGGCTAGTGTTGGCATCTTGCCCCGCTGGGCAGCCACTATACCCCCAATGAATGTCACAGGGAGCTGTGCACGGCGATCATCGCCTGACTGCCATCCAGGCCTGTAGGATGTTGACTCCTCCCAAAAGTCCAGGGTGAAGCCCATGAGATATAACACTGCCCCACCAACGAGGACATCGTAAGAGATCGCGTCTGTCACAATGGCCTTGGCTCGCATCACTGAGCCATCTCTAGGATGATCCGGCTGCAGTCTAATTGCCAATTGATGCCGTGTCATGCCCCGAGCCTGCTCTGACCCTCCCAGAGATGTCTGTATCTGGAAAGGACAAGGCTCCATATCCGCCTCCATGAGGCCCAAACCTGCAATAGCAGCTCTGCCCAACATCAGTGGCTGAGCTCCCGAGTCCAACAAGACCCGCAGTGGCCGGTACTTCTTGCCTACCGGTCCACTCAAAGTGAAAATGCCTCCCTGGTTGTCTAACAAGACAACTCCAGGTGTCACCATGGCGCGCTCAAAGGCTGGCCTAGCTGGCAGCTCCGTCAACCTGGCAGCTGCAGCTTGCCATGGCGCAGCCATGGCAGTCTTGACCCTCAAATCCGAGGATCCCTCTGCCACTATACCTTCCACTAACTCCGCAGAAGATGAAGTGACCTCCCCACTCTCACAGAGTGTTGCTGCTAGTCTGAACACTGCAGCTGGTCTTACCCCCGGCGTCGCAATCATGGTTGCTGAGAACACTGGGGCTTGATACACAGAGGTGGCTGCCCCCAATAACATACTGGCTGCACTAGCCTTGGTAGCAGGTGTCAGTGCTGCACGTGTAGCTCTCCCCAATGGCATAGTAACCTTCGCCTCGGTAACAGTCGGGCGAGAACTAGGTGCCATGGATGGCGTCGACACAGTCTCCGCCAATGTGAATGACTGAGGAAGCCTCGCCTGACAGCATGCCTCCCCACGCTGTGGATCCAATTCCACCTCTGCACCTCGTGGCTCAGGAACTCGTGCTGCTCCTCGAGTCATGGCTGCAGCAGACTCCACCTGCACTAGTGGTAGTGCTGCTCCGCACATGAATCCCATGCCTCCCATATCTCCTCCCTCAGGCGTAGGAGGTGGACCATCCCGCCTGGGAGCTGGTACCGCCTGAGCTGTAGCCATGGCAGCGAGCCTCTACTCTAGCTGCTGAAGCCGGTTGGCCATGCCTTGGTCAACACCCTGACCTCCGCGTCCTTGGCCATGTTGAGCTTGCCCTTGGCCTGCACCTCGTGCCCGACCACCTTGTCCTCTCTAGGCTGGTCCACCTCGCCCCTGGCCACCATTGTTCCCTTGGAACTGGCTTGGGCGCAACTCAGGATGCAAGTCATAACACTGGGCATCTCCATGCCCATACTTGCCACAATGCCCACACTGCAACTGTGCAGGCTGTGCTTGTGCCGGCCTTTTGCCACTCTCTGGGCAATCTCTCTTGACATGGGGTCCTCCACATGTCCAACATATCACCCCTGGTTGCTGTTGGCCTGCAAAAGATGCCACGGGCCTCTACACCTGAGGTCCCCTGTAAGCTCCATGGAACTTGGGTTGGGAAACCTTGCCCCCCTGACCACGCTGTTGGGCAGTCCCTTGTGCCTGTGGGCTGGCAGCTGCGTCTCGTGCAGGCATGTCTTTGCCAAATCCAATGGTAACAACTCGCTCCTCCACTATGTTGAGCTCAATCCGCTCAGCCAGCAGAAACACATCTGCTAATGTGGGTTGGGCTGCTTGTAACAGGGTTGCATCCCGCACCCTTCTCCTGAGCTCCTTGTCCAAAATTCCATACCAGAACTGGATTGCCTGAGCTTTAGTAACCCCTTGGGTCACACTTATCAAGCGCCTCATACGAGTGTACGCCTCTCGCAGGCTCTCATTGGGTTTGCGCTGGAAGTCTTGCAAACTTCGCAGCTTCTCTGTCCGTACACCTTGGTAGTTCCTCCGCAACTCCTGGAAGAACTCCACCACCGGGTTGAATCTAGGCACATGTGTTGTAGTTGTGGCAGGAGGAGTAGTAGCACCTTTTGAACTGGTACCACCTGCAGAAGTACCGGCACTACTTGTTCCACTACTAGTGCTGGCAGTGGGAGATATTGGTACTGATGCAGCTACTGATCGCGTCGTGCCTCGAGTAATGGAGACATAGTCAGGTGACCAATACATCCTCCACTCCTCAATCTCTGCTTCATGTCCTCGCCCGAACTCGTGGTAATCGTCCATAGGCGGGCCTTCCAAATGCTGGAACAGTCCCTTCCACGCCATGAATGGGGTGAATAGCTGTGGATTGCGCATCTGCTGCAAATCACACCAGCTGTCGAACTCCTGGATAAAGTCATCCAACTTGATTGTGCCCACAGCTCCAGAGTACCTACGAGGCCCCTTGGTAGCTCCATACATTTCCTCCATGTCGTCCCACAACAATGGCGAATGAAACTGCACACCTGTTGATGAAGCCTCCGAGTCTGTGTCTGACTCTGCACTAGTTGAGGATGGAGGTGAAGGTGGTCTGAAACGAACACCTCATCTGGTGAAACCACTCTCACTGCTACTGCCTGTAGCCGTACTCCCTTCAGAACCCCTGGGTAACTTCGTGATGACACTCACAATGTGCACCTCTCCCACGTGACACTATAAGGCTCTATTACTAATTCTAATAGTGACACGGGTAGGCACCTGTTGCAGTTTAAGGGTCATATCCCAGTGGCTCAGGGCACCTGCACCTGCATCCACCGCAAGAACTCCTATGGTTGGCTGGTCATCAACCCAGTCTCACCATAGAAGAAACACTGGTGGTCTTGCTGGTCATCACTCCAGCCTCACCACCGACGGCATACTCTAGGATTGACCGGTGATCAAATCCGGCCTAATCCCTATGAAAGCAAGTGCCCACACAAAACCAACATGGCCCACAGTCAAGCATGCAGGTGTTGGGGGGGATCCAAACACAAGAAATCAAAACATCAACACCCCCACACCAAAATCCATCTGCAGTGCTGACCTGCAGAATATCCCAGCCCAAAACCCTGGACTGACTGGCCTCCACCAAGAGAGGCTTTGGCAACCACAAGTACAAGGTAATGAAAATAGTACATAGATGGAGGGGAAGAATAGAAGCTCGACCCAACAAGATCTAATCCTGATCTATGCTATCAACTGCCAGACTTCTCTCAAAGTGCCTCGCTCTGCATGATAGTAAGGTGTAGGAGGTATATCTATGTCCAGAAACCTGCCACTAACCTTGTCCCAAGCTACAGTAGCTCGCTCTAACCAACCCTCCTCCTCTTTCTGCCAGGTAGAGACAAAGCAACACTTTGCTATCTCCCGCTCACTGAACACCAAAGAAAACAAAGGTAGGGTCTGATAGTCTCTCAACTCGAAAGCTTTGAGACGGTTGCGGGTGTCCTCATTGCGAATGACTGCATCTCCTTCAAACAGAACAAACTTGTCTTTGCTAATGAACCCCCGCTCGTGGTTGCCTTGTGCAAAGCGTGTCCGGCTGCAACGCTGTCTGATTGCACAAACTTGTGTAGCTCCTGCTCCTCTACTCCAGTACACCACGGCCTTGTGGCTGAACACCTTGGTCCCCGGGGCTGTCTTTGGCTGTGTTCCAAGCCTAGTTTTCACCCACTTTGATATTTTACCTACAGCTGCAGAACTGCTGGCTCCAACAGAGTTCTGACTGTCCAAAGCGATATTGAGGCCCTCAACGCCAACTACAGCAGACTGTTGTCTACTGCTAGTGCCTGACTCCCAGTATGCAATCAACTCGTCCAACTGTTCTCCAATCAAATCACTTTGAGTTCCTTGGGAAACATAAATCTTGTCCCCTTGTGTGCACAGGCTAAGAGACGAGACCTGCCCTTCAATTACGTCCTCATTTCCCCCAGCCATACAAGGAGGACATCCACAGATTTGTCTCTCATATAGACCAGAACAAGTTCTGAACACAGAATTGTGGACCTTTCATAGCACACTCACACTCTAAAAATTCCATAGATTTTTAGCAGAGTCCCAAAAACAAAAACCAGGTCTAGATAGGTAGATATCCCCTTTCTGCAACTATCCCCCCAAAAACTGGGTCAAACAGAGTCCATTTGACAAAGATATGACCAACCAGGCTCTTTATACATTTAAATTAGATCAAAAAGGCTTTTATTTTTATTTTTAACACCAAAACATTCTCACCATTAAAAATTGTTCCCAGGTTATCTACGGGTTCCGAACAGGTAGTTCTATGCTGTTTTGGGGTCGCCTCGCCATTACCATGGAGCAGCTCGATTTGTTAAACTCCAATCGGCTTCTCCTCCATGATGGACCGCGTTGCCGCTTCGTCATCCCTCAGCTGCATTTGTTCAGTTATCCGTCCCATGTACTTATCACTGCTGACTCTCAGGTCGTTTCCTGTAAGTTCTAGCTCGCATGGAGGGAGATTGGTGGCAGCCTGCACTTCAACTCGATTGCCAGACCATGTCTTGAGGTCTCTGTTACACTCTCCACCCTTTCTTCCACTGATTACTTTGATGCTTGATTTCAATGATTGATCACGCATCCAATCCGTCCGTTGCTCTATGACCAGTATGGGGCCGACTGCTCTTGTTTCCTCCTGAATCGCTCATATATCTCCGAAACTCACACTTAATCCACTCTCAGCCTTGATCTGTTGATGTGACCTTTTGTGTGTCGTATCTGTAGGTCATTTGTTCCTCCAAAAATCGTGCAGTTGAGTAATCTGTGTGATCTGCAACTGGTCTGATTTCCACACACTTGGAGCATTGGCCAATTAGAGCATGACGAGTTCCTTCAGCCCTTCTTCCCTGCTACAAGACCTGACGGGCGAGAAGGTCAGCTCCTATCACCTTATCAATTACCCAAGGGTACCAAAGTGGGCCCAGTATCTGGCCTCTCTGTAACGCCACATCACATAGTCATCAGGCAGTTCCCTGGCCCGGGCTCGGAGCTCCGTTACCTCATCAAAGAAACTTTCCGATGAAGCTTCAGGAAGGAAGTCCTGGGGTTGCCAGCACTTGTCTACGGGCTTCAAAAGGGGTAGCAAATTCTCTTGCGCCCAGTTGTCCAAGGAACCGATAACCTTCAATTTCTCAATGGGGATCTCTCGAGCACTTTCTTTGTTCCACTCCTGGTAGGGTGTGAGAACTTTGTGAGGTCCAGGGTTCACAGCTAGATTTGTCTTCCTGTGACAACGTAAGGCCATGGTGCACTATGATAGACATAATGAGCATGATGGGACTGAGGCAATATAACTCGAAGTTAGCTAGAATAACTCCCTACTAGTAGAAACACCACCAGCGTGAATAACTCGGCATAAGGGCCCCGCAACACTGCTCACAGGCACGTACCCGCTTGAACCTAGCTTGTGTGTTAAGTTTCAATTCTGCCAGCGTCTCCACAAGGGACATGCACAACCCCAGGAAGTTAAAACGACGACTCTACTACCTTTGCACTTTCCTGAACCGTTTCCCGTTGAGGCTCCTCTGGTTAGAGTCCAAGAGCCTCAATCCCAACGGAAGCAGCAGTTTGAAGCCAGATTTGCATCAGCGACCAACCATGCAGCGCAGTTTACCTTCGCAAAGGCTGAGAGATCCACTTACACCCCCCGGTTATCCTCCCAACGGATGCTTTCCTGACTATGATTGTAAGTGTCATCACGGTCAATGTCTTCCGACAGAATATGATCGAACCGAGAGCTAGACGGTAGTATTGGCAGACCACGGGACGAGTTCGAAATCATGAACGTGTACAAGCCAGGCCCTGCAAGAATCCCAGCATATACACGCAGTGGTGTAACAAGCCCCCTCACACAGGTGCTAGGCAGGCTGGTGAGGTTCAAGCCACACACAAATAGCCTGAACGGCTCAGCACCCACTGCCAACGAAACTCTGGAGCGCCTCCAAGTCGCCAATATAAATCAAGCCCAGCCAGCCCAAACGGGGGATTCCGACCAATGGTCTTTCTCGCGTTGCAGCACGAGTGCCCTCATAAACTGAGCACGGCAGGCCTCCTTGTCTCCTAGGCTGATTATTGTTGGCTTTGAACTGTTGCAGCAACACTTCAAATGGTCTCCGCCTTCCTGTACAGCTCCACTCGGCACACAGCCAATCTGACTGCAGGCTCCCTGTGAGCTTAAGGTTGTGGGTTCAAACCACCGTCTGGTGTGTCATGAAGGTGTCCACCTTTCAGTTGGAAGGCAATAGCCCTTCAGGGTCAAGAGACACCATAAGTTACACTTCCATAGGGAGGCGTCTCATATATATATATATATATATGTTTGGCTCTGTCCCGTAAGGGATAGAGCCATTGTGGAGACTTCTTGCCTAGACGAAGCTAGGTAGAGAACGGAGAACTAGTGTGGTGTGAAAAAAAAGGGCAAAACATTTCCCCACGACATTCACTTCAAGTCACCAGAGTACCATTCCGTCCCACCCATGCCGCAGCGGGAGAGAAGACATAGGTAGGACACACATCCGTCACAAATAAACAACTGCCTTGCATGTGATCTCGCATACTGCAAACACCCAGCATAGCTTTCACAGATTCCCCCTTGAAAGGTGGGCCTTGCCCGTGAAGAGCCGTCACCCTCTTGTGTTCATGGCACCCCGTCAGACAGCCTAATCGAACTACCCGAGCCTACCCGGCATCCGCTCATTTTCTCTCACTCCCTCTCATCTTTTACCTCTCGAGTCCAAGGGTCATAGATCCAAATACACTCGTGAGTTACACACAAGCTACGGGTTCGACTGATCTTCTGGAAACAAACAAACGACAATGCTGCCACTGTACAGATGCACCCTAATATTCTATCTATGCAATGTGGAGTCTCCACACTAGGCGGTTTGAGTGATGCACTACATACATGCCCTGATTTCCCAGCTATTGCACCCACACCCTTTACATGCTCAAACTGACCAGAGCTGCAATCAGACTTCCCTCATGGCAACAATGCAGGAACGAATGCATCATGCAAGTGCGATTCCAGACACAAAAACGAAGCAATGACCCAATCAGTCGATTTTTACTTCTTCATCATCATAGTCCTTCCTCTACACAAAAATACCGAGCCTGGAGCTTAAAGCACAAGCCTCTCGTTCACGTCACCATCACCACCTCCACTTCACCACCTCCACTTCACTACCTCACTACCATCTCCGAAAAGCAAGAAGAAGCACTATATCCAGCTAACCAAAAGAAGAAGAATCTTCTCACAAAAACTTCCTTAAAATCCAAACCCCACTTGCCTGTGTAATTACTACACCCGCAGCTCCTATAGTCGACAACATCAACTAGCTCTGGCTGGAAACTAACTCAGCCGTCATAGCGGATACTGACTAAGGAACAGGAAAGTAAATCACAGCCAAAAACTAAGGCACACTGGCTGATGCTGCCAACACCAACATAGAAAACAGTAGAACTACACCGCTGCAATGGACGGAATCCCCAAAATTATGTATCCACAAGTCAATGGATTATTGTCTACCAATCACAGAGCTTCAAGAAATTACAAACCAAATCTATACACAAAAGAGTTGGGATGGCAGCAAAATTTAGTACAAACATGACTGGGCTAGCCATGAGAAACGATTGAAAAGAAGCCAACTTTTCTAAATTCTCACCCCCATTCTGCTCTCTGGCTCTAATATGTATGCATTTGAAATGCCAACCGTCCACTCAAACCAATAGCCCCCATGGAGTATTCACTCTGGCTGCTTCATGTTTAATTCAACACTCGCACGCGGATGATTTTTGATGCCTTCCTGCGCTCACATGTGTCTGGAAGGTAGCTGCAACCAGACGAATCACGAACATGTGATCTGTTTTTTTTTGGAACAATTAGCTTTTCAACAGTAGTTAGGTTGGAATGCCAAGTGACCAGTGTCAAATTCAACAAATTAAAGACAAACTCTATAAGCTGAGGCAACAATCCAGATACTTACATATTCTCCTCCTCGCTCTCATTCTTCAAGGCGTTCTTGGCTATGCACTGAATGCTGTATCAACATTGCAATCCTCTTTTGCAGAGGTTTCAAAATAGGGTATGTTCCCTTTAGAAGCACACCAGGCCTTAGCCTTCTTTTCACTAACCTGCAAAACTCTGATCCAGGTCCTATTAATCGAAACAAACAAGAGTACTCGCAGAGAAGGCCTCAGCGAGAAAACTAGAAGAAGAATCATAGAGCAATCAGAAGGAACAACATCAGCAGTCAACTGCTAGACACTGAAAATTCCTAACATCTCCCAAGCGTCGCACGCACTAATTTGCTATTCCCACTGTCCTCATCAACTTTGTTGCCAAGCACCACAAACGGAAAATTCTCGGTCAGGATCTGACGGGCTTGCCTGCACAGAGTCAACAACCAGAAGTAACAATTGGTCAACATTATTAAAGTGTGCCAAAGGAGCAATGGTATGCAGGGGACAGTTTGACGGAGTGGGTGAGCCATGGTCCACATTTGCTTGGGCAAGTAGGCCGCCACAGCTTCGATAGCGCCTCACATTATCGCTTTTGGGGGACCGCTCCAGGATTTACACGTCTTTCCCTGGGACTCAAATAACGTGACCTTAGTCTACCGGGCCACCATCTTCTACATTTTTGACCAAGCAAAACAAAAGCTACTGGAGTGCCAGACATTAGTTAGCTGGACGTGAGCTGACGTTGTTACTTCAATCCAGTTATTTTGCTGCGCAAGCAAATCTCCCGCCATGTGAGTCCCCGCTATGTATGTCAGGATCAGGGCTGTCTTTACCGTACAAGAGTCGCACTGATGCGCGCATTCTGTATATTGCCACTCCTCCTCCACCCATTCCAAGCACAACAGCTGCTGCATGCCTGTGGCTTGAGTAGGAAGTGCTCCTGTAGTTTCGGCAGTCTGTCTTGTTCAAAGCATATTGTGATCTCTGCTGTAGTCATGCTTCCACTATCCATCTGTCGCTCATCCACAGTGGCGAGGGCGCTGGCTTGCTTATGACGGCCTTAGTGGCCAGCAGAGATTGGGGATATCCGAGACCAGCTGGGAGTCGGCATTAGAGTCTTTGTCGAGTTGTGGACTCGCCCACTCGTCTCTCTAGTCTTGATCAAAGGTAAGATTTTGTAAGCGTCATGGATAGTTGCAGCCAGTATAATTGTAGAAGAGACAAGTTCACTGAAAGACAATGAACATGTGACTGTACTAGTTAGCACTACATGCATGTCATAGCCTTGATTCCAAAAAACGCAGCGTCACTTTCCGCCCTAGTGATGCTGTGAAGGTTGAGGGGCATGTGTTTCCGGAGTGTGCCAACGTTGAACCTCCCAAACCAAGTCCTGTCTTCCAGGGTCGTCCAAATAATGCCTAGCAATGTCTAGCACCTATGGAGTTAGAGGATCTGCTGACGATAGCAAATTTAAAGAAGCACCTCCGGACTCGAACTGGTATAAGGCTATACGTGGCACTAACTGCGCTGAGCTTATGGAGCTCTTGCAGACCTTGAAAGACTCGGCTGAGCTTATGCAATGCTTGAAGGCCGCCTGGCCTGAGTTTAATCGGCACTTGAACGATTCGCCTGAGTCTATGGAGAACTTGAAGAACGTGAAGGTCAACTCGCCCCAGCTCATGGAGAGTTTGGAGAGCTTGAAGGACGAGCCCGAGCTTATCCAGAGCTTGAAGGCCGACTCGGCTAAGGTTGAGCAGCTTCAGCAGTGTTTGGCGCACGACTCGGGTGTGGTCGAGAAACGTAAGCAGGATTTGAAGTACGAATGGGCTGTGCTTAAGGAGCACTTGAAGGGCAACTCGCCTACTAATCTTGTGGAGAGGCGCTTGGAGAGCTCGAAGGTTGAGCAGCTTAAGCAGCGCTTGAAGGTGGACTCGGCTGAGTTAAAAACGCTGGAGCAGCGATTGAAGGACGTCTCGGCTGAACTCAAACTGCTTGAGCAGGGATTGAAGGACGTGTCGGCTAAGCGTATGCAGCACGTAGAGAATACGCTTGCGCATAAGCAACGCTTGAAGTACTCGCCCGAGTGTGAGCAGCGCGTGAAGGACTTGAGCTTGGACGTGACCTCGGACCCGCGGCTGCTACTGAAATTAACATGTGGGGGCCGAACAGTACTGCACACGGCGGTCGTGGGAAGCTGCAAAAAGCTTGTCGACCAAGTGCTACATGTGTTTGAAAGAGAACCTGTGCATGAAAGTCTCCATGATATTACCGTTGATGACCTTCTGCGGGCTGAGGATGGTTTCTGTGAGGAGACGGCACTCGCCATGGCACTCGTAGTTGGGAAAAAAGACATTGTCCAAGCCCTCAAGATCGCCACCTCGGAATGTGTACCTATAACAATGAGGCAGGGCCTTGCTGCTGAGTACAGTACAGAATTGACAAGTGGGGAGGCCAGTGCGGAGATGGAGGCATTGCGCAGTATTCAACGGGCCATCTTGGCCGACACAGAGCCAGAAATCGTTCAGTCCATGGAATGTCTGAGTGTGGATCTTGACGAGGGGCAAGATGTGCGAGATGATATGTATACCTTTCATCGCCTGTGTTCATCTGTGCATGCAGATGCTGGCAAATTGCGCAAGGATATAGTGGACGCATGCCTTCTGAGTGGTAAAGGCCGCAAACGCTTGAACGACTGCGAAACTTTAATTCCCATTATTGCTGGAGAACCACGTGTCATAACCAGGCCAGTCGCCCGTGTGTATGATTTTTTGGGCAGACTTTTATTTTTTACCTCCGCGGTGACACATGGACGCCTACGTGGACGCCGACGTGGCGACGCCGCGACTAGCAACACTGCTGCCACGTGGTAGTCGACCACATAACTTGCAGTGTTACATGCCCAATGGCAACTGCGACTACGGAAGTCGGAGCAACCACTGCTTTACTACTTCAAATGAAGTGCTCGAAATTACTTGAACAATCATTCATAGTGGTTCATGCTTTGCAGTTTTGGTGTTTTTAGTGAGCCGACTAGTATGACATTACGACATATTGAGATGTATATTGCATTCTGTAAGGTAGCTCGTTGGGTGGATTTGTGGTGGTTTGGAATGACTATGACAAGTCACTGCCAATGTGGCAACAGGAAAGTATCCAAAACAGATAACAGAGATGAGGAGAAGGTGTGGAATGAATTTTTGTTGACCTCGGTGAATGGTGGGACAACCCAGGCAAAAAGTTGAATGCCTATTAGATGACAGAGAGTATCAGACGCAATTCAGCATATGAACTAGTGTGATTGGGTGTTTCCTAGGTTGTCATTGTCAGCTGCTAGCAGCAAGGGCAAAGATGAAGGAAGGATTTGTGCAGAGGCATGGATAGCTGAAGGAGAAGGGATAGAGTGTGGGTCCAAATTCATCCAAGAGGGCCGGACTTCAAGCTCCAGATTACCTGTGATTCCATGTGGATCAATAGCTACAAGAAACCTAAATGGGTAGATGGCCAACTAAAAGCAGCAGCTGCAGCGGCACAGTTGATAAAATTGGGCACCTCAACCATGACAGCAGCTTCTCAAAGAGGATCTAAAGAGGGAGTCCACAATGCCTCTTCTGCGGGGCTTGTGAAGATGCTTTGTGAGGCAGGCAGACTGACAAAGGCTCTATAGACTTTAAACCAATGAGACATTTCAGCAGATTCAGATATGTATGTTTGTCTCTTGCTTAAGTGCAAGGTCTGGAAGCTGGAATCAGGTGCACCCTCACATTATCCAAAGTGGATTCATGCCAAATGTTTTTTCTACTCAACAGCCTTGTCAACTTACTTAGTGCGAGAGCATCATGGATGCTCGCTAGTCTTTTTCTACAGAATGCCTTAGCGATCTTTGAGCACGTGGAATATAATGTTGGCAGGATTTACCAAGCATGGGTGTGGTAGGAATGCTTTGGAGACCTATGAACAAATGCTGCGCAAAAGGGTGAAGCCCAACCACATCACGCTTGCGCATGTTTGCAATGCGTGTGCAAGCCTGGGACCTCTGGAGAAGGGAAAGTGGTCCATGGTGACATCGTCAAAGCTGGAATTGTACCAGATGTCATCCTGAACACTGCCCTGGTGGACGTCTATGCCAAATGTAGGTGCATTAAGGATGCGAAGGGAGTTTTCAACACTATGGTTGAACCAAATGTGGTGTCATGGAACGCGATGCTTGCAGGGCATGCACAGCAGGGACATGGTATGGAGGCTTTGGAGACCTATGATCAAATGATGGGGAAAGGGGGGCACCTTCTTCAATAGCACAGCAACTATAAGTGGGTAGATGGTCAACTGGAAACAGCAACGGCAGCAGCACAATTGATAGAACAAGGCCCACTGCTAATGAATGTACCTTCTTTAACATATTTCACCTTGTTTTCCCTTGCTATCAGTGTCGTCCCTAAATTTTCATGTTGAATTCTGCAAGTTAGCTCGTTGGTGGATCTATGGTGGTGTTGGAGTGATTTTGACATGTTACTGCCAATGTGGTCCACAGGAAAGTATCGAAAAACAGATAACAAAGATGTGGAGAAGCTCTGGAATGAATACGTCTCCAACCCAGTCAATGGTGGAACAATCCAGGCAAAAAGGTGAATGTTGTTGGTGCAAGCCAGTATAGGAACTAGTGCGGTAAGTAGGGTTGCCCGTGTTTGCTGGAACAATTCTAGGGTATTATTGTCGGCTGCTAGCGTCAAGGCAAGGATGTATGCATGATTTGTGCAGAGGCATGGATAGCTGAAGGAGCAGGGAGCAGTGTGGGTCCAGATTCATCCAAGAGGGCCGGATTTCAAGCTCTAGATCACCTACAATTCCTGTGGAAGCAGTACATACGTCACACACACAAGAGGTCCTCTTGTGTGCATGGTCAGTCAAATCCTCCATGTGTCATGACAGAAGGTCGAGAACAATGTCGCACCTTCTTCTTCGATCTATTTCAGCCTATTTTGCCCTCTCATCAGACTCAACTTTTAATTTATTGAATGCTGTAAGTTAGCCCGTTGGGTGGATCTGGGGTGGTTTGGAGTGACTTTGACAAGTTACTGCTGATGCGGTAGCAAGAAAGTACCCAAAAACAGATAACAAGATGAAGAGAAGCTTTGGAATGAACACTTTTCTGATCCCAGTCAGTGGGGGGACAATGGAGACAAAAAGGTGAGTGCTTGACCGACTACAGAGAAAAGCAGTTGCAATTCAGAATTGGAACTACAGTTAAGTAGGGTTGGGGTGTTTTCTGGAAGAACTTCACGCTGTCAGTGTCAGCTGCTAGCAACAAGGCTGAGAGATGTATTCATGATCTGTACACAAGCAGGGATAGCTGAGGGACCAAGGATAGAGGTCCAGATTCATGTTCAGGCTCAGGCTGAGGGATCAATAGCTACAAGAAATCAGCTGGAGTAGATGAGTCAATTGTTGCAAGTGGAAACAGTAGTGCTACTATCACAATTGATAGAATGAGGTATTGCTAATGAAGGCACCTTCCTCAACACATTTCAGCCTGTTTTTCCAAGTAGGGTTGGGGTGTTTGCTAGAACAAATCTAGGCTGTCATTGTCAGCTGCTAGCAGCAAGGCAATGATGTATGCAGAGGCATGGATAGTTGAAGGAGCAGGGATAGTGTGTGGGTGCAGATTCACCCAAGAGGGCTGGGCTTCAAGCTCCAGATTGACTCTGTAGCTACAAGAAACCTGCATGGGTAGATGGTCAATTGGCAGCAGCGGCACAATTAATAAAATCAAACAGTGCTAATGAAGGTATCTTCTTCAACACATTTCACCTTGTTTTCCCTCTTATCAGAATCGCCCTAAATTTCCATGTTGAATTCTGCAAATTAGCTGCTTGAGTGAATCTAGTTTGGAATGACTTTGACAAAATACTGCCAATGTGACAACAGGAAAGTATCAAAAAACAAGTAACAGAGATGAGGAGAAGCTGTGGAATGAATACTTTTCTGCCCCAATCAATGATGGGACAACCGAGGCAAAAAGGTGAATGCCTGTTACATTTCAGATAGTAGCAGACACAATTCAGCATAGGAACTAGTGTGATAAGCTAAGTTGGGTGTTTCCTACAACAAATCTAGGCTGTCATTGTCAGCTCCTAGCAGCAAGGCAAGGATGAATGCTTGATTTGTGCAGAGGCATGGATAGCTGAAGGAGCAGGGATAGAGTGTGGGTGCAGATTCATCCAGAGGGCCAAATTTCAAGCACAAGATTACCTATGATTCCATGTGGATCAATGGCTACAAGAAACCTCCATGGGTAGATGGTCTATTCCGTGGAGCTCAATCTGTCACTGAAGTCTTGCATTATGAGGATCACAACTACTTCGCAGCTTACTTGCATGAGGCCTTAACTCTTACGCAATCCCCAGAGCAGTAGTAGCTTTTGGGCTGCTTTTTTACTTTGGTTTTTTCATTTTGTCCCATAAGCTCTTTGAGCTTTCCGCAGATGTAATAAAGTACCATTTTGTTTCATTTTGTTTCATGGCATGTCTTCCATCGTTTTCGCATTTCAAATGCATGATTAGTTCTCTTGTATGGCATTGAGAGGGCAAAACAGGCTGAAATAGGTCGAAGAAGAAGGTGCCCTTACCACATTGTCCTTGACAATTCAATATGCATCTCAGGGCCAAGTCTGGTGAGAGGGAAAAACAGGCTGAAATCGAAGAAGAAGGTGCCCTCACCACATTCTCCAAGGCCTCCATACCACGCCCCTGATGTGCACACCCTACAAGCATCATGTTCCACGTGATGAATGATCGTTGAGGCATTCTGTTGAACACTTGGTGAGCATCCATGATGCACCCGCACATAACATACATGTTGAGTAGAAAAATATTTGGCGTGCACTTTGGATACTGTGAGTGTGCACCTGCTTTAGCTTCAAGGCCTTTCATCTTGATGCACTTATGCAAGAGACAGACATACGTATCTGAATCTGCTGAAATGCCTCCTTGGTTTAAAGTCAGTAGAGCCTCTTTCAGTCTGCCTGCCTCACAAAGCATCTTCACATGCCCATAAGTGCCAGAAGAGGCATTGTGGACTCCCTCTCTTGATCCTCTTCCAGAAGCTGTGGTCATGGTTGAGGTGCCGGATTTTATCAACTCTGCCGCTGCAGCTGCTGCCTTTGGCGATGCAACCATGCACCTCTTTGCATCTGGTAATCTGACAGGCATTCACCTTGGTTAATTCCAGCTCTGAAGATGTCGCCATGGACCTCTTTCCCCTTTTCCAAAGCTGCCAGGGCAGTGTTCAGATTGACATTTGGTACAATTCCGGCTTTGATGATATCCCCATGCACCTCTTTGCCCTTCTCCAGGGCTGCCAGGCTTGCACAAGCATGGCAAATGCACACAAACATGATGTGCTTCCCCCATCATTTGCTCATAGGTCCAAAGCCTCCATCCCACGTCCCTGCCGTGCATACCCTGCAAGCATCGCCTTCCACGACACCACATCTCGTTCAGCCATAGTGTCGAACACTCCCTTTGCATCCTAGATGCACCCTGATTTTGCCAGCTGTGTCCCATATCTGTCAGATGCAGAACTCCAAAAGATAAGAAAATAATGACGAGTCCAAAATCTGTTCAGGGGAGCCAATCAGAGAGCAATTTTTTTCTCTCTCTCTCTCTCTCTCTCTGCCTCTCTCCCTGTCCTCTAGGAAGCCTATTGACATTGGGTGGACTTGATACGGGAGTACATTAATGTCTCTGTGACTAAATGCCGGCCTTGTGACCTCGTGTCCTTGTTTGTTTCGACCTGAAGCGCTTTGCTTCAGGTAAGGTAGTGCATTGGATTTAGTTGGAAAGCTTGGGGCCTTTCCCTCTTTAGAATATGCCTACACGGGCCATTCCCTGCAACTCCCTGGAGTGTGATCTCTGAATGGTAACAAGCGGACTCCTACCGCTTGGGGGCAGCCCCCCCGCCCAAATTGGGCAGTCGTATGCTCTGTCTAGCATACTCGGCACTTGGGCTCGGGTTGGTTCCTGTGCTTAAACTTATAGCCTGCGAGAACAATCAAAATTTTAGCTCCTATCAACATCAACACTCCTCAGGGTGATCCCTGGGAATTGGTTACTTATGCCAAATCTAGGGCTTCATGTGTAGTTTTTGGGGTGAATCCCAGGATGGACGATGTGTCCTTTAAAACTACATGCTCTAGCTTAGGCTTGGATTTCATGGCTAATGGTACCATCTCCAGACTTGATAACAGGGGTACGTTGAAGGTTGCAATGACCAAAAGTGCTTCTAATAGAGTCCCACATCAATTCAATCTCAAAGAAGTTCGTCCCTTGACTGGCTGGAGAGCGGTCTTAGACATTGGTGATTCAATGGGGCGCTCTAGGAAGACAACCAAGGGCAACGACTTCAACTTGAGAGTTTCTAATCGGTTTGATGCTCTGGATGAGGTTGAATCCAAACAGCCAGAAGGACAAGATGCCCCTAAGTGTACGGAACCTGAACATCCTGAATCTGAAGGATTTGGTACTCTGAATGGTTTACCAATCCTCAAGGTTTACACAAGACGAACAAATTCTATACACGGGGTAATTGTCCCCAAGCCGTCAGATGGACAATCTGTCCCTAAGTGTGCAGAGCCTGAACGTCGTGTAACTGAAGGATTTGGTACTCTAAATGGTTTACCAATCCTCAAAGTCTACACAAGACGAGCAAAATCTATACACGGGGTAATTGTCCCCAAGCAGTCTGACGGACAATCTGCCCCTATGTGTGCGGAGCCTGTGCGTCGTGTAACTGAAAGATTTGGTACCCTGAATGGTTTACCAATTCTCAAAGTTTACACAAGACGAGCAAAATCTACACATGGGGTAACTGTCCCCCTTTGCAGAACGGTTGGCCGTCCAGGAGCAATCACAAGCTACCTAGACGACAAACAATTCACATGCAAAGGGCTGGCTTGCGGCTGGCCACTTTCAACTTCTCAGGGTTGACCAACCAAAGGAAACAACTCGAAGTGGGACAAGTTCTTCGGACTAATGATATTCATATCTGTGCTGGGCAAGAAACATGGGAAACGTCGGATAAACTGGTTGGAGATGTCAATGGTTATAAATGGGCAGGTAAGATGTGTACTCTCAAGGCAGTCTCTGCCAAACGCGGTCAAAAAGGGGTTGGATTCTTTGTCCGTGATTTCTTGTTTGACAATTGTGAAATTATCAACAAGGGTACGAGCATAGTATCTGGCTAAAACTGAATCTGAAGGGCAGCATGAGTACAAAGGACCTCTTTGTGGGTTGTGTTTACATGCCCACAGAGGGGACCTTAGTGCTGACGCAGACAAAGCCTTCGAAGATGTAAAGCTGGACTGTGCTTCGTTCCTTGCCAAAGGTCAGGTGGTACTATTGGGGGACTTCAATGCCCGGGTGGGCAAAGGGATCCATCAGGACGATATCATTGGACCTTTTGGTGAGGACGAGCTGAATTCTAATGGCAGACGGTTAATTAACTGTCTAGAAGAGCTTCAGCTTTTGACCTTGAATAACAGGACAAGAGGTGACCAAGTGCAGTGGACTCGTGAGAAATCCCAAACTGGGGAACGTTCCATTGTGGACTATATCATAATGGACAAAATTTTGTTCCCCCAGTGTGCCAATGTGTTGATCGACAGAACTGATATTGGTACCTCTGACCACTTCCTGGTTTGGACTGAGATCAAAAGGTGTTTTCCCACCACCAAGAGATCTGTGAAACGTTCGATTCGGAAGTGGCGCATAGAAAAATTCCACAATGAGGAGGTCAAGGCTGAGTACGTCCAGGCCTTGCAAGAGGCTCTCCCTCATTTTGTCCAATCGCTCCAAGAACTTCAGTCACGCTCTGTTAACGCAAGAAATGAAGTCGAAAGAGCAGTGGACTCTTCAGAGAGTTTCGTTTCCTCCGCGGCTGACAAGATCATTGGGAGGAAACTAATTGTCTGCGGTAGAGCAGTTAATTGGTGGACCAATGCGATTAAACTCAAGATAGCTGAGAGACGAGCCCTCTATAAATGAAATGAAATGGTGCTTTATAACGTCCGCGGAAAGCTCGTAGAGCTTATGGGACGAAATGGAAGAAAACATGAGAGAGGAACAAATCCAGAAACCACAATTAATGTTCTAGCGATTGTCTAAGGGTGAAGGCCTCGTGTAGGTAGGTTGCCACGCATTTTTGATCCTCATAGTGAAAGACATCAGTGAGAGTGCTGCAATTTGGAAACCAACAGAGAATTGTGGGCGAGGTACTACCAGCTCCGTAAAGATATCAATCAGCTTGTTAGGTCTCAGAAGAAATTATACTGGGACAAGTTATACAGTGAAATAAACTCAAACCACCATGGTGGTAATGACAAGAAATTCTGGTTGGCCCTTCAACGTTTGTACAAGCCGAAAAACGGTCAGCAAGTACAAGCGCTGAAGACTACTAAAGGTGCAGTGGTGACTTCATCGGTTGACATTGTCAAAACCTTTGAAACTCACTACAGTATCCTTGGCAGAACTTCTAGGTCTAACAGTGAGGGGTCTTCTGCTGAATGGAGGGACACAGTTGGAAAAACTGTTCCTATGATTCAAAACAGCCCTGATGAACTGGAGTATATTTCAATGGCTTATAATGCTCCCATTAGTTCTTCTGAGATTGTGGAAGCAATTGAACATTTAAATGGAAATAAAGCTGGTGGACCTGATGGTATTGTCAACGAGCTTATCAAGCACGGTGGCGATCCCATGATAGCGGCCCTAGTTCTCCTCTTTAACCTTATCTGGAAGACTGAAATGATCCCCTTTCGCTGGCGACAGGGGGTCATTGTCAATCTATACAAGAAGGGTGACAGAGAAGAACCGGGGAACTACCGTGGCATCACGCTCCTCAATGCTGTTGGCAAGACATTCTGCAGAGTTATAAGTACTCGTCTCGAGGTTGATCTGGAGTCTAGAGGTTGATTCCACGAAGGCCAAGCTGGCTTTCGGCGAAACAGGGGCTGTGTGGATCATATCTTCACTCTAAGCCAGATTATCCAGGGAAGGAAAAAAGAAGGGAAACCCACTTATGTTTTTTTCCTGGATGTCAAAAAGGCTTATGACACAGTGTGGAGAGATGGCCTATGGTTCCGCCTCTGGTCTTGTGGGATCAAGGGAAAGATGTGGAGAGTTGTCCACAACTTGTATGCTCACACCAAAAGCTGTGTCACTGTTAACGGACAGAAGTCCAACTTCTTTGACATAGACCAAGGTGTAGCTCAAGGATGTACTCTCTCCCCTCTGCTCTTCAATGTTTTCATCAATCAACTCCTCGAGGATGTGGAAAGTGAGGGATTTGGGTTAAGGGTGGGTGATACCACCATACCAGCCCTTATGTTTGCGGATGACTTCGCAGGCATAGGGGAGACTCCAACCAATCTCCAGGAGTTGATTGATTGCGTGAAGAGATACTTTGATCTTTGGGGGCTAGAGGCTAATGTCAGCAAATGTGCAGTGGTAGCATTCAACGACAGAGGAGAGGGAGGAAGTGATCTTAAGTGGCAGTGGGGTAGCCAAGAGATCCCGGTCCTCCCTTCCTACACTTACCTGGGCGTTGAGTTTTCCTCCAATTGTAATTGGGATGCACATATCCGGAAAGTTGTTCAAACTGGCAAGGGCAAAGCTCTGGGGCTCACTAAATTTTTCCACTGCAGAGGGGTCAACTCTGAGGTTAAGAAAACCATGCTTTGTCGCGTTATTAGACCTGCCTTGGAGTACGGATCTGCTATATGGGTGATAACTCCAACCAGGCTAAGTCTCTAGAATCCATTCAAGTGGGGGTGCTTAAGGAGTGTATGTCAGCATGCTCCAAAACAGCCAATGTGGCTGTTCGGGGTGAGTTTGGCATTCCGTCCTTAAGCTCCCGACGAGATGAATTCAAGGTCAGATGGTGGGGTCAGCTGCAACATATGCCCAACACCAGATATCCTAAGTTAATCGACTCTATATCTTGGAAACAGGACCGCCCTGTCAAACAGGCCAAGTCCTGGCAGAAGAGAGTAGAAGAGATTCTGAAGGACCTGGACCTGGATCCGCAAGCCTTGACCCTGCTGGATAAATCTGACTTAGAGGCTGTAGTGTCCTCAGCCATGTCTGTTGCCATGAGATTGTCTGATGAAAATGAAGTTAGGCAGAAAACTTCCCTGAACTTGTTTCCAGTCAGTGACATGGGGGAGGACATCTTGGATGACCTCAAGGGTCTACCCACTCTCGGCACTAGACTGAAATTTAAACTCAGGGCAGGAAGCCTACCTTTGAACAGCAAACAGAAGCAGAGAGGAAAGGGAGAGTGCAATTGCCCGCTGTGTGGGCAATCTGAAGACAGTATTCACTTTCTGATACACTGTCCGGGGTTCTCTCACCAAAGAGACGCTCTCTTCAACTCTATCAAGGGAATTGTGCCTGTTCCCCTGTTTAACAATTTTGAAAGTCTCGAGGCTGAGCCAAAAGCCCAGGCCCTCCTGAGGCCTAGTTTTTGGGCAAATCACACACAGCAGATTGATGCTTGTGTGAAGGGATTTCTAGAGGATATCTGGAAAACCCGGATTAATTCTATATATGATGGTAAGTCACACTACCAACGTCAGCCCCTGACAGAGGTAGGTTCTGTCCCTTTTGTTCCCGCTCAAACTGGGCGCGGGGTCAATGGCCACAAGGCTACGGCAAACAACGTCTTATGAGTACAATCTCTCTCTCTGCCTGTGACACTGGGCTTGGGGTCTATGGCCACAAGGCTGCTGCAATCACCATCTTGTGATGACATTCTCTCTCTCCAGGTGTGTTGTTCCTGGACTGGGTGCGGGACAAAGAACACGTACCTGCATGGTTACGAGTCTGTCTTCCACTTGCACTTCTGTCGTCAAAAAATCGGCACCGATCTTCGCCTTATACTGGTTGCTGAATTTCTTATTTACATATCTGAGAAAATCTTGTCAAGGACGGCATTACAACCACATCCCGCAAGCAGAAGGAACTTTCAAAACATAATACGTATAATCTAGCCTCATCTGAAAATATTCACACTCCAACCAAGCCCCTGCAACAGCAACTCAGAGAGTAGATACTGGTTCATCAACGATGTCTTCCCCACCCTGCAGACAAACAAAAAGCACGTTATTAGTGTGAGGATCAAAATCAACAGAGACCCTTCAAACTGACAGCAGGCAGACTTGCACCTCTGTCGCTTAGGTCATGATCGTGGAATTCCACGCCACAACAACGAATGTGACTAAAATATCAAATTGGGCAACCAAACTTCGGCTTACAATTAACTCTGGCACGTTCAAGCACTTGTAAGCAAACCAGATGTATACCTGCTATCTCCAAGGATAATAACCTTCAGCAAGGTGCGCTTCCGAGCTGACATTGTTGCGTGCTTTCCGCCCTCCTTTCTGCGCCTCAACTGTAGCCTTGAATGCCCTCAAGTTCCACCCACAACAGGAACCTGCCGCTTCGATCCCTGCAGAAGAATGTTTGCATAAATTTCCACAACAGCGATCAAGCACAACCGTGATCTAGATTCTCGAAAATGCACAGCCCTAATCAAAACTTCTGCAACCAAGCTCAACCTGATTATGTTTCAAGGCAAATCCGAATCCAAGCACGGCACAAGCAGTGCAGAATTGCTGTGAAGGTAGAAAGATGTGCTACAGCGAGGGTTGCTGCAGACCCCGCTCCAGATACACACAATTGCAGGGCAGGGGCAGTGCTGTAAGATGAATGGTGCAGGACTGGATGATAACACATTGTGGATGAATGCAGACGAAGGTTCTGCATATAAGATGCCTTCATCACCTTTATAGTAGATACTGGTGTTGCAGAAGAAGGTTCTCCTTTAGTAGATACCCGCCACTTCCAGGTGTGTTGTATCTTTCAATTTTATGATATCCGCAGTAAGCCCCAGTGAATGATTCTTACAGAATTGATCTGAAGTGAGTGTCTTGGAGAGCTGATGTGTGACAGGACTTGCAAACGAGTGTCAGGGTCTGAGCGCACTGGTTTGAATGCTGAGGGCACTACAATTGGGGTTGAGATTCACCAGAGAATTCGTGCCTTCTTGGTTTTCAGCTCCATTCCTGGACCGAGCTGTCAATATCCAAGCACCCTGACCACAGATTTTCACTGCTCTCAAGTCTCTGGATGCCACGAATCATCTCTGCACTAATCCCAATCCTCCCAATGTCACGAATCCTTTCTGATGCTGAGGACGCTACTTGATCATCGTCAACACGGGATAGGGGAAAGCAGAAATTCTTTGGCTTACGGTTCACTTTGAGCATCATTCCCCACAAGAACAAACCCCATTTCGGATGTGGTGAAAGCGGTTGGCATCCCGTACAATAACTTCTCGATCAACAATCTTTGTAATGAACTTGGTGGCTGTGTGGCAGTCACCACAGACCCGAAGGTTCTTGATGATGCGTATAGGCATCTCGGCGGGGATGCTGATGAGTCCAAAAGCAATGGCCAGCTTCTCACTGTGGTAGCAGAGAGACAACTCCTCTTGCTCCTCCTCCACATCATGGAGTACAAAGTGTGTGTCAGGCATGTATCCAGCCTCCCTCATCGGCCCAGACAATCTCTTCAACTCAGCATGGATTGCCTCGATCTGTGGATGTGATTTGTCTCCTACAAGGAATGCATGCATCTGGTCATTGACCTCGATGCAGCTGCGCCCTGGCTCCTTTCTGACACCTCTGTCCTCCATCATTTTTCTCACCATTGCTTTATCATTCCACCGGCCAGCTGCAGCATAGATGTTTGATAGGAGCACATATGCTGCAGGGTGCTGTGGATCCCACTTGAGAATGCATTTAGCAACACGTTCTGCGACCTCCACATTGCCATGAACTCTGCAGGCACCAAGCAAGGCCCTCCACACTGATGCATTTGCTTCAATTGGCATCTTATTAACAAACACCTCTGCCTTCTTCAATTGCCCCGCACGGCCAAGAAGGTCCACTAAGCAGCCAAAATGCTCCACTGTAGGTGCGAGTCCGTAATCTCGACTCATGGAATTAAAATAATGGTGGCCTTCATCTATTAGACCCACATGGCTGCATGCAGAGAGAACTGAAGTGAGGGTAATACCATCCAGCTTCAAGCCTTCCCGTTGCATTTGTTCAAATAGTTGGAGGGCCTCCCTTCCACATCCATGCTGAGCATATCCTGCAATCATCGCACTCCATGAAACAACATCTCGTTTAACCATCTTGTTGAACACTCCACATGCATCCTCTACACTGCCGCATTTGGCATACATGTCCACAAGGGCATTTTCCAGTTTAATGTATGGAGCAATTCGAGCTTTGATAATGTCAGAATGAGCTTGTTTGCCCCTTTCCAGAGCTCCTAGGCTGGCACATGCATTGAGAATGCAAATGAATGAGACCCTGTCAGGTGTCACCCCTTCTTGTTTCATTTGCTCATACAGAACAAGAGCCTCTCCACCCTGTCCACACTGAGCATACCCTGCGATCATCGCACTCCATGAGATCACATCTCGACTAGCCATTTTGTCAAACACTTGGCGTGCATCCTCTAGGCTCCCGCATTTGGCATACATATCAATAAGTGTATTCTCCAAAATAATGTCTGATACAATTCCAATTTTGATGATGTCAGCATGAACCTGCTTGCCATTTTCCAGGGCTCCTAGGCAGGCACACACATTGAGAATAGCAGTATACATAACTCTGTCGGGCATCACCCCATCTCGATGCATTAGCTCAAAGATGTGGAGAGCTTCCTCAGCATGCCCATGCTTGGCATATCCGGCAATCATCAGAGTCCAGGTGAACACATCTCGTTGAGACAATTGCTCAAACAATTGTCGTGCATCCACCATGCTCCCACACTTGGCATACATATTGACAAGGGTGTTCAGGACAAACATATTCGGCTTGAATTCATTTCGGATAATGTGGGCATGAACTTGCTTTCCCTCTGCCAAGGCTTTCAGCTTAATACACCCCTGCAATAGACAGACGTAAGTAATGGAGTCCGCCCGAATGCCTTGTTGGTCCAAAATTTTCAGCGACTCTTGCAGTCTTCCCTCCTTACATAGTGTCCTCACATCGCCACAAGTGCCAGGAGTAATCTTGTTGACTCCCTCTCTTGCCTCTTTTCTGTGCCTTACTGGGGGCTCTTTCTCTGGACATAAAGTGAAAAAAATTCCCAACATACCAGAGATTAAGATATTGAAGAAGCCACTGAAGATGCCATGATGAACTGCAGTCCGTAACACCAAACTACTTGTCACAGACGAGGTGTAGAGAGAGTGCCTTGCAAATGACAAAGTGAGTGTGATAGTTTACAAAATTGAGCAGTCCCTGTGAACCGTGACTATGTACCACCTGTGAAGGACATAACAGAGACGGTGGCCTACCATCAGCAGTAGTCCTTGCACTTGAAAATACTCCCATGTGTCCCAACCCCGTCCCCTGCCTTCCACCACCTGCACGTCTCTACCATTCTGGAGACTATAATTACTGATTTTCTTCCTCTGCCTCTGCTCATGCTTCCGCACACCTCAAGCTAATCCCATGTTTCCCTCGTCTCTTTATCCGCAACCCTCCCCTACTCCACAAGACTAGAACATACACTGCAGCGAATTCGATTTTTGCCCGTAGTGGGTTTCCAGCTCTCTGACCTCTGCGAATAGGACCAATGGACCGCTGGGCCCCGAATCATGGGGACTCTAAATAGATCTGGCAAAAAAGTAGACAATTCCTTGACACGATAACTGGGCAAGTCAAGACGGAGTCCCAATCAATGTCTTGGAGAGAAAGAATGTAAATCAGAAGCACATGAGTTGTTACGTACTGGCGGGTGGGCGAGATAGCAGACGTGATTTTAAGAGAGCCAGGGTCATTCGCCTGCCTACCATGCCCTTCGTCCAGCTGTTACCAACTCCATTACAGGTTTCACTTGAAAATGAATCTCGAGCACCCCTCTGCCGACCTTTCTTCACCAAACAACGATCTCACCATCGCAACTGCGTACCCATACCTCCCTCTCCCCCTGTCACCCACCAAGAGCTTTAAACCCGAAACAATTCAGCCTACAATTCTGACGTTTTCCCACTCGGCCATCTCTCACCAATCTCGCGAAGCTTTTCTTCTACTCAATACGACAAGCTTGAGATCTTCCACCTTCCATGCCGAGTCCGCCCCCGACATGAATCTCAAGAAACCCAGATTCCCATATGACCTAAATATCAAATATAATCACCTATCGATGTCCTTTCCGAAGTAAGTACATACAATTTCAGTCGCGCAAAGCACTGCGTCCTAATTTCTTGAGGCACGAATGCGTGGGGGGGTATTAAGATTAACTTTAACACCATCAATCCCGAATGAATGTTGGGGGATCCAGTTGGAGGCTAAATCTCTTTGACAGGTTCCAATCCAGGCACCACGTGTTGAAGTTGTACCTTCGCCACTTTTGCGAATGGGAGGGTACAAACCTAGAATTTTGAATCTCGGACAGAGTCGCAGGCTTGAGAATCCATGTTAGTGACCAGTGCTGGAATCTTCTCGATGGACAGGAGAACACAGCAAGGAGAGAGCGCTTCGAGTGTTGAGGAAGATATGGACTGCAACGACTGCCTCCAACTTCTCCAGTGTTGAGTAAGATGTTGCGAATTATAGCGAATGCAATGAGTTCCTCTAACGGGAGGCTGCCAGGGGTTGCTTTGAGCCAGCCATTCCCCGGTTGTCTTAGCAAGGGAACAGAGGAATGCAAAAAAATGGCGGGGATCGCTACCTGTTCAGCAACACAAGCGGTTTCCGTTTTGAATTCCGTTTTGAATCCAATTTCCCAGAGTCTTGGTTACTGTGCGTCGCCTTGGCACAGGGACTCCTGTTATTTTAGGAGGCTGAGGATTTTGAGAAGATGCAACAACTGTCGTTTGCTCACGAGTCCAAATTGCTCACCTTCACCACTTGGATTCAATGCTGCTTCGTGTAGTCGGTTTCTGCTTGGGAAATTTCCAGGTCTTCCCCTAATCCATCTTGGTTTCTCTACTGCCAATCTTAGTTTCCTCGTATTTGTGCTTAATTTTTCGGATATCTACACTTCACTTCATGATGACTACTAGGAAGGCTGTTTTAAGGGCCCAGACATTTGGGAGTTTGGAGTTCGTTGTTCCAATCGCCTGTCTAGCGGCCATGGGCAGCTTGCCCCAAGATTTTTCCTTCCTACTAAGCCCCAGCTTGAGCCCTAAGCCCCACATGTAGTGGTGGACCAGGACATGGCTTTGGAAAATCCACCTTACTGACAGAACACTGATGGCACTAGTAGACCGCCACTTAGATATTCAATACATCCAAGCGGTGACATGAGAATTAAGCTGTTGTGAACACGGCAATCTGATTCCCTCAATGCAATGTCTGGATGGAGAGAAAAATTTGAAAGTTTATTACCAAAGTAAAGCTGTGGTTTGCTTGGGTTTGAGGGTTTAAGGTCAGTCTTGGAGTATCTTGTTTGCAGGAGGGTCTAACTCTAATCTAAATCCCGTAGTTCTTTTCTTGACCACTACAGAAGGTATACTTCTGAAGCCGTCTTTCTTTGTCTGTGCAGGAAGGGCTGTTTATGATCCCGTAACCATCGCCTGTGCACCTTGTTCATTTGTGACTCATTTGGAGCCCAATACGAATGCTGTGCGGTCTCGTGTTGACTCCGCTGTCGAAATACTTACCCCGGTAAATATTCAATAGTGGAGGGGGAGAAAGAGAGTGGGGGAGAGGTTCGCCACAGAGAGTCTCATGACCAGATACATGTTTGTCTGACAAACTAATGCATCAGTTTGTCTGTTATACACAATATGTGTCACTGCTGGTTTATTACCATCTGATGGCATCTATTGGCAGGCACTTGATGATGGGAAGTTGCTGAAGGCAATGGTGTATGAAGCACAGCATGGGTTCTCAAATGTATCTGGAATATCCACACGGTAACCCCCTGGATTATACACTCCGCTGATGTATGAATTTCTTTCACCATCAATTGTCTTTTATGTTTCTTCCTACAGTTCTGCTTCTGAGCCAATGACCCACCTTTTGCATTTGTCTGGTTGGTAGGCAGTGTACGTCACCTCCCCCCATTGTGCTTTCTTTCTCCCATGGGCCCGTTGAGCTACATGTGGTCATAGAAATTCCTGTGTTCATTTTCTCTTGGGGACCTCCTGTGGACAGTCTAATAATTTCCTCCTCTCTTTCTTTCTTTCTCTCTTTCTTTCTTTTCGCGGACGTTATAAAGTACCATTTCATTTCATTTCTCTTTGTCACACAAACTGTGCATGGGGTCTATGGCCACAGGCTACGGCCCACAGCATCTTACCTTTGTCACAATTGGACTGGAATGAACCTTGGTAGTATGATGTCAATATCCCAGCACCTAGATTAGTTCTCAGTTACCTGTATCCAGATGGTCAGCGTGCAAGTGCTCTGGCAATTTGGGTTGAGTCTCAGGTACTCCTGGGCTTAAGCCCCGCAACCAGCTGTGGGAGTGGCATATGGGAGACTCTTGCATATTGTAAGGAATGATCAAGTCGATGACTACATTCTCTCTCCCTCTCTCTCTCTCATGTTTTCTTCCATTTTGTCCCATAAGCTCTATGAGCTTTATGCGGACGTTATAAAGCACCATTTCATTTCATTTCTCTCTCTCTCTCTCTCATAAACTAAGAAGCCTACCTTTGAACAGCAAATAGATGCAGAGAGGAACGAGGGATTGCAATTCCCTGTTGTGTGGGCAACCTGAAGACAATATTCATTTTCTGATTCATTGTCCTGGGTTCTCATGAGAGAGACGCCCTCTTCAAATCCATCAAGGGAATTGTGCCTGAACCCCTGTTTACCAACTTTGAAAGTCTCGAGGCTGAGCCTAACAGCCCAGGCCCTTTTGGGGCCTAGGTATTGGGCAAACCACTCCCTTTGTGTTCAGCTCAAACTGAGCGCAGGGTCAATGGCACAAGGCTACGGCAAACAACGTCTTCTGAGTACATTCTCTCTATCTCATAAACCCTGGTGGGTGCAAACCTCACAATAGGCTTGGGAGGGTAAGTTTACCGCGGGATGCTAACGTTCGCAAGGGAACGCGTACATTCTCTCTACCTCATCCCACCCTCCTTTCGCAAGTCAGCATTGTGCAATTTTGCACTCTTTTCTGGTTCTTCTCTGCTTCCATTAGTGTTAGCTGGACCATGTCCATGGAGGCTTGTTGAGGGTGTGTAATACTCTGCACTTTTTTCATGCTCCAGATTTGGCGACTTCTTAGTTTCACAGCTTTCACTTCGTTCGTCCATGGCTGGTGGCTCCTTTTCATCTTTGGAGGATGATGCCAAGCTGTATGATCAGATGGCCTCTGTGGATCGTGCTCATCTACTGGACAGAGTATGCCTGCAAATCACCAAGTAAATGTTTTTTGCAGAGATCGTGATTTCTTGTAATCATCATGTGAGTTGAGTGCATTTTCCCATTGCCAGCTTTTGTCCTGCTGTCCAACTTGTTGTTTCCAATTTAAGGTTGTAAGGGATGGACACATTTTCCCCTGAAGGTTTTTAGATTCAATTTGGAAGTAGGCAATCTTGCAAGATATATGAGTACGGCTGAATTGTGACAATGCGTCATTTTGGCAGGTGGCTCAAGTCATGGGTTTTCTTGACATTCAGGATCTGATGATTCATCATGTTGCTTTAAGAGAGGCTAGCCAAGATCTTCAAGAACCTCCGAAAAGAACACTCGCGAAGCAGTCTGGAACTGCAACTAGGGGAGTCGAAAGTAAACTGTCTTCAGATCAAAGGCAAGGAGGAGAGGATGGAGAGGGCGATGGGTGCCAACGTAGCACACAACAAGCCTCCTTGAAACCATTGCCTTCTGGGATTGTGTTTGGAAGTAGCGAGCCAGTGGAGCTATACAACCCAACAGCGAATGGCACATCAAACTCAGGTTTAGATGCAAGTTCCGCTGGCTGTAATGATGGCATTTCTGCGGGTATGTCTGATTGTCAGGTAGGAGCGGTTCACGAGAAAGTGGTCCGACAAGCTAGGAAGAAAGTTACAAAAACTTCGGTGGGTGGCCGGTCCATTCGGACTCGAACAAACGGTGACCACGCTGTTGTCTTGGACCGCCAAAGCTCCCACACAGTAGCACTAGGAGCGAAGATACATACAGAAAGATGTGATGTGTACAAAGACTATGTGCTTGACACACCTGTGAGTGTTCTCAAGGATTTCTCGTCTTACCAACGCTCTCGACTGGATGAAAACGGTTTCCATACTGTGAGTGATCCTCAACCCTCTCATCATCTCGTTATCTATTTCACATCGGATTACACTGCAGTTGTGACTTGAGTTATGTTTGAGCCAAGTTGAAGAAGCCCCTCTTAGGTTGGTATTTGCATGTATTTAGTGGCAAGTTGTTCTCAACTTGTCTGTGCTTGTCTTTGTACATGTGGGTCAGTTCTCAATGCACAGATACAAAAGACAGGTATTCAATCAACCCTTGGATTGAGTGTGCAGGTCCGGAAGCTGCTCCAGCACTTTCCACGGGCATATGTGAACTTCCAGCAGGCAGGACAGAAAGTGGAGGACGGGCTGCACCTCAGTTTTGTGGGAACAATAACTTCATCCAAGTAATTATTCCATTGCTGCTGGACTCGGTATAATATAGTTGTAAATATAATGAATTACGATTTGGTAAACTGATTTTTATTACTGTCAACTGTGAAATGTAGCTGTCATATGCACGTCTGTTGGCTGAGATCACTCGCTTTGTCCTGATTCCTCACTACCTTGCTCCACTGGATGATATCACTGCAATGTCCCCCGCTTCTCTCTGGAGCAAAAGAGAAAGTAAGAACCTTTTCTTTGCAAGTGATCCTCTCTGAAGAAACTAGATAGAAAGTTTGGTTTTGCAAGAAAATCCTTCCTCTTGTATGCTCTCAGTTTGAACGTTCAACAGTACTATATTGCAAAATGCTGTATCTCAGTGTAGAAACACAGAGCTGTTATACAGGTTTCAGGAGTAGCTGTGTGATAATCAGTTACAGCTCCCTTAGGATCATAACCTTAATTTTATCAAAATTTTGACCTGCTGATTTCTAGCTCGCACATGGGGGAACAGAGGTATTCGACTGGGGCCCAGCTTGGCTATGGTTGAGGTGGTCGTCAAGAGCAAAGTGGATTTGGAGCAGTCCCCAGATGAGAATGGAGATTATGAGGAGGAAGATTCAGCAAAGGAAAGAAAGATTGTATTTCTCCACCTCAAAAAGTTTTTCCGGGGTGCTCGGTTTACAAACCCATGGTTTCTGAACAAGATGTCAAGCAAAAACCCTGTGTCTGCTCAAGTGGCAGTCAGTGGTAAGGTGCGAATCCTTTGTAGTATCTTAAATTGTGTCAAATGTCGTTACTTCATAAGATCCCATCACAAGCCTTTTGGAGTATGATTGGTGTCTCATGCAATGCTTGCTAACCTGAGGAGCTGCCTCCATAGTTTGGGAAGTACATGAGTCTACGTACGCAATGTGATTCTTAAGTCGGAGGAAAATCATGGTGTCCTCTGGGCCACTTGGATGGATCTTTCTGTCTCTCTTTTTATATTCATTTTATGTGTTAAAAGACAAAATGGCCAAGACCCTGGATCAAACTTTCTTAGAAAATAGAGGTTCCTGGTCCTTGGCAGTGGCCTTCAGCTATGAGGAGACGAAGTGTTTTAGCAGCTTCGTATGAGGCACTCTGTCCCTGAGTGACGTTTGCGATAGTCTGATAAATTCTTTTGGTTGTCTTGTGGTTACACTCTCTCCACTGCCTTTGGTTGTGATGAGTTTCTTTCTTTCCTTCTCTCTTCTGCTCCCCCCTCAGCCCTCTGGGCATCTCAGGAACAGAATTGCTGTCTGTTTGTCTGTCTACTTCCTCTCTTACATAAAAACACTTTGTAACAGGTGAAAGCATTGCCTCTAGAAGATCATTTTGAAATAAGGGAGTACAATCTGGAGTTTTGGGACCGCGACAGCGATGATCCTGGATTGGTTGCTAGCACCAGTGAGGAAAAATCAGAGTTGGAGATGACTGGGAAGCCTTATCCTGTCTATTCAGCTAAAGGCGGACTCCAGCCCAAGACGATTGAGTTTTGCATTCAAAGGTTGTAATGCAGTATGTTATGAAAAGCTTAGACATTGGAGATATGACTAGGCGCCTCACCCTGTCCAAGAAACTACATACTATGAGGCCGAAGTAGCAGGGTGAGAGGGAAAAGTTCAGGGAGGGACACAAGAGAGCAAGAGAGAACGTTGAGGGAGAAGCACAGACTGACGATCAGACTTCAGAGAGTAGCAAGTTTGTCATACATTTAGGCCGATTGAGTTCTCTTAAAGTGTTTTATCTCCATGTCCTTTCACATGGATGGCTTGTAGCTGCTAACTTTCTCAGCGAACAGATACAACTAAACTTCGTGGCTGTGATAAACTCATACCAGGATACTGCCAGAGCTGCCTATGGACCTGGATCCTCTACCCAAAGATGTTCGGGAGAAGTGTGGGTTGGTTGAGCTACGGCAGGTATACCTCCGGCACCTCTATCTATCTATCGTGAAAATACTTGACAAATGTCTCTGTATTTTCTATAGGTCAGTAAGTTCACTAATCACTGACACTTTTGCACTGTACCGTCACAACAGCATTTCAATGGATACCAGAGTGAGGGCGATGTGCTTCTTGTCTCTACTATTTCTGTCAATGAGATAGGAATACCATACTTGCCTATGCTAATTGTCAGGACCCTGCCGGACTAATTAATTTCTCTTGAAGAAGGGGTCCGGCATGCTTTTCTGGAATTTCTGAAAATCCGGCAGTGATCATGATAAATAATAAAAAAGCAGAACATTTGCATGTGTACATGCGTAGTGTAATGGTAACACGCAAGATTTTGGCAGGGCAGGTCTTGTGGCCAAATATGCATAACATTCGGCACTGGAAGGGCTATAATTTCAAATTATTCGGCAGCCTCTTTTTGGATTTAATTATTATCGGACAGCGTAGGCAGGTACGGTAATCAATGTGCTGGCATGGCAGGCATACTTGGGAATTCATACTCCGTCAGATGCAAAGCATGCCGAACAAGCTCGCCAAAGACTTGTATTCGATGAGTTTCTCTACCTTCAGGTGACCAAAATTTATTCTCACGGAAGTGCTTACTGAAAGGAGGAGGTGTGGGCTGATGATGGTCTTGTGGCTACTGTAATAGGACATTGGATTGCCTTACGGGATTTGGGCCAAGTCAGTCTGTTTAAAGGACCAACCACATGTTATTGAAGTGAGCTGAAGTGATATTGGTACGTGAGCTAATCGCAGCGTCATATGAACATTAAGGCTATTGCCTGGCTGCCATGGACAAAAAATACGGCTAAAACAGCCAGCTGAATGTATCTCGTTCGAGACAAACTTGGTTGTGTTGTTTCTTAAGGGGAGGATGTGATAGAGCAACTCCAAGGCCAATACATCACACAGAATTCATTTCAGTCTTTCCTGCTGCATCATGGTCTGATTGACTGTAAGACCAGGGCCTCACAAGAGGGGCGGACTTTTGCAGTTGGGGTTGCTGCTGCAGAGACAACAACTGACTGAAAAATATCTGGGAGAGGTGGGGATGGCAAATGTGGCCGAGAGTGGCATGCTGGAGATGGAAAAATGGTCACCATTGGCCTTGAAGCTAATGCACTTGCTGCCATATTCGTTAACTCAGTCTCAGATCAGAGCAACTTCAGAAATTATGTGGGACCTTCAATCAGCTGTACCCATGAGCCGTCTTTTGCAGGTCAGTAACAATTAAATTCCACTCTTGACATTCTTCACAGGTACAGACCAGATGTCCAGCTTTAGCGCCTCAGACGTTGTTCTCTTTCTTCTGCTAAACAACTCTGGATGCATAGCCTTTCTTTCCAGATTCTTATTACTGCTGTGCTTGTGAGAGCAGATGTTTATTTTCTGAACTGATCATTCTCTTTGCAGGGGGATGTGGGATGTGGGAAGACCATTGTTGCATTCCTTGCACTCCTTGAAGTTATTGATGCTGGCTACCAGGTCTGTTCCCTGGTTGTTGGAAAGTATTTTGCTTTTGGACTAGATTTCATTTTTTGAAGCACGTGAAATTGTATGTATAGTAGTGTTTTCCAAAAGATTCGATCTGCTGTAAAGAGAAAAGAAAGATAAGTGGACATTGAAACAGACAGATTTAAGGCAAGAGGAAAACGATGATTTTCAAGGCAAGGAGAGAGAGAGCCAGGGGGGAAGCGACCAACCTATGTGGGTAAGTTGTACTCTGATGTGCGCTGTTTTGGACACATAGGGAGCACTTATGGCACCCACGGAGTTTCTGGCATTCCAGCACCATGAAAGGATCACAGGCTGGTTGGAGATGTTGGAAGAAAAGGAGAGGCCACGGGTAGCTTTGTTGACGGGGTCCACCCCTTTAAGCAAAGCTCGCACTATTCGTAATGTATGATTCCCCTCCTGTTGCTATCATTCCCTAACTAACCGGCCTCTTTCCCCTTTCAACAGCATAATGCTCGTGCTCTGCACTTTTCTCTCTCTGGGTCCCTCTGCTCTGTCTTCCCTCCAGCGGAATCCAGGTGGAGCTGAATTTTGTGATGGACTGCAGGGATTGGAGAGTGGGGAGATTTCTTTGGCAGTTGGGACCCACAGTTTGATATCAGATAGTGTCAGATTTGCCAGTCTTGGTTTGGCCGTCGTTGATGAACAGCATCGCTTCGGGGTCGCTCAGCGTGGTCGCCTCAATAACAAGGTGCGTGTCTCTCTGTGGGCTTCTTCTGTACACTCTTAAGTCCATTTCTTTCATTTTTCTTCCCCATGGACTCTGAGGCCTCCCCTGTTGCTGTAAGCTTTCCACCTCTTTTGAGGGCGTTGGTCACCTAATTTGTTGGTTCTCATACCCTGGGGATTGAGATGGAGCGATGGAATGGCACACCCCCTGACCTTAGAATTGTTGGTGTGTACCACCCAGGAAGTAGAAACGGTACCATTAATTTTCACTGTCTATGAGATCTCATAACTTTATCTCCTTAGCGACTCTGAATCTTCTCTGAGGCCATCAGCTGTAAGGACCAGAAGTGCTCTGCAGCTTACCTACATGGGGCAGTTCTTTGGGGGGGGGCTTTTGATATGAGTTTTATGTTTGTTGCAGTTTTTCCCATGGATCCTCTAGGCTCCCCGTGAACATTATAAAGTTCCTTTCAGCTTACCATTTCTTTTCCTCCTGTCCTGCTCATTATGAGATCTGAGGCGTATACCCGTCTTTGGCAGAAACTTTCAGCTTTGAGGATGCAAAGTGCCTGGCAGCCTACCTGCATGAGGCACTTCGTCTTCAGGGGTGGTTTGATGTTTACTGAAGTGGTTTCTTGTTGTTTTACTTTGTCTGTGGAGGTCATAAAGTTTCTTTCTTTCCATTTCATTTCCTTCCTTCTGAGTGTCATCATGATCTGTTGATGACTAACCCCTCCAACATTCAGTGGTACCCCTTTGTCTCTGAGCATTCTCCTTGTTCATAGTGTTTCTTTAGATGCATTCAAACCGCTCGGGCTTCAAGTTAAGTTGCAACGTAAGAGAAGCCTGAGTTGCTGCTGTGGCTTGGTGTTTCAGGTTCGTGATGCTGGCATCTTACTAGGTGAGGAGAACGAGGAAGCATCCGGGGATGCGGCAAGGAGTGAAGGCACAGGAGGGGCTGCAGCTTTTTCGAGTGCTCCGCATGTGCTGGCCATGTCCGCCACTCCTATACCGCGGACTTTGGCATTGGCCATGCATGGAGACATGTCCATTAGTCAGGTCAGTAAGCTGAAACACCCACCACATCTGTTGAATATTTTTTCTGCAGGATCTCAAATATCAACCAGAGCATTTTATATAGTTGACCACAGTACAATGTTGGCCTACCATCCTGTGAGGGGGAACAGAAAAGGATACAGCCTGGGAGGAGAAGGGAGAAAAGTGAGGAGAGAGAGATAGCTCTTGGGAGGGTGTCTGAGAGGAGGCCATTGCTCCACTGACAGTCTCATCTGAATGTCTTGGACTTGTGTTGCATACATTTACATTTGATGCAGTCATGTTGATGATTGTACAGATAACAGAGCTACCACCTGGACGTCCTAGCACTATAACACATGCCTTCCATGGCAGTGGGAGAGGACGTCAGGAAGCATATGAGGTCCTTCTTTATCTGCCTTGCACAAATGACCTTGATTGCCAACTTTCCAGTAGTTACTTTGAATGAGAATTTTAAGAGAGAGTTATATCAGTAATTGTTATTGCCTAGTTAGCCTGTTGTTGTGAATTCTTTGGGGAGTACCTCAGGGTCTTGAATGCACACAGGAACAGTCTCTTGCTCCAGATTGTCACTTAATCTGCAGGTTGCTTGTGTAGGCCCCTGAGCATCCAATGTCATGGGAAAGGACTACAGCTTACCCCGTTCCAGTGGATTGCAGATGTTACGGAAGGAGCTGGAGAGTGGGGGTAGAGTGTTTGTGGTATACCCAGTCATTGAGCCGTGTGAAGACCTTCCAGATGTCCGGGCAGCAGAGACTGAGTTTGACCGCTTAACTAAGGAATTTGATGATTTCCAGTGTGGACTTGTCCACGGTCGCATGAAGGTCTGAAATATTGTTCACATCTGTAGGCATTTTACTTCCACTCACATTCCATGATTATTTTGTGAAATATCTAGATGGCTTTAATTCCCCTGAAGTCCCTAGCCCTGTTGGACAGAAAGTTAGAAGTGGACAGTAAACCAGAACACTCAATAGCATTCTTTGACACTTATAACCTCTTTATGAGCACGAATGAAGACATAGGTTGCTAGATTTTTTGAAGGATGGGGAATGCACTTCTTACGTATTGAGAAACATCGTTTGGGAGGTTGAAGGCGCATGAAAAGGAGGCTGTGATGGAACGTTTCAAGAGCGGAGCAGCCCAAGTCCTGGTCTCTACTACAGTGATTGAAGTGGGAATCGATATCCCGGAGGCATCCATGATTGTAATAGAAAATGCGGAACGCTATGGAATGGCCCAACTGCACCAGCTAAGGGGTCGTGTAGGTCGGGGAAGCAGGGATTCAACCTGTATACTTTTGGGCTCAACACCAGGATCATTGAACCGATTGAAGTTGCTTGAGTTGTCCAGAGATGGCTTCTACTTGGCAGAAATGGATCTCCGGTTGCGGGGGCCTGGTGAGATCTTGGGAAAGCGGCAGTCGGGGCACCTCCCCGAATTTGGTATTGCAAGGCTCGACCAAGATGGAGAGATTTTGGAACGGGCACGCACTGCTGCTGAGGTAATCGTTGCACATTTTGACTTCACTGCAGTAGTAATGACTGGGTATGTAAGTTTCCTTGCAATATCCACAAAAAGGGCAAAGGAAGCCTTGAGCATTTCTCATGATATTTTTGATTGACAGGACTTGCTAAACTCTCACCCTGGCCTCAAAGACATACCTCGCCTCAAGCAAGAGCTCAGTATGCGCCGGCCACCTTCTGCTTTAAGTTGAAGATTGCTCTCTCTAATCCCCATGGATATTTCAAAGTTTCTCTTCCCTCTGGAAGGTATGAAATTTTTCTTTCTTCTTTCCTTCTTTCCTCCTGTCATGCAAAGGGAAATTCCCTTTAAATGTCATCTGGCGAAAATCTCACGGGTCTCTATCAAATGTTTGTAGACCCTTCAACATTCAGAAAAGTCTTCCATATCAGAAGGCTTTGATGACACATGAGCATGTAAGGTGCAGCATGTCCCTCCCTCAGCTATTGCGGTAGAGTGTTTCATTCCTTTTGTGAAGGAAGATGTTTGTATAAAAGTGGACTACTCAGTTTGGAATCTTTCAGTATTTCGGGGATTGTTGAAGGCTGTTGGAAAGGAGAGATCAACTTAGATCATCATTTTTGGCCCCATGTAAAGCACATTAATATTGACACCTTGTATACCAAGTTTGCAGCCAACTATTTTCTTCTACGTTGTATACTTCAGGTCCACATTATGTTTCTATTTTGTATGTTTCTAGGACTTTTTTCCAGTCAATATATTGAGGGCATCTTCCAAAAGATTCAATATCTACTTCTCCACCTTCGGACCTTGTATTTTTCCCTTCATACAGCTACTTTTGAAAACATGTAGCGAAGGAAATTACACTTTGACTTAAAGCTTCCAAATTGTGGTGTCTGTGGGTGATAAAAATGTAATGGGGATATTGTAAATAGTCTGTTACTTGGGCCGATCAAATTTGTTCCTTGTTGTGGAGAGGGTGTGTGTTACAATTTGGCTTCCAGGCGCTCCGAGTCCACCTGACGAGGAGAGGAGGTGCTCTATATACCTGGCCTGTGAATGCTACTGACTTTCATCCAGTGTAGAAGATCGATGTGATGGGGACAACTAACCGTTGACATCCAGTAAAAAAACAAGTTGATCATGGACCAGCTCATCAATTCAGTTACCTGCATCGGTAGCTTCCCAAAGTCCCTCAGACCTAGGTTGAATTTGTCTCCCTGACTGAGATCTCCCCTCTTTGGACTACTTGTTTGAGAGCCTCATGGAGCCTTAGGCTCAATGGGCTGCGGCCCCAGGAGAGGAAGTGAGTAAAGGCAGTCTAAAGACATTTTTGAAGCACTAGTGCTCTGAAAGAGGTTAGTTTGTCCTCTCATTGTAATCAAGGGGCTCAATTTGTGGGCGGTTGCTCACACTTCCTGGGTTATTAAAATTACAAAATAATATGTTAGGGTTTTTCTTCTTGGTCATGGTTGACTGTTGAGGCCGTATGACACCCTTTGAGATTTAACTCTTCTTCCCCTTCAATAATTCAACTATTAACAATATAGTTATTTGGCTAAAAATAATATGATTTTTTGGCTAAAATATATTAGGGTTTAGCCAGAACTTGTCGACGTGGCCTTCTGTCTTGCTGAGAAACAAAAACTTGACACTAGCTGGCATCCTAATGAC
Organism: Takakia lepidozioides; assembly: GCA_030704615.1. NCBI lineage: Eukaryota > Viridiplantae > Streptophyta > Takakiopsida > Takakiales > Takakiaceae > Takakia > Takakia lepidozioides. The sequence continues at coordinate 62,484,608 of CM060731.1, forward strand.
TCCAATAGGAGAATTGAACCCACAACCACTCGTGGGAGGGTATGTGCCCTTACCACTCGGCTACATGCTGGTTGTCAATGTTCATAACATAGAAGTTACTCTCTCTTTATTCCTTCTGTCCGTCAAATGTTGTTCCCCTTCACTTGATATATTTTAACTTGTGGTTTCACCTGGGTGTTTCTTTTCTTTTTCAATTTATGAAACATAATATTTCTATGAACTAAGAGTAACCATGCATGGGTTCACAGCAGCCCTCTGGGCATGGAGGTGTCTGAAGTCTGAACCTTCTAAAGGTGGTCCCATGAAGGGCACACCCCCATAGGTAGTACTAGTCAGAAAGTTATGGTTTGCTTGAGAAAAGGAATAATGGGCGAAAGCCTGACGGAGCAATGCCGCATGGAGGTAGAAGGCCCCCGGGTCATAAACTCCTTTTCTCAGAGAAGAAGCATGTCATTTCTTTCTTTCTCCTTCCCCTGCAGAAATAGAAATTGAGGAAGCCTTATGGAATAAAAAACGGCTTGAATCTATTGGTAAATCCTGCTTATAACAATAAAGAGGTTTTCTGTTACAGCAGAACCAGCCGAATTGCTCTTCCCCAAAAGGGTTCCCAACTTCTTTGCGAAGAAAGTTAGAACCGTGATCTTCCAGCTGCTTAGGCTCAGCTATCAAAAGCTGAGCTGAATCTGTTGTGGGCTTTCACAAAAAGTGGAAGGAAAAAGCTACCAGTTGATCTCCCTGGAAAAGAAGGTGCCTTGAGGCTCAGAATTTTGTGTGGCCTTGTCGTAATGAGGCTGGTCAGACTATGGGGCCCGCCGTCTCATTAATATAGGAGCAACTAGGTACCTTCATGGAGCGAGGACTTAGAATTTTTTTGGCATATGAAATTTACAACTACCTCCACGCAGGTGAGTTTTAGGATTTCCTACATGAAGGTAGTTGCAAAACCAAGCTGAAACTACCTGCATGAGAGTAACTACACCTCCATGGAGGTGATTGTAGTCAGCGCCGACCACCAGAATCACGTTCAGGGAATGAAACCCGAAACCTGCGTCGCCACATCGTCATCGACCAACCACCAGACCCGTACTAACAATTTGTAGTTTTTTTCATATATAAGCGAAACTGCGGAATAGGGATCGTTTTAATGTAGCGGGGCCCGCTGTCAGGTCACTGTCCCCTCTGCACCCTGCGGCCTCATTACGACGAGGCCACACAAAATTCTGAGCCTTGAATGCCACACTTAGATACATGTATATATAGAAAAAGTGAAAGGAAAAAGCTACTGATCTTGATGTCCGTGGAAAAGATGGTGCTTGAATGCCACATATAGATGTGTATATATATGGCTCGCCACCACCTTGCGAGCCCATTGCAGAGTCTCTACTTGTCTAGCAACACTGTTTCTCCAACCCAGAAATTGTATCAAACTGTGCTTGTTTCACTTCCAACTAAGCTGCGCAGTGTGTACAATGTGACTCTTCATCTGCATCAACATTCACCCTAACAAACGATCTCTCCAGAGCACAAATTGTAGAACAAGTCCATCACTAGTGCATCATTTGCATGGTGATTCATCTGTCTTGAAATCTTCTAGTTTCCGACCTCCCATCTACGTGGGTCTTTATGTTCAGTCAATTGATGTGGGTCTAACAAACAAGATGAGATATGCATGGAGAAACTGAATTTCCCGGTCTGCTAGTTGTATACTTGGTTTGATCAAGGTAAGCACAGATGAGGCTGACATCTAGTACAAGGCTGCGAAAGAAAGACGAGCAGCTCGTGAGGGTGGGGGAGTGGCCGGCCACGGATGGCTGTCATATCCGCAAGGATTATGCCCGGGGTAGAAAGCTAGGCGAAGGATCTTTCGGAACAGTATTTGAGATTACAGAAAAGAAGACGGGGAAACGGTATGCTTGTAAGAAAGTGGAGAAGGGACTATTGGGTCGAACTGGATTGGAGAATCTCAGAAGGGAGATCCAAATCTTGAAGCTTCTAGGAGATCATCAGCTTGTGAATAAGCTGAAGAGCGTATATGAGGACGACAAACACTTGTTTCTTGTCTTACAATTATGTACAGGAGGAGATCTCCTGGAGTACTTGGATAGAGCTGGAAAATTGACAGAGAAGGATGCCGCGTTTATCTGCTCCCAACTTGCAGAGGTCTTGGTATGCTTGGAGGACAGGCGTATCGTCCATCTGGATTTGATGCCGGATAACATATTTCTGGTTTCTAGTAACAGCCTCTCCATTCAAGTTGGAGATTTTGGTATTGCTGAGTTTTGCGAGCGAGGTAATTTACAATCCTCAACAATCACTACGTCTGTTTCAACTCCGTTTCTTTGTCAGTGACCAAAGGCGATGTCTTCGCAACTCTCCTGATCGGAACAGCTTACAGTTCCCTTTTCGTGGGGATATTTTTCGACATTACAGCAAGTACATGTTAGTTGACTGTTCATGTAGGCGAGAAGAGAAACGTTTTTGGCACATCTACTCTTCCTCTCTGTTGGAGGATCATTCGACATCATATAATTATATAATTTGCTCACTGAGTGCAGGCGAGAAGAAAACCGTTGCTGGTGGCACAATAGGGTACATGGCTCCAGAGGTTTACCACATATCTTACGATCACAAAGCCGATGTTTGGAGCCTGGGGGTGATTTTGTACTCCCTGCTATCTGCATCCATGCCCCATAATGATTCCGGTAAAGGCATGGAATGGAACTTAAGATATGAAGAAGCCGATCTACAGTCAAGCCAATGGGCAACAATTTCGGGATCTTGCAAGAATCTGATTTCCAGAATGCTCGCAAAGAATCCTGATGACAGGCCATCCCCTCTTGAGATAAGATGTAAGTAGTGGACTGTAACCATCCCATCATGTAAATTTCCGGCCACTCCATGTGTCAGTGTTGTCTAGATTGACGAGCTTTACTCCCTACAACGTTCCCCCGAGGATATTGCAGCTTTGCATGGGGGAGTACTTCTGTCCGCGTCGTCGTTCTTCTGATCACAATAGATTAGAGTGAACTTCTCGCACTTACAAGACTACGGATTCAAACTTGACAATGTGCAGCTCATCCATGGATATTTGAGCACATGGAGCCTGATGATTCTGCACTTGTGGGGGTCAAACTACAAGAACAAGGCGGTAGTTTCGACTTCAACAGAAAGGCGCGGAATGGACCATTTTGCATAAAGAAGCACATCGACCTTCATGCCAGTGCCAAACGATTTCTCCTTCCACCAAAAAGCCGGGTCCAATAATGCTAGCAATGATCTTTACGATAGGCCACACTGTACATCAGGTTCAATGTACAGCAGACAGATCTATCAGATGAACTGCTCAGCATTTCAACAGACTGTGAACATATTTTATGAATGTGAATTTAAACTTCAAATTTCGAGACCCTTGACTCGCAAACAGAATTATGTAAAGAAGAGTCTATGAGAAGAGAAGTTTCGAACTAAATGAGTCGCCAACCCTCGGATGCCTTGCTTAGAGCTCTCCTTGCCATCTACCCCTGCACTAAAATGGGACCTCCGGACTCTAGCCAATGTTTCTCCCACACTAGTTCTACTAAAGTTGCCAAGCCAATTGGAAAGTTGAATGTAAAATTTGAGCCCTCGTAGAACATCACATCGGTTACTGACGCTCAACACACATCACCTGCTGGCGGAACCCTTGCCCCCCAAAAGTTCTGTCAAAGCCAGCGTTTGATTCCTTGAAATGGTGGGTGCAAAACTCGACGACGAAATCAGAACTGATTATATCTTGCTGACAGTTAGAGAAGGCTCAGCCCAGGTCCAGAACAAAATAGATTTTACGGCTGTAGACGAACGAACAAATGAACGACGAACTGTTAACATTCGGCTATAGAGGCATGACGAGAGATTCCTTCAGTGTACATGTCAACGAAATGACTCCTCTGTAGACACGAAATGAATGCGGTGGAGCAGCAAAGAAAGACATTTAAATCGCAGTAAACTTTCAAATGTCAGGGATGTTTCTGCGCCATCCAAACGGTAACCTCAACAGTGGAGATCTGGCAGTGCCGATACTGTTTTCGATCTCTTAATGCATGTTGTTTGCAGATTTAGGTGAGTGGGAGAGCTTAGGACGAGGCTGTCGAGAAACTGTCTCCTTAGAAAAGGCTCAGGTTATCTTTTGACTCCAAGTAGGTTTATTATGCCCGGTGCCCCAATTCTGTAATGATCCAGATTCAGGTCGCAATCCTGCTTCGAGAGCCCTAGAATGACATTCTGGGAACTTAGGGTTTCTTGATATGGATAATGGTGGGGTAGAGCAAAAGAGAATCAGCGGAGAGGAAGATTAAAGAAGCTTCGGCATGCTCATTTGGTGGGTACCTAAAACTTCTGTGGGGTTCCTGTTGAGAGATATCTTTGTTACATCGGGGTTCAAAATGCGTGGCAGCGTTCTCAATTTTCCAGCATCAGATTCAGAGGAAAGTTTGGCACACTTGGGAATCCATCCTTGGCAGATTTTTGGATTAGAGCGGAGAAAGAGAGGGGGAGAGTGTATATGTGTTGATTTTTCGAAATCTTGGCGACTGAAGAAGGGCACTCGGCGGCTTCAAGAGCCTAGCTTCTAACAGATGGTAGGAGGTGGAGGAAGACCATGGGCTGGTGTTTAACCATGGCTTTTTTCAAGTCAAGATTGCTATCGCGCCCACCAGTATGTACATTCTCCAGCGTCATTCTTCATGTTAGTACATATTCCTCCTTGCTTTCCCCAGAAATCAAGTGAACTGGTGTTAGAGCTTGACCGCGCTGGCGAGTTTCCCGCCCCGCAATCCCTGAAGCCAGGACTCTCCAAATTCAACAGGCGGTGCAAGAAGGCCAACCATCTTTATCTCGTTATTTTGTTTAGTCAGGTGGGACGAAAAATAGAAGAGTGAAAGAAGGTGGTGGTGTATTCACGTGTATTATACATGGGCAGAGAAAGAGATTATCACAGTCACAGAATTGGCAATGATATGCAGGCACACCTAGGTGGAACGCAGGGGACGGGACTCGTAAACTTGGGAGCGTTTTCTAGTGGATTGACGACGACCCATGGTAAGCCACCTTTTACTCTGGTTGCTATCCTCCACTTTTGGCAGTTCACCTCCCTCCCGCCCCCCCTCCTCCCACTCTATGGGTCTGTTCTGTGTCCGTCGTGTCCTTTGTGCCTGGCCCAGACATAATAATTTCTCTCTTCTTTGCTTAGGGCCCTCTGATCTCAGCACCATTTGTCATCTGTGCAAGTGCCGCTCTTCTAATTATCGCTGTAGTGTAAGAGGCACACATAGCCAAATATGTGACTTCTGGCAACCTGGAGGAATGCAGTAGCAGTGCTCACAGTGTCATCTGTTTTTAAATCGAGATTGTGGTTGGCTGTGCATAATGGCCTGGGTGAATTCCAGACCAGAGGATACCAAAGCCTCACAATCACCTCTGGGAAAATTAGCAACCTGCAGAGATTTTGCCCTCAAATATTTTTCATGGTCACTGTCCAGAGGGTATTGGTCAACGAATTTGTCTTTTACTTTCCCCGCACATACACATAGCCGGTGGTAGTAGTTGGCTCAAATGGACAAGACGCATCGTCAAATCTGACCAGACTGACATCTTACTCAGGCCAGGTTGTGGGTAGATGAATTTGAAATGCTTGAATGTCTCACCGGTAGAACTCAGATGTTTGGCATTGCCCTGTGACCATAGTTCCCTGTGGAATACTTAGTTGCAGGGGATATTTGACACACATTGCTTTGCTCCCTCCGTAGCAGCGGACCTCAGTCCTCTTAAAAGTGTCCTGCCACGTCTGAAATCTCTGGTATATTTTGAATTTCTTGCTGTGTGCATGAGGCAGAGAAACAGCCCAGAGTAAATTCCAGTAAAGGGTTAAGGAAGGGAGTCAACACGATTACAACTGGCAGTCATGGGAATTTGACGACACTGTGTAAACAGGGAAAACTGAAAGCGGCCCTGCACATGTTGGACCAAGGAGGTGTTCAGGCAGACTCCAATACTTATGCTAGTCTCTTGCAGGGGTGCATCAAAAGGAAGGCTCTAGCAGAGGGGAAGAAAGTGCATGCCCACATTATCCAAAGTAAATTCAAGCCCGACGTTTATGTACTCAATACCCTTATCAACATGTATGCCAAGTGTGGAAGCATGGTGCATGCGCGAGGAGTGTTTGAGGAAATGCCTGAACGAGATATAGTGACATGGACGATGATGATGGCAGGATATGCCAAGCATGGTCTTGCCGATGATGCTTTCAGAGTCTATGAACTGATGCATGGGCAAGGTATGATTCCCGACAGGGTCACATACACTACTATTCTCAATGCGTGTGCCAGCCTAGGAGCTCTGGAAAAGGGCAATCGGGTTCACGCTGACATCATTAAGAATGGAATTGCACCAGACATTATTTTGGAGAATAGCCTCGTTCACATGTATGCCAAATGTGGGAGCATAAAGGATGCATTCCAAGTGTTTGAGAATATGGCGACACGAGATATGGTCTCATGGAATACATTGATTGCAGGGTATGCCCAGAAGGGACATGCTGAAGAGGCTCTCAAAATCTATGGGCAAATGTTGAGGGAAGGGGTGGCACCCAATAGGTTGACATTTGTCTCTGTTCTGAATGCCTGTGCCAGCCTAGGAGTGCTTGAAAAGGTCAAGGAGGTCCACTGTGACATAAAGGAAGCTGGAATCACATCAGACGTTATTTTGGAGAATACCCTTGTTGACGCTTATGCCAAATGCGGGAGCATGATGGATGCACGCCAAGTGTTTGACGAAATGCCTGAACAAAATAAGTTCACATGGACTATAATGATGGCAGGATATGCTAAGCACTTGCATGCTGAGGAGGCCTTGAAAATCTATGAGAAAATGCGTGGGGAAGGGGTGACACCTGACAATGTCACGTATACTATCGTTCTCAATGCGTGTGCTAGCCTTGGGGCTCTTGAAAAGGGCAAGGAGGTTCATGCTAACATCATTGAAACCAGAGTTGCATCAGACCTTATTTTAGAGAATAGTCTTGTTGACATGTATGCCAAATGCGGGAGCATAAAGGACGCACGTGATGTGTTTGAGAGCATGATTGAACGGAATGTGATCTCATGGAGTGCGATGATTGCAGGATACGCGAGGAACGGTTATGGTGAAGAGGCTCTCAAATCCTATGAGCAGATGCAACAGGAAGGATTACTGCCCGACAGGGTCACATACACCACTGTTCTCAATGCTTGTGCCAGCCTAGGAGCCCTGGAAAAGGGCCAGCAGATCCATGCTGATGTGATCAAAACTGGAATTTTATTAGACATTATTTTGGAGACAACCCTTATTGATATGTATGGCAAATGTGGGAGCATACAGGATGCACGTCAAGTGTTCGACAAAATGGCTAAAAGAGATTTGACCTCGTGGAACTGTATGCTCGCGGGATATGCACAGCGCAGGCATGGTGAAGAGGCTCTCAAAATCTATCTGCAGATGCAACAGGAAGGGTTGATGCCCGACAGGGTCACATACACTTCTGTTCTCAATGCATGTGGCAGTCTAGGAGCCCTGGAAAAGGGCAAGCAGGTCCATGTTGACATAATCAGAACTGGAATTGTATCAGACACTATTTTGGAGACTGCCCTAGTTGACATGTATGCCAAATGCGGCGGTCTTGAGGATGCTCGTCAAGTGTTTGACAAACAAACTGAACAAAATGTGGTCTCTTGGAATGCAATGATGGCAGGATACGCTCAACATGGGGGTGTTAGGGAGACCCTACAACTATTTGAACAGATGCAACAGAGAGGCTTGAAGCCGGACAGTAGTACATTCACTTCTGTTCTTTCTGCATGCAGCCATGGGGGCCTAGTGGATGAAGGCTTGCGGTACTATGATACCATGAGTCAAAATCAGGGCCTGACATGTACTATGGAGCATTTTGGCTGCATCGTGGATCTTCTCGGTCGTGCCGGCCGATTGAAGGAGGCAGAGGACTTCATTCACAAAATGCCAATGGAACCAGATGCTTCAGTGTGGGGGGCCTTACTTGGTGCCTGCAGAATGCATGGCAATGTAGAGGTAGCAGAACGTGCTGCAAATTGCATTTTCAAGGGGGATCCACGGGATCCTGCAGCTCATGAGCTGCTATCAAACATGTATGCTGCAGCTAGTAGGTGGGAAGATAAAGCTAGGCTCAGGAAAATGATGGAGGGCAGGTACCAAGTGCGAGGCAGGGCGAAATTGACCTCTACGGAACCATCTTCTGAGGAACTTATGAATGAACCAAGCTTGTTTCGTAAGTAACCTGTTCACAATACAACTGTAACCAGGAAAAGGGAGACAAGTACGCCATAGTGCAATGCTGTGACATTACAAAGATGCCACAACCTTACAGCCATCAACCATGCAGAATTTAAGCCCTGATGGCAACCAGATGACACAAAAGTGGGATACGAACTGTCATAGCTCTGTCACTCCCAAGCATGTCCCAGTGCTCTGGAAAAACATTCTTGTATACACTGCTGGAACTAAGTGGATTAAGTGAGACTCCTGTTGAGTTGGTACTTCTAAACACAGATTTGTGCTGTCGTTGCTTACTTAGTCGCGAGCATCCCGTGGCAGTTGTCAGAGTCAAACCTCGTCACTGGAATGCGAGTAAACACTGGGGCCACATTGACCACGTCTACCCTTCAATGGCAAGGAATGGCAAGCTGGCTAATGTTTGAATGCCCATCTTAACTTACCTCAGCAGGTGACCGCAATCGAGCACGAAACCGACTCTCAAATGTTGAGTAAACAAAGAAGGCAATTGCCCTGGCTGATCTGAGAAATCCTCCTGCAACTGAGCGTGGAATTCCTCACACCAGCACGCTTGCTCTGACCCGACGACAATCAGGGGTCAAAACCCTAAAAATTATATATACATATTGTCTGGAATGACTGTACATGCCATGCCATGTATGACTTCCATGGTGCCCACCCATGCGCATACATGGTATGCGATGGATCATAAATCTCTATCGTCCATCTTCTTCCTGCCTGTCTGCTGCTGGGCTGTGGAGGAGGAGGGAGAGAGGAAGGGCGGACCTTGGATAGGACCTTGCGTCGCGTCTGTTGCTGGAGGACCTTGAGAAGGGTGCGGTGGGGATACTTTGATTCGGTAGTTGCAATGACGACGGCATCGAAGTTTTACACCATGGCGGAAGTGGCCGGCCACAATCATGCTAAGGATTGCTGGCTCATTATTGATGGAAAGGTAGCTTCTGAGGCCTGAGGATTGTCTTGGAATGGGTCGTGGTCATTTTAGTGTTTGCGTGGAGATCTCGTTTTATATTGCGCTTTCTTTCGCATCTTTCAGTCTTCCTGACGATATGCTGGTCCACGATGTAGTGCGCCTGTTGTGTGTATTAAGGGGGGCCTGGTTGACAGGTATATGACGTGACCAAATTTCTGGAAGAGCATCCTGGAGGAGATGAAGTTCTTCTTTCAGCAACTGGTACGTTTGGGACTGTCTGCCCGTCTCTCTATCTCTGTCTGACTTCTCCCTCTCCCCCTCTCAAACACATCACACACGCATGTCGAGTCTGGGTTGTAGGGTTAGAGTTGTGCTATGTTTGGCCGATTTATGCAATTTCGGTAATGCTGTCTTTTCGTTTGTGGCAACAGGGAAGGATGCAACGGACGATTTCGAGGATGTGGGCCACAGCACCAGTGCCAGGGCAATGATGGAGCAGTACATCGTCGGGGATGTTGACCTCGCCTCGTTCCCCTCAAAGCCAACCTACACCCCTGCCAAGCAGGCCACCTACAATCCAGATAAAAGCTCTGAGTTTCTCATCAAAATCCTGCAGTTTGTAGTGCCCCTTTTAATTCTAGGGTTGGCCGTGGCAGTACGCTTTCTAACCAAAAAGGAAACCAACTGAAAGATGTCAACCGATTTGCCCATTTGCTATTTCACGGGTACAAGAAGAAATACTGCAATTCATCCACGAACTTCTATTTACAAGAGAAGCTGGGGGTGTCTAGAAGCAGATGGATTTATAGATTAAGCTGGGGGTATGTTTAGATCACTTTGGGATTGATAGCTTCGTTAGTCATCTACCTCAACGTCATATGGGCTTTCAAGCAGCCGTGGTGAGAGGCAAAATGGCAGATGATACCCTTTGTTGGTATACCTGTTGACATGCATCTCTGTATGACTGCACATTGTATCTGGCTGTGTACGCGAATAAACCAGATTCTGGTTGAATTTTCTCCTATTATAGATGGCTCCACGTTTTTTGGGCCCAGTTCTGGGACTGTGATAATATTATTGGTCTTGGTCTGAGGGGCCATGTGCTGTTGCTTGTTGCCATGCCATTGAATGTTCCTGTGACTAGAGCAGCAAACCGTCTTGCTATCTTGCAAAAGTCCGAGAGGCTGTCTGGGTCTGGCACAGCAAATGACTTCGTTGTACTGAAAATTACTGCAACAATTTGTCGTAGACAAGATATCTTTGGATGTCTGAGTCAAATCTTCAACAGACATGTTTCACTTTGGACTTTCTCTCTCCTTTTTTCGAAAGTGAAGAAGCCGCGGCAGTCAAAGGCATGGAAAAGAGAGCCTTGCTGGAGCTTTATTACTTTATTTTTATCTAACCATGCCTATTCTCTTAAGAAAGGCTGAATCCCAAATTGGCCCAATTGATTCAAAAAGCAAGCAAAAAAGTTGAATCTTGCAAAAAAGAAAAAAAGCCGTAAAGGTCCACACTCCACACCTTACTCAAGTCATGCCCAGGTCTACAACAAACTAGGGAGACGTGATAACACCATCGAAGGGCGCAAAGACCTGATAATTTTCTTTCCGTTTCCAAGGAAACACAACTTGGCCTTGAGGGGGAAGATAAAGCCTCTCTCTGATCCATGGATGCATTACAGGGGCAGAGCCCCCAAAGAGACAGATGACAGGGGTTTGAACCCAGACCCACAGGCCAATGCACCAGTGTCTTACCACCGGGCCACAGCCCTGTTGTGCGAAATTTTCTGTGTTAAACTATGGACTTTCCGGACAAGAATTCCCAAGTAGACGGAAAGTTCCTGTAATTGCAGATTACCAAATTCTTCCATGATATTACCAATCTTCAAAGGGTTTGGCCCTTCGCTTACCAAGGGAGTTTGCCATGTTGCACCACATGGCAAGCCTTCTCTGGCCATCGTTTGGCTCGGATAGCGCCATTATTGGCTACAGACTGAATGATTGTTCAAGACCCCACCCCCCCCTTCCCCTCCCTCATTACATTTGGTAATGGATAGACGCTCCCGTCCGCTAGTCGCCAGGTCCACTCGATGGGCATCACCTAATATGTAAGTTCTATATGCTCTTCATGCATTTACAACCATATACAACCTTCAACCTTCTCTCAATATCCACTTGTATGTGGCTTTGTACCAAAAGCCTTGGAAGCCCAAATAGCTTTCTTTAGACAATGAATTCTACTGATTTACAAATTTTGTGTCGGGCAGAGGTTGCAGGGGCAGCTTCATCTTGCCTCCCCACACTTTCTGACCCATCCTCTTTACTTGTCTTTACTTGTCTGACCTCCTTCAGGGTGATACTAGAACAGTTTGATTTCTTTTTGACAATATATCTAGCTCTATGAGATTCTGTTTCTCCTCTTGGGGATAGTTTTATCCATTTCTAGAGTCACCCCACTTGGGTCTTTTTGTCCCCGTGTACATTTAATATATCTTTGCAACTCTTCCAAACACCATATTGGACAACTTGTTGCAATTGCACCCTAACTTAATTTGCTCCTCTTCGGTGATTTCAACTCCGTCTCCAAGAGTAGTCGTATGTAGATCATTGTCAATAGGTCGCCTACAAACCAAACTACAATTCAATATATAAGTTAATACAAACACCTCATTCTCAACAAGAAGGTAATTTCTAACCACCGGATAGCATATCACCTCAAAGCAATATATGCCATACATGATAATATCCCCCAACGAGTTAACCCCTAAACGCCTACGCCGCCCTCTAGTGGCCCACTGCGGTTCTACATCCACAAGTCATGTGCATTGCATTCTCTACAAAAATTCAGAGCTGTAAAATGCAACATCGGAAAGGAAATTAGCATAAGCACATTGTCTTCTCCGATATTGCACATTGTTTGGATTACGAGAGAGATGAGCACAAGAAGGTCAATTTGGTGTGGGTTTTCTACTAGTGTTGCGCGGATATTTGATTCAGCCTCAAACCCCCGGCGGAGCCTAACCCGGATATATATATATGTGGATCTGCCGTAGGTCAGAAAATCAAATATCCGCCTCCGTTAAGAACCGCCAGATATGAAGTGATGGCATAACCGGATCCGGTTGAAAACTGGTGGGTTTGTATTACTTTTTTATTTGATTTGAACCGGAACTAGTGGTCCAAAAGAAGCATGTTATGAACCCATGTATCCGGCATATAAAATCGGAGGTTATAATCCGGATAACAACTGGTTATTGCGTTCACTCGACATAAACGAGGCGGGTCATAGGGCCGTTCCAGACTAGCGACCGGACAAAACGAACTTACACTCTGATTGGTTAAAAACTGGATTTTGTCCGCCACATGCTTTCAGACTTGGCTTTGTCGAGTGAAGAGGAGTCTCTCCAACGTGCCGAATCATCGTTCCAATTGAGCCACCTCAGCGGACAAATCAAAGCAAATTTGGGTCCAGGGTAGTAGCAGGCCCCAAATCTTGTCCATTGGACAAAACCTAATGAAGCTTGTTAGCGGGTCTCTTCGCGCCTCTTTCTCTGTTCCTGTACCTTTTCCAAAGCATCGTGAGCACAATATCTGATCGCGATATCATTTGAGCGTGATATCTTGTCCAGTGGACCCTTTTTGTCCACTACTTGGTGAAAACGCTATGAAGCTCGCCCCTGGTTCCAGCAACTTCTCGCAACTTTTAATGACATGGCATCTCTGAAGCGGCCGAAACAGTGGACAAACATTGTTTTTGAGTGTTTTGTCCGGTCGCTAGTATAGAAGGACCATAGTTGAGGTGGCCCTACCTTCATTTGAAGAGGGGCACGCACATTTACAACTTCATGTTTTACGATGCGTTGCCATTTTATGAGATTTGAATGTACACTTGCATGTTTTACATTATTTACATTAGAAAATCTCCTAATAGCACTCTTCTATGTTCTATCCTAATAAGTGTAACTATTTTTATTAGTACTTTAATACATTAGATTTTTAAGTTTGGGTTATTTTATTTTATTAAAATAAGCTTGGATTTGTTTGATAATTGGATACTAAACTGTCGTATGCCATTCTCACATAAACTCCATTTGTCCATAACCGCATAGGGCTAAATTTGTATTTGGTGCGAAACGACATGATATCAGAAACGGGAAAGCTCCAAAACCCCATAACCGGAGGATGCGAACACAAAGTTAAAGTTAAACATCTGTAACCGGCTGATATAGAAAAAATCAAATAACCGCATAACATTTGGTTTCTACAAGTATTGCGACAAGACTACTACTCAAGTACTTTGCTACTTGATTTTAGCAATGTGCTAGGGTGGCAATGGCAATCGCCAAGGAATTTGCCAAAATGGTGATAGCCATTTTTACTCAAATTTATTCTAGAGGTAGAATGTGCACCATAATACATATGTAGGTCTCCTCATTCATTCTTCTGTGAGTTGTGCAATCGTTGGAGGTCCCGCCCGTTCTTTTTTGTCCAGCTTCTTTTCTTCCTCGTTTTTTGGTTGTTTGGTAGCGCGTGGGTGATTCCCACTCCATCCTCCTGTCTCCATCTTCAAGGCCTGATCTCAATGGTTTGGTTTGTAGAATCATGCTTTCATTTTGTGCTCTCGATCTTCAAGTCAAACACCCCAAATCTATGATGAAGGTCATTGAAGTGAGAACAGTTGCATACAACCATAATTTGATAATAATAAGATCAATAACATATAATGACATTGTCTCATTGCAAAAATACGCAAATTTCATACTTCCACAAAATTGATATACACCCAAAAAAACAAGTCTACGAAGCATGCAACACTTCCAATGTAATTTTAGGAATTTGACAAGTTCAGAATAGCTACCTGAGTAAGCATGCACAAATAATTTGTTTTTTAGCTTTAGGACTTAGGCAATTTCGTGGGGGGGTCACTCCTACATTACAATATGCTCATTCCAATGGTGGATTGACTTGAGAATTTTTGACAACCTATACGATGTAGTTACTAACAACATTGTAGGGTGATTGCAGCCTATAGTGTCCATTTTTTGCTGTCCCAGCACTGTTTTTTCCAGACATAGAATAGTGGTAAATTATCATACTCTTACATAACAATGTCATCAATAAAAGGGGACTAATATATAGAGGCTCATCTACACATACTTTCACACATTTAAATCTCATTATCAAAAACCAGAATCTCTAGATGCTATGGACTTTTAAAAAGTCCATAAGGAATTGTCATAGTCCATTAAAAAAAGACGTTATGGACTTTTTTAATATAGGAGTCAGGACAAAGTCAAGAAAAGGGACTCTCTCAACCTTGCTTTGGAGATTGAGGAATCTGGAATGAAAACTATCATTTAAAAATATAAGTTAAGAAAAAATTATGTACTATTTTGAGCCTCTTATTTTCATAAAGTCATTTATGACTAAATTCTTTTGAAATAACAAAACTTTTTTCATTAGACACATTCATTCACCATAAATGCAGAGTTGATTTTGATCAAAATATATTTTTTTAAATTATAAATCGATATTATCGTAATTTGAAAATCTTGGTTTTAACCGGCAATAATAGACGGTCAAGATTGTCAGTTGAAGCAAATCCGATGGTTGAGGATCTGCCACATCCTCCTTTATGTACTCTTTATGTACTCATGATATGCCGTTTTTGGTCCACTCTAGTTTGCAATCACCCTGTACGGTTCATCCACATGGATGAACTTTGGCAACAACATACATCCGCTCTTGTCAGGCCATGTCAGGTTTTTCTAAAAAATCGCAAAAAAAACTCTCGTCCTTTAGGGGTTAAGAAAGCCCCCAATGTGGAGAAGATCTTCTGAAAGTAGTGGGATAGCCATCTGATTTTGCCACAACAAAGTACTCGTTGCTATAGAACTTAGCGGCATGTATTTGGTGGGAAGGCAACCCATTTGGCAGGTTGGCATAGTTAGGCCTCACCAAAGCCCACTTAGTGAAGGTGGCTATTGGCTGGCAAAGGTGCAATCGCGTGGTTTAGCCTGAGCCAAATTTCTCACCCATTTCCCTTCATGTACAAAAAAGCCCCCAAGAAATTTAAGAATTTGGATCTGAAATTTGGTGAACATGTGCACAACTTCATCCTACATATGCACAACTTCTCACTTTCGAGGTCATTTGAAGAAAACTTTCAATGTATGTATTGCCACACAAGTTTGGAGGGGTAATCCCTCCTTGCTTGAGAAACTTGTCTCTCATCAAACATTCTAATCTCATAGATGAAACTATGTTCTTGTTTATGCATTGGCTACCCATAGTAGGTGGGTATCCAAGCATACGGTGCAAAAGCCTAGAATTGTCCAAGGCTCGCACTATGGCTTTGAAGTTGCCTTTGGGTACTATTTTCATCTACATTTTCTAGCTCCCCCCTTGGGCCTTTAGGGGTTAAAGGCAATCATATCTGACTTATACTATTTTGTTTTGTTAGGAATGGGAACATTGAATTGTAGATTAATCCCATATGCTAAGAAAAATTGCAATCTTTGAACTATAAAACTTGATTCTGCCCATTCCTGGGGTTGATCATGCAACGCTACTACAATTAATATAATTATATCGATACTTGGTTGTGAGAACTTGAGTTCAAAGACATTTGATATAATAATTCTCTTAATTAAAAATATCAAGGTACAAAACATTAGCTCCCGAATTAGATGGTTCACTACTATATAAACGAGGATAATATATACTATCTTCATTTAAAAAATTGTAATTCTAGTTTGAATGAACTAAGATAACAAAGTTTGCACTCGCTATTGAATGGTTTAGGGACTGAAAATACTCAGAATTTTTTCCAAAACCATTATTATTTTTTAAACGTTGTTAACTGAAATTATCACTATAATTGTGGAACAATCCAAAGCCTTATAAGTTGAGTTACACACTCATATGCTCACGGTTAAGCATCCAAGAAATGGTCCAATGGTTATGGCACAATACTACTTTATAAGTGGTCGTGGTTACACAAGTGTGTGTTGGATATCCCCACCCCACTCCCAGTCACATCATCATTGAACAACTACATTGGGTATGTATTGTAGTCATTTCGTCCCCAAATGCACTTACATTGGTCATAGCCACTCAACATCCATATAGTCTCCACTATCCCTCCCTAGTTCTTCATACACACTTCATCGCTACCATCAACCTCAATTATTCAAATTATCACTTGGTCGCTTCTTTCTGCACCTATAGCACTAAGAGGCCTCTCTATTAGCCATCATTTGTACAAATATACAAATCATACCACTAGAGCACCTTAACCCTTAAGTTCCCAAGCGACCTGAATCAGGTCACTTTGAATTTGCAGTTCCACCTAATTTTTGGAGATCTAATCTGATGGGGCCCACTCCTGACAAGGGATTTGTCTGGAGTATGATGCAAAAAATAAAATTTAAAAAAAAAACAAAAGCTGCGACTTACAAAAAATATCTTAGATCTTTAATTTACGTTTTGGGGCCTGAAAAGGGCTATCGCTGACGTGGCAGGTAAACAAGCCCAAAACAGATTGCACTCCAAAGGGCATTTTTGGCAAAAAAATTAGCAATTTTGGAAAAAAAACATTTCACCTTGTGGTGTGTGAGCATTACATACACACATCCACCGTTGGCTTTTAAAAAAATTGTAGAAAAAAAAGTACTTCATTTGGAGGCACATTTTCTGTTGTCAATTTTGAGATTTCAACCCCCATGTAATTGCATGAATAGCAACCATAGATGAAAAAATCAGTTGGACCTGCAATTTAGTGGGGTCATGGCCACTCCACTATTGATTTGGAAATGGTGGGTCTTGGGGCAAGAAAAATTGGAGAAAGCTAGGTTTGGATTTGGTCAAACCTATTTCTTTCTCACTTTTTCTTTGGGACCTGATATTTGAGGTCCGGGCCAACGCTATAATCTCACAATTTCCACGGTGGACTTGGCTCATTTTTTGGTATGTCATGCATAAATGAGCTGGGCCCATTGCTATAAGGCTGGAATCTGTGGATGATTTTTGGTAGGTTTCTAGGGGCAATTTACTGCAGCTGGGTACCCAAAATTGGTAAAAAGTCCAAAAAGGGCTTGGGAACTTAAGGGTTAATCATTTCATCATTGAAATCCCTCAATCATTTCATCGTCATTTCATCCCAATCATTACCTCCTGGTCCGGAAAAGAGGCTGATGGCCATCGCTGATATCTCATAAGACCAAATACACATCCAATATGGCTCACACACACATATAGAGAGAAGAAACAAGACACCAACCGGGCCAGCGTAACTAAGAGCCGCTTCACCTTTCAACTAGTGCCCCTTGCCCACGCAAACATGTTATATATATATATAACATGACGCCTCCCGAATGAAGCATAAATTATGGTGTCTCTTCGATGAGCAAGCGTAGGCTTGCGGAGGTGGAGCTCCGTTCTCCCGCCGCTACCTCTGCTAACTCCCTTAACCATGACTTGTCATTTAGTGCTCTGCCATATTTTCAGCTTTCTTGTCTTTTTTAATGCTCTCTTTAGTGACTTCGCTGATCTGCCCCCAACTAGCTGTGTATTTGCAACACGAACCTATGCTCCCATAGCGCAAACCAAATCCCAATGTCATCACAGATATTGCAAGTACACTACAAGAAAATGAGAGGGGGGGGCGGGGGAAGCCCCAGTTTGGAACGCCCGGGCGTCGCAAGCCCGTCGCAGGGTCGTCGCTGGAATAACGTATGGGTGCCGCAAGGTGACGCCGGCGCGACTTGCAACCCCCGGGTGTCGTAAGAAAATAAAATTAAAAAAAAATCATTATCTGCGATGCCGCATTAGCGACGTCCAGGGGTTGCAAAGTGCGGCCCCTAGACGTCGCAGTTTAGGGGGATATATTTGAATTTAGGTGGGAAAATTTAAACTTCATAATTTGAATTTGAATTTGAAATTTGAATTTCAAAAACTTGTTGACCATTGATTCCGGTTCTATCCAATGGCAGTACCTGCATTGTTCCACATATATTAGGCAATGCATACTTGAACATTGGACCTTCACGTTATAACATTTCTAAGACACTACAACCTAACCAACACATCTACGATACATCTATGTATCACAAAAGCAGTCTAAGTTTATATGTACATATCAAGAGTTCTTTCAAGTTCCTTCTAAAGGGGTCCATCTTGTGATGTCGGGGAATTGCAATCTCCGCAACTGCCCAGCCCCAACCCCAACCCCAACGTCGTCGCCGTTGCTACAGCCCCAGCGTCGGCGCCCCAAACGACGTCTTTGTAATATCCTAAGCTGGCTACGACACCATTGCGACCCCCTGGCGTCACAGCATTGGGTGCCCATGCCGGTGACGCTTTTGTGATGTTGGGAGGTGCAAGGCCCAAAAAAAAAAAAAAAAAATGGCGACACCGCTGCGACCCTCCGGCGTTGCAGCGTCGGGCGCCTCAGCGATGCTTTTGCGACGTCGGGAGGTCACTACGCCCAAAAAAAAAAAAAAAAAAAAAAAAAACCATTGCGACCCCCCTGCATCGCATTTTGCGACGGCGGGGGCGTCGCTAGGGACGCCCGACACTGGGGCTGTCGCAACTGTGACGCCACGCGCTTGGGCTGCGACGCCCCAACATCACAAACCTCAACGGCTGCGATACTACAGCGTTGCAAGAGGCGGCACGACGCTGCCGTCGCTGGTGCGCGCTCCCGCCCGCACCCATCCACGGCGAGGCGTCACAAACCCCCCCCCCCCCTCTTGCAGTAGTGGTAGATCAATTTTTTCAAATCACTCTGCCCTCGAGACCAAAGGGTAAAATTTCTCTTCGATACATTCAGGCCATCAAATGAGACTAGCAGTCTCGGCCTTCCGCACCCTTCTCATGATCATTAAACCTGCAATCTTAGTACTTCAGAGGGCTTGGTACAGACCCACCCTCCCTCAAAAGGGGT
Organism: Takakia lepidozioides; assembly: GCA_030704615.1. NCBI lineage: Eukaryota > Viridiplantae > Streptophyta > Takakiopsida > Takakiales > Takakiaceae > Takakia > Takakia lepidozioides. The sequence continues at coordinate 62,503,806 of CM060731.1, forward strand.
CAAAGTTAAAACCTGGCTTGGCCCCTTTCTCCAAACTGACTCGATTATCTTCTTACATGAGCACAAACTCGATCTGTACAAATTAATCAACAATCTTTTGACCATCTTTGGCCCTTAACCTCTGCCCTCTGGAAACCCACATCAGAAGGCATAAAAAAGAGATATTGCAGTCTTAATCTCTCCCTCTCTCAAACAAACACAAGGGTCGGGATCCACAAAACTTGTGTACGTTAAAGACTTGTGAAGAATCAAAGGCCAATGGACTAGTGGATGGAATCAATCATTATGTACAACTTTGTTATAAAACTTGGGAGGATTGAAAGATACCTCTGAGCTTCACCAACAACGGCAAAATTGTCATCACGCCACATCACCTGAAACACTATCCCCAGGTTGCCAAAGACCAACTTCTAGAGTCCAATGTTGGCTGGAAATATGTGTCGTGCGTATACATATCGCTACACAACTACATCGTTGTCCAAAACCACACAACACATGTGCACACCACACACTAGTATACCACTAGTCCACCACTAGTCCAGCCACTAGTCCAACCACTAGGCTACAACTAGTCAGTCACTAAGCTGCCACTATGCTGCCCACTATGGCAGTCACTAGTCCACACAATGATAAAGAAGAAGAATACAAGCACAAGCTCATGCGAGCTCACAAAGCTGAAGCATAAACTCATGCATATATAACCTCATCATTCAAATACAAGTCAAGCCAAGTGCACCCCACGCCATAGGGAATCCACACTACGGCGCCATAGCTAGGCGCGGTGAGGCTCAACTCGAGAAAGATGAGTCTCCCGCGCTTGCCGTGAAGATAACCACTCCAGGGCCTAAATCTGCCTTGACCCCTGGATTGACACTTGGGCCAATCCCAAATGTCAATATGTAAAAGCTAGCTATTTCCTACCTAGTTTCACACTAGTGGTAAAATAACTTGACAGCTGTCGTGCGCATACATATCGCTACACAACTACATCGCTGTCCAAAACCACACAACACATGTGTACACCACACACTAGTATACCACTAGTCCAACCACTAGGCTACAACTAGTCAATCACTAGGCTGCCACTATGCTGCCCACTATGGCAGTCACTAGTCCACACAATCGCCCCCCTAGCTGGTGCTTAGGTCCCTCTAAGTCCAGGTAGCCACAAGATGTGATAGTGACCATAGCCTCACTAAATCCTCCACCACTATCCCTACTACACTCAAACTCGATAGATCAAGAGGCCGGGTGCAAGAGTTGCCCCATCGTTAGTCGCCGTCTTGCAACCTGTGAACTTGAGCTTGGGATCTCATGTATTGACTCCTATGAGCTTGGCCTCCCATGTCTTGTTAGGTGCCTCCAGTCGTGTCCACTGCCATTATCCCAAGCAGTGTGGACACAACCAATCTCCGTCAGGAACCTTCTCAAGAGGTGGTGTCAAGCATCTCATATGCCAACCCCTTGAGCATCGATCACACACCAGCATGGTGGCTGCTCCTTTGACAGACCCATAGAGCATGCACCTCAAACCTGCAGGTACCACTGCCAAGTTTGGGTCAACTCTGTCATCGACATTGGGAAGGTGACATGGCACACAATTACGCACATAGTCCTTCCAAGTCATGCCATCCCGACCCTCCAAGATCAGGACCCCTGAGGGCAACACCTCTCGAACCCTCAGAATAACATGCCCTGTAGTAACATCCAGAGTCGTAGGAGCAGTCTGCTACAAATAAACATAGTCACCAGGGCTAAACCTCCGAACCCCAGGACGATATCCTCCACCACGTATAGTGGCATACCTCAACGTATCACGGTGCTGCGCAATGGCAAGGTTCTCAAAAGCCATGGGCATGACTTTCTTGAACAACTCTGCACGCTGATCACATGCACATACCTACACGTCCGGATCGTCAAGGTTAAGGACTTGAGCAGTGTCCCTACGAATGGCTACAGGCAAATCCGGCTCTCGGCCAAAGAGAAGGAAATATGGTGAGAAGGAGGCAAGTGATGTTTGTTTGCTGAACCTGTAGCCCATGGCTAACCAAGGAACCTGAAGATCCCAATCTCCTAGGTGTCCCTTCTGCAAACCATACTTGCGCAAACCCCTCTTCACCGTCTGAACAACTCTCTCTGCCAAGCCATCGGCCTCAGGATGATCCCGAGAAGTGGTGCGGTGGTCTATCAAGGCTTTATCACACAAATCCTGAAACTCCCCCAAGAACTCTCTCCCTTGGTCCGTGAGTACCTCAGCTGGAGCACCAAATCGGCTAAGCACACGATCCAAGAATGCATATGCAGCCCCCTCACTAGCCTTGTCAGGCAATGGAACCAACTCAATCTACTTGGAGAAGTGCTCCACCATCACCAACACATATCTGTGGTGGCGCATAGTCAGTGGCAACGGTCCTGCGAAGTCAAGACTCCACTTGTAGCCCAATCCCATGATTGGTAAAGGATGCAATTGTGGTGTAGGGGTGTTGAATGAAGCACACACCCTGTCACACACCATGCACCTAGCCACGAACTGTTGCACCTCTGTATGCATACCACGCCACTAATATTGCCCCTGCAGTAAACTGTGAGTGCGTCGCACTCCAAAATGCCCCAACTTCTCATGAGCATGCCGCACTAACCGTGCACGCTGTGTGGGGTGAGGCACAATCCTCACCCGACCATCCTCCCACACTCGAAGTAGGTGTATCCTCTCCCACTTGAACCTCTTGGCTCGTTGCAGGATCCGATCCCTCTCCCTGGCAGTCATAGTGGTTGTCGTGTCTCTCGTGTGGAGGTAGTCCAACACAGCCGAATCCTCATGTATATCTATAGCACCACCTGGCTCATCACTAGCCTCAGGGTCCTCAGACACTCCGTCTACAGTCATCCCTGTTGTAGGTCCAACCTGACCTCCCGATGCCAAGATACACAAAAATGCAGATGCGTGCCATCCCGGCACCATCTCCTCGTCCGTCTCACCATGCCACCGAGCTCCAGTGTCATCCTGCTGGCTCATGCATGGATTGCGACTCAATCCATCCGCATCCCGATTGACCAAACCCGGTCGATGCACAACCTGAAAGTCACACTCCTGGAGTATGAGTGCCCACCGTGCAAGCTTCCCCGTAAGCTTGTCTGACTCCATCAACCACTTGAGTGGCTGGTGATCTGTGACAAGGGTGAAAAGATTGTCGTATAGATAGCACCTGAAGTGTGCCACGGCCCACACTGCAGCTAAGCACTCTCCCTCATATGAGCTGTACTTAGCCTCTGCAGCGTTGTTGGAGCGGCTAGCATAAGCTACTACGAACTCTCTTCCCTCATCATCCACCTGTGTGAGCACCGCTCCAAGCCCCAACATGCTCCAATCCGTATGCAGCTGAAAAGGACGCCCCCTGATAGGTCGTCTCAGGATAGGCGTCGAGATCAACCTCGCCTTGAGCTCTTGAAAAGCTCGTTCCTGCTCATCTTCCCACTGCCACTCCTGGTCTACCTTGGTCAGCTTGGTTAGAGCCTTTGCAATGGTACTAAATCCCTTGACAAACCGTCTATAATAGTTTGCCAACCCCATGAAAGCTCGAACTCGGCTCACATCCGTGGGGCGTGGAATTTGTGCAATGGCCTCTTGTGGCTAAAGCATACTCTCCACTAGAGAGCTCCACCAAACCTGCCTCCCAGAGATCTTGAGTCCTCATCTGAATCAAAAACCTCTCCATGTCACTGTATCTATAGGGTCTCCGAAAGATTGGCGTGTCAGTGGCCAACTCAATACGGCTCTCTTGACCCTTCAGTGCTCCCAAGTCCTTCAAACTGAAGGCAAAGCAATTCCTGTAAGCCCTCAGGAACCACTGTATACGTCGTCTCTCTCCTCCGGTGACAATGGGTCCAATGTCAGGCTCCCAATTGTCCTCCATAAACTGCAACCTTAAGTCCAGTGGGCTTAGAGGTAGAGGACGCGTCCAGTGGTTGCTATGTTGCAACCTCTTGAGCAATACTCCCTACCTGCTCAGTCAGTGACAAGGCCTCATCCTGCCCCATCATCTCATCCTCAAGGACTTCCTCCACCCGAGAAAAATCCCCAACCTCATCTTTCACCGCCACCTTGGCTGCCAACTCCCTTTGAACCTCGAGCACCTCCCACGTGTGCCATGGATGCCTGCACCCCATGGTCCTCACATGCTCGCCCCCACTCACTGCCTGTACCGTCTCGGTAGGCAGAGAGACCATCGAGGGAAGTGTACTCCGCACTCTACGTCGCTCAGCCATAGCCAAGCTGATAATCTAGGTCAAGCAATTGAGATCCATTGTTTGCCCCAACACCTGACGACATGATGCCTCAGAAAGAGACGACACCGCCGTGGTACCAGTGGGAAAACCCATTGCCCGCTCACACTCGTCAGCATTAGGCTCTACTAATTGCTGCAACTGAGCATCCCACAGGAGGCCAGGTCCACTATCCCGGAAAGCATGTGATCCTGGGAAGCTGAGCAGTGTAGGTAATGCTGCTCGTGGTTGACCCACCTTGTTGACCACTGCCAAAGGCGAACGGTCATCGTGTCTAACACGCTGAGACTGCCTCCCTGTGTCCAGAATGCTATCCACTGTGAGATGTGCTGGCCGCTGCACCCCATCAAATGCACGCTTGAGCAGTGCGGGTGGCATCAAATTAGTCCACCATAGCCGTGGACGATGAGCCCATGACCCCACTGTAGCTGCATCTAGCAACACTGCTGACCCAAGCCACGACCGGACTTGATGCACACTGGCCATCACCCTGGCCCGAGAATCGCCCATCAGTGGCACATTCTCCAAGATGTATGCTGGAGATACAGCTTGATGAATCTGCAAGTGGGGCAAAACCCGCACCATCTCCCAAAACAGACCTGACATTGAGTCTCGCAATCCATTGTCATGCCCGGCTGATGAATGCCCTTGGCAGGGCCAACCTGCCACTACCAGATCAATGGAGCCAACCCGCTCCAAATCCTGCGCCCCCAGCAACGAAATGTCTGCTGGCAAGGCCTGTTGATATCCACGAACTGCAGACACCGGCAACAATTCAGGGTACCGCTGCACCAACTGAGCAACATGGCGAAGTGAAATGCGTCGTGTTGTCTCATCCCTCTCCACATACAGGTAACACCGAACTCGTACACTTGCCTGTAACACAGCAGCCAATCCGGTGCTGATCCCGCCAAACTAGTCCAGAAGACAAATGTCTTCATCCGGATACTACCACACAATAGGTGTGGTGTCCAATGGAGACAACTGAGGTGGTCCTGGTGCAATCCCCGCACTCTCCTCCTCTCCTGACGGTACAAAAGCCTCCACCCAGGCTTGTTGCACCCGTCGATCAGTATCCCGCTACAAATCCTTGTTCGTGCCCCACAATGGAGTCTGAGCAACCATGGTAGGCAACTCCGCCATACCATACATGTTCTCCTACTCTCCAAGAGGTGGCACATCCTCTGAATGAGCGTTGCCCTCAAGCAACTCTCCAGGTCAATTCACTACCGCTGTGAATGCTGATAGTATCGGCATCTTGCCTCGTTGGGCAACCGCAACTCCTCCTATGAACGTCACAGGGAGCTGCACACGCCGGCCCTCCCCTGACTGCCATCCAGGCCTATAGGAAGCTGACTCCTCCCAAAAATCTAGGGTGAAGCCCATGGGGTACAACACTGCCCCACCAACTAGGACATCGTACGAGACCGCGTCTGTCACAATGGCCTTGGTTCGCATTACTGAGCCATCTGTAGGGTGATCCGGCCGTAGTCTGATAGCCAATTCACGCCGTGTCATGCCCTGAGCCTGCTCCGATCCTCCCAAAGCCGTCTGTATCTGGAAAGGACAAGGCTCCATATCTGCCTCCGTGAGGCCCAAGCCTGCAATATCAGCTCTGCCTAACATCAATGGCTGAGCTCCCGAGTCCAACAAGACCCGCAGTGGCCGGTACCTCTTGCCTTTCGGTCCACTCAAACAGAAAATGCCATCCTGGTTGCCAGGTGTAACCATGGCGCGCTCAATGGCTGGACTAGCTGGCAGCTCCATCAACCTGGCAGCTACAGCTTGCCATGGCGCCACCGTGGCAGTCTGCACCCTCAAATCCGAGGATCCCTCCGGCACTACACCTCCCACTATCTCCGCAGAAGATGAAGTAACCTCCCCACTCTCACAGAGTGTAGCTGCCAGCCTGAACACCTCAGCTGGTCTAACCCCCGGCGTCGCAATCATGGTAGCCGAGAACAATGGAGCCTGGTACACAGATGTGGCCGCTCCTAGCAGCACACTAGCTGCCGTAGCCTTGGCAATACTAGGTAGTGGTGCTACCCGTGTAGCTCTCCCCAATGGCATAGTAACCTCCACCTCGGTAACAGTCGGGCGAGAACTAGGTGCCATGGATGGCGTCGACACTGTCTCCGCCAATGTGAATGACTGAGGAAGCCTAGTCTGACGACTTGCCTCCCCATGCTATGGATCCAACTCCACCTCTGCACCTCGTGGCTCAGGAACTCGTGCTGCTCCTCGAGTCACGGCTGCAGCAAACTCCACCTGCACTAGTGGTAGTGCTGCTCCACACATGAATCCCATGCCTCCCATATCTCCTCCCTCAGGAGTAGGAGGTGGACCATCCGGCCTTAGAGCCGGTACCACCTGAGCTGTAGCCATGGCAGCGAGCCTCTGCTCTAGCTGCTGAAGCCGGTTGGCCATGCCTTGGTCAACACCCTGACCTCCGCGTCCTTGGCCATGTTGAGCTTGCCCTTGGCCTGCACCTCGTGGTTGGCCACCTCGTCCTCTCTGGGCTGCTCCACCTCGCCCCCGGCCACCATTGTTTCCTTGGAACTGGCCTGGGCGCAACTCAGGATGCAAACCATAACACTGGGCCTCTCCATGCCCGTGCTTGCCACAATGCCCACACTGCAACTGTGCAGGCTGTGCATGTGCCGGCCCTTTGCCTCCCTCTGGGCAATCCTTCTTGACATGGGGTCCTCCACATGTCCAGCACACCACATCCGCCCGTTGTTGGCCAGCAAATGAAAGGAGAGACCCCTGCATCTGAGGTCCTCTCTGCCCTTCCCTGAGCTTCACCTGAGCCCCCTTGTTGCCTTGAGCACGTTGAGGTAGTGGTTGGCTAGGAGCACCACTACCCCGTGGCGTCTCCTTAGCAAATCGCACCATGACCACTCGTTCCTCCACCATGTTGAGCTCTATCCGCTCTGCCAGCAAAAACACATTTGCTAAGGTGGGTTGGGCCGCTTGTAGGAGAGTTGCATCCCGCACCCTTCTCCTCAGCTCTTTGTCCAATATCCCATACCAGAATTACACTGCCTGAGCTTCTGTAACCCCTTGGGTTACATTTATCAAGCGCCTCATGCGAGTGAAAGCCTCCCTCAAGCTCTCGGTCGGCTTCCGTTGGAACTCTTGCAAGCTCCGCAACTTCTCTGTCCTCACCCTTTGGTAGTTCCCTCTCAACTCTTCGAAGAACTCCACAACAGGGTTGAAGGCAGGCACGGGTACTAGTGCTGGTGCGGTAGTGGCTTGGGTGGACGTCGTAGCTACTGTACCACCAGTCCCACTAGTCCCACTGCTACTTGCTGAAGCTGCCGGTGCAGCGGCAGGTGTAGCCACTGCCCTCGTGGCTCTAGTGCCCCTAGTGATGGAGACATAATCGGGTGACCAGTACATTGTCCACTCCTCGATCTCAACCTCATGCCCCCGCCTGAACTCATGGTAATCATCCATAGGCGGCCCCTCAAGGTGCTGAAACAACCCCTTCCATGCCATGAAAGGCGTAAATAGTTGTGGAGTGCGCATTTGCTGCAAATCACACCAACTATCAAACTCTTGGATAAAATCATCCAACTCGATGGTGCCCACCGCCCTAGAGTACCTTCGTGGCCCCTTGGTAGCTCCATACATCTCCTCCATTGTGTCCCACAACAATGGCAAAGAAACAACTTGCACCGCCGGTATGAGTCCTCCTGATTCACAATCCGAATCAGAACCTTCCGTAGAAGACACATGAGGTGAAGGTGGCCTAAACCGCACACCTCGTCTTGTGTACCCACTAGTATTGCTAGTGCTCGAACCGGCACTGTCCCCAGCAACTAGTGGCACCTCCGTGTTGACACTCAACCGATCATGAACATGTCCCTAACCCCCTCTCCACAAGGTAACCGGGTAGAGAACCTGTTGCGGCTTATGGTTTGGAATACTAAGTTCCTAACATAGCCTACACCTGTACCTACATCCACCGCAAGTACTCCTATGGTTGGCTGGTCATCACCTCCAACCTCACCACAGGAGAAACAATGATGGTCTGGCTGGTCATCACCCCAGCCTCACCATCGACAGCATGCTCTAGGACTGGCCGGTGATCAAATCCGGACCAATCACCTATAAAAAACAAGCGCCCACACAAAACTAGCATGGCACACAGTCAAGCATGCAGGTATGGAGGGGATCCAAACACAAGAAATCAGAACGACAACTCCCCCACACCAAAAACAACTCCACGGTGTGGCTCTTGCAAGGACACCCCAGCCCAAACCCGGACTGACTCTTGCCTCCACCTACGGAAAGGTCTTGGCCTAATGAGAGGGTGGAAACTACGAGGAAGAGAAGCTAAAGCAATGCCTAACCCCAGCATGCCCTCATCCCAACACTCTTCCTCTCCTCTCTTCCCTCACTTGCATGACCATGGGAATATCATGAAGATACTCCTCAAACCGCCCTCCACGAGCTTCAAAATTCGGCCTTCAAGACCACATACCAGTCCTTAGGCAGTCCACCAGTGCCTCCACAAGTCAGCACATGCCATCCACAGCTCAACACGGGTCACCACAGACCAGCAGAGGCCCACACAGCTCACAGGCCACAGCCTGTCACAGCCCTACACAGGTCACAGGGTCACAGCCCCACAGGCCGCAGCCTGTCACAGCCCATCACAACCCCAAAGGCCACAGGCACAGCCTGTCACAGCCCTACAAAGGTCACAGGGTCACAGCCCCAAAGGCCACAGCCTATCACAGCCCCTCACAGCCCCATAGGCCCACAGGCACAGCCTGTCACAGCCCGACACAGGTCACAGGGGTCACAGCCCCAAAGGCCACAGCCCCTCACAGCCCGTCACAGCCCCACAGGCCACTAGGCACAGCCTGTCACAGCCCCTCACAGCCCCTCACAGCTCGCCACAGCCTGTCACAGCCTGTCACAGCTTGCCACAGCCCATCACAGCCCATCACAGCCTGTCATAGCCCCACAGGGCACAGGGCACAGCCTGTCAAGCCCCTCACAGCCCGTCACAACCCCACAGGCCACTGGGCACAGCCTGTCACAGCCCGCCACAACCTGTCACAGCCCCTCATAGCCCGTCACAGCCCCAAAGGCCCGTGACAGCCCCGAAGGCCACTGGCGCAGCCCGTGACAGCCCCAAAAGGCCACCGGCACAGCCCCTCACAGCCCATCACAACCCCCAAGGCCACCGGCGCAGCCCGTCACAGGCCCTCACAGCCCATCACAGCCCCGAAGGCCACTGGCACAGGCCCTCACAGGCCTTCACAGCCTGTCACAGCCCCATCCATGGCCGCTCAGGCAGTTTAGCCATTTCTCCAAGGGGTTTAGCCACGCCAAGCTAGGGTTTGTGTCTCTTGGACTCTAGGCTTCTTTCCACCGAGCTATGGCGGCTGTGAGGAAATCAGCAAGGTATTCTTGCTCTTTCGGCTCCCACACACCACCATAGTAGCCCTAAGCCATGAGGTGGTTGCCACAAACCAAGCCTTCTTTCTCACTTAGCCTCCCCAAACACGCCACTAAACTCAATGGCAAACAACCAAGCCTTACTGGTTTCCAGCCCTTGTGAGCACTCATTCAAGCGTTTCCCTTGGCTATAGCATCTGTCTTAGAGCCTATTCCAGCCCCCTACACCTGTCACTTCAAGAGCCATGCTCTATCTAGGCTTGAGGTTGAAACCCCAACTCAGAACACGCTCTACAAGTATCGGACTGTCACATAAGAGCAGATCAGCCCCTTACCTTCTCTTCTAGTTCTCTAAAGCTTGAAAACAAAAGCCCAATGGACTGTAGGCATGCTCCACACATGCCCCACTCTCACCACCAGAGAATCAGCCCCTTTGCTTTCTTTCTTGCACCCACCAACCTGAAAATACACGCTTCAGCGGGCTGGAAGCATGCTCCACACATGCCCTACAGGGAAACCAGCCCCTTCCTTCCTTTCTTGCACTCCCAAACCTGAAAGTACAAGCCTTCAACAGGCTGAAAGCATGCTCCACACATGCATTGCTCTCACATAAGGGAAGTCAGCCCTTCCTTCTTCCTTGCTTGCCCTCCAAGCTTGAAGATGGTATGAGCTGAATACATGCTCCACACATGCAACCTCTTCACACAAGAGGTATCAGCCACCTATCTTGGCTCCTTGGCTCCTTGATGCTCTCTAAGACAAGACTAAGCACTCCACAGCCTTTGCCAAGCTCCCGAAACCCTAAGGCTTACATTTCCAGCCACAAGACACTCCTTTTGTGGTGCAAGAGCTCTTCTTCCAAGCTCTGAAACCCTAGGTGCACATTCCATGGCCTTGCCGCACCTCTTAGCTCCTGTTCCAGCCTTGCTCTTGCCATGACAAGAGCCCTCTCAATGCTGAAGCTCGAGATTGAAACCCACTCTCAACATACTCCACAAAGTGCACTGATTTGCCCCAAGCCAAATCAGCCATTTCGCTTGGTCTTGCAATCCTTCACACAATGAAAGCTCGCATTCCCAAGTCCAGTTCTCAGCTTTGCCACCAAAGCCAATATAACCTGCTCTTGACTGGTCCTCTTCCCAATCGTGCTTGCTCATGCATGTACACAATCTGAAACCATCAAGGTGCTCTGGAATTACCTGCAGTATGGTGCTTTCATCTCTGAAGCTGAAGATCGAATGCCAAGGTTTACCACCTCGTAACCCACATCACCTCCGCTTCTAACAACCAAGAGCTCCACGGTGCTCCTTGCATAACAACCTGGTTTCTCTCATTCTCAAGCAAAAACCACAAGTGCTACAACTAACTCGTATCTGGCACTCATAGATACGAGCTGATCTTTCTCGAGTGATAAAGAAGAAGAATACAAGCACAAGCTCATGCGAGCTCACAAAGCTGAAGCATAAACTCATGCATATATAACCTCATCACTCAAATACAAGTCAAGCCAAGTGCACCCCACGCCATGGGGAATCCACACTACGGCGCCATAGCTAGGCGCGGTGAGGCTCAACTCGAGAAAGAAGAGCCTCCCACGCTTGCCGTGAAGATAACCACTCCAGGGCCTAAATCTGCCTTGATCCCTGGATTGACACTTGGGCCAATCCCAAATGTCAATATGTAAAAGCTAGCTATTTCCTAGCTAGTTTCACACTAATGGTAAAATAACTTGACATATGAGCAAAGCCTTGATGTCAACTAAGATTCTAAAACTTATATCCTTCTTTCTACAAAGCCAACTCCACAAAGAGGTTGCAGCAAGGAGCGGGAACGCGTGCCATTTGTTACAGAACCTTAAGATCATGTCCAGATCCTTCTGGCTCTGGGGCAGTACAAAAAGAAAAGGGCTTCTATCCCATGTTTAACAGTACGTTAGCGAGAGTGGAAATATCATAGCCGTGCTCAAACTTTGCATCGTAGGGCAGCAGAACTGGAACTCACATGTGGAATGAGAGATTGTGGAGAGTGTTCGATTGAGTATCACGCTGATTCTCCGGAAGGAGAGATAAAGTAGCGGGTGAACCTAAGATGCAAGAATAAGGGTTATGAGAACATTGGCTAATCATGTGATGACTATCATGCTGCAACTCAGGAAGGAAGGTCATTGGAACGCAAGTGAAAGCAGGAACTGACCTTGTCCAGCTGCACTTCTACTAACTATGGTCCAGTATAAGGAGTCATATGGCCTCATGTGTCCTTCATCTTTGAAGGTATGTAATGAACAACCAAATGAACAACTGAATCGGGGTGTGCTATATTTCTTTCTCAATATTTACTACTGCTCTTTATGTTGCTAGAAATCTCATGGACCTGTATATGAGAGGGTGATATGTGGCCGATGTGTTAGAAAAGCAACTGCGGAAATGGGTGGGAAGTACTGCGGCCAGACCACGACGCCCCCTATCTCTGCAGGGAAGAACATCTCGATTGGGTTTCCAAGCAGGCGGGCTTACCTAATATATTTCATGTTAATGTTAAGAGTAGTTTTATACTACTCAATGGCTTTTTGAATGGACATTGTCAATTTTTCTACATCTTCAATGAGAGAGAAACTGAAGCAAGATGTTGATCCCTGGCAAAGTTGAAGGCGAACTGCAGATATATGTGGCGCAAGACACCATAAAAAATGGTGGGAACATGCCTGTAGCTTAACAGGATACACTAGCTGACTTTCTACTATCTCCACCACGGACCCCATGCTCAGACGAGTTGCAGGTATGAGCATTGCATGCATGCATATTTCTTTCTACCTCTGATCGATTCAATTGTGTCATCATTCATTAACTGTGTCAGCTGTATCATGTCATCATTCCTGCAAAATTACAGTCAGTCATGGTGCTCAGTAGTTACTAATCAACACTTAAAGGGCAGGATGGCTCCTGAAGTCTGAATACAACGACATATAGATCTGCCGGTTTCTTTGCCAAAATGGTACAACACCACAAAATTTCTCTAGGGCAGGGACGGCAAGTACCTAGACCATGCATAAGAGTAAGAGGTATTTAATATGGGGTCTACAGGAGGGTGTACCTGGAACAAGTGCAACCTGGTTAACATGGGTTATGGGGAGATGTTCATCTGACTATGGGCGTTTCGTTCAGCTGGCAGAGGAAGTAAGTTGGACAATTAATGTACTTGGTCCAAAAAATCTTCCACATAAGCAAGAAACGGAGTGAGTTATATCAGTAGACTTGATTGTTGTCGCCGTCCACCATAGATCCTGCCGAGTTCGGTAAAGCAACTAGAGATCAAGAAGTGATGAAACTCTTTCCCTATGGTTGTAACATTAATGGTGCTGCTTTTGCTTCAATTTGCTGGAACGTTTGTGATAAAAGCAGCGCTTATTCATGTTTGGCATATATATAGGTGGTAAACAAACAAGGGGTGATGTTTGTCAGCAGTGTTGGAAATAATGGACCATCATTGACCAGGGGGCACAACCTCCAGCATCTTGGGCATAGGGGCCTATGTGTCCCCTGCAGTGGCAACAGCCGCTCACTCGATGGTAGTTTTAGTTTATTTAGAATATCTCAGATCCCTTAAGATCCAGGTCACTTTAAGATCCATCAATTTACATATAGATGAAAAATTAAAAAATTAAAAAATAATTGAGTTGCAAATTAAGAATTATTTTTGGTTTTAAAATCATTTAATTTCAATAAGTCTTTATCGTATTGATATTATCAATCTTTAGAAGTTAGTACAATTATATTATATATTATAAATACATTTTATTGTTGATTTGTTGTCTTCTTCTTGAAATTATTGTATATCATTGAAAAAATATTGGAATTAATATATATATATATATTCTCATATTTATCAATTTCTAATTCTTCTTTAATTTGTTATATATCTATATGTAAATGAATGCAGGTGTTTATTTTAATTTAGATATATAATTATTAAATGATTTTCTTCAGTCTAGTAATATCCAACCTCTAGGTGTTTTCAGATCTTAATCCCTTCAGGTCCTTTAGATCCATCTATACCATTTCACATCTACTAACAATAGTATTGTAAAATCAATTTTTTTTTATTTCATATACTCTTAAGGTTTTTATTATTATTTAACATGTATTTATTTATATAATATCATTTATAATTTACAGTTCTAACTCATGATGATCTATATTCATCGACACAAACGAACTTGTACAAAAAAATAAATCAAGCAGTATGTCGTTTTCAATATCCATTACCTCCCATGATTTTATAACCTTTTCAATGACAATGATACAAGATGATATGCAAAAATAACAAACGATATATTTGATACACTAAATAAAATGGATGTTAATAGAAATATTTCATTCAACAAATTTATCAGATTATTTAATTTAGAAATGGACACATATATAAAAATTTACGAAGTCGACTGAAAAAACCAACAATAGTTTAGCTGCAACCCAAGGCAGGCCCCCCCCCGACCACACTGTATCCTCATGGCTTCTACCATGTTCTTGCCGATCACCCCATCCAAGCACTTGCACTGCCAGACTCTGTCCAGACATACTGCTAGTGCATGGGTTGCCCATAAATGCACCACCACCTGACACCCCTTCCCTTAACCTCACCATACACTTTATTGAATTCACATATTGTAATGACCGTTACCCCTGCTCTTCCATACTAGAAAAATGCCAGAAATATGCCCCGCTCATCCTTGCACTCCGCCGACACGGCTAGTCCACTGGCCCCTTGACCGTCGTTACCGCCGGCACTAGATGAGGCATCCACAATGCTCGTATCTCCGATTTCCACAAAAACTTCAAAATCCCTATTTCCCCCATAGACAAATGCTTCAAAGCCATCGACTTGACGGCGATCCGCTCCCTCACTGTTATCAACACCAACAAAAGACAGCTTAAATCCAGCCTCTCCACGGCCCCTTAGATACCACGAGGTTCCCTTGGGGTACCCACCATCTTCCCATTGTTACTGCGTGCCCTTTGGGCACCCTCTAGTTTTATAGGGCCCACCCCCGAAACGGGGCAGTAGCCGCAAAGTGAAGTGGCTCTTAGTTACGCCGGCTTCGGCCGGAGTCATCTCTCTATAGCTGCAACATTTAATTTGAATACCAGGAAAACAATTCATATTATTGCGGTCTTTATAAACCTCCAACACTATAATTTACTATTTTCTTGTAATCTCTCAAAAAGCTCATTGATAATATCCCACATACAATAATAATATGAGATTTTAATGTATATCTTTTACAAAATAATACCGTAACAACAAATCAATTGTAAAAATTCATGTTTTTTTTTCACATATATCATCATCAGTGTTTTTTTTAAGAAATTTGGAAAATAGCACGAGTGGCTACAGAGTTTTGCAGAAAAAACGATACATTCCGTTCATCCACTGAAATTCATCCACCTCTATACCATAATCCATTTATATCATCCATATTTGGTGGATTCATCCATAATTTATTTTTTATTTGGAGAAATTTGGCGATTCATCCACGAAAAAACAAGGGATTTGTGACAGAATATTCCATTTTATTTTTTGAGGTCGAAATCTGGCGAAAATTCGCTAATAGAAAAAACGCTGATCATCATAGTACTCTAATAGGTAGTCACCATAAGGAGGAGCCATTACGCGACGAGCCGCTTGTTTTAAAAAACATCATTGACCGAGGTGGTTGTGGAATTTTTAAATTTTAAATAATATATTAAAGAAGAGACAAAGCCTGGAACTTTATTAAGAAATGAGAGGTAAAAAAATTAAACCCCACAAAGCCATACTAAAGGCATGATATACAGAAACTCATGTGAGGGCATCGCTGCCTCGAGAACAAACCGCCTATTACGTTGAGGTTGATAGAGATTGATTTGAACACATCTTCTTTTTTATCTTTTCAAATATTATAACCTTTGAAATCTAAACCTGGTAATTTTTCGTGTATCTGATTGATTAGGTGTCTCCAACAAGTAGTTGAATATTGATGCATGTCACATTTAAAAGATGTGGATCACAAATCAGAACTTCATCCATCAAATTTATTGAGTATATGTGACATTTATACCATAAAATATGACCAAATGATATTAATGTTCAGACCAGACTTCCATATCTATCAAGGAAACAAGATACAATAAACTATCTTGTATGCTCATCTTGAATGGAACTTTAACGTGTTTGCACTGAAGCTCCATATTGAAATGTAAAATAAACCTCTCTTTCATAAAGTAATTTAAATGTCATTCAATTTTTCTATTTATGCAATAAAATACTATTGAGGTAGGGGATACTTAAACGTAATGTTTCTTATTCTGATAAAATCATTAAGTGTTAAATAACAACCTCTCTTATCTTTCTATATGAAAATTATGGAAAAAAAAACAATTGTTTGCAATAATATTCTTTTTTCTTTTTTCTTTTTTCTCAAACAGGGAGGTGAGGCCCTGGATACCAACTTTATTTGGGGGAAAAAGTTAAAACCCTGGACTCGCGACTCGCCCACCATAAGGCACACAGATTATTATTTTTATTTTTATAGAAACGGAGTGGTCCTGATTTTTATTTTATTTTTTATTTTAAAGAGAAGAGGGCTTAGCCTCAAAGCTTTATTTGAATTATTGAAGGGAAAAAAATTAAAACCCTTTTATGTCCGAAGGCTGTCATAAGGCTTAACACACGACAGGGCGTGACGGATATCCCGATGAACTTTAACTGTACTGCAGAACCTTCCTGCAGGACCGATTACCGAAACCGATGACTAAAACTAGTTTCGAGAGAGCAGAAATAACGTGGGACAAGCCCAATGCTTGTAGCCTTGAAGAGGCTCTGGTGCTACTTAGTGCATAGTAGTAAGCATGGGGGACCAATCTGTCCATGATGAAGATTTCCTTTGCAAAGAACCATTGTAGAGAGCAAAGAAAATCTAAGTGCAGAAGTGGAGAGGAGGGGAGATCTATCTGTAGAGCAGCTTGGTCCTTTTGCCCGTCTTCACATGCTTCCAGTTGATATCCTTATCGAACTCAGGAGAAGCGGAAGAGGAGGGCCCTGTGGTGTTGCCATTGAGGGGGGATTTCACCAGGCCAGACACAACCTCCCGCTCCCGTGCATGTGCAGATGACGTCGTTTCTGCCCCAAGTGCCCCTGAAGGGACTGATGAGGGTATGCTGCCGCTCTGGGTGTTTGACGATGCCTGCATGCACTTTTTCCCAAGCCAGTTTAGCTGCTATGGTAAGATCAAAAAATATGTTTGTGATTGTAGCAGTGGCCGTGGAATTGACATTGTCCAAGGACCAGGAACATCTAGCTTTCCATAGATGCCATAGAGTGTATCCCCTCAAGGCTTCATAAACTGGACAGTCATTTGCTATGGATTTGGTTGTCCTGTCATAGTTGAGAAGTATTGCCACCTGGTTGGAGGGGAACACTTCCCATGAAGTACTATAGAACGAGTCAATAAATGGCCATGACAGACGGGGTGCCTGACAATGAGTGAGGCAGTGTTCCAGTGTCTCGATGGTCCCTGATTGACAGCATGAGCAAAGCAGGGCCTCCGGGAAATTGAGAAATTGCTCGACCTTGAGCACCCTGTTTGCTACCTGCCAGAGGAAGGCGCTAATTTTTGCGGGCTTAGATTTTTCCAAATGAGTTTCCAGATGTCTCCCCAATTTTCGTCGTGGAAGTATTCATGCTGCCATCTTGCATTCCATTTGCCTGGAAGGGATTTGGCATTTGCAAGGGCCCTATATGCCTTCTTGGCCGAGTAGGAGAAGAATCCTAATTTGGTGTCCCCAAATTTCCACTGCCACTCTCCAGGGTCTATTTGCAGATCCTGGAGAGGCATGCCACCAATCCAGGCAAAGGAGGCAGAGAGAAGCCAAGGAAAAGGGGGTATTCCCACTGGGGCAGAAGGGTTGAAATCTTTGGCAGGGGAGGACCACAGGCAGATTCTTGCCGGCAAGGCATCTATGCTGCAGAGACTTTGGGTAGTGTTTGAGAAGAGTGTCAAGAACCCTGAAAAGGTATCTACTTTGAATGCATAGCCAGTTAATATATCATGTTGCACCTCTGTAATGTACATTATCAAGTAGGGTTTTCCAAAAGCCACAACCCAGTTATGAGGAGAATGCAGGGGCTGACCATTTCGCATGATCAGTTTCCAGGAGTCTAGGATATTTGTGACAATGGAGTCGATGCCGGATGCCAGCCTTCTTATACCCAGGGCCGCTTGAAGGGATTCAGTGGAGCTTTCCCATAGGTGGGCAATCTGAGAGTATCCTCTGGTTTCCCACTTTGCCCACCTCTTGGCCTGAGTGCGCTGCAAGGGGGATGGAGTAGCCTCATTGAGAAAGAGGTGTTGCCTCATTGTCTCTTGGAAAGATGTAGGTTCTGATTTGAGTAGGAAGGGTCTAAATTTATTCCATGCTTCCCAGATTGATACCCAAAGGGGTGAACCAATGGATTTGTTGTCTAAACCCTTGAGTTATCCACCTCATAGAGGGTCTCCATTGGGTGTGACTTAGTGGGGAGCTGAGTGAGATAGCCTGTCCGACCAGCAATTTCCACCAACCCCCCTCCGGCCCAAGGAACCTTGGTAACCATTTTCCCAAGAGTGCCAGGATTTGAGTTGCTGGATCTAGCACTCCCAGTCCTCCTTTTTTCTTTGGAAGGCAGATTTGCTTCCATGTGACCTGTGGCCTCTTGTTATGGGTGGTTGATTGGGCACCCCAAATGAAGTTCCGGATGCACTTCTTAACCTCTCCTAGAAATTCAGGGTCAGGTTACCAGATGGCTGCGAAATACCAGATCCCTGCCTGGAGGATCTGATTTGCAATGAGAGCCCTACTTGTTATGGTTAGAAAACGTGAGCCCCAGTATGCCAGCTGTCTTTTAAGAGCTGTCAGCGTAGGGCCCATTCTCTGCTTGTCAGTGAGGTTGATTCCGAAGGTGTGGCCCAAGAGAGTTGTGGGTTCATCCTCCTTCAGCCAGAACAGTCCAGAGTCATTTCCCCATGTGGGATACCGAGCCTATGGTGGATTTGGATATATCCCCAACCAGAAGGGCTTTGGTTTTAGACCAATTCACTCTGAAGCCGGAAACTTTGCAAAATTGCCCCAGTGTTTCTTCTGCAGCCTGAAGCGTAGATGGAGTGGCATCCAACAGCAAGCAGGTGTCGTCAACAAACATTGAGTCCTTTACTTGGATCGAGATTTGTGCCACGGGGTTCAGTATGTTCAACCCTTGAATGGACAAATTTCTATCAAACAGGTAACCCAGGGCGTCTGCTACGAAGAGGAACAGGAATGGTGCAAGTGGACAACCTTGTCTCACTGATCGGTGAAGCTGAAAGGGCTTGGAGAGATGACCGTTAACTGTTACCCTGCTGGTTGAGTGTTGCAGTAGGATCATGACCCAATTACGGAAGGTCTGGGGCATCCCCACCTTAGCCAGAATGTCAAGAAGAAAGCCCCAATCTACTTTATCGAATGCCTTTTCAAAATCCAATAACCAGAGTGCCAGAGCCTGTCCTGATGCCATTGCAAAGTAAGCTGCTTCATGAGCTAGCAGTACATTATCTAGGATGTATCTCCCCTTAATGAAACCCGTCTGACCCGTTCTAATCAGTGCGGGAAGGAGAGGCTGCAGACGGAGTGCCAGAGCCTTAGCTATTATTTTGTAGGTCACATTCAAAAGAGTGATTGGTCTATAGTTGTTAATGTCTGCGCTGTCTCCCTTTTTGAACAACAGAGTTATTACCCCTTGGGCCATAGGGGAAGGCATGATCCCGTCGGATTTAATCCTATTGGCCATAGAGCAGAAGTCCTGGGAAATGTGAGGTCACATTGCCTTGTAGAACTCCACTGGCATGCCGCCAATGCCCGGGGCCTTTTTGTTATTTATTTTGTCTAGGGCCTTCCCGAGCTCAAGAAGAGTAAAGTCAGCTTCCAGATCTTGAGACAGGTGAGGCTGAAGTTTACAGGGCACAGCCGAGAGCACTTCATCCAAATAATCACGATGATGGGGTTCCTTCGGATCCGCTTGGAAGAGTTTGGCAAAGTGATTGAACGATGTCTCACTCATATCTTAGGGTCGGAGGATTTAGTGCCCTGGTGAACCCTCTAGAGAGATCTTTTAAGTTTGACCTTCTCGAAGAAGTATTTAGACATCTTTTCTCCTTTTGCTAACCAGTTGATGCCCGCTTGCATACGCATTTTTTGCTCTTGCTTGAGCTGGAACATGTCAAGGTTTTGGCGGGCTTCCAGGTAGGTTTGGAAGGTATGGTCATCGCATGTGTTGTTTTCTATTTGTTTCTGACTTACATTCAGGCACTTTTTGAGGGCCAGAACGCGTTCCTTTTGGGCAGCTGATATATCTCTACTCATGTCCTGACTTGCCTTACATGCTGCTTGAAGCTTGAGGGTAAATTTGATAATAGGGCAAGATATGTCGTTGGCTGTCTGTTTCCATGCTAGTTCCAGGCCTAACTTGAAAGAGGGGATGAGGAGATGTGAAGTGTTGAGCTTATAGATACCTCTACCTCTCCTACTTTTACAGGGCATGGAGAGAGAGGCTGAAACAATGGCATGATCGAACCCATGAGCAATGGGTTCTTGCGGGTGACGGCTTGCTCCATTAGAGATTGAGAGTGAGATATATATTCTATCCAATGTGGCCATGCAGAGGTCCTGGAGGGTGCGGTTGTTTGTCCAAGTGAAGAAAGGGTTATTCCTTCCCGGGGGGCTAGGATTTGAGTCAATTTCCGAAAGGCTATGTGATTGGATGAGAGAGAGCCAAGAGACCTCCTCATCAAGGTTAAGATGATGAGATGCCAAACCTCGTCTATCTTGGTTGTTGTCTACCATATTGAAATCTCCTGCCAGAATCCTGGAGTGGGCTACTGGTTGCGAGGACATTTTATGGTTGATGAGAGCCCAGAGTTCAGCATGTTCTACGTAGGAGTTCGGAGCGTAAATGTTAACAAAGCCAAGAGGGTCAGGTTGGCTGGGAAGTTTGAGAGAGCAAAACTGGACTCGACCTGGCTCCCAAACTTCCTCCCTGATGATGAACTGAAATAAGGAGGGTGCCAGGAGGATGGCAGTACCCCCCCTTGAGCCGACACGGGAAGGTTTCCAGAGGGCAGCAGATGCTGGCCAGAGTTGGTCAGAGAGGTTAGAGATTTTTGCTGGCAGAGCTTGTGTTCTTGGATGAACACGATAGTCTCCGTTCGTTGGAGAGGTGCCAACCAGGTGCGTAGCTTGATTTTTTTGTGTTTTCCTGGTCAGAGCCAATCCCCCTAATGTTCCACGAGTGAATACTAACCTGCATCTTGAGGTATAGACAGGCTGAGAGGGAATTTCTCAATTGATGGCCTGGTGTGAGAGTATTGGAACTTAGTTCTTTTGTCGGAGGGAAGAGGGGATGAGACCCATTTGTAGTTGACAGGTGCTACTGGTGTGGGGTTACTAAGCTGTATGAACAGGACTTGGGTGAAAGGGTTGAGCGGTTGGTGATGGTGGCAGTCGTTGGGAAGGGTCAAGAAACGAGCCGAGGATATTGAGTCTGTATAGATTTTCGTGGGTGCCTCCGTGAGTTGGAGGAAGAACTCGGAAAGGAGGATAAGGCCAAGGGAAGTTGGCGTTTCTGGAGATAGGGTACCAACAGACATTTCTAAAGCTAAGTCGACGAGATTGACAGGGACCGCTATAGATGGTAAGACTTTGCTTGTTGAGCTGGCATCAGATTTAAGACACACAATTTTACACCTATTTTGCCAGGTAGAGAAGGGAGAGAACACCAAGAAGGGAATGGGGTGAAGGTAGAGGCTTACATGAAGAAGGGGTGACTGAGTGGGAAGGGGCGTGGGCGAGGGCAGTGAAAGCACATGCTGGACAGGGTTGCTTCTCAGCTGACGGGTGCTGCGATTCCGAGAGAGGAGATTTGTTAGGCTTGTCGTGGACATGTGTGCGCGAGCTGGGCTCCATTTACGCTTCTGGAGATAAGGGAGGGTCGGGGCCGATGGGGTTGTAAGAAGGCTGTTGCTGATCCGGGAGCCTTCGAAGCTCGATGGCCTCGTTCTGTTCACGAACCTCGGCTTCCGGCGTCGCGTGGAGGAGAGTGAATGAAGAATGGATGGTGTCTCTTGCTCGAATGGTTGCCAAGTTGGTGGTGGGGGGCTGGTCGAAGGGGGGGAGATGAATCCAGAGGCCCTTGCCTTGGGGGTGATTTCCGAGCAGCATTTTTTCCTCGATTAATGCTAGAATTTGGGTTGATGGAGTAAGATCCGAAACCAGGCCAGGATACTGTTCAACGTAGGCTCCCCAGGTGATGACTGTGTGGGCCTGCAGTGAATAGTTGGGTGAGTACTTCAGAATAATGGACTGAATTCTCTCCCTAAGAGTGGGGATGGGGTCCCCATCGATAGGGCAGGTAGCCATGAAGTATCTCACGTCCGCCGTTGTGATCCAGTGTGACTCCAGAGCGATCCCTTGTGGGGCAATGGCAAGGAGTGCTGGTTGTGGTGTCCTTTGAAAAATGAGGGGAGTGATGCATGTTGCCTTTGGTGCAGACCCATGTAACAATTGCGAGCAGCTCCTCAGGGCCAAACTTGGAAATGACCGGAGCGTTGCACAGTTCCTAGCAATAACAGGGTTGATTGCAATTGTAGTTTTTCCTTCCTTTGGTGTAGTCCCTGATGATATCTGCCTTGTGTGGAAGTGTGCCGGGGGTTTGCTAGAGCTAGCCTTCGGGATAGAGTTGTGGGCTTGATCGGATCTGGGGCGGGGTGGTGGGGCAACTCCAGCCATTTGTGGATTTGGTGCTAATTCAGTAGCCGCCGCTTCTGCCCTCATGGGGTCCACATGGTCTTTAAGCCTCTTTCCGGGGGGAGAGGAAGAAGATTGAGGTAGAAAGGAGTCCCAATTTCCTTGGTTGGGAAAGAGAGATCATTGAGTCTTTCTGCTTCTTTGTGGACTGCAGCTGCTGGGGCTGCCGCATCAGGGTCTTTTCGATTCGACTGGAATTGTTTTGATTTGAGATTGTGAGCCAGAGCATGTGCCTGAGAGCTGGGGGAGCCGTGCATGGAGGTTCTCTTGTGCTTAGCTTTTGGGCAGTTGACCCTCAGATGGCCGGTCTGGCCGCAAGTGTAGCAAGCGGAAGATGAAGTGTCTTCAGTGATTTTTACTGAGAAATAATTACCTTCCCTGTCAATTGGCAGACGAATAAATTCCGGCAGTATTGCATCAGCTGGCATTGAGACCACAATCTTTGCAAAACCCGTATCATGAATTTTCGATGCAATTGTTACTCCTCTCCACGCTGGATGTTTTTTGAGAGCCTTTGTGCACATCTCTGGATCAAAGATTGAGAGGCAGCCTAAGAAAACTCCAAAGTGATTGCCTATATCAGGTAGGCAGAAGAGATACTGATCCGGGATATATGGAAGAGCTAGCTAAAATCCTGGGGGCCCATACTATCCCGTTACGGTTGCCCAGTGCCGCTGACCAGGGGAAAATATTAACGTTGAATCCCAGGAGGTG
The DNA here is from genome assembly GCA_030704615.1 of Takakia lepidozioides. Lineage (NCBI taxonomy): Eukaryota > Viridiplantae > Streptophyta > Takakiopsida > Takakiales > Takakiaceae > Takakia > Takakia lepidozioides. The sequence continues at coordinate 62,527,067 of CM060731.1, forward strand.
TGGGTTCAATGAGAGGGCTCTATCCGCTGCTTCTTTTGTACCAAGCAGGATGGAATAGAAGCCTTTGCCCCTGGAGTGGCAAAACTGCTGCTTTATGTCCCCTGATCCCCCCAAGTGTTTGATTGCCCATTCTCTTGCTATATCCCTGTCCACTTTTTTTCCGGGGAAGTGCAGTAGCACTCCCAATCCCAGTATTTCGGTGACCATGTCATTGACGAAATCAAGGTCCACATCAACCAGTGGATCATTCTCGGACATTGCAAGCTGCAGAGCCGAGGGTGCTTCCGATCGCTCCGGCATGGTGTCTGCTGCCCCTTCCATGATTCCATTGAAGCTGCTTTCCACACTGTGAGAGTTGCCAATGAACAGGCCCTCCAGCCTCAATCCTCATTACCTCTGAAGATAGGCATGACCTGGAATCTTTGTGGATCACCAATCAAGATGTGTTAAGTTTTATTGAAAAGTGCCCCCCCAACAGCAACCCGCAATGCATGCTCATGGCCAAGATCCAGGACTTCTTTGCCAACCATCTACCATGCTATCTCATTGCCCCCTCCTCTGTCGTCACCTGGGGGTTGCACTGATGCAGTGGGCGAGTAATTTGGACTGGGAAGTGCGACGAGGAGGGATCGTGAAGGTGGAGCTGGGGAGGTCGCTCCACTGTCGATGCCAATTTGGTTTGCGCCTGGTGCGCCCCGTTCCCGAAGAGGGTTGTGATTTGCGAGAGACTGGAAGTCGAGTGTAGTTGTGTTGTCGGCCTTTAGCCGCTCCCATACGGCTACTGCTTGGGTAAGGGTCATGGAGAAGGATGGTGACAATACCAAGTTGACAGGGATTAGTACAAGAGGCAGATCTGCAAAAGGCAGATCTTCCAGCAGGCTTTGGGGACAGAAGAGAGATGATGTTGATTGAAGCTAACGGGGAGAGATGCAAGTCAGTGGTGTATTGAACGACAAGGAGCGTGAGGGAGAGGTGAGGTAGAGGAGACGATGAAAGAGAGGGAACAATGCTGAGGAGGGGTATCAAGAGCGCTTGAATGGGGTAGAGTTGCCGTAGCTTGCAGAGGTTGTCGGCTGCCTATTAGTGAGAGATGAATGAGGGAGGTTTGGGCCTGTGGGGGAGAGGGAATCCTGAGTGTACAGCTGCTTGGGCGGCTGGAGTTATGAAGGTGATAATAAGCAAGCTTTGATGAAAGCTTCAGAGGTGGTCGGGGTGGGATGAAGGGAGAAAGTTCATCCTCTCTTTGTGGGGCAAGAGAGTGGTGAGACAGAGGCGAACGCATGGAACCTTTCTTCTCACATTCATGCCCTCTTGCAATGTGAACTCTCTCCTTGCTTCTTGTTGTCCTGACAACATGAAGAATTCTCTCTCTCTCTCTCTCTCTCTCTCTCTCTCTCTCTACAACCTTTGCTATGGCTGGTCCTAGATATCTCTTAAGATAATTAGAAGGACATAACCTAGCCATCCCTAAGATGCAACATTTACCCTGAGCAGTACACTAATTAGGGTTAGTAATAACTCTTAGTGTATAACACTTTAAAATAGGGAGATGATGGCAAAGGGAAAATAGAGCCATGTGAAGCTGTCGGACTCGTTACTCTTTAGAGTTTTGAAGCTACATTGACCGTTGTTACGGGCAGCCTTGCTTTTATGAGCAGCAAAACTCAGAGCTATGGGATGAATTGGGTCCTGAAGTACAAGGAGCCGAGAGCAGGAAGTATCATTCACTCTTTGTCTTGCAATTGTCCTCTCCTGCACAAGTGGATACTCGTACCTCAAGGTCCTTACAGGATATGGCACGAATGTAGGTAGTACGTCGTGAGGTGCACTGTGTTTAGAAGCAGGTTGTGACGTATTGACAAGCATGGATGGCATGAATGAAAGGACGCTGTATGGGACAGGGTTCAGAACCGGGCTGAGACAAAGAGCATTCGTTTTAGAGTTTTGATATTTCTCTTATCTGAGAAAGGTAGGCGTCTGGGGGCAGTGTATTGAGAGCTTGAGGGATCAAAGATGCAGATTTCTCTTCGAAGAGACGATGGTGGGAAAGGATCCGTTGGGCTTCTCTCACCTTCACTCTCTCTCTCACCGCGAAACGCGGAGCTACATCGCGCCCCCCGGTCTCTCCCTGATTTTCTTAAAATCATAATATTGTAGACAAACAACTAAATTTGAATAATACCGATTTTTGACAATAATTGATCATCTAAATTGGTTGCGATCTACATCTACCTATGTATCAATGTCTGATATGTATATATATATATATATATATATATATGTTGACATTAAATTATCTTGCAAAAAACAATTTAGAAATTAGCTTTAACATGAAGAGGAGTACAAATGGACAATTCTCCGACTCTCGGACATCAAGTTCTTCTGCGAAAAATGAGTGCCCAGTTGGCAGGTTTCAGGTGTGCATTACCTACTTTGTTTAGTCATAATATCTAAGATAACATAATGGTAAGTGCAATTGAGCATCAATACATACGACATTAACATTAATGATGGTCAGTTGTGTTTAGCAATCAACATTCTAAGCGATCTAGGAGCAACTAACATATATCATGATCAAGATTAATTACTTTGGCAAGATTGTGGAAGATTTGAACAATCACACATTACTACTTCATTAACAATCAATCAATATTGATAGCATGCGCCATAGTTGATCTATATCGCTTAAATATGCATCAGGTTTGGTATGCAAAAATTTAACCTTAAGCATGAGTAGAAAATTCATCAAATTGATTTTTTCCAGAATGTAAACAGAATATAAACAACATAGAATTGTCATTGAATAAATTCTTAAGATCAGATATATTCATTCATATGTCATATGTCCAGAATTAAAATTAGAAGCCCCCATTCCCTTCTATTTTCCTTTGCCACCTTTGGATTTAGGCTCTTTGGTTTCCACTTCTTAAATGTGATTAAATGTACTTGTCTTAGTCTTAGTCCATTCGGCCCTTTCTTATTGGCCGCATAGGCTGTTGTTAATGTCCTTCACATGTTCTGTCCTTCGGAATATATTCTCTCTGTCCTATCCTGGGGTCCATCCTTCACCAAATCTGGTGTATTTGCTTTATTTCCCCTTTGGGGTTTAATTTTCCCCCCTCTATAGTAAAAATAAAATTTTGAGGTCCACTGTCCCCTCTTAAAAAACAAATGAATGGTACATGCGAGCCCTGCCCCTCATCATCTCAAAGTAAGGTTTATGTTCCAAATAATGGTGTTAGTCTTCCGGTCCTGTCAATTTCGGATCAATCTAAACCATACAATTGAGTCTATAGCCTTGAATCCATCCTAGTCAGTGTTCCAAACTAATTTTCATGCAAAGAATGCAAAGATTAAATTTGTTGTTATTACCCACATGTCACTCATTCTATAAAATGCCCATGTGTTGGTGTCACTGTGTCATTTACTACTATGACCCACTGCTACTGCCTATGCATTTTTTTAAACTTACGCGAACATCAAAATCGATGTATTCCATCCTTCCAGCAACATCAGTCCCGTGAAAAGCTGGTCCGTGACAAGCGGGGAGAAACCATTGCGTAGTCCCTGCCGGAGGGCACAACCGATAAATTAAAATGAAATCAATATTACTTCCAAAGGAAGGATGAAGATGTAAAGAAATTGGGGTGTTTATGTTTTTAAATACAATCATCGTATATAGTGGAAACGGTTTATTTGGTTTACCCTAGATTTAGCCTAGGGTTTCAGTACGTATGTTATTTTTATGGTTTTTTTTCTTCACTAACTCACAAATGGTGCATTGTTTTGGCACTATTATTATTTCAATAGATAATTAATATCGATTTTTTATCCAATTAATCTTTCCCTTTTATTTGATTACCAGCTCTACTCATGTAGTAAACATATATTGTGTAAAACATAAGATAGACTGTTAGTACTATTATTTAAACATGGTGTGTTATTTAATAATATGTATATGTATGAGTGAGTGAGAGAGAGAGAGAGAGAGAGAGAGCGAGCTGAAGCCGGTGTAACTTCGCCTCACGGCTACTGCTCCATTTCGGGGGTGGGCCCTATAATACGTATATCATATCCAATATCGACATCACACAAAATAGGCCCATAAGTACAAAACATGTTGCTACAATTACTCATGAGCAAATAACCTTGCTAATTTTTTAATATAAATATATTCTCTCAATCTATAGAGTTTAATTTAAAATAAAATAAATAGAGTCAAACATAAAAATACATACTACCCACTATTCAAAATAGAAGCACTAATATATTCAAGAAGGTGTCTTCTTCATTCTAGATTTCACTCGCGTTTTTTTTTTTTTTCCGTCTTGGTTTTGTGTGTGGCTGTCTGTGGCTTAGAGTTTTGAAACATTGAGCTTCTCTCGGTCCGTTTGTTATGGCATATCGTGGAGAGTCCTCAAGAAGACGTGGAAGAGGAGGCTCTTTCTTCAGAGGCAGAGGGCGAGGTCGCAACTGGAGTTTCCAGCATGGCTCCTCTGAGGATACGTCCTCCTCATTTCCTTCTTTGCTAGGCAGAGGCCCTGTCCAAGTTAACTCTTCGGCGCCCTGTCCAAGTTCGTTCTCCGCCTGGGCTTGTGGATATTGTTTCTTGGCCAGACTCGGCGGTCATGGTCGAGGAGGGAGACAAGGTCTGGCAGCTAAACATGGATACTATCAGGGGTCAAACCTCTAAGATGCAGAGTAGAGGAGTTCTACTGCATTTCCCTGGTAAATTGAAATATCGCAATTGGGTGCGAGAGTGGGTAATCGAGCATCTGGGGGGCGATGGACAGCTTAACCAACTTTTTTGCATGCCAATGGGCAGAGGATTGTTTGCTGTGATGTTTGAGTCTCAGGTAGCTACGGCCAAGGCGTTGGCCTTCAATCCACACATGTCTCGACACAAGGTGCACATATTTCCATGTTCCCAAGACTGGGGACATAAGAATGGAGTTACATGTCGCTCCCGCACCATTTCGCTCCCGTATCTTCCTTGCCAATATTTGGATTCACTCCCTGAGATCGGGGCTGGGTTTAGAGACTACTTAGGTTGTCTCAGTGTCTTTGATCCGGAAGCGAGTAACGCTATGGTGGCCGAGATGACAGGTTGGGGTCCTTTGTCGAACATCAGCCTCATTGGAGACACTGGAGCTCCTAAGATTGTGGTATTAATGCCTGAGTGGGCTGCAGTCCCAAAAGTGATCAAGTTGCCCTCCTGGTTTGCCCTTTCATCTCTGTGGCAGTGTTCGAGGAGCAACTTTATATGGTTTGCCAGGCCTGCAATGGTGTTGGGCATTTTAAGGCAGATTGCCTTGTGATTAAAAGGAAACAAGAGGCCAGTGAGGTGGAGACTGTTCCTATGGTTCCGATGGTTCAAGTGTCAATTCCTTCCCATTCTCTCTTAACATCTCCAAGGCTTCTCCCTCCTCCCCAATGCTCACCCTGGCTATCACGCATCTAGCTGTCTCTTCTTCTTCTCCTGAGGGTCAGGCAAAAAAGAAACTATGTACTCCCAACCTCTCTCCTGCACGGGCTAGAGTAGTTCGTAGAGATGGGAGTATGGTTTCCCCGGGGGCGGCTAAAGTAGCGCTTATTCAAAAATGCTATCCTTCCTCTGGTTTTCTCTATCGACCGGTATTGGGACTCACCCTCGAGCTTCAATGATAACGTGGCAGCAAGATGTCTTCGTCTTCATTCTTTCAATCATCTTTGCCTCGCTTCGCCAATGCTTAGGTCACACATGACGGCTTGTTGGAGTTTTCAGATCCATCTCAGGAGGTGCAGTTGATCGTGACAAAAATTCAGTCTCTTTTCTTGGCGGAGGTCACTTACCTGTCTCTCCAATCTGGTTCCCATGCTCACTTTGGATCTTACCTGACGGATAATTGCAAACATTCCTCTTTCTCAACAGTCCAAGTGCTGGTGGTCCTTGAGCACAAGGATGTTCTGACTGATGACAGCTGGGGAGGTTGTTGGTCGAATGGTAGTGTTATCCCCAATGACTGTGGAGCTAACATGGATTTTGAAGAGCAGGACTCGGCCACCTCGGCTTTGGTGGCTGCTTGTTTGATCATTCAGGCCATCCTTGAGAAGAAGGAGCAAGCTCGCAGATCCTTAAAGGGTAAGCAAGTACTTGTGGATGATGGGTGTGAAGAGCTTAGCTCTCAGGGAGAAATTGGTGCTCATCTACTAAGGACAGTTTGCCCCCCTACCCCTGTTCTCCCCAGGCTTTGGTTCCATTTGGTCTACCTTCTCCCCTGTACGCAGATGTTCTGAGGGAAGGAAGACAGCTCTACTCGAGCAGTTTGATGAAGAACGAGCTCACCTTGGAATTCTGTGCAAACGCAAGGGAGACACAATCTCATGGACACCAAGACCTCCAATCGACTGGGGACTCTCCTAGTACTTAGGCTTTACCGGGATTCCTTGATGATCGGGACATTAATTGGAGGCACAGGAAAAATCGAGACTCTAAAGCTTGAGCCCATCTCAACTTCGAATCGCTCAGGCCAGGTGTCTGCCTCTGGGCATGGCCAGCTATGGTTTTGCCTCTGATTTACTTTCCAGATGTTGTTGTATGGCTCTTCTTTTGTAGGTTATAAGGCTGTCGTCAGTTTTCAGATATACACCAGATGAAGATAGGCCCTCTAGGCAGCTTTTAGCTCTCTTTCGGAGTTCAATTTTTTGCTCCTCTAGGCTAGCCGTGCAGGTCTGGAGCCCTTTCATTTCCTCTGCGGCTTTGTTTAAATTCCCATAGTGGTATGGCTGCTAGCCCTTCTTGCCTCTCTTGTTGGACCCTATTGGGGCCTCATTCTCTTCTTTCTTATAAACCAGTTTAGGGGCTAGAGCTGGACTCTGTTTTCTGTTTCTCCAGAAGATGCAGCTCTTCTGGTCCTTAGGTTGTTACTCTCTTCTTGTTAGGCAGTATGGCTTATAGCTCGCTGGATTCCCGGTAAGCCATTTATGTGATTAGAGCTTAGCCCTAGGTGGTTGGTTCAAGGGTGCTACCCGATCGCTTGCGATGCATAGGCGATGCATGCCTCATGGCTGCCTATCTTGGTTATTTTTTCCAAGACACCTTTTATTTAATATGAATTAAAGGGCCTCCGTCCCCTTTGTTATATATATATATATTCAAGAAACATTAACAAATTGAAAGTTTTATTAAGGTTGACATAGTATGTGATTGCGCAAGGCTTATGTCTTATAATGATTTTCTTGTTCACATATTGACTGATAGTTACAGGTTATACAATATTTATACATATATGTACATATATACAACTTAAAAAACAAAATCTGTTTTGTCTAGTAATATGTAATTAAAAAAAAATCTATATATGATTTCTTCTCAAAATAATCTCTTAATAAATTGCATATGCCTCATATGCCTCATTGTATACACATAAAGCAAATGGGAAATACATGGTTACAATAAACATCTGTTATTTTAGATTATCATTGATATATTTGCGATTTCACACATCCAGGCTTAGTTACTAAGAAATCTTGCATGTCACTAAAACTTTTGATGCTTATAGAATTTGGGGTGAATAAATGTGAATGATATATATCTATACATATTTTTATCTATATATATAATCATTTATTTAAATAATATCCTAGATGTATCAGTAAAATATTATTGTAATATATATAAATAAAACTTATTTATACAATTATTTCATCATGTGGACAAAGCATATGGGTGTGGAATCATCCACTCGGCGGAGTTTGTTATTATGCACAACGAAGATGATATTCTTTTTCTTGGTTGTTTCTGTTGTAATCTTGTTGTGGATCAAGCTTTATAAGCAATCATTTCATTCACCACATCAGGCTATGCACAACAACATTATCTACACAGTATATCGCAAACACACATCGCAGAAGTTTCATATAACTGAAAACAGATATATGCACCATAAAATATTAATGCATCCAAAAAATGATTCAATAGAATGGGTCTCCACTTATCGATTCCATACGGTTAAGCATTATATTAAAATGAAATTAGCTGGATCAGTGGTAAACCTATTCCTTGATACTGGCAGCCAGCACACATGGATAAATTGTCATTTACCCGTTACACTCCCAGACGAACTTTTTCCGGATGATTATGCAAATGTATCTTGTTCAAAGGTTATCTTATAACTATTTGGATTCATTCTTTTCTAGTTATCTTTCATTTGTTTGCGTATGCAACCTTTAAACCCTCTATAAATATGATACATGTCTTACCATGTTTATTAAAATAACCAGGACAATGCACTTGTCCAAACCTCTTCGAAGGACTTGAAAGTCCTGGCTAGGTATCCACCTCATTAGATAAAACATAGAATGGCTATGTAATTGTGAACCCACGACCATAATTGTGTTCATTTAAGTTTAAGCAAATCATTTGTACTTGAATTCGCGTAACCTTCTTGATCCAATTCCTTGCAAGCTGCATGAGTACTGTATTGACATAAAATAGGTGTGTGAAAACATGTTAACATTTTGCAATATTCATTGTTGATGTATTTTCAGTCATGTATCATGCATGCAGATTTTTACTCATGTATGCTTTTAAAGTGTATTTAAAACTGAATAGTTCTTCTACATACACAAAATCTAACATGCATTGACATAAGAAACCTCCAACAGACAACCCAATGGTTAGGCGTGCAAGGATGCCTTATATAAGCAATCCTTCAATATATAGATGTCATCCATCATAGCCAACCTAGCCACTTAAAAAAGGGGTCACTGGTCAACCAGTTATGTAAGCATGTAGGTACATGGGATTTTGAGTCCTAGAGTTCTCCACCTTCTAGTAGTCTTTTATGGGGTGATTCAGCGACACAAAAACTTATGTGTGCTTAAAAAAGAGCCAGCAATTTTTTTCTTTCTTCACGGAAGATCGATAATCATCAGCAAGAGTTTATTGAAAAAATCATGATACCATATTATTTTTTAAAGTGTTATTAATGAATTAAAAAGTTTAATTCATATCATTCATCCAATTGTATTGAGTGAATGTCTTGAAATAATTTAGTACAGTTTTTGAGATGACAAAATGTTTTTTTAATAGCAAGTCCATAGATACTATGTGGAACGTCTACAATAAATATTTCCACCGACAACCAAGTTGTAGCCCAGTGGTAATGGGCACATACAGAAGTGGTTCAATCCACCATTTGGTGTCACAAAGGTGTCCACCTTCCCGCCGGAAGGCAGTAGCCCTTCAGGCTCAAGAGACACCTTAATTTATCTTAATTTACGCTTCCTTCGGAAGGTATATTATATTATATTATTATTTCCCCATTTTTTTAATTCTGATTTTTTGGAATGTTGAACTCATTGTCAATTTTTTGTTTGTAGAAGTGGATAAGTCCAAATGAAGCCTACTCCTTGATATGTAACAACATTTGGTGAATGAATAATTTGTGATATTGGAATTTTATAAATTTTACTTTTATTTTTTTATAAGTAGATAAGCCTACTAAATGAACCTACATTTTGACATGTATCTAGGATGTACACACACATATATATATATATAATGATCTATTTATAGTTTGATTATTCTTATGATATTTAATTTGTTATCATAAATTTAAATTGTTTATAAAAGTATAGCTATATTAACTATTAACATAATTGAATGTGTATTTTCTAAAATAAAATATTTTAGATTATTGCAAGGGAGGGAAAAATAAAACCCTCCAGTGAAGCAACACACCACATGTGGCAAGGGATGAGCCAAAAGCCGAGAACTCTAGATCAGCAATATTTTTCAGGTCTAGAGTTAGGTAATCTTAAAGTCATAATTTTAGTTGTACATTTTAATATCCAGGGAGCAAATGGAATATATTATGCTGTATATGAAGATCTGATGAATTGTAAAGAACAACTGCGATGTATGCCTAAAAGAAAATGTAAACGCAAATTTCATTGGTTATGTTACTTTTTGATCGAGTATATGGATTCTTCATTTGTATATGGTGCATTCGTGGGACAAAAACTTGCATTTAGACTTACTGATGCTAATCGAGTATCCTCTGAGATGTCAGCAACAATCGTGTTTGGGTAAAATATTTTAATTACATTGACAATAATTAATGTTCGAACATCAATAATTTTTTTTGGAAATGTTACTAATTATTGTAGGCTCTCATTTAAGATATCAACGTCTTCAATACGCCTATGGGCCCCGCCAGTACGGCCCATGGTGTCAGCTCATACGCCCACTGCCCATCCACCGGTTCTGCTGGAGGGTCCATTGGATAGTTTAGTATGTAGGTGGCAATGTTTTTTTCTTACATAAAGTATGTACTGGTAATGCACATAAAACATTATTTATTTCTAAGGTTTGCCTAGGGAGTGGGTAGTGTGGCAGCTAAGAGCAATGAATAACAAGCATGAGGTTTGGTGTTCAATTCTTGTTAGGTGGTAATGGGCTCTGGTAATGTGTATATATTTTGTATAATGGTTCTTTCTAAGTCTTGTTCTTCTACGGCGGCGGGCCTTCCAACGGACTGGACAGACCCTTCACTGGATTGGGCAGGCGGCAAACCTTCCAGCTGGGCAGACCATCTAGCAGAGTGGGCATGTGGATTCACAATCCACTCTGCACGTACCCTCTAGCGGACTTGCAGAGTGGACTAGACTGCAGAGTGGACCCTCTCAATGGACTCTGGGTCCATCGGGCTTTGCAGAGTCGGTGGACCCTCTAGCCAGTGTTTTTTTTTTCTAGCAAAACAATCGCCAAATTTCGACCTGGAAAATGGGTCAGCTACCTGTGCAAAGGAATTACGGGGGGATAAAATCCAAAACTTTCGCCAAAAAGCACCAGTAGTTGAAAATTAGGAGCCTAATTCTGCATACGTGGACCAGTTAAAGTTTGCCACCTGGAATATAGCCACTTTTCTAGCCTTGCCACCTCGTTATTCTTGCCACATGGGCATTGGATAGATTTAACATGTGGCCCGCCAATGATTTTCGAAAAATGAGTAATTTTATGGGCCACAGTAGACCTGCTTGCCCGGTAGACCCACCAGCAGACCTTCTTGCCCGACAGACCCGCAGACAGGGCGCTCCCACCCTTCACGACCCTCTTTGCTACACATGGGCCCGCCGCATGCACACGAGAGTGCGCATTGAAGACGCTACTCTCTTTCAATGAGAAGCTAACTATGTCATAAACAACATATATTATTATTACACTTACACTATGTAATTTAAAATGATCAGGTGTGGTCGTAAGTCCCGAATTGGTTTAAATACACTACTGGATGGATTGTTGGGTTTAAGCAACAATGTATATTCAATGCATGCACAATTGCAACAGGCCGGTATTATTGACAAAGTGGTGGCTGATTGTTTCGATATAAATGATGATTATCTCAATAATTTTAAAGATCATCCTGCAGATTATTTGATATTAGGATTTCCTAATATTGACTTTGGTAAGCAACACATTATGTGGACAAACCAATACAGACCAAGGTCAGTAAACTGAATTATATCAATTGACAATATTGGAATAGAGCAGCTTGTGGGGAAAACATTAAAGATACAAGCAAACCATACTCATGAATTTAAATTGTAAAGCCTTGAATGATTGTTGATCATTTGTTAGAATCTTTCTAATTTTATTCTAAGTATCAGTTTATTAGACTTCTGATTATGACAATGGAGTATTTGGTACGTCTCAACTTGAATTTGAGCATAATTTTAAGCCTAAGCCCAAGGCCACCTAGTCGAGCATTGAAGAATGAATTCCACAAGTCTCTATGTTGGGTGTCACCCAATATAACCAACGTCCCCACAAAAAAAAGTTGTAGGATGAACCAATATATAATTTCCATCCTTAGAGGGGATTACCTTCTTGTGAGTAGTATCATAATGAATCCTTCCCATGCCTTTAACCAAGAATAAACTGAATATGAATTGAGTTCTTTTAAGCCACACAACTTAAATGCATTTAAGAACATTGAACAGTATATTATACTCATATATCTGATTTTAATGTTAGATGAAATTTATTATAAATAATATAATATTAACAAGATTAATATCATGACAATCTGAAGATTAAGATTTATTTAAAACATTTCCAGAGAAAATGGTGTTGAAGAGTACTATGATTGAATTCTGCGAGATTTAATTTCATTTTGTGTCCATGAAGAAGAGCTACAGCAATGAATACTTTGCATTTGCTAAATAATGTTCTTAAAGTTTACATGTTATGCTGACATAGTTGGAAAAAACTCACTATTGTATCATTAATATTTTTATTATATTTTATTCGTAAGTTATGTGTATAATATAGTGCGATAACTCGACCTTGAGTGTTGCAGTGTACGCGACTACATTGCATAGTATTTCATATGGAGAAAACCTGCTATTCAGAGGATCAGCAGTCACGCAATTTGATAGTGGATGTACCTTTACCAAACTCAAGTCACCATTCTATGACAATGATTGATCGTCAGCTATGCCATGTAAAGGACTAGAGACCACACGATGGTGAAAAATGGTTGTTTATTCTCATGATGCTCTCTGAAGTGCTCCTGGAAAGTTTTCAGTACATAAACATTTATCCCATTGGATGGGTGATTGTAATTTGGTGACCATTTTAGGTCCTCTAATACAATAGGGTTCCCATAGTCAGATTTCAGTTCTATACAGATTGCAACATATTTAAATTAAAGATCAATTTTGAGAAGGATTGGGTCTGGTCAGTGATAAATGGGATCACTGATCAGTCTAGATCACTGATAAATGGGATAAATGGGGGTCACTCTGAGACATGTAACACGTCACGAGCAAACAAATGTTTGTACTGAAAAAGGAACTTTTTAATATATTTAGTTACATAAATATAAATACTGAAGGGGGTTAGTTTTTTAGTGAATTATAACTTACAGAAGGGGTATGTTTACGACAGTCACATGTCTGGTATTATTTTACTCCATTGTAAGACTTAAAACTAGCATTATTTGTTTCTTTGTATCACGGTATGAACTATAGAACTCCTATAGAAGGGTAAATTACGAGTATAATCTACATAAGGGGGTATTTTACCAACCTACTTTTTACAATATTACATACTTAGGCGATTTAAATTTTAAGACAATACATACATATAGAACGGTTTTAAATTCACAAAAGTTATATTATATAGAATTTTTTCAATACCCCACGTTCGCAGGTGGTATAGGACATTTACAAAGAGTGACCAACCCCCCCCCCCCCCCAAGAACAGAACCTCAAAATGTATTCAAGTAGCACAATTTTATGTGGTGATCATAATGTACTAGTGCTTGAAAGGTAGAGCACTTGTTGATAATGCAACAATGGGGGGTTTCCTAACTCTTGCATTGTAGTTGCAAGTTTACGTTTTAAATTTGAAAATATGGCTGAATTATATATTGATCCTTGTAGATTTTTTTTTCGAGATTTCGTAGACATAAGTATGTCTACTGACAATGATATATATATATATACACACACACACAAAGAAAGAAGAGGTTACTTGATCTATTTAACTTGATCGTAAAGCAAATTTATTATTTATATTTATCACACTTCTGGATTGTACTAGGCTCCGCGATTTGGGCCATCCAAACTTTAGGAAAAACAGATTGACTCCAGCTGTTCACCGAGGTAGAAATAACATCGTCATACCTATTCAAGTATCGCTAATCAATATTAATCCGAAATCCCGGCCAGATAATTCCACGTGGAAGAATTGATATGTTGAACTGATTTGTTCACATGAGGTTGAAGATACATTCAATTAAAATCTAATCTAATTATATATGTATATATATGTACATAGTTTTGCATATATGTATATATATATGCATATATCCTGAAAGTTTATTTTACCCAAGAACATGATTAGACAGGCTTTACTTACACCAGGTTTTGAGTAGTGTTTTTATTATTTTCCTATCCTCATAAACTATTCTTATCGTAAGCAAATGACGTGCAGTTGTTCCTAAACTTTAAAGGATCATATCGTGCACCCAGGCATCATGCTTAAAATTTGCTCAAATAACATAAAATCATATATTAATAGACGCACAATGGCTAACTAGCTTATATATGTATATGTATGTTCTTGTGCAGAGTAAAGGAGTGCGCCTTGGACTAGAGGGTAAAGCATATTCAGAAAATGTGATTGGCAAGATTGGTGGTACTTTCAACATCTTTAGGGCTCTGCCCCTTTTACAATTAAAAATAACTTGAATGTACTCTAACTATATATAAACAAGTAACATGGTTTTGCATTTTTGATAAATAATAATCCTAAATAATAATAATCTCCTCAACTAGTTCACGAAGGAGTTCACCTCCTGCTGAATGGTTTCTCATCCTACTGGATGGTATTTCTTTTCATATTTGTCTCTTGGCTCGTCCTAACCATGTTGGTGTGTATGCTTTATGGGCCCACGGGGATTTTATTTTTTTCCCCATCATCAATAAATATCGAGGGCTTCCATCCTTTTCAAAAATAATAAAAATAATAATGATAATAATAATATGATCTATCATATATATTCAAGACTGGATACAAACATTCCGATCACATATTTGTAATGTTATGTTTTATATTTATCGTTATATAATCATGCATTTTAGTTACACATATATTCAAAGTAAGAAACAATATGATTTTTTGAAATGGATTGATTGACAGCCATATCGATGGCGGGCTATTTGTTCATATATGATAATACAAATGACCGCATTGGATGGATGGATAGTCCATCTTGTGACCATATTACACAACGAAATGGGAATCCAAAAGGAATAAACTCTCAGGGGAACCACAAGCAACTTGGTGGATAACAGCCTTATGCAGGTCTGGTTAGCACAAGGGCCAGTAGAGGGCAAAGCACCACGAAAGCTCACCCAAAGCGAGATGAATGAGCTCAAGTTGCAGATGCAAAACATTGCCACAACTACTATAGACAATGTCTATAGTAGGATAGCAGAGTTACAAGAGGATGTAGACGGACTGCAGACTCAAGTGGAAGACCTCACTTCAAACATCGACAAAAGAGTCTATATCCCTCAGGAACAGCTAATGGCTTCTTATTTACAAGCCAGAACTTTGGCTTTTCAGTCTTCACAGGAGGTGCATGAGATGCCAATGATACAAGAGCCAGTACCACCACCACCACAACAAGTCACTGTACCAGTAGCTGAACCTGTGGTTACTACAACCACACCACAGCCACCACAGCCGGAGGTATGGGGCAATGCCGCTTTTAACCCACCTAAAACTCCAGCTGCAAGGGAGTACAGTATGGCTATGATTATGCCCTTCAACCAAATTCCCATCATGTTGGATTTGGCTTGGAAAGAATTTAGTCCTCCGCAGTCATTCGCACATTACTACCAAATCATGCGTATTTGGCTGCCAGTGGCAACTAGGACTAAAGTTCTTCCGAACAATCGACATGTTGAAGATCATCACTTTGCACAATACTGGCACGAGGCAGGTACCATGTTGAGGGAATTGATTGCTTTCCAGGTTGTACATGGACTCATTTATACCAAGACCAAGGAGGTAGCAAGTATTGTCATGGGATGCGGGTTATACTACGCTGCTTGTTTTCTGGTACGTTACCACATTGAGCAACAAAAGATGCAAACACGCTTTCTGAGTTATTCCAGTGGAGATCATTGGGTATTACCTTCGGTGCCACCTCATATGTATCTATATGACCCAAAAGTTATGATGCAAAAGGATTCTCAAATTCGTTCATGGTTTCAAGCGGTCTGGAACCATTTGTCAACACAGAAATTCGGCATTGATGACATTTTCTATAAGGGACATGTGGCATGGAAATACTTACACGCTGCACCAGTAATTGGTACCCCACTCACCTGGACAGACAATGAGCTCAGTGTCTACACCAATTTTGCTGTTCAGCGGTTACACCAAGTTGTAAAATACAAACTTCCAGACATGGTAGGACAGCATTGTATGCCCCAGATGCTTCCACAAAAAGTTCGAAAATTAAAACACCTGAGAGGCGATGAGGATTCTGATACAACTGTTTCTTCACCGAATTCTTTTGACATGGGAGAAGACTATGCAGTTCAGATGGCAGAGAAGAAGCGACGGGGGTCTCCTATGCCGGAAAGGTTACCTCGATATCAGCCTCCAGATGGCCTCACTTATCCAGGTAGTGATCAACCATCTCCGTCAACCACAGACAGACCTCAGGCTCGTACACACAGTCCGCCACGAAACTCTCAACGTCAAAAAGGTGCTCACTCACAAAGGTTTGCTAGTCGAAATCAGTAAACCGTGAGGACACGGCTTTTTGAGGGGGAAGGGGTAATGTTAGAGGACTGTCGGGGACTTAGACACTTATACGGGATCTGTAGGGTACCCTTAGGGGTTGTAGAGGGGGGTTACACAGCCCGTCACAGCCGTCACAGTCGTCACAGCAGTCACAGCCGACACAGCCGACACAGCCAACACAGCCCGTCACAGCCGACACAGCCGACACAGCCAACACAGTCCGTCACAGCAGACACAGTCGTCACAGCCAACACAGCCCGTCACAGTCGTCACAGCCGACACAGCCCGGCACAGCCACACAGCCAGTCACAGCCCGACACAGCCAAAACACAGTCGCACAGTCAGTCACAGCCCGTCACAGTTTCACACAGCCAACACAGCCCGTCACAGTCGTCACAGCCGACACAGCACAGCCACACAGCCAGTCACAGCCCGCACAGCCACACAGCCAGTCACAGCCCGACACAGCCAAACACAGTCGCACAGCCAGTCACAGCCCGTCACAGTTTCACACAGCCAGTCACAGCTTGACACAGCTGTCACGATCATAGGGAACGAAGAGTAGGACAGGGAACGACTGTGGGGAACAACACCTGCGAAGGGAACATGTTAGTTCACAGACGACGGTTAGTGAGGGAAACGGTTAGAACCACGGATAGGAAGATAAAGGGAGAAACGGGGAATGGAGGGATATCATTCGGAGGAGGACTTCTTGGTCATGGAGGAGAGGGGATCGGGCAGAGATGAAGAACGGAAGTGAAGATAGAGAGATGATGAGTAGATGCTTGATATATGCAAGGCTGTAATGATATTGTAGAGTAGATTAGAGACACAATGGCTTCGGCCTGATACCTGATAAATCATAATCAGATACTTTTACGATACAATCACACTGTGTAGAGAGATCTGAGTGAAGCTGTGGAATGAATGGATGAGTTGATGGAATCCAATAGATTGATAAAGCAAACTGATACTTAATTATCAATGGTAAGATAGCTAACATGAATACCAAAAGGGAAACAAATAGGAAACACCCCCATGATACACTAGCTGTAGGTCATGACTGATTGTTCTGCGCGGGCTGAGTACTTAGAGATTTCCAACTCTTCAATCTTGGAGTTTCCGCCTCGAATAGCGAAGGGATGGGTGAGTAAAAGCCACGCGACAAGGGGATCGATGGCGGGTGGAGCGGCACGTGGCCTGTCAGGGTCATCGGCCCTTCATCCGTCCATCATCCATCCCCTACGTGGGAGGATGAGGGGCCGATGACCCACATCATCCATTGTTTGTGAGGTTGGATGGATACGCAGGGGATCGGGCATGGAAGATCGTAACATCCTGCCACGAACTCGCACACTCGTTCTTGTTGTCTCGTTCTTGCGGCTCTTTGTTGTCCAATGTTGCGGAGGTGACTTCGCACGCATGCGGCTGTTCTTCTTGTTTAGGGCGATTTTAATGACGATGAAGGGTGTGCCTAAACATGAGAGGGCTGGCGGGGCTCTGCAGCCACCATCGTGCATATGCTTCCACTATTTTCGCCTTCGTTTTGTGCTGACGTGCTTAACAGCACGTGGCGGGCGATTAGGGGTGGGGGATCACTGCCGGTCCGGAGGGGGATCAAGCCAGGTCGGGGGAGCGGCGATGTCTCGGGGGATCGCGCCGTGGATGGGAAGAGGGGATCGACGACGGGGGGGGGGGGGGGCGGGCCACGGGGCGATGGACGCGTCATGGGGCCTTCATCTGGCTGTCATCCATCCCCTGCACAGACAAGGTTGGCTTTTGGTCATAGACGTTTATCTTCAAGTTCACCCATTTAGTAGGCTACCATGTGGGCAGGGAGAGAGAGAAAATGTGCTCATGTAGTCTCTGAACAACTACTCCAGAACAATTTCAAGGGAACAGTCAACCCCATCATCTAAGGAATCTGCATTGTCCTGGAGCAACGTCCAATTGGCATCTATTAGTCGACAGCCCTTCATGTACATTTTCCCTCCTTGGGATTATACAAACCTTCTGCAAAATACACGAGCAGAGTTTCAACAGAAAACCCAGCTGGTGTAATCTTCAAGTGAGCTCCCACTTTGAAATATTCTGGTTGCTTGCTTGGGTGGCGTGCACTTGAGCGAGCATTCGCTTTTAATGGCATCATCCATTGTCCCTCTGGAACCATGGTAAAATTACTCTCCTCCCTCCAATTTATTGTCATGTGGCCCTCAAGTGCAATCACACTAAAGCTCAGATAATCCAACCTGGACTGCTGCTTCTGTTGTGGAAGCAGGAGTGAGTCAACTGAAAGATCTCTGCTTAAGATGTTGTAATCATCAAGTCCATGGAGAGCAGGGTAACGAAACACTGCCCATTTTCTCAGGGCTGAGTAACCAAAGGAAACAACAAGGGTTTGTGGTATGAGCACAGTATTTGGCTAAAACTGAAACTGAAGGGCGGCGTGAATACACAGGACCTCTTTGTGGGTTGTGTTTACCAACTTTGAAAGTCTCGAGGCTGAGCCAAAAGCCCAGGCCCTTTTGGGGCTTAGTTATTGGGTAAACCACACACATCAGATTGAAGAATTGACCCTGCTAGATGTGTCTAAAGTCATGTTGGATGCTCGAAGACTGGCTGATGGGAGAGATCCAGGAATTAATGTGGGCGTTGAAGTTAGGCATAAAACTCCATGAACTTCTTCCAGTCTATGACATGGGTAAGGACATTAAGGATGACCTGAAGGGCCTACCTACTCTCAGCACTAGACTGAAATTTAAACTTTGAGGCTGAGCCTAAAGCCGTGGTCCTGTTGGAGTATAATTGCTGGGCAGCTCACACACAGCAAGTTGATGTTGTTGCCGGCTCACAAGTACTTCATGGACCCAATGGACCCAAGACGACGTACACACACACACACACACACAATATGGCCAGAGTCCCCTAACCACTGGGAAGCTTCTCTAAGATAAGAGTCTACACAATTAGAATAGAAATTGACTACATTTCTGACATATTCTAGGTCAACAATGACCAGAAACAGGCTCGTGAATGCAACCAACCCCTTACTACAGAAAGATACAGTAAGTGTACTTTGGGATGAGCCTCCAACGATCGAGCTAGCTGGAGGGCAGTCTTGTTCTGCTGCCTGACCTGAAGGTCCAGAGTCTTCAATCCTTGTAGAATGAGATATGCTGCATCCTGTTTACAGATTCACATATAGTCTTCCACTTAGAAAGCTGATTAAACAAGTGCTACCAACTGCTAACATTGGTCCAAGATATGACCTCATGAGAACATGGACATGACAAACACAAACCACAGACTTTCTATAGCTTTACATAAAAAGGGTCTATTGTCAGAACCAAAAACACTAGGATCTTACACCAGATTTGGACCTGACAATGCCATTTCATAACTCCATCCGTCAACCCCTGATCAAAACTGTTCCGCTGACCTGCCCATATGACTCTATGAAACTCTAGATGTTCTCACAAGGAATAAGGTTTGAGTGGCAAGGCAATCAGAGCAGAATGTTCATCTGCAACAATGGATTTTCATGGAAGTCAACACATCAAGCTCGATTCCCAAACACTGTATTAGCACTCCCTAAATCTCCACAGGCCTCTGCATTGAGTGCAAAAAGGAGTCCAGGTGACAAGGGACGTACTGCGTCAAGCACACCACCCAAGATGTTGTGCAGTGCTTGAACAACAGCAATACATTTCTTGGACCCACTCAGGCTGCCTGCCAAGACCTGTTCCAATGTACCATTAATACCAATGGTACTCTTCCAGCTTTCATTCGATCAGCTGTGCATTGCTGTCCTCCCAACTTTTCAAATATCACATCCTGGGCTTTGAGATGAAGTCCCAAAAGATAGACAGGATACCACATTGGAAATAGAAGAGGTATAATATATTAGACCCTTTTTGTTGTCAACATCTGTCCATGTTTGGTTTGGGTTTGAGAGGCTTCGAGCAGCCTCTCAATCTTTGATCAGGGTTAAAAGATAGATGGAACTTGTAATCTCAGGAGATAGAACTGAGGGTTCTTCACTCACGTCATTGTGGCCGGCAAGATATTTGGTTGCTGAATGTAGCACAAGATCTTCCCCTAAGGCCAATGCCTGCTGGTTGACAGGGGTTGCAAATGAGCCATCAATGCAAACCAGTGCCCCATGGCTATGGCACAGCTTTGAAACCATTTCAATGTCGATACACCGCAAATAGGGGTTGGTGGGAGACTCAGAAAAAAATAATGATACCTGAACCCAGCTTGCGCGGCCTTTTGACGTTCCTCACAAAATGCTTCGTAGGTAGAGCAGGTCACTGACTCCCAGATGCACAGCATCAAAAGCTGCACTCACTCAACATTCCCTATACACCCTAGCAATGCCCTACAATTGGCTGACCCTCCTAGACCTCACAGTGGGGTTTGCACCCACCACGATGTAAGCTCCCAAAAATCGTCAGCTTTCCCCCGTGAACCCACAGGGGCATTGAGAGCTGGTATTGACATCATACTATAAATCATAATGTTCAGCCCCAATATAGTGACGTACATTTACTTGAAGGTACAAAAAAGAAGAATGAAAAGAGAGAAGTACAAGAGCCAAAAAGAAGGGGAGTGGAGGGAGGGCATTGTACAACCAAAGTGATTTTTGAGGCCCTGAGCTCCACTTTCTGCTTGTGACAGCCTTCATCCACTAGGCCCACATGGCTACATGGAGAGAGAACATACAAAGTTGATATGATCTGGCTTCAAGCCTTCCTGTTTCAGTTGTTCAAGCCTCCCTAGCACAGCCATGCTGACCATATCCTGCGATCATTGCATTCCATGACACCAGATTTCGTTGAGCCATATATACTATACTTGCATCCTCTACACTACCACATTTGGCATACATATCAGCAAGGGCCACCCCCAGAACGGCATCTGGCGCAATCCCAGGTTGCTTGATGTGAGAATGTACCATTTTGCCTATGGCTGCCAGGGCTGGCACAGGCATTGAGAACGCAGATGTATGTGACCATGTCAGGCATCACCCCTTTCTCTATCATTTGCTTATACATCTCGAAAGCCTCATAGCAAACCCATGCTGAGTATATCCTGCAAACATCGCACTCCATGACACAACATCTCGTTGAGCCATGTTGTCGAAAACTTGAGGTGCCTCCTTGACATGTATGCTAAATATGTCAAGGAGGCACCACATTTAGCATACATGTCAGCAAGGGCTGTCTCCACCATTATATCTGGCACTATATTCCAGTTTTGTTGATGTCACCATGAACCTCTTGTCCTTTATCCAGAGCTCCCAGGCTGGAACATGCATTGAGAACAGATATGAAGGTGACCTTGTCAGGTGTCACCCCTTCCAGTATCATTTGCTCATACATCTTGAAAGCACCGCCCCAACCATGGTGACCATATCCTGTGATCGTTGTACTCCAAGAGACCACATCACGTGCATCCTTTGTACTCCCCCATTTGGCATACATGTCAGTAAGGGCAGTCTCCAGCATGCTATCTGCTGCAATTCCAATTTTGATGATATGAGCATGAACCTCTTTGCCCTGTTCCAGGACCCCTAGCTGGCTGGCACACACACATTGAGCATGCAAATGAAACTGACCCTGTCGGGTGTCACCCGCTCCTCTATCATTTGTTCGTATGTCTTGAACGCATCCCTATCAAACCCATATCCTGCAATCAATGCGCACCATGAGAAAACAGCCGTTGAGCCATATTGTTGAACACTAGTCATGAGTATTTCATGCTCCTGCATTTGGCATACATGTCAACAAGGGATGTCTCGAGTATGATATCTTGCACGATTCCAGATTTGACAATGTCAGCACAGACCTCTTTGCCCTTTTCCAGGCCTCCTCAGTTGCTACATGCATGGAGAATGCAAGTGAACGTGACCCTGTCAGGAGTCACCCCTTTCTGTCGCATTTGCTCATAAATTTCAAGAGCCTCCATAGAACAACCATGCTGAGCATATCCTCCGGTAATTTGCTCCATGCGACCACATCTCAATTAGCCTCTTGTTGAGAACTTGCCACACTGAGCATATCCTATGATCATGGCATTCCATGAGACCACATTTCGTAGAGCTATATTTACAAACACTTGTTGACGTATGGTGCAATTCCAGATTCGATTATTTCCGCGCGGACCTCTCTGACCTTCCAGGGATTGTAAGCTGGCACATGCATTGAGAACACGAATGAATGTCAGGCTTGACCCCTTCCCGGTGCATTTGATGATAGATATCAAAAGCCTCTCTGCCACGACCATGCTGAGCATATCCTGCTTTATTCAACTGCACATTGTAAGCGAGAATGTTGCCAGTTGCACCGGTGTCGTTGCATCCGATCCATTCAAAGTGGGTTATCTGGGATTTGAATCTCTCCTTGACGAATTTGGTTGTGGGAGTGGATTGTAGAGCATAATGGGCTTGGAATCCTCGGACTGCAGCCAGTCCCCATTCGGAAATGAAAAAAGGTTCTGCAGCATCACCATGTAGGATCTCCTTATGAGATCGGTGTGTGTTAAACCCCTCCCTCCGCGCTCAAGCGCATGGGACATCATCGTCCTTTTCCCGCGCTGCAACACACCTCTCTCCCGGTTATTTTCGGGCGTTTCATCGTGCAGGTTTCAAAACAATTGATGACAATGATGTGGGCATGAGCATGACGATGACGTGTCTACGTTGACGTGGCGAAGATGATGTGGCACCATGACACCCTATTCCTGTTCTACGCTAAACTAATCTCCCAACTTCAATGGTTCGCTAGAATCTCTTATGTGAGGTAGATCCTGGACCCCTCTTGGCTAGGACCTACTTTACTGAGAAGCGAAACTGATCACTTGACGACCTAGCTGCAAATGGCTCCCTAAGCATTTTACATTCTCATAACCAGACTCCTGTGAGGAATCTCTAAGAAGATGCAAGCATCAGCCCAAGATCCTGGATTTTCGTGGAAGCATTTTGTTGCAAAGACCCTACTGAGAGGCTGGGTTTGACCAGAGCAGCAAATGTCACAACTTTGTGACGGAATGAAAGAAGGTTATCAGACTACCTTGAGATCCAGTCCAACCTCTCAAGACATAGCGGAGGACGATAGATGACTTTCAAGCCCTTGTATATTAAGGACACAGCTCTGATGCAAGCTAGTGAGCCCTCAGGGAAGATTCTGCCGATGTGAAAATAGACGAGTGAAGGAGCTCAACAGTGAAGGATCTGAAGCTTGTTGCAAAAGTTTACACTAAACATGGAAAGGAAATGAAAATGGTCCCATTAGGTGGATATCACCATGAGGATGCACTCGGTAATCTCTGGAAATGAGAGGCCCTCCTTGAGAGCATGAAAAAGATTGACACTGCTCTATTTGTATTTGGAAGACGTTAAGATGGGATTGAGAGACCCAGTGATCGAAGCATTGAGCGTTCTATAATGATACATACCGCTCTGTTGATCAGATAGTTTTCCTCTGTTATGCTCGAAAGTGACGAGAGAGAAGGAATTTACTTCAGCATATCCAAATTAGGTAGGATAGCTCAACGTAGACAACTTGGTGAGGAGTTCGAGGAATTTGAGGTTCATATCAAGAGAAAGTATTGTGACGCTCTGTAGTCTGAAGTAAGAGAAATTTTCTCAGACTTATGGGTTGGGAGCACGGTCATATTTCGTGGGCTTGACTCGGGGATTTGTGGTCAGATTTGTGGTTGGAGTTTCTTATGTTAGGGCAGGGCGAGAGCGAGAGAGTGTGTGGGGTTTTCACGCCTTTCCAGACTTCCTGCCTTATTCTGTCTTTTCGGAAGCAGTGGTGATGATAAGACGACTTTGAGGTCACTTTCAAAGAGTCTTGCAGTTGGGAGGAGGTGGACGAAGCCATGGCAGGCAGGTGCATAACCTTGGCTCTTCTCAAGTCACGCCTGCTATCCCGCTCGCAAGTAAGCACGAACTCAAGTTCTAGTTTTATTTTTGTTCTCATTTACTCTGCCTTCAATTCCTCATCACCTTGTCCTGATATCAACTGCAGTGCCTTACTTTCCGACGTGTATACTGCGGATGCCCCACCCAATATCTCTAGATGACAGAACTTTAAACAACCACCACAGTAACTGTCGTATCTCATAGTCCTGTAGAGTTGGGCAAAAATGGTTGCGGTCTGAAGTGATAAGAGGGAAAAATGGGGTTGCTCGTGGACGCATGGGCTGCCAGAGGCAGAAAGCAGAGTAACAGAAATTCTTCCAATGTGCAGGTCCACCCAGGTGGAAGGCAGAGCATGGAGCTATCCCTTAGAGCATTTTCAAGTCCATCGACTATGACCAATGGTATGTCACTTGTCCTTAGCTGTCAGGCAATTTTCTTTCTGACGTCAAGTTCCATTAGTGGATGGTATAGAGTAGATATTTTTTGCTCTTCTCCTGATCAGCTTCTCCTCTCCTCCCCTTTGCTGTTCCGTCCAAATGGATATCCATCACCATTCCTGCACTTGATTTTGCATGGTTAGCATGCTGCCTCATCCCTGATGTTGTGGCAATGTTTGCCAGGGTTTCTTCCCAATCTGTCAGAGCAAGCAACTATGCAGCCTGCAGAAATTGCAGATTAAGGTCCAAAAGGTTGAGCATTTTTGCTCGCTGCTGAGCTCCCTGCTTAATGTGGATGTGTAGTCACTGCAGACATGATACCTCTTGATGTGGTCCTCCAATTCCCCTGCAAGCCCCTGCAGTGTTATCTGCAACAGCTGAAAATTGGCATGTGCTGAATTTTCTCTTTGTTTGCTTGAGGCAGGTAAAGAGCCCAGATTAAGTTTCCAAAAAGGGGCAATAGATGGAGGCGAAAACATTACAACTGTCACTCAAGGAGATGTGATTACTTTGTGTAAGGACGGCAGATTGCGAGAGGCGCTGCACATTTTGGACCAACAAGGCGGTCGAGCAGACTCCAGTACCTTTGTCTGTCTCTTGCAGGGGTGCATGAACACAAGAGCTTTGGCAGAGGGAAAGCAGGTGCATGCCCACATTAGACGAAGTGAATTCAAGCCAAATGTGTTTGTAGTCAACTCCCTTGTCAACATGTATGCAAAATGCGGGAGCATGGTGGATGCTCGACAGGTGTTTGAGGAAATGCCTCAACGAGATCGGTTCACATGGACCATGCTGATGGCAGGATATGCTAAGCATGGACATGCCAAGGAGGCTCTAAAAATCTACAAGCAAATGCATTGGGAAAGGGTGATACCTGACAAGGTTACATACACCACTGTTCTCAATGTGTGTGCCAGCCTAGGTGCCCTGGAAGAGGGCAAGCAGGTCCATGCTGACATCATCCGAAGTGGAATTGCATCCGACTACATTTTGGAGAATGCCCTTATTGACATGTTTGCCAAATGTGGAAGCATAGGGGATGCGCGTCAAGTGTTTGACAGTATGGCTCAGCGAGATGTGGTCTCATGGAATACAATGATAACAGGATATGCCCAGAGTGGGCATGGTGAAGAGGCTCTCAAAGTCTATGAGTACATGCAACAGGAGGGGGTGATTCCCAATCGTGTCACTCTCATTTGCATTCTCAATGCGTGCGCGAGTGTAGGAGCTCTGGAAAAGGGGAAGCAGATCCATGCTGATATCAAGAAAACTGGAATTGTGTCAGATGTAAATCTTGAGACAACCCTTGTTGACATGTATGCCAAATGTGGGAGTATAAAGGATGCATGTGAAGTGTTTGACAGGATGCCTAAACGAGATGTTGTTTCATGGAATGTGATGATTGCAGGGTTTGCTCAGTGTGGGCATGGTGAAGAAGCTCTTAAACTCTACGAGCAAATGCAGCGTGTAGGAGTTTTGCCTGACCGAGTCACCTATACGACCATTCTCAATGCATGTGCCAGCTTAGGAAACCTCGAAATGGGCAAGCAGGTTCATTCTGATGTCCGCAAAATAGAAATTGCACCAGACGTTATTTTGGAGAATACCCTTGTTGACATGTATGCAAAATGTGGGAGCATAGAGGATGCACGACAAGTGTTTGACAAAATAGCTGAAAGAGATGTTGTCTCATGGAGTGCGATGATCACAGGATATGCTCAACATGGGTGTGGTAAAGAGGCTTTCAAACTCTATGAGGAAATGCAACAAGAAGGTGTAATGCCCAACAGGGTCTCATTCATTTGCATTCTCAATGCATGTGCCAGCCTAGGAGCTCTAGAAAAGGTCAGGCAGGTCCATGCCCACATCATCGAAGCCCAAATTGCATCATATATTAATTTGGAGAATACCCTCGTCGATACTTATGCCAAGTGCGGGAGCGTAGAGGATGCACGTCAAGTGTTCGACAAGATGGTAAAACGAGATGTGTTCTCATGGAGTGCGATGATTGCAGGATATGCCCAGCATGGGTGTGGCACACAGGCGCTCAAACTATTCGTTGAAATGCGACAGGAAGGTATTACCCCGGATGCTATCACCTTCACTTCTGTTCTCACTGCTTGCAGCCATGGGGGCCTAGTGGATGAAGGCCTTCACTACTTTGAATCCATGAGTCGAGATCATAGCCTCACACCTACAGTGGAGCATTTTGGCTGTATGGTGGACCTGCTTGGCCGTGTAGGGCTATTGGAGGAGGCAGAGGACTTAATCAACAAAATGCCAATCAGACCAGATGCTGTAATGTGGGCCACCTTGCTTGGTGCCTGCAAAATCCATGGTGATGTGCAGGTAGCAGAGTGTGCTGCAAAAGCAATTCTTGAGTTAGATCCACAGGACCCTGTAGCCAATGCAATGCTGTCAAAAATCTATGCTGAGGCCGGCAAGTGGGATGATAAACCAAGTGTGAAAAAAGTGATGGAGGAGGAGGTGACACAGAGGTGTCAGGGGACATTGTATTGACATGAACCGACAGGTTTGTTAATGTAGAAGACAAACTACATCCACAAATTGAGGGAGACCGTCCAAGCCATGAACAGTAAGGTGCCTGACACTGGGCTTTGTATTGCCTGACCTGCTGGACTCAGTGGGAAGCAGTGTGCCATTATTCTTGGCTCCTCAGCACAGCCAATGGGATGCCCATACAGCTTCAAGATGTTCAGTTGTGTGTAGACTGCCAAAACTACCATCAAGTAAATGTCAGGCCCGTTTTCGTATTGGATGCCAACCACTTCCTTGACTCTGGAGATGGGGTCTGTTCTCGCGGTGACCAATGGTGAAACAGGCAACATGCATGATGGAGACTGTGTTGCTTCAACGTGGGGGTGGAAAGCTCATAGACTTTTCGTTATTGAAGTAATCCAGATGGTAGATTTTGATTCAGAACCTACTTCTGTTGACTTGCCTATAGGGATGACTACAGCTCAAAGATGGCTATTGACAGCAGCAGTGCAAGTCACAGAAATATTTATTGCGAAGGACATTACAACGGAGGAGGGATGTCTTCAACACCTCATCAATTTCCAAGTAAGTTTATCGATGTACAAAATTGGTCTCCTTTGCTCATATTGCCTTAGGATTTTCTGATATTCCCTACCACTACAGTGAAGGATAAGTTATGCAGCAAAACTTCTTGGCAAACCAGCAGAGTGTCAGGGGGAGAGAGGGGGGGAAGAGGGAGACTTTTTTACACATACTAGTTTGACTGAACTCAGATCGTGCCAAAAGAACTAAGGGGTGGGTGGCTTTGGCTTCTCCACAACTATGCAACAAAAACAAAATGCAGATGAAGGGAAGGAAAGGTCACAAGGGCTTGAGGCACACCGACCGGCTTGCAGCATCATTCATGTCAGAATCATGGTGCTTCGTCATATTCTTCTTCAGTGATGTTTCAAATGGATTCAAATGTAGCTTATGTTGGAGTTATTGGCATAAGACCTTATTTTGCAGATGCCACATGAATTGGGTCTTGCACCATGTTGTTCATTTCCAGCTTTACTACGACCACATCCATCAAGGATCCAGTTCCGGGAAAGTTCATATGATGTGATGTTGAGCACTCACATTCTGCGATACAATTCTTGACTGCTGTGATATCATGTCTTTCACCCGTGCTTTGCCTTGGTTATGAGCATAGCATATTGTATCTGAGATTTTCCAATTCTGGAGCTTCATCCTAGCCTATTTAAAGGTTGTCAACTACAAAGATATCGAATATAACAATGTGACAGTGAATTGTAATTGTAATTTTAATACAACCTGATATAGTTTCCATCATGAGAGCTTACTAATATCTGTGTTTGTTTCCTAGTTTGAAGAATGTGATTCTATCAGACAAGTTACTGAAACGAGGAGAGAAGTTTGATTGAACAGATATTTCCTTGATGTTGTGTACGAGGTGTGCCTTGCGAACATGATATCTTGAGGTCTTTCTCAGATACACTGTATCTAGGGCCTCGGAGGTCTGTCCAAAGATTGTAATCATAAGACGTTGTTTGCCGTAGCCTTGTGGCCATTGACCCCGCGCCCAGTTTGAGCGGGAACAAAAGGGACAGAACCTACCTCTGTCAGGGGCTGACGTTGGTAGTAAGACTTACCTTCATATATAGAATTAATCCGGGTTTTCCAGATATCCTCTAGAAATCCCTTCACACAAGCATCAATCTGCTGTGTGTGATTTGCCCAAAAACTAGGCCTCAGGAGGGCCTGGGCTTTTGGCTCAGCCTCGAGACTTTCAAAGTTGGTAAACAGGGGTACAGGCACAATTCCCTTGATAGATTTGAAGAGAGCGTCTCTTTGGTGAGAGAACCCCGGACAGTGTATCAGAAATGAATACTGTCTTCAGATTGCCCACACAACGGGCAATTGCACTCTCCCTTTCCTCTCTGCTTCTGTTTGCTGTTCAAAGGTAGGCTTCCTGCCCTGAGTTTAAATTTCAGTCTAGTGCCGAGAGTGGGTAGACCCTTGAGGTCATCCAAGATGTCCTCCCCCATGTCACTGACTGGAAACAAGTTCAGGGAAGTTTTCTGCCTAACTTCATTTTCATCAGACAATCTCATGGAACAGACATGGCTTTGGACACTACAGCCTCTAAGTCAGATTTATCCAGCAGGGTCAAAGACTTGCGGATCCAGGTCCAGGTCCTTGAGAATCTCTTCTACTCTCTTCTGCCAGGATCATATCTTCACTCTAAGCCAGATTATCCAGGGAAGGAAAAAAGAAGGGAAACCCACTTATGTCTTTTTCCTGGATGTCAAAAGGGCTTATGACACAGTGTGGAGAGATGGCCTATGGTTCCGCCTCTGGTCTTGTGGGATCAAGGGAAAGATGTGGAGAGTTGTCCACAACTTGTATGCTCCCCTCTGCTCTTCAATGTTTTCATCAATCAACTCCTCGAGGATGTGGAAAGTGAGGGATTTGGGTTAAGGGTGGGTGATACCACCATACCAGCCCTTATGTTTGCGGATGACTTCGCAGGCATAGGGGAGACTCCAACCAATCTCCAGGAGTTGATTGATTGCGCGAAGAGATACTTTGATCTTTGGGGGCTAGAGGCTAATGTCAGCAAATGTGCAGTGGTAGCATTCAACGACAGAGGAGAGGGAGGAAGTGATCTTAAGTGGCAGTGGGGTAGCCAAGAGATCCCGGTCCTCCCTTCCTACACTTACCTGGGCGTTGAGTTCTCCTCCAATTGTAATTGGGATGCACATATCCGGAAAGTTGTTCAAACTGGCAAGGGCAAAGCTCTGGGGCTCACTAAATTTTTCCACTGCAGAGGGGTCAACTCTGAGGTTAAGAAAACCATGCTTTGTCGCGTTATTAGACCTGCCTTGGAGTACGGATCTGCTATATGGGTTGATAACTCCAACCAGGCTGAGTCTCTAGAATCCATTCAAGTGGGGGTGCTTAAGGAGTGTATGTCAGCATGCTCCAAAACAGCCAATGTGGCTGTTCGGGGTGAGTTGGGCATTCCGTCCTTAAGCTCCCGACGAGATGAATTCAAGGTCAGATGGTGGGGTCAGCTGCAACATATGCCCAACACCAGATATCCTAAGTTAATCGACTCTATATCTTGGAAACAGGACCGCCCTGTCAAACAGGCTAAGTCCTGGCAGAAGAGAGTAGAAGAGATTCTGAAGGACCTGGACCTGGATCCGC
This sequence comes from Takakia lepidozioides, assembly GCA_030704615.1. Taxonomy (NCBI): domain Eukaryota; kingdom Viridiplantae; phylum Streptophyta; class Takakiopsida; order Takakiales; family Takakiaceae; genus Takakia; species Takakia lepidozioides. The sequence continues at coordinate 62,557,461 of CM060731.1, forward strand.
AAGTCTTGACCCTGCTGGATAAATCTGACTTAGAGGCTGTAGTGTCCTCAGCCATGTCTGTTGCCATGCGATTGTCTGATGAAAATGAAGTTAGGCAGAAAACTTCCCTGAACTTGTTTCCAGTCTGTGACATGGGGGAGGACATCTTGGATGACCTCAAGGGTCTACCCACTCTCGGCACTAGACTGAAATTTAAACTCAGGGCAGGAAGCCTACCTTTGAACAGCAAACAGAAGCAGAGAGGAAAGGGAGAGTGCAATTGCCCGTTGTGTGGGCAATCTGAAGACAGTATTCATTTTCTGATACACTGTCCGGGGTTCTCTCACCAAAGAGACGCTCTCTTCAAATCTATCAAGGGGGAATTGTGCCTGTACCCCTGTTTACCAACTTTGTAAGTCTCGAGGCTGAGCCAAAAGCCCAGGCCCTCCTGAGGCCTAGTTTTTGGGCAAATCACACACAGCAGATTGATGCTTGTGTGAAGGGATTTCTAGAGGATATCTGGAAAACCCGGATTAATTCTTTATGTGGAGGTAAGTCTTACTACCAATGTCAGCCCCTGACAGAGGTAGGTTCTGTCCCTTTTGTTCCCGCTCAAACTGGGCGCGGGGTCAATGGCCACAAGGCTACGGCAAACAACGTCTTATGAGTACAATCTCTTCTGCCAGGACTTAGCCTGTTTGACAGGGCGGTCCTGTTTCCAAGATATAGAGTCGATTAACTTAGGATATCTGGTGTGTCCAAAGAGTGAGTACTAAAGCAAGAAATGTTATCTTACACAAGGAATACCTGTTACGTATGAGAGTGATCAGTCTGATGGGGACACATCAATCACAATCTTTGAGACGGATATTCTGGGTTCTTTTATCTGTATGCAACTAACTGCTTACATGCCTAATTTCAGTCACAACAACCGAGGTGGCTGGGTCTGGGTCTACAATGCCCACTTTTCTAGTGTATCTCAGAGTCCTTGCTCTATTGAAGCTTTTACCAAAGTGCTTCAATAAACCTGTTTTGAAGTACATGGATCACTTCTTCACACTATCTGGTGGCTTAAGAAAATCCGCCGCACAGCTTTATAGAAGCCCCAAGTGAAGGGCACCCTCCTTTGTTTTTATAGCAAAGATCCATCTGGTGCTTGAAAAAGAAATACTGATAATCAACCAGTCTCTCTCAGTGATTCATGGTCTACTGGTGTGAGCTGTGAGGTCTAAATGGTCCGCAATCCGGCACATTAGTCATCAGGTGATCACAAGCGCATGTGCCTTCGATCAGAAACGAAGAAACAAAGGTGCAAAATGGCACCGGAGACACAAGCACAGGACAAGACACAGACTGGGAGACACAAATGCACACATGTGAAGCATCTCTGGCTTAAAGAGATCTAATGAACCCCACTTCCGGCCCAAAGGCACGAAGAACCGCAAGCCAGTGTGAGAATGTTGTGCACAATCTCTCATCGTTTAGAATAAGATGAATTGATTAATGAAGAATACTTTATCCAGTGATGGCATCTGTCGGCTGCAACAACGTGGACTAGAATTTCGAGCAGAGTGTGTCACAATGCTGGGCCCAAGATCGATCTAGCCACAATCCGACACAGATCTCGCAGTGATTGCGCGGCCATTCACTGCAGAGCGACAGGCAACCTCGCATCTATATCTCCATAGCTATGGCTAGAGATAGAGATTCTACAATTTCCGTAACCAGGACAGATCGCATAAAAACAACGTAGCACTAGAGAGACACGCCTGATCAGTATATATACCTCTGGTATCATAAAACACGGGGCGAAGGAAATGACGTGATGTTCCATCTCCACTTCTCTAAGGGGGCAAGCTGGGCAAATCCAATCCTCATGGAGCAGTCTGCCTGTCTCAATCTGGGGATTGTGCGAGCCACTCTGGTGAGCAATGCGGGGGAGCATGGTGGACAAGAATCTATCCAAGGGCCAGTTTGATCAGGTACAATGGCTGGTGCTTCTGTCCCTGCCATTGGATGGGAAGAAGATATCTTTGGTTGCCAGTGCTGCCTTTCGTGCTGGGGCCATCCTTCAGCAGTCTGTTATTTAAATCGGCATGTTTTTGCTCGGCATCATGCAGCCTAAGTAACTCTTTGGGCTTTTGGTTGAGGATTTGGCTCGTGTTTACAGAGAGCCTGAGAGGCTTTGGCTTCCTGTTTTAGCAGGGCTTGTGCCTTTCTTTAGACCTGTTTGGTGCACTTGCAGGTTCTTGACTTTGGCGTTACTTGCTTTTTCTGCTGCTTGCCTTATAAGGCTCTAGGTTTGGCTGAGGTTGTCCAATATCTTGATCTGGATCTTGCGCCTTCCCTCTAGTACAGAGAGATAAAGAGACACGCCTTGATCCACCAAAATGGACATGGGACTGACCCACGTCGTCCATGAGACCACATCTCGTTTAGCCATTCTGGTGAACACTTGATGCGCATCCCTTATGCTACGGCAATGTCAACAAGGGTATTCTCCACAATAATGTCTGGCACCAAACACACTTTCAGCATGTCACATGTACCTGCTTGCCCTTTTCCAATGCTCTTAGCCCAGCACATGCATTCAGAACACAAATGAACGCAACCCTGTCAGGCGTCAACCCTTCCCGTTGCATTTGCCCGTAGAGTTCAAGAGCCTCTTCACCATGAGCCTGCTGAGCATATCCTGCAATCATTACACTCCATGAGACCACATCTCGTTTTACCATTCTGTCAAACACTTTCCCTGCATCCTTCATGCTGCCGCATTTGGCATACATGTGAACAAGACTATTTTCCAAAATAATGTCTGATGACACTTTCAAACTGTCAGCATGGACCCACTTGCCCTTCTCCAAGGCCCCCAGGCTGGTACATGCATTTAGAATGGTACTGTAAGTCACTGCATCAGGTGTCACCCCTTCCTGTTGCATTTGGTCATAGAGTTTAACCCTTCAAGGACGAGCCTGTTTTTGGTGCTTCACAGTAGAATATTACAATATACAAAGTCAAGCAAACTCACTATCACTGATTTACAGTCAAACCATATACTAAACATCATGGAACATAGTCAATATGTTCCACTTCAGTAAACCACTTTACTACACGTCATGCATCCACGTCACTCTGCCCTTAAGCCACTCACTACACGTCATGCATCCACCTTATAATTCAGTTAAACCACTTTACTACACGTCATAGCCACGTCGCATCCACGTCATACTGTGCTACCTACACGTCACCCCCTAGGTTTTACTGTCACATTTCACTGTCAGAACCTGGCATCTGGATTCGACTGCTTGACTGAAACGACTTGACCTTTGTCACGCATGTTCGACTATGGAGGCTGGGAGTAAAAATGTCGCAAATGACTCAAAAATAAGTCAAATACAGAGTCGAAAAGCCCAGCTTGTATTGTAATGCGCAGCAGCTTCTGCAAGTAGCAGTGGAACAAGTGGATCAGGAGCTAGGACATCCACTCCAGCTCCCGCCGCAACACCAACACCTGTACTGCCTGCCTTCAATCCGGTTGTGGAGTTTTTCCAAGAGTTGAGAAGGAACTACCAGGGGGTGAAGACAGAGAAGTTGCGGAGCTTACAAGAGTTCCAATGCAAACCTACTGAGAGTTTGAGGGAGGATTAGACTCACATGAGGCGCTTGATAAGTGTAACCCAATGGGTTACGGAAGCTCAGGCAGTCCAATTCTGGTATGGGATATTGGACAAGGAGCCGAGGAGAAGGGTGCGGGATGCAACTCTTCTACAAGTGGCCCAACCCACCCTAACAAATGTGTTTTTGTTAGCCGAGCGGATAGAGCTCAACATGGTAGAGGAGCGGGTGGTTATGGTGGGGTTTGGAAAGGAGACACAACGAAGTGGGGCTCCTAGCCAACAACAACCAACTCCCCAACGTGCTCAAGGCAATAAGGGGGCTCAAATAGCGCCTAGGGAAGGTTAGAGAGGATCTAGATGCAAATGTCTCTTCCTTCATTCTCAAGCCAGCAACAGACAAGTTTGTCATGTTGGGATTGTGGAGGACCCCATGTCAAGAAAGATTTCCCGGAGAGAGGCAAAGGGCCGACAGAGGCACAGCCTACACAATTACAGTGTGGGCATTGTGGCAAGTATGGGCATGAAGAGGCCCATTGTTATGATTTGCATTCTGAGCTACGGCCAGGCCAATTCCAAGGGAACAATAGTGGCCGAGGACGAGGCAATGTGGTCCAGAGAGGTAGAGGAGACAAAGGTCGTGGTGGAGGTCGTAACCAAAACCAAGGAGCACAGGGTCACGGTCAAGGACATGACCAAGGCATTGTGGATAGGCTTGCCCAGCTAGAGCAACGTCTTGCTGCCATGGCCACTACTCATGTTGCGCCAGCTCCAAGGCCTGAGGTTCAAGCTCCACCTACACAACCTCCTATGCCTAGGGAAGACCAGATTGGTATGGGCTTCATGTGTGGAGCCGCACTTGCAGGACCATTGCATATGGACTCTACAGCTGCTGTTACTCGAGCAGCAACTCGTGCTGCTGAGCCAAGGTGAGCGGATATCGATTTTGATCCATTCTCAGGGGTGGTGGCTTGGGGTAGTAAGCTCTTGGAGGGCAATAGCCATACAGAAGATAGGCCACCATCTGATGAGGACAAACAATTGGTATACAAGGCTGAGTTGCTTCCTCATGTGCCTGTGCATGTTCCACTGTGGGGTACGGTTGGGAATTTTGCAGCGAGTGGCAGACGAGTGTGTGCACCAAGCATGGCAGGAGACTTTTCCATTGATGAGTGAGGGGAGTTCAGTGATATCACCTGGACCTCCTCAGTTAGCTCCTTTGGACACAGTGCCCATTACCTGACAACCACCTGACTCAGGGATTTGTTTGCTAGACCTATTTAGAGGCATGAGCACTGGGCTTGCAGGAGTGTTGCAAGCAGGGATTAAAGTACGCAAGTACTTGTATATGGAGAATGATGAGATTGCTCGGCGTATTTCCATACGCCATGTTGCCTTACTTACACGTCATTATCCTAAGTTGTTGCCTCTCTCAGCAATTCAAGGGTACCAAAAGGCCTTGTCAGCAGACATTACCTTGTTGGGGGCGGATGATTTGGACCAACATGAGGCCATTGAATTGGTGATAGCCGGATGGCCTTGCCAGACATTCTCCCGCAGGTCATGGTAATGGTTTGCATGATGCACGATCACATCTGTTTTTGGAGATGTTGCAAGTGTTGCGTTATTTGTAGGTGAGGCAAGTGCAACCTCCAGCTTACATCCTGGAGAATGTTCCTCTTATGGGGGATTTTCGGGCCAAGGTTATGGCCAGTGTGCATCAGATCCGGCCATGGATTGGACCAGCTGTATTGTTGGATGCAGCTGCAGTGGGTTCACGGGCACATAGGCCTAGGTTGTGGTGGACCAATCTTGCACCACCAGAGTTGCTCAAGAGAGCATATGATTCCATTCATTAGCCACCCAACCTCACGGTTGAGGGCATTTTTGACCAAGGGAGGCAACCACAGAGAGTGCGAGAATCGACGACCTTTTCGATCGGTTGGCAGGAGCGAAGTGTTTCAGCCAGATTGACTCGGAAAGCGACCAAGGAGTGGGGAGCTATTCCGGACTGCCATCCACCAAAGGGAATTTCCACTAGACCCAAATTGGTGGAGGGTCTGTTGGGGGAAGAAAGAGGGACCGTTATGTCCTGGTGAGCAGCCGAAGTTCTGAGTTGGCCCGGCGGCCAAGTTGGGAGTTAGGCGCGCGCATAAAAGCGAGTAACTATGATTTGAAGGGGAGCTTACCGAAGTGAGGTGTGCGACAAAGCACCACCCACCTTGGATCAAGCCTTGGATGAAGCACTAAATCAACCACCATCCACTTTAGCACTACTAAGTTAATATCACGGTCTAAAACTGTTATATCCAACAGGTGAAGATAAAGGTATCTGGTATCCTTCGACTCATTATAAGATAAGCATAATATCACCTTGAGAGCCTCACAACATCTTTCTTCTCAGTCAGCGTCAATGTAGTTGTGAGAGATAATTGTTTTTTCGTGAAGTAACTCGTCATGGCAACTGTAGAGAGCGGCCTTTGCTTGTTGTAGATGATCTGGATACGAGCATTAGCGATGCAGCATTTCAGGGTCATGTTTTGTGTCGTTACGACAACTGTTACAAAATCCTCAAGTGCATCTTTATATTTGCATTGTGATGTTACACACATCTATGGGTTTACTACAGTGACCATCACAGTCTCTGGTTCTCTTGTGCAGACTCACTCCATCAAGCTTACACCAGGAGCTTTTCATACGATCGGAGAACTTTTCAGTCCGTAATAAGCACAAATTCGAGGGGACTTGGATGTCGTGGTCAAGATAAGCTCAGCCACCAAGGTCGAGATCATCGCTCCATTCATTTCATTTTCTCTTTACTTTCTCGTTAGTGATACTATTGTGACCTTCGCCAAAAATGTGCATGAAAAATTCGCTACGGCTACTATTGCGGTGGTGGTCATCGTCGTACGCGGAGAAGTCGACAACAAATTTGAGCTTATCATTGCGGATGGAAACATACAGTATGATATCCAGATAATTATTGTTCTATGTGCTTTAACTTGTAAAAGCTACCAATGATCATGCCAATCTTTTGTGACTAGATAAAAATATTTTCTGATCCATTATTTGTATACTTTTAAGATTTCTCTGGATCCCTCAGTTATTTCTCACAATTCTTCAATTCAAATTTGTCAATATTTCCCTCAGTCTCTCAATCCTTACTTATATCGGTTTAAATTTATTTTGTTGCCTCGGTTATTTATTCAGACCCTTTACTATTATAGTTTCTTTCGGTTCCTCAGTAATATCTCGCAATTTCTCCGACAGAAAATCCCAATTATACTAATTTTAATTTATTTTGGTTTTTAAATCATGTTTATCTACTCTGTATAGCGATGTTTGTTTGGTTTGTTTTAGATTCCAATCAAATTTTGATCATATTGTATTCTATACATTTTAATTTAAATAATGATCAACACAATAAATCTATTTTGTATTATCTTTCTGATTTTCATGTAATTTAATAGTGTGTCGTTGAGAAGTAATATCAGTAGTGGAAGTTACTAAATGAGTATTTGATTTTGAAAATCAAGACTATTCTCTCTTAGCTTGTACAATTCCAACTGCTGTTGTAAAGCCTCCATGCGCTTCGCCTGAGGTTCAACCAATTGCGCATAAAGCAGCAAGTAGATTATTGGCTTCCTTCCAAGCCTTGTTATTGACCGCGATTTCATTTCTATTGGCCATGATGGTTTGTTGCAACTCCACGATGTGCTTCTCTTGATCAGCTTCAATCTACCTGTATTGCTTGAAAGTATCTTCATTGCGACAGATTGTATTCTTCATATCGACAATGAGCTTCATTTGCTCAACATTCTCTTCTTCTGCCTTTGTACATTTTTCCGCTTGACTGTTTATTTCTTTTGTAGATTGGTCAAGCATAGTTGTGAATGTAGCACATTGTATCGTCATCCTGTCATGCACTGTCTGCAACTCCGTATGTAGTGCATTCACTTCTTGCAACTTGCTTTCATGCTGCACCTGCATTTGGTATAGCTGTTGCTTATGTGCTTCGTGCAACTGGTCTTGCGCGAGGCCTGCCTCAATCAATTGTTCCTTGGCCAATTGCAAAGCCACTTCTGTATTTCCCAAGTCCTGCTGCATCTTGAGAGTGACCTCTTCATCGACCTTGTTTGCACACTCAGTGGCTAGTCGAGCCTCAAACTCCTTCCTGAGTTCCTCTCTCAAGGCTGTCAATTGGGTAATTGGAACATGGGATTTGACATAAGTCCCCAACAAATTAAGTGTCATGCCTATGGAACTCATCAGCATTGCCTGTTGAGGGTCATCATGGTGAGGTTGCTGCTGTTCCTCCTGATCCTTAACAGTGTGATCTCTCACGAACCACTCAGGCCATTGTCCCACCGGATTTTCTTCCTGAACCACTTCATCTATCACCGGTGCTACAGTGTCATGACCTTCCGCCTGTGGTACCTCCGACACAGGTGTGTGTATTATATGCACCTCAGGATTTCCCTTGGGCAACTGTTGCACCTCTGGAATCTCTGTCTCCTTGACCAGACCAGAATATTCATAGAGAAGGTCCCCCTTCTCCATTTCTGCCACTATCTGTTCTGTAGTTGGAATATCTAACCCTTCTCTTTCCAAATCAATTATTTCTGGTTGAACTGCATGGACAACTTGTGACCTTGTGACAAGTCGATCAGCTGGCTGTAATGGTTGTGATACAGAAGTAACTTCCTCATCCCTCTCTGAAGGTCCTGCTTCCAGTAATAGCATTTCTCTGTGCTGCTGTGCCCCTTCCTGGCCATGAGCTTGGGAAACATTATCATGCGGAATCCGTGAAGCCAGTGGATCCGCCACTACAGTCTTTCCCCGTCTCTGCCTCTTAGTCTCGGGTTGCCCTGCTAGTCCACCCTCACTGTGTGAAGAGCCTTGCTCTTCCATTGCAGTTGTTTCTGGCTCAAACACTCCCATTTCCTTTCTTTCTTGCGCATCAAGTATGCCAGAATCAAGGATTATTTGAGCAATGATTGGGCCAGACACTATGATAGGAGACTTTGCGGTAGTACCTTGTAATCTTTTCATCTCCTCTACCAGTGCGTTGTACATTATGTCCGCCCATTGTACCTCTTGTCCCTTCAGGCCTTTGAGTATTTCCTCCGTGAAGGATCTGCTCAAATACTGTTGGTTCTGTTTCATGGCAATCAGAACGTTCAATACCTGGCCTACCTCTTTTAGCCCTGGGTACACAGCCTTGGTACAAGCATAACCCTGAGTTTTAAAGAAACTCCCTTCTTGGAATAAGTCCCCTATTTGCAGTCTTGCCCTGTGTTCCTCCACATGCACCTGACCTGCTGGCAATCGAAACAATTGCTGGAGGTATAGGGGAGTAATCATCAATTCAACTCCCTTCACCGTTGTTGTTCCTGCCCTTGGCTCAAAGTTCTGCAAAAATTGTAACATGTATTGTCTATGGTGTAATGTCCAATCTAGGCTTTGCAATCCTTGCAATCTCAGCTCCTCCAGTAACTGTATCGCCTGTGGGGTAGCAATTGTTTGTTTCTGCAGAATTGTGGTGCTCTTCACCCTGATTTCCTCCATTCCTCTCACTCTCTTCATTTTAGACTCACAGAACTGTTTTGGCTATAACAACTGCAGGAATGCCTGTAGTGCACAAAGCATAAACGTATGGTTGCCGCAGAAAGCTATGGGTAATTTCTTGTAAGCCTGCGGGGCTTGCAAGCATCGCTCAAGAGAAAAGCTCCGCTCTGTCCTTTCGTGTCTATGCCACTGCGTAAGTAATATTGCGAGCGTATAGTCTGTTAGTTCCTCCATAGTTTCCAAGCTATAGCATTGATGGTCTGTCCCGTCGAGACGCCCGTTACTCAGAACGACGCCGCCTCTTGCGCTCAATTTCCCTCCATTTTCTTGATCCTTTCTCTGGTTTTCTATTGGCTGTATCCGCTGTGACTGGATTTTAGATTTTATTTTCTTTAGTGGACTTTCCCTGTTGGATAGTCCACTAGGATCACACATGTGACAAGAATTCCGCTTTTCTGTACTTGCCGTTCGTTCCGTTTCCCTTTTTCCGTATTCATTAATGGGCCCGCCTTTCATCCCTTTTGACGGTCGTTCTTGTCCTCTTTCTTTTTGACACCTGTTCTTGCACTTCGTTCTCGGCTGTGTGTCGCGCCCTGACCTCCACGTGTCTATTTTTAAAGTAATTTCCGTTTTCTCTTCCGTCAGCCATTTTCCTGAAGTTATTATGCGTCCACCTGTCACTGATTCTATGGATTGTGTAACTTTAGTAGGTTGTGTTGAGCTGTGACAGGCTGTGTCATACTGTGTTACGCTGTGATAGGCTGTGATGCACTGTGGTAAGCTGTGATAGGTTGTGACACGCTGTGGTAGGTTGTGATAGGCTGTGTTACGCCGTGCTGGGCTGTGATAGGCTGTGTCACGTCGTGATGGGCTGTGATAGGCTGTGTCACGTCTGTTTTGCCCGCCCTGGTCATATATGCTGGGCCTAGCGACAAGTGCTCCATACTCTGTTCGTAACACTGGTGCAGCCCGTGACTGCTCTTGCGGTTCAACATGCAAATCATGCTGCAAGGGTTTGTCATGGATACCACTGTACCCCTTCAACTTATTGGCATTAACTCTTCCCAGCATTTCTTTGTTAATGGTTTGTAACATGGCGGTGTTGTTATCATACATCTTTTGTATGACATAAGGTCCTTTCCATGGTGATTTAAGCTTAGAAGCTTGAATCTTTCCTTTCTTTTGCAACCATAGAACCAAATCCCCCATCTTAAAAGTCTTTAACTTGCCTTCATCAAACTATTCCTTTCGCTTCATCTGAATTCTGGTCATATTATCAGCTGCATCAGCACGTACTTCTTCCACATGGTATAATTCATGTTTCCTGACCTTGATGGAGTCTTGCAATTCCATTCTTTTTCCCCACTCCGTTCTCATGGTAGGTAATAGGAATTCCACTGGAAGTAAGGCTTCCATACCATAAACTAATTGGAATGGTGTATACTTAGTGGTGACTTTATATGAAGTCCTGTATGACCACAAAGCTGTCAGCAGCTTTGTATCCCAATCCGTTCTGTTTGCATTGACTATCTTAGCCAAGATAGTACATAGTATTTTGTTGGTAGCCTCTGCCTGCCCATTACCCTGTGGGTAATATGTTGTACTCTTTCTATGCACAATCATAAACTCTTTAGTCAACAACTCAATGGTCTCATTCATGAAGTGACTTCCCTGATCACTGATAAATTCTAAGGGACAGCCAAATCGTGTAAGTATGTTCTCGTACTGGAACCTTGTTGTGGACTTGGCTGTGTTGTCCCTCAAAGCTTTAGCTTCCACCCACTTTGTAGTATAATCAGTGGCTGTGATTATGTACCTGTTTCGTGTATTCTTGGATGGTGGGTTAATTGGTCCAACAAAGTCTAGTCCCCATTTTTGAAATGGTTCCGTAGGCATTGTAGGATGCAAGGCCATCCTTCCAGATCTCTGCAAAGGTCCTAGCCTCTGACATTCATCACACTTCTGACAATACTCGTGTACATCTTTGAACAAAGTAGGCCACCAGTATCCTGCGAGTAATATCTTTCTACTGGTAGTCTCTTATCCAAAATGACCTCCAGCCACTCCTTTATGAACTTCCGCCAAAACTTTATTTACTTCCTGGTGGTACAAGCATCGTTTTAGTACTCCATCAGGTCCTAACTTATACATTCTGCTTCCTACCATAGTATAAGGTAAAGCTTTGATAGCGATTCTCTTCCTCTGCTCCTTACCATAACTAGGTGGGCACTGACCATGAGCAAGGTAGTATCTGATTGGCCACTGCCAATCTAACCAGTCATCTGCACTTCCCTGCACCTCCACTGCAAGAGACTCGCATCTGGTAATTGATCATCTATTCCTGTGGCTGGTTCTCCTGTTGACAATCGTGACAAATGATCCGCCACAAGATGCAGTCTCCCAGGCTTGTAAACAACCTCGAACTCAAACTCGTGCAAGATTATCAACCATCTTGCTATTCTTCCGCTTATCAAAGGTTTGTTTACCAGGTATATCAGAGCCTGGTGATCCACATAGAACATAAACTTCTTGCCCAACAGGTAATGCCTGAATTTCTTCACTGTATAGATCATTGCCAATGCTTCTCTTTCCGTTGTGCTATAGTTCCTTTCAGCACTATTCATCAACCGGCTAGCATAGTACACAAGTGAATCTATATTCCCTGTAACATTCTGGGCTAACACCGCTCCCAGCGCTTCTCCTGATGCATCGTAGTGAACATGGAATACTACATGCCAGTGAGGGTTAATCAGCATAGGTGTAGTTGTTACTGACAGTGTAAGTTCCTCAAATGCCTGTTGACATTCAGCTGTCCAGGCAAACACTGCATCTTTCTTCAGTAGTTTGCTCAATGGTGCTGCTATTTGTGCATACCTTTTGACAAATCTCCTGTAATAACTGGTTTGCCCAAGGAATCTCCGTAGACTTTTAACATTCACTGGTGGTGGAGAGGCTTTAATGGACTCTGTCTTTCTGGGATCCACAAGGAGTCCCTTCTTACACACAATGTGTCCCAGAAGCACCCCTGAGTTCACACAGAAAGTACACTTCTCTGGATTCAGGCCCAGACCTCTCATCCTGCATCTGGCCAAACATAACTCCAATTTATGCAAGTGCTCACTCTTAGAGCTGTACACACTGAAATCATCCAAGAATACCTGCATGAAATCATCCAGATACTCATGAAAAGATTCACTTATCACTCTCTGAAAGGTCGTTGGTGCATTACAAAGTCCAAAGGGCATGACTTTGTATGCATAAGCCCCCCAGTCTGTGATGAAAGCTGTTTTCCCTTGGTCTTCTTCTGCCACTTGCACTTGATTATAACCACTGAAGCCATCCATGAATGAGTACATCTCATGGCCTACCACAATGTCTAATACTGCTTCTGTGAATGGCAAAGGGAAAGGATCTTTTTTCGTACAAGCATTCAGCTTCTTATAGTTCACACATACTCTTAATTTGCCATTCTTCTTGGGAACTATAACAATGGGTGACAACCAAGTTGTATACTCTATTGGGTATATAAACTTAGCCTCAGCCAACTTCTTTATCTCTTCTCCAACCTTCTGTGCGTAGTTGGGATTCATTCTATACCTCGCCTGCTTGATTAGTACTGACCCTGGCTCCAGTTCAATCTTATGCTGACAGACTTCAGGTGGTATCCCTTTTAGATCCTCATAGCTCCAAGCAAATACATCTCTGTATTTGATGAACAAGCTTTTAGCTTCTTCGAAGAATTCCGGCTCCAAATCAGCTCCTACTTTCACCATCCTTGGTTCCTCTTTAGTTCCCACATTTACTTCCCTCACCTGCTCATCAGCTGTGATTGTCCAACCAGTCACCACTTCATCCTGTAAGCTCACAGTGGCTGGTTCTTCTAGGATTTCTATTTCTCCTTCTCTTTCTTCATAGAAATGTGATGGGTAATTGATGGTTTCCTCTTCAGTTGGTGTTGCTGTCACTACACCACAGTAGATACCTCTCAAACAACTTAGGCTTTCCAGCCGCATCTCTGCAACCTGCTTCCACTCTGGGTGTGCAGCAAATAGGGTAGCTTCCTGCTCCTCATCCAGTCCTCCTTTCCAGTCATACTCTCTGACTCCCCGAGGTCTTCTTGTAGCAGGTAACCTACTAGATTTCTTTGTGGTAATTTGTATCTCGTGTATCCCATTATGCACGGTTAGTAACTGAGAATTCCAGTCATGGAATACCCTGGCCTGTTTCAGCCACGGACGTCCCAATAATAAAGAGTAAGCCTCCATGACTTCATCCATTTTCAACACAGTTACTGTGATCATAAAGATCATTTTCTGTATCTGTATCTTAACTCCTCTTATTAATCCCAATGGCTGTACACTTCTTTGATCTGCCATTGTTACTGTAAATGGGGCTGGTTTCATGTTACTTAGACCAAGCTTCTTCCTTAATTGGTCTGTCATGATATTTACTCCAGAACCACCATCTATCAGTACATCAGTTAGTTCTGTGCTTCCAATTCTCAATTGGATTACTGGCATAGAATCATCAAAGTCCATGACTGTTTCTCGCCCTTCCGGCTTCACATTATAACTGGTCACCTTGCTGTTCAGGTCTGTGTTTCCTGTCTCTTGGGCAATTCGATTGGTTGCTTGATACAGCCTGTGCCTCCAATAAGGTGCCACAGCTAATAGCTGTCCAATGGTAATTTCTGCTTTGGTCTGGCATATTACTTTAGCCAAAGTCTCTTCATTACTTTGCATGTCTGCATCCTCTTTCTTCCTTTCTTCCTCACTCCCTTCCTTTTCTCCATCCGAATCAGAGGAATCTGTCACAGGAATATCAGTACTCTTTTGCATTTCCCTTATAGTATCTGCCACTTCCTTGTGCAGTTCCTTCTCATCTTTCCAAGTCTCTTCATCTTCAAGCATATCATTGCCACTTCCATTATCATCTTCTTCCTCTTCTACTGGAGGTATTAGTTTGGCTTTACTTCTTGTTACTATCATTGTACTTACTTCTGGTACAACACATGGCCTAACCATGTGAGCTGCCACCACTGGGCCCTCATTCACAGGAGCTCTCATCTCATTCTGGTGTCTTATCCAGAATGAACAGGTTGCCTTGCGATGTCCTGGCTGATTACAATAGTAACATAGCTCTTCACCATTGGGTCCTCGCCCTTGGTCTGTTCTTGGATTATTTCTATAATCCTGATTCCCGGGCTGGTAATTCCCCCTTGGATTACCCTGATAGTTGCCTCTGGAATTTCCTTGGTAATTCCCTCTTGAATTACCTCTCCCTTCCATGCCATTGTTATAACCACCAGACCTACCATAGTGGTCCTGATCATTGTTTCTTCTTGGCTGGGGCTGCACCTGATGCACCCTTACTTGCCTAGGTTCTCTTGCAGCTGTCCTTCTGTTGTAGTAACAATTCTCAGTAGAATGGTTATTCATTTTACAGATAGTACAGTGTTTCTCCTTCATGTGGCATTCTGTGGTGGTATGGCCTTCATTCTGGCACTTTGCACACCATACACCCTTCCTCCAATGTGTTGCAGCCTCTGTGGCATACTTCTTCAAGATTTCTTCCAATTTTTTTTCATAGTTATCCCTCTTCAACTTCTCCTTTCTCTTACTCTTTCTTTTTAGTTCTTGCTCTTCTTCTTCATCTGACTCATCCTCAGAGTCCTCATCTTCTTTTTTCTCTCTCCTGAGCATTCCCAATTGCTCAATTCTGTTCGCAGTTTCAAATGCCTCCTCCACTGTATTATGGGGTAACATATCCACTTTCTTTTGCAACTCTGGTCTTAGTCCACTCACAAACCAAGTCTTCTGTAAACCGAGCGCTGGTACTGCAGCCAGCTTTTTCATCATCAATTCCATCTTCTCCAAATACTCTTCAACAGTTTCATGCTTCTTCTGCTTCAGCTGTTGTAAACTTCCATACACTTCATCCTCAGTTTTACTTGTCCTGAACCTATTTCGAAATGCTGTATTCAAGCCATTCCAGGTTAGGAAATGATTATCAGGGAATCTTGCATACCATTCACTTGCTTTCTTGATAAGTGAACAAGGAAACAGTCTCATCTTGGCATCATCGCCATTCTCATTGTTCACTATACACATGTGCTCAAATTGGCTAATGTGTACATCGGGATCCCCTTTTCCTGAATATATTGGAAAGGGTGGTTTTGCCCGTGTTGGTTGTAACGCCATCTGTGGCCCTACCTTCTGCCCACTGACAGGTGCTGGCACCCTTGCTGGTGCTGGTCCTTCTGGACCTGTTGTTTTTGTGGTGGATCTTCCACCAAGTGGTGGCCCTTGAGCACTCCCTGCTTCTGGCCCCACGATATTCACAGTATTCCCTGCTTCAGTTGCACTACTTCCCACACTCCCTGTCCCCCCAGAGCCAGATCCAAGCAGCCCGCCTGATCCCCCTGAGCCGACACCTTCGTTGGCCTGTGATCCAAGTGCTCCACTTGATCCAGGTCCAACGGGTTGGGATGTCCTGGTTGTAGTCTCAACCTCAGCTGTTGGGTCTACTTCTTCATATTCTTCCTCTTCCAATTTCTTCTCTCTGTTTTCATCCTCCAAGTTCTGCCCTTGGGTTTCTTCTTCACTCATGTAACTCAACTGTAATGGTGTTGGAGAGTCTGAACTCTCCGTTGGCTCTGCCACATCCTCTTCTCCTTCTTCACCTTCTGCTTCAGAAACTGGAGTTCCTGCTTTTGGTGTTCCATGCCAACTCTTATCAAAGATTTCTGTCAAGTCTTTTATCCAAGGATGTACCTCAGATCTTTCACCTCGTGTGTCAAGTTATTTTACCACTAGTGTGAAACTAGCTAGGAAATAGCTAGCTTTTACATATTGACATTTGGGATTGGCCCAAGTGTCAATCCAGGGGTCAAGGCAGATTTAGGCCCTGGAGTGGTTATCTTCACGGCAAGCGCGGGAGGCTCATCTTTCTCGAGTTGAGCCTCACCGCGCCTAGCTATGGCGCCGTAGTGTGGATTCCCCATGGCGTGGGGTGCACTTGGCTTGACTTGTATTTGAGTGATGAGGTTATATATGCCTGAGTTTATGCTTCAGCTTTGTGAGCTCGCATGAGCTTGTGCTTTTATTCTTCTTCTTTATCACTCGAGAAAGATCAGCTCGTATCTGTGAGTGCCAGATACGAGTTAGTTGTAGCACTTGTGGTTTTTGCTTGAGTATGAGAGAAACCAAGTTGTTATGTAAGGAGCACCATGGAGCTCTTGGTTGTTAGAAGCGGAGGCGATGTGGGTTACGAGGTGGTAGACCTTGGCATTCGATCTTCAGCTTCAGAGATGAAAGCACCATGCTGCAGGTAATTCCAGAGCACCTTGATGGTTTCAGATTGTGTACATGCATGAGCAAGCACGATTGGGAAGAGGACCAGTCAACAGCAGGTTATAGTGGCTTTGGTGGCAAAGCTGAGAACTGGACCTGGGAATGCAAGCTTTCATTGTGTGAAGGATTGCAAGACCAAGCGAAAGGGCTGATTTGGCTTGGGGCAAATCAATGCACTTTGTGGAGTATGGTGAGATTGGGTTTCAATCTCGAGCTTCAGCATTGAGAGGGCTCTTGTCATGGCAAGAGCAGGGCTGGAACAGGAGCTAAGAGGTGCGGCAAGGCCATGGAATGTGCACCTGGGGTTTCAGAGCTTGGAAGAAGAGCTCCTGCACCACAAGAGAAGTGTCTTGTGGCTGGAAATGTAAGCCTTAGGGTTTCAGGAGCTTGGCAAAGGCTGTGGAGTGCTTAGTCTTGTCTTAGAGAGCATCAAGGAGCCAAGGAGCCAAGATAGGGGCCTGATATCTCTTGTGTGAAGAGGTTGCATGTGTGGAGCATGTATTCAGCTTATTGAAGCTTCCATCTTCAAGCTTGGAGGGCAAGCAAGGAAGAGGGAAGGGCTGACTTCCCTTATGTGAGGGCAATGTATGTGTGGAGCATGCTATCAGCCTGGTGAAGGCTTGCACTTTTAGGTATGGGAGTGCAAGAAAGGAAGGAAGGGGCTGGTTTCCTTGTAGGGCATGTGGAGCATGCTTTCAGCCTGCTGAAGCTTGTATTTTCAGGTTTGTGGGTGCAAGAAATGAAGCAAAGGAGCTGATTCTCTTATGGTGAGAGTGGGGCATGTGTGGAGCATGCCTTCAGCCCATTGAGGCTCTTGTTTTCAAGCTTTAGAGAGCTAGAACGGAAGGTCTAGGGCTGGTTTCCACTTGGAGTGAAAGAAAAGCACTTGTAGGGCCTATGTGAGTTGGGGTTTCAACTTCAAGCTTGAAGGGAGCGCAACTCTTGAAGCAACAGGTGTAGAGGGCTGGAATAGGCTCTAAGACAGATGCTATGGCCAATGAGAGTGCTTGAATGAGTGCTCACAAGGGCTGGGAACCAGCAGGGCTTGGTTGTTTGCCATTGAGTTTAGTGGCGTGTTTGGGGAGGCTAAGTGAGAAAGAAGGCTTGGTTTGTGGCAACCACCTCATGGCTTAGGGCTACTATGGTGGTGTGTGGGAGCCGAAAGAGCAAGGATACCTTGCTGATTTTCCTCACAGCCACCATAGCTCGGTGGAAAGAAGCCTAGAGTCCAAGAGACACAAACCCTAGCTTGGCGTGGCTAAACCCCTCGGAGAAATGGCTAAACTGCCAGAGCGGCCATGTGTGGGGCTGTGACAGGCTGTGGCAAGCTGTGACGGGCTATGAGGGGCTGTGACAGGCTGTGCCCTGTGCCCTGTGGGGCTGTGACGGGTTGGGTCAGGCTGTGGCGAGCTGTGACGGGCTGTGACGGGCTGTGATGGGCTGTGACAGGCTGTGCCCTGTGGCCTGTGGGGCTGTGACGGCTGTGTCAGGCTGTGGCGAGCTGTGAGGGGCTGTGAGGGGCTGTGAGGGGCTGTGACAGGCTGTGCCCTGTGCCCTGTGGGGCTGTGACGGGCTGTGGCAAGCTGTGACAGGCTGTGATGGGCTGTGACAGGCTGTGACGGGCTGTGCCCAGTGGCCTTTGGGGCTGTGACGGGCTGTGGCAAGCTGTGACAGGCTGTGATGGGCTGTGATGGGCTGTGACAGGCTGTGCCCTGTGCCCTGTGGGGCTGTGACGGGCTGTGTCAGGCTGTGACAGGCTGTGCCCAGTGGCCTTTGGGGCTGTGACGGGCTGGGCTGTGACAGGCTGGGCTGTGACAGGCTGTGCCCTGAGGCCTATGGGGCTGTGACGGGCTGTGACAGGCTGTGGCGAGTTGTGACAGGCTGTGCCCATGGCCTTTGGGGCTGTGATCGGCTGTGAGGGGCTATGACAGGCCGTGCCTGAGGCCTTTGAGGCTGTGACGGGCTGTGAGGGGCTGTGACAGGCCGTGCCCATGGCCTTTGGGGCTGTGACGGGCTGTGAGGGGCTCTGACAGGCCGTGCCTGAGGCCTTTGAGGCTGTGACGGGCTGTGACAGGCCGTGCCCATGGCCTTTGGGGCTGTGACGGGCTGTGACGGGCTGTGACAGGCCGTGCCTGAGGCCCTTGAGGCTGTGAGGGGCTGTGAGGGGCTGTGACAGGCCATGCCTGAGGCCTTTGAGGCTGTGACGGGCTGTGAGGGGCTGTGACAGGCCATGCCTGAGGCCTTTGGGGCTGTGACGGGCTGTGAGGGGCTGTGACAGGCCGTGCCTGAGGCCTTTGGGGCTGTGAGGGGCTGTGAGGGGCTGTGACAGGCCGTGCCCATGGCCTTTGGGGCTGTGACGGGCTGTGACGGGCTGTGACAGGCCGTGCCTGAGGCCTTTGAGGCTGTGACAGGCTGTGAGGGGCTGCGACAGGCTGTGCCCAGTGGCCTGTGGGACTATGACGGCTGTGACCAGTGAGCTGTGTGGGCCTGTGCTGGTCTGTGGTGGCCCGTGTTGACCTGTGGACGGCCTGTGCTGACTCGTGGAGGCACTGGTGGACTGCCTAAGGACTGGCATGTGGTCTGGAAGGCCGAATTTTGAAGCTCGTGGAGGGCGGTTTGAGGAGTATCTTCAGATATTCCCATGGTCATGCAAGTGAGGGTAGAGAGGAGAGGCAGAGTGTTGGGATGAGAGCATGCTGGGATTAGGCATTGCTTTAGCTTCTCTTCCTCGTAGTTTCCACCCTCTCATTAGGCCAAGACCTTTCCGTAGGTGGAGGCAAGAGTCAGTTCGGGTTGGGCTGGGGTGTCCTTGCAGGAGCAACACCGTGGAGTTGTTTTTGGTGTGGGGGAGTTGTCGATCTGATTTCTTGTGTTTGGATCCCCTCCATACCTGCATGCTTGACTGTGCGCCATGCTAGTTTTGTGTGGGCGCTTGTTTTTATAGGTGATTGGTCCGGATTTGATCACCGGCCAGTCCTAGAGCATGCTGTCGATGGTGAGGCTGGGGTGATGACCAGCCAGACCATCATTGTTTCTCCTGTGGTGAGGTTGGAGGTGATGACCAGCCAACCATAGGAGTGCTTGCGGTGGATGCAGGTACAGGTGTAGGCTATGTTAGGAACTTAGTATTCCAAACCATAAGCCGCAACAGGTTCTCTACCCGGTTACCTTGTGAAGAGGGGGTTAGGGACATGTTCATGACCGGTTGAGTGTCAACACGGAGGTGCCACTAGTTGCTGGGGACAGTGCCGGTTCGAGCACTAGCAATACTAGTGGGTACACGAGACGAGGTGTGCGGTTTAGGCCACCTTCACCTCCTGTGTCTTCCACGGAAGGTTCTGATTCGGATTGTGAATCAGGAGGGCTCATACCGGCGGTGCAAGTTGTTTCTTTGCCATTGTTGTGGGACACAATGGAGGAGATGTATGGAGCTACCAAGGGGCCACGAAGGTACTCTGGGGCGGTGGGCACCATTGAGTTGGATGATTTTATCCAAGAGTTTGATAGTTGGTGTGATTTGCAGCAAATGCGCAATCCACAACTATTTACGCCGTTCATGGCATGGAAAGGGCTGTTTCAGCACCTTGAGGGGCCGCCTATGGATGATTACCATGAGTTCAGGCGGGGGCATGAGGTTGAGATCGAGGAGTGGAGGATGTACTGGTCACCCGACTATGTCTCCATCACTAGGGGCACTAGAGCCACGAGGGCAGTGGCTACACCTGCCGCTGCACCGGCAGCTTCAGCAAGCAGCAGTGGGACTGGTGGTACAGTAGCTACGACGTCCACCCAAGCCACTACCGCACCAGCACTAGCACCCGTGCCTGCCTTCAACCCTGTTGTGGAGTTCTTCGAAGAGTTGAGAGGGAACTACCAAGGGGTGAGGACAGAGAAGTTGCGGAGCTTGCAAGAGTTCCAACGGAAGCCGACCGAGAGCTTGAGGGAGGCTTTCACTCGCATGAGGCGCTTGATAAATGTAACCCAAGGGGTTACGGAAGCTCAGGCAGTCCAATTCTGGTATGGGATATTGGACAAGGAGCTGAGGAGAAGGGTGCGGGATGCAACTCTCCTACAAGCGGCCCAACCCACCTTAGCAAATGTGTTTTTGCTGGTAGAGCGGATAGAGCTCAACATGGTGGAGGAACGAGTGGTCATGGTGGGATTTGCTAAGGAGACACCACGGGGTAGTGGTGCTCCTAGCCAACCACTACCTCAACGTGCTCAAGGCAACAAGGGGGCTCAGGTGAAGCTCAGGGAAGGGCAGAGAGGACCTCAGATGCAGGGGTCTCTCCCTTCATTTGCTGGCCAACAACGGGCGGATGTGGTGTGCTGGACATGTGGAGGACCCCATGTCAAGAAGGATTGTCCAGAGGGAGGCAAAGGGCCGGCACATGCACAGCCTGCACATTACAGTGTGGGCATTGTGGCAAACACGGGCATGGAGAGGCTCAGTGTTATGGTTTGCATCCTGAGTTGCGTCCAGGCCAGTTCCAAGGGAACAATGGTGGCCGGGGGCGAGGTGGAGCAGCCCAGAGGGGACGAGGTGGCCAGCCACGAGGCCAAGGGCAAGCTCAACGTGGCCAAGGACGCGGAGGTCACGGTGTTGACCAAGGCATGGCCAACCGGCTTCAGCAACTAGAGCAGAGGCTCGCTGCCATGGCTACAGCTCAGGTGGTACCGGCTCTAAGGCCGGATGGTCCACCTCCTGCTCCTGAGGGAGGAGATATGGGAGGCATGGGATTCATGTGTGGAGCAGCACTACCACTAGTGCAGGTGGAGTCTGCTGCAGCCGTGACTCGAGGAGCAGCACAAGTTCCTGAGCCACAAGGTGCAGAGGTGGAGTTGGATCCACAGCGTGGGGAGGCAAGCCGTCAGGCTAGGCTTCCTCAGTCATTCACATTGGCGGAGACAGTGTCGACGCCATCCATGGCACCTAGTTCTCGCCCGACTGTTACCGAGGCGGAGGTTACTATGCCATTGGGGAGAGCTACACGGGCAGCACCACTACCTAGTGTTGCCAAGGCTACGGCAGCTAGTGTGCTGTTAGGAGCGGCCACATCTGTGTGCCAGGCTCCATTGTTCTCGGCTACCATGATTGCGACGCCGGGGATAAGACCAGCTGAGGTGTTCAGGCTGGCAGCTACACTCTGTGAGAGTGGGGAGGTTACTTCATCTTCTGCGGAGATAGTGGGAGGTGTAGTGCCGGAGGGATCCTCGGATTTGAGGGTCAAGACTGCCACGGCGGCGCCATGGCAAGCTGCAGCTGCCAGGATGATGGAGCTGCCAGCTAGGCCAGCCATTGAGCGCGCCATGGTGACACCTGGAGTTGTCATGTTAGACAACCAGGATGGCATTTTCTGTTTGAGTGGACCGGCAGGCAAGAGGTACCGGCCACTGTGAGTCTTGTTGGACTCGGGAGCTCAGCCATTGATGCTGGGCAGAGCTGCTATTGCAGGCTTGGGCCTCACGGAGGCGGATATGGAGCCTTGTCCTTTCCAGATACAGACGTCTCTGGGAGGATCGGAGCAGGCTCGGGGCATGACACGGCATGAGTTGGCTATCAGACTACGGCCGGATCACCCTACAGATGGCTCAGTGATGCGAGCCAAGGCCATTGTGACAGACGCAGTCTCATACGATGTCCTGGTTGGTGGGGCAGTGTTGTACCCCATGGGCTTCACCCTGGATTTTTGGGAGGAGTCAGCTTCCTATAGGCCTGCATGGCAGTCAGGGGAGGGCCGGCGTGTGCAGCTCCCTGTGACGTTCATAGGAGGAGTTGCGGTTGCCCAGCGAGGCAAGATGCCGACACTAGCAGCATTCACAGCGGCAGTGAGTTGGCCTAGAGAGTTGCTTGAGGGCAATGCTCATTCAGAGGATGTACCACCTCCGGGAGAGCAGGATGACATGTATGGTATGGCGGAGTTGCCTACCATGGTTGCTCAGACTCCATTGTGGGGCATGAGCAAGGATTTGCAGCGGGATGCTGATCGACGGGTGCAACAAGCCTGGGTGGAGGCTTTTGTACCGTCAGGAGAGGAGGAGAGTGTGGGGATTGCACCAGGACCACCTCAATTGTCTCCATTGGACACCACACCTATTGTGTGGCAGTCTCCGGATGAAGGCATTTGTCTTCTGGACTTGTTTGGCGGGATCAGCACCGGATTGGCTGCTGTGTTACAGGCAGGTGTACGAGTTCGGCGTTACCTGTATGTGGAGAGGGATGAGACTGCACGACGCGTTTCACTTCGCCATGTTGCTCAGTTGGTGCAGCGGTACCCTGAGTTGTTGTCGGTGTCTGCAATTCGTGGATATCAACAGGCCTTGCCAGCAGACATTTCGTTGCTGGGGGCGCAAGATTTGGAGCGGGTTGGCTCCATTGATCTGGTAGTGGCAGGTTGGCCCTGCCAAGGGCATTCATCAGCCGGGCATGGCAATGGATTGCGAGACTCGAGGTCGGGTCTGTTTTGGGAGATGGTGCGGGTTTTGCGCCACTTGCAGCTTCATCAAGCTGTATCTCCAGCATACATCTTGGAGAATGTGCCACTGATGGGCAATTCTCGGGCCAGGGTGATGGCCAGTGTGCATCAAGTCCGGTCGTGGCTTGGGTCAGCAGTGTTGCTAGATGCAGCTACAGTGGGGTCACGGGCTCATCGTCCACGGCTATGGTGGACTAACATGATGCCACCCGCACTACTCAAGCGTGCATTTGATGGGGTGCAGCGGCCAGCACATCTCACAGTGGATAACATTCTGGACACAGGGAGGCAGTCTCAACGTGTGAGACACGATGACCGTTCGCCTTTGACAGTGGTCAACAAGGTGGGTCAACCACGAGCAGCATTACCTACACTGCTCAGCTTCCCAGGATCGCATGCTTTCCGGGATAGTGGACCTGGCCTCCTGTGGGATGCTCAGTTGCAGCAGTTAGTGGAGCCTAATGCTGACGAGCGTGCGGGCAATGGGTTTTACCACTGGTACCACGGCGGTGTCGTCTCTTTCTGAGGCATCACGTCGTCAAGTGTTGGGGCAAGCAATGGATCTCAATTGCTTGACCTGGATTATCAGCTTGGCTCTAGCTGAGCAACGCAGAGTGCGGAATACACTTCCCTCAATGGTCTCTCTGCCTACCGAGACGGTACAGGCAGTGAGTGGGGGCGAGCATATGAGGACCACGGGTGCATGCATCCATGGCACACGTGGGAGGTGCTCGAGGTTCAGAGGGAGTTGGCAGCCAAGGGGCTGTGATGGATGAGGTTGGGGATTCTTCTCGGGTTGAGGAGGTCCTCAAGGATGAGATGATGGGGCAGGATGAGGCCTTGTCATTGACTGAGCAGGCAGGGAGTACTGCTCAAGAGGTTGCAGCATAGCAACCACGGGACGCGTCCTCTACCTCTAAGCCCACTGGACTTAAGGTTGTAGTTACGGAGGACAATTGGGAGCCTGACATTGGACCCATTGTCACCGGAGGAGAGAGACGACGTATACGGCGGTTCCTGAGGGCTTACAGGAATTGCTTTGCCTTCAGTTTGAAGGACTTGGGAGCACTGAAGGGTCAAGAGATCCGTATTGAGTTGGCCACTAACACGCCAATCTTTCGGAGACCCTATAGATACAGTGACATGGAGAGGTCTTTGATTCAGATGAGGACTCAAGATCTCTGGGAGGCAGGTTTGGTGGAGCTCTCTGGTGGAGAGTATGCTTCAGCCACAGTGATGCCAGCCAAGAAGGATGTCTATGGCAATTGGACGGAGAGACGTATGTGCGGTGATTACCGGCCTGTAAATCGTCAGACCAAGTCCGATAAGTATGCCATGCCAACACCAGAGGAGATCTTTGATGCCATCGGGCATGCTAAGGCCTTTAGCACTTTGGATTTACGATCCGGATATCACCAGTTGCCAATCAAGGAGGCGGACAAGCAGAAGACGGCATTCTGGGGGATCAATGAGCACGGCAAGGATTGCCTATATCAATGGCGGTTCTTACCATTTGGGCTTAAGAATGCTCCTGCAGAGTTTCAGAGAGTCATGGATAGGATTCTAGCAGGGGTGGACTTTGCTCGGTGCTACATAGATGACATCATCATCTTTAGTGTTACGATGGAGGAGCATAAGAGACACCTTCAGGTGGTATTGGAGCGCTTGATAGCGCACGGATTGAAGTTGCATCCGGGGAAGTGCAAGTTTTTCCACAACCAGATTGAGTATCTGGGTCACATGATATATCCTGGAGGATTGGGGGTACAGCAGACTAAGGTAGAGGCCATTGCACAAATTCCACGCCCCACGGATGTGAGCCGAGTTCGAGCTTTCATGGGGTTGGCAAACTATTATAGACGGTTTGTCAAGGGATTTAGTACCATTGCAAAGGCTCTAACCAAGCTGACCAAGGTGGACCAGGAGTGGCAGTGGGAAGATGAGCAGGAACGAGCTTTTCAAGAGCTCAAGGCGAGGTTGACCTCGGCGCCTATCTTGAGACGACCTATCAGGGGGCGTCCCTTTCAGCTGCATACGGATTGGAGCATGCTGGGGCTTGGAGCGGTGCTCACACAGGTGGATGATGAGGGAAGAGAGTTCGTAGTGGCTTACGCTAGCCGCTCGAACAACGCTGCAGAGGCTAAGTACAGCTCATATGAGGGAGAGTGCTTAGCTGCAGTGTGGGCCGTGGCACACTTCAGGTGCTATCTATACGGCAATCTTTTCACCCTTGTCACAGATCACCAGCCACTCAAGTGGTTGATGGAGTCAGACAAGCTTACGGGGAAGCTTGCACGGTGGGCACTTATACTCCAGGAGTATGACTTTCAGGTTGTGCATCGACCGGGTTTGGTCAATCGGGATGCGGATGGATTGAGTCGCAATCCATGCATGAGCCAGCAGGATGACACTGGAGCTCGGTGGCATGGTGAGACGGACAAGGAGATGGTGCCGGGATGGCACGCATCTGCATTTTTGTGTATCTTGGCATCGGGAGGTCAGATTGGACCTACAACAGGGATGACTGTAGACGGAGTGTCTGAGGACCCTGAGGCTAGTGATGAGCTAGGTGGTGCCAGAGATATACATGAGGATTCGGCTGTGTTGGACTACCTCCGCACGGGAGACGCGGCAGCCATTGTGACTGCCAGGGAGAGGGATCGGATCCTGCAACGAGCCAAGAGGTTCAAGTGGGAGGGGATACACCTACTTCGAGTGTGGGAGGATGGTCGGGTGAGGATTGTGCCTCACCCCACACAGCGTGCACGGTTAGTGCGGCATGCCCATGAGGAGTTGGGGCATTTTGGAGTGCGACGCACTCACAGTTTACTGCAGGGGCAGTATTGGTGGCGTGGTATGCATACAGAGGTGCAACAGTTTGTGGCTAGGTGCATGGTGTGTGACAGGGTGCGTGCTTCATTCAACGCCCCTGGTGGAGCACTTCTCCAAGTGGATTGAGTTGGTTTCATTGCCTGACAAGGCTAGTGAGGGGGCTGCGTATGCATTCTTGGATCGTGTGCTTAGCCAATTTGGTGCTCCAGCTGAGGTACTCACTGACCAAGGGAGAGAGTTCTTGGGGGAGTTTCAGGCTTTGTGTGATAAAGCCTTGATAGACCACCGCACCACTTCTCGGGATCATCCTGAGGCCGATGGCTTGGCAGAGAGAGTTGTTCAGACGGTGAAGAGGGGTTTGCGCAAGTATGGCTTGCAGAAGGGACACCTAGGAGATTGGGATCTTCAGGTTCCTTGGCTAGCCATGGGCTACAGGTTCAGCAAACAAGCATCACTTGCCTCCTTCTCACCATATTTCCTTCTCTTTGGCCGAGAGCCGGATTTGCCTACAGCCATTCGTAGGGACACTGCTCAAGTCCTTAACCTTGACGATCCGGACGTGTGGGTATGTTAGAGGACTGTCGGGGACTTAGACACTTATACGGGATCTGTAGGGTACCCTTAATTTTTGCACAGACTGAGACCAACAGGAGCCTTAGGGGTGACAGCAGCGCACTGTAGAGGGGGGTTACACAGCCCGTCACAGTCGTCACAGCCAACACAGCCAACACGGCCAACACAGCCCGTCACAGCCAACACAGCCGTCACAGTCGTCACAGTCGTCACAGCAGACACAGCCGACACAGCCGACACAGCCAGTCACAGCCAACACAGCCGTCACAGCCCGTCACAGTCGTCACAGCCGACACAGCCGTTATAGCCCGGCACAGCCAGACAGCCAGTCACAGCCCGACACAGCCAAACACAGCCACACAGCCAGTCACAGCCCGACACAGCCAAACACAGTCGCACAGCCAGTCACAGCCCGTCACAGTTTCACACAGCCAGTCACAGCTTGACACAGCTGTCACGATCGTAGGGAACGAAGAGTAGGACAGGGAACGACTGTGGGGAACAACACCTGCGAAGGGAACATGTTAATTCACAGACGACGGTTAGTGAGGGAAACGGTTAGAACTGCGGATAGGAAGATAAAGGGAGAAACGGGGGGATTGAGGGACATCATTCGGAGGAGGACTTCTTGGTGATAGAGGAGAAGGGATCGGGCAGAGATGAAGAACGGAAATGAAGATAGAGAGATGATGAGTAGATGCTTGATATAGGCAAGGCTGTAATGATATTGTAGAGTAGATTAGAGACACAATGGCTTCGGCCTGATACCTGATAAATCATAATCGGATACTTTTACGATACAATCACACTATGTAGAGAGATCTGAGTGAAGTTGTGGAATGAATGGATGAGTTGATGAAATCCAATAGATTGATAAAGCAAACTGATACTTAATTATCAATGGTAAGATAGTTAACATGAATACCATAAGGGAAACAAATAGGAAACACCCCCATGATACACTAGCTGTAGGTCATGACTGATTGTTCTGCGCGGGCTGAGTACTTAGAGATTTCCAACTCTTCTATCTTGGAGTTTCCGCGTCGGATAGCGAAGGGATGGGTGAGTAAAAGCCGCGCGACAGGGTACGTGCATGTGATCAGCGTGCAGAGTTGTTCAAGAAAGTCATGCCCATGGCTTTTGAGAACCTTGCCATTGCATAGCATCGTGATACGTTGAGGTATGCCACTATACGTGGTGGAGGATATCGTCCTGGGGTTCGGAGGTTTAGCCCTGGTGACTATGTTTATTTGCAACAGACTGCTCCTACGACTCTGGATGTTACTGCAGGGCGTGTTATTCTGAGGGTTCGAGAGGTGTTGCCCTCAGGGGTCCTGATCTTAGAGGGTCGGGATGGCATGACTTGGAAAGACCATTGCGTAATTGTGCGCCATGTCACCTTCCCCAATGTCGATGGCAGAGTTGACCCAAAACTTGGCAGTGGGTTGGGTTTGCAGGTTTGAGGTGCATGCTTTGTGGGTCTGCCAAAGGGGCAGCCACCATGCTGGTGTGTGATCGGTGCTCAAGGGGTTGGCATATGGGATGCTTGACACCACCTCTTGAGAAGGTTCCTAACGGAGATTGGTTGTGTCCACACTACTTGGGATAGTGGCAGTGGACATGACTGGAGGCAGCTAACAAGACATGGGAGGCCAAGCTCATAGGAGTCAATACATGAGATCCCCAAGCTCAGTTCACAGGTTGCAAGACGGCGACTAACGATGGGGCAACTCTTGCACCCGGCCTCTTGATCTATCGAGTTTGAGTGTAGTAGGGATAGTGGTGGAGGACTTAGTGAGGCTATGGTCACTATCACATCTTGTGGCTACCTGGACTTAGAGGGACCTAAGCACCAGCTAGGGGGGCGATTGTGTGGACTAGTGACTGCCATAGTGGGCAGCGTAGTAGTAGCCTAGTGACTGACTAGTTGTAGCCTAGTGGTTGGACTAGTGGCTGGACTAGTGGTAGACTAGTGGTATACTAGTGTGTGGTGTGCACATGTTTGTGTGGTTTTAGACAGCGATGTAGTTGTGTAGCGATATGTATGCGCACGACAGCTGTCAAGTTTTTTACCACTAGTGTGAAACTAGCTAGGAAATAGCTAGCTTTTACATATTGACATTTGGGATTGGCCCAAGTGTCAATCCAGGGGTCAAGGCAGATTTAGGCCCTGGAGTGGTTATCTTCACGGCAAGCGCGGGAGGCTCATCTTTCTCGAGTTGAGCCTCACCGCGCCTAGCTATGGCGCCGTAGTGTGGATTCCCCATGGCGTGGGGTGCACTTGGCTTGACTTGTATTTGAGTGATGAGGTTATATATGCCTGAGTTTATGCTTCAGCTTTGTGAGCTCGCATGAGCTTGTGCTTTTATTCTTCTTCTTTATCATTGTGTGGACTAGTGACTGCCATAGTGGGCAGCGTAGTGGCAGCCTAGTGACTGACTAGTTGTAGCCTAGTGGTTGGACTAGTGGCTGGACTAGTGGTAGACTAGTGGTATACTAGTGTGTGGTGTGCACATGTGTTGTGTGGTTTTGGACAGCGATGTAATTGTGTAGCGATATGTATGCGCACGACACGTGATTGATCTTCTTCCTGTACCAATTCCCTTAATCTTTCTTGCAAAGAAACAGAAGGAGTGGCATCCAACTCTAGTTCTTCCGATATAGATGATGTACTCTTTGATCTTAATGGTGTGAGAGGTCCAGATGATTCCCCTATGTCTATTCCTCTCTCCCAAAGATATGGATAATTAGCTTTCAGATAGCTTTCTCTTTTTGCTGAATATCTCTGTCGTCTAGCTTCTCTTTCATCACTTATGTCCCATGTCTTTCATTTCTTTTAATGTGGCAATAACCAAAACTCTCTTCTGTAATATCTCTCGTATATGCCTGGGTTTCTTTCAAGCTTCAATGCACCATTGGTTATACTTGAAGTCTCCGTTACCATATAACCATATGGCAAACAAGTCTGAAAAGCTGTTCTTGGTGTGAGTTTGATCCACAAAATATCCTTTGGAATCCAATTCTTTACCAGTACAAGCTCTTCATGCATATGAGTATAAACATTCACCTTTCTTTCTTCCCAGCCTTCAAATTCTACTCGCTTAATGGATAGCAATGCTATCACATAAACCAATGTTGGTAACCAACGTGCTCTTCCTCTACAGGCTACCTGATAAATCTTTATCACTCCTTTCTCCAGACCCCATTCCGGATCAGCATCATGCACTCGCTTAAGAATATTTTCTTTACAACCGTCTGGCAATTCCAAGAACCTTTGAAAGAATTGTTTGGACAATCTTTCTTCCTTCGTTCCACAGGGAATTTGATTCACCTCAAATTCTTTAATGGTCCAACCACCATGATCCCACCAGATGCCTGTCACATCTGGTTGTTCATGTCTCAGGTCCCCAGTATGGTCGCCAAATGTCGCGCGGCTTTTACTCACCTCCCTTTTCGCTATTCGAGGCGGAAACTCCAAGATTGAAGAGTTGGAAATCTCTAAGTACTCAGCCCGCGCAGAACAATCAGTCATGACCTACAGCTAGTGTATCATGGGGGTGTTTCCTATTTGTTTCCCTTTTGGTATTCATGTTAGCTATCTTACCATTGATAATTAAGTATCAGTTTGCTTTATCAATCTATTGGATTCCATCAACTCATCCATTCATTCCACAGCTTCACTCAGATCTCTCTACACAGTGTGATTGTATCGTAAAAGTATCCGATTATGATTTATCAGGTATCAGGCCGAAGCCATTGTGTCTCTAATCTACTCTACAATATCATTACAGCCTTGCATATATCAAGCATCTACTCATCATCTCTCTATCTTCACTTCCGTTCTTCATCTCTGCCCGATCCCCTCTCCTCCATGACCAAGAAGTCCTCCTCCGAATGATATCCCTCCATTCCCCGTTTCTCCCTTTATCTTCCTATCCGTGGTTCTAACCGTTTCCCTCACTAACCGTCGTCTGTGAATTAACATGTTCCCTTCGCAGGTGTTGTTCCCCACAGTCGTTCCCTGTCCTACTCTTCGTTCCCTATGATCGTGACAGCTGTGTCAAGCTGTGACTGGCTGTGTGAAACTGTGACGGGCTGTGACTGGCTGTGCGACTGTGTTTGGCTGTTCGGCTGTGACGACTGTGACGGGGCTGTGACGGGCTGTGTTGGCTGTGACGACTGTGTCTGCTGTGACGACTGTGACGGGCTGTGTTGGCTGTGTCGGCTGTGTCGGCTGTGACTGCTGTGACGACTGTGACGGTTGTGACGGGCTGTGTAACCCCCTCTACAGTGCGCTGCTGTCACCCCTAAGGCTCCTGTTGGTCTCAGTCTGTGCAAAAATTAAGGGTACCCTACAGATCCCGTATAAGTGTCTAAGTCCCCGACAGTCCTCTAACACCCCTCTTCCCATCGACGGCCCAATCCCCCGAGACGTGGCCGTTCCCTTGACGTGCCTTGATCCCCCTTCCGGACCGATAGTGATCCCCCAACCCTAATCGCCCGCCACGTGTTGTGTCTCCCCACCCTCGACCCCCCCCCCCCCCCCGGCGTCAACGGCGGAACAGGGGATCGTCCCCCATGGCGGTCCCCTCTCCGTTGATCCCCCACACCACCTGGCGTGATCCTCCATCCTTCCGCTGCCCCACCCCCCCACCCCACCCCCATCCGCGATCCCTCTTCCACGTGTCAAGTGTTAGGGCTGTTTGCACATGGCTATCATTCTGTTCGTCTGTGTCATCCTCACCCATCCAACGGCCATGCACGTCCCCCGCCATTTTTGGTATGCAAGATGAACGGAGTGGATGTATTGAAATTAGGGTTTCCAGCTGCTCGCAGATTTGATCCTCTTTGCGTGCGTGTATGCTGCACTTGCGCGTGTAGTTTGCTGCTGTGTACTGTTTCTGCAGGACGCGTGTGATCTGCTGCTGTGTACTGTTCCTACAGGGGTGTCGGGCATCATGACTGGATCTTCGGAGTTGCGCACATCATTCCTTCTATCACAGCAGCGTGGCACGTTGCAAATCCCCCCGGATGGTTCCTTCAACCATAGGTCGCTTATATGGACTCCAACTATTTCAAGTGGAGATGGACATCGTGTGAATACGGATGTTGCGGTCATTCCTTGGACCAAGATCGACGATTTTGTGAGAGGGGAGGAAGAAAGAGCAGAGGCGCCCCCTCACTTCAACAGAACGGTGCCTAAAAAAGGAAAGCATGAGGAGGGCGAGCTCTTAGCTCCAAGGGCCAATAGTTGCTCTCTTGTGATAAAGTCCGCCTTCACCTTTGTGGTTTCTAGATGGTCTGTGTGTGTTCTTTGTAATGGCATGCTGCTTGTTTGCATTGTTTGCTTTTCTATTTTGTCAAAATGCTATGCTCTCTTGCTCCGAGTATTCCACTCCGCCGACGTAGTTCTCATCATTGTTCAGGTTCCATTGTTCTTATGGACCTGAGGACAAGCGCACAAATGTAGTACATGTCAATAAACATTCTTTGAAGAGAAGGAACGGCAGGAGAGGGTGTGTGCTTAATGCATCATCGCCTTCTTACAATAACCACAAAGGGGCGAGACGGAAGAAAGTCGTTCAGGGAGAGTCCATCAAGAGGGGTTGCCTCTGTCAGTTTAGGATTGGACGATGCTACCTGGATCCTTCTCTTGCTGTCATAACATACTACAACAAAAACCATGTTGATGGATGTGACAAGGTCTGCCATGGCCATATTGACCCAACTTCAAGTAACACCCGTTTCGCGTACGCACCTCATCTTAGTGAAGAGGTTAAGATGTGGATAACGGATAGCATACGTGCTGGGTTGTCGCCTACTGAAATCATGGCCCAACATGAACAACGGGTATTTGACAGCAAGGTCAATGGAGAGAAGTGGTGTCGTGATGATGTTGTGCTTGAGCATGACATTAGAAACATCATGGACAAGCTTGCATGTGAGACTTTCAAGCGACATAAGGACGAGGGGACCAGTCTGAAGATGTGGAAGGAGGCCCCCCAGCCCCAAGTGTTTTCTTCTATCAAGAGGACATGCCGATGCCCTCTGGAGGAACACGGCGCGGCAATGTCGACCTCAAATTGCCATTGCATTCAAACATAATTTCAGAAAAAAACAATGCTCGAAATGGGTGACAAACGAACGTCTCTTGTGATGCGACCTTCGGAACCAATGAACACAAGGTGTGTGGAATCGACGGCGTGGACTCCTAGGAGCATGAGAGCATAGCATCTTTCACTGTGAAGGGGATCAGTGGGGAGCCGGGGATCAGTGGAGAGCATGGGCACAGGGGGGAGCATAGCCTTATCCGATGTGTAGGGGATAACGACATTGGCTCATCACCATGGACCTATTAATCCCCCTATCGGATTCGACACCACGGCTGCCTCAGCCCATTAGGGGACCAGACACATGGACCAAACTCCATTATGTATACTGCTCTGTATATGTTGGGACCATTTTGGGACCATGACGTGTACTTGTGTGATTCGTAGCGAGGGGTGCGCCGGAAGGAGGGAAGACAACTTAGCAAATGCATGCCTTGGGGGGTTATAGAGAGGAATGATGGAGGGATGGTCTCTTTCCAGGGGATCATGGCATAGCTCACATGGGGGATCACATAATACTAAAATGAGAACAGAAGGGGTTACAGGGTTCGGGGTTCACCTACTGTGATTTCTTGTCATTAATTTCAGTAAAATATTTCGCCTATTTTCAAAATAAAAGTACTTACATTGCACATTTTCGTCTTTGTGTGCAGTATGCCATGTATACCCTTATGGTCTTCGACATTTGGCTGAACGGCATCCCTGTTGCATACATAATATCTTCAAGAAACAATGCCAACGATTTGTCAAATTGGATGTTGGCTCTTCGTCAAAAGCTCCAGGCCGATCAGCCGGATTGGCGTCCCAACGCATGCATTGTGGACGATGCCGATGCTAAGATTAACACCATTCGGTTTGTTCGCAATCCCTCCCCCCTACCAATGAACTTCCATTGCCTTGCCTGCTTCTGCATGAGGAGCACTGAGAGGGGACCAGTCACAATGTTTCCTTGTGGGGGATCCGTGTAGAGGGGACCAAGAGTGTAGGGTTGCATGGGGGATCAGTGATCAGGGGACCAGGAGACTCAGGGTACTAGGGGATCAGGAGCAGCAGATCTTAGATCCGACAATGATCGAGGGTCCAGGATTCCAAGGTTGCATGGGGGGATCAGTGAAAGGGGATCAATTATGGGATCAGTGATCAGGGAGGACACTCAGGGTAGCAGGGGATCAGGAGCAGCAGATCTTAGATCCGACAATGTGATTTTTATCGGCCTTTGACTGGCCATAGGAGGGCTCATGTATTCCCCTTTCATTGCCTTCACCGGATCTGTATGAGGGGTTCAGTCAAAGGGGATCAGGGGATCATGAGCAGGGGAGCACTAATGAGAGAATCATACTTGTATCTGATTTGTGGTGCTCTTGTGGTATTGTAGTGGCCTTGCTAATGCGGTTGAGCCCGAGCCATGTCACTGGTTGGTGGAGATGACTGTCCACCAAATGGAAATAACTGCCCTTCTTTTGGCTGATAAGGAGGTAACTTCTCAGGCATAGGAGATCCCCGTCATTTCTTCTCTGCCATTTGTATTGCATAATCCTCAGCCATGTCAAAAGGTTCCTCCATAGAACCAGTAGTATCAGAATCATCTTCCCCCCGGTGGCCTTTCGGTGCCCTTAAGTGGCTTCTCAGGAATCCTACGTGGCATATAGTGTTTGCCCACCATGTTTGGAAGCTTAAACTTTAAAACTTGTATCAATCTCTTGCGGGCAAAATTAGTGTACGCCCGCAGCTCCTCGTCTGTATAGCTAAGTGGTGTGCCAATGACGTTGAAGAAATGTAACCACTTTCTGGCTTCATGCCCCTTAGAAAAAATGTGGTCAAGACCCAAGTTTTCCTTGGCCAAATTCTCCAGAGCAAAAGTTAACCAAGAACGAAGTTAGGGATCCTTCTAAAGCATGATATTTACATCATACAGATATGTATGTGATGGAACTGAAGGTAACACCCAATGATCCCCATTGGAATAAGTCTGAAATCTTATCTGCATCTTTTGCTGCTCAATGTGATAGCGTGAAATAAAGCAAGCAGCATAATACAGTCCATAACCCATGACCAAACTAGGTACCTCCTTGGTCTTGGTGTAGATGTGTCCATGAACAATCTGGAAGGCAATTAATTCCTTCAGCATGGTACCTGCCTCAGACCAGTATTGTGCAAAATGGTGATCTTCAATGGGTCTGTCATTTGGAAGAACTTTAGTCCGAGTTGCCACTGGCAACCAAATGCGCATAATCTGGTAATAGTGTGCCAAAGACTCTGGAGGACTGAATTCTTTCCAAGCCAAATCCATAACAATGGGAATTTGGTTGAAGGGCATAATCATATCCCGATTGTATTCAAGTGCAGCAGGAGTAGTAGGTGGGTTAAAAGAAGCATCATCCCAAACCTCAGACAGTGATTGCTGCAGTTCCAAGATATCAACACTGTTGACCTGGCATGGTTGTTGTAATTCAGTTGCCACAGTCCCTCCTGATGTTGGCAAGTCTTGCACTTCCTGTGCTGAAGATTGGAAAATTAAAGTCTTGGCGTGCAGATAAGTAGCCATGAGCTGTTCCTCAGGAACAAATGCCATTTTATCAATGTTGGAGCTCAAGTCATCCACTTGAGTCTGCAGCCCTTCCACATCCTCTTGCAACTCAGCTATCCGACTATAGACATTGTCTATAGTGGTTGTGGCAATGTTCTACACCCGTAGCCTGAGATTATTCATCTCATCTCGGGTGAGCTTTCTTGGTGCCTTCCCTGCCACTGGCCCTTGTGTTAACCACTCTTGCAAAAGATGATTATCCACCAAGTCTTGTGTAGTACCACGGAGGACCTGCTCCTCCTTGAGTCTATATATTTCCAACTGTTGTTGTAAACTCTCCATGCGCTTCGCATGAGGTTCAACCAGAGCTGCATAGGCAGCGGACAGATTATTGGCTTCTTTCCAGGCCTTGTCAGTCACAGAAAGCTTATTCTCCCGTACTGTGATTGTTTGCTGCAATTCAAGGATGTACCTGTCCTTCTGGGCATCGACCTAATGGTACTGCTGAAAGATATCCTCATTGCGACAGATAGTAGCCTTCATGTCAACAATGAGTTTCGCCTGCTCCACTGACTCTGTCTCCAACATTAAGCATCTCTCAGCTTGGTTCTTAACTTCTAGTGCAGTCAACTCCAGATTAGTCGTTAGTGTGGCACACTGTATGGTCATTCTCTGATGGACTGCTTCCAACTCTGTATGAAGCAACTGCACTTCCTGCAGCTTGCCCTCATGCGTAGCGTGCAACTGGTATAGTTGTTGCTTCAACTCTTTCTGCAACTTGAGGTTGGCCTCCACATCCACCTTATTTGCACACTCAGTGGCAATTCTTGCCTCAAACTCTTGCTTGAGCTCCTCCCTCAATGCTGCCAATTGTGTGGAAGGAACATGGGTCTTGACATAGGTGCCCAACAAATTAAGTGTCTTGCTTATGGAACTCATAAGCATGGCCTGTTGTGGGTCTTCATGGAGAACTTGCTGCTATTCTTCCTGATCCTTCATAGTTTGATGTTTCACAAATCAGTCAGGTCATGATCCCACATGATCTTCTTCCTAAGCAACCTCATCCTCCACAGGTGCTGCAGTTCCCTTGCCTTTGACCCCTTTAACCTCCACCACAGGTTCGGGCATAACCTGCACAGCAGGGATTTCCTTGGGCATACCCTTCATCTTTGGTACCATGGGTTCTCCGACCATGCCAGAGTTTTCATAGAGAAGGTCGCACTTCTTAATTTCTGCCACTACTTGCTCTGTAGTAGGGATGTCCAACCCCTCTCCCTCCACAGTAAGAGGCTCCGGTGTAACAGCATGTCCAATTTGAGTTACCCCTGGGGCAACCGGGTCAGCTGGCTGTGGTGGCTGTGGTACTGAGGTGACTTCTTCCTCCCTCTCTAAAGGCTGTGCTTCCAGTAATAACAGCCCTTTGTGCTGTTGCTCCTCATCCTACACATAAGCTATGGAAACATCATCATGTGGATTCTTTATGGCCAATGGATCCGCCACTACAGTTGCATCCCTCTTCTGTCTCTTAGACTAGTGCTGCCCCTCCAATCCCCCTTCACCTTGTGAAGAGCCTTGCTCCTCAACTGCAGTGGCTGCCTCAAACACCCCCATTACTTTGCGTTCTCGCGCATCAAGCAAGCAAGAATCAAAGATAATCTGCCAGACACAAAGATCGGGGACTTGGCAGTACTATTTTGTAACCGTTTCATCTCCTCCACCAGACCACTGTACATCATCTCCGCCCAAGCTACATCCTCTCCTCTCAAAGCTATCAGTACCTCCTCCGTGAAAGATCTGTTAAGATATTGTTGGTTCTGTTTCATAGCAAACAGAATGTTCAGTATCTGGCCAATTTCCCTCAACCCTAGATACTCAGCCTTGGTGCAAGTGAATCCCTGGTTCCTGAAGAAACTCGTTTCTTGGAACAGATCCCCTACTTGCAATCTTGCCCTGTGCTCATCCACGCTCACATTACCAGATGGCAATTCAAATAGTTGTTGCAAGTACTGCGGAGTAACCTGTATATCTATGCCCTTCACCTGGGCAACTCCTGTCCGTAGCTCGAAGTTCTGGATGAATTGGATCATCAATCCCCAATGATGCAAAGACCACTCTTTGCGTAGCAACCCCTCCAACCGCAGCTCCTTCAACAGCTGCACTGCCTGTTTCTTAATTTCTTTTTTTTGTTTCTTGAATGGAGTCTCTTGCACGAAATTCACATTGCCGATTGGCCGTTGCCTCATTAGGTAACTTCTCATTTTTACCTTAATCTGTTCACATTCCCGCTTGGAATGACCACTAGGACTGCATATGTGGCAAAGGTTCCCTTTTGCCGGACGCGTAAAGGGTTCTGTTGATGCATTAATGGGATCGTAATAAGTTTCGGCGAATGTACGGGGTAGGTACTTTGACGGCCCTGTTTGTCTTCTTGTGTGATGGTGCTCGTTATTGCAGTACATGCAATGCGGAGAACTTTGCCCCTAAGGCCACGTGTTTGAATTCAAACACTCTCCCATCTCCCTCTGTCCGCGTGGCACATTCCCCGAGTTTGACTTCCAGACTGTCTTTACACTTACCGGCCACTTTACTGACCTTAACTCGTGTCCATTTGTCATTGACCCTATGGACTGTGCGACCTGTGTGGGCTGTGTTGCCTGTGTTGGGCTGTGACAGGTTGTGACAAGCTATGGTAAGTGGTGGTATGTTGTACTAGGCTGTGGTGGGCTGTGATATGTTGTGTTAGACTGTGGTGGGCTGTGATGACTGTATGAATACTTGTATTCTCCGCTATGGCCATACACATTCGGCTTTATGACAAGTGCTTCATGCTCCGTTGGTGCTACTGGTGTAGCCTGTGACTGCATCTATATTTCAAGATGTAAATCATGCTGCAATGGTCTATCACGGATACCACTATATCCCTTCAACATATTGGCATTGACTCTACCAAGCACTATTAATGGTTTGTAACATAGTTGTGTTGTTATCATAAATCTTCTGTATGACATAAGGTCTTTTCCATGGTGACTTAAGCTTAGAAGCTTTAATCTTTCTCTTCTTCTGCAACCACAGTACCAAATCACCCGTCTTAAAAGTCTTCAATTTACCTTCATCAAACTGATCCTTCCTCTTCATCTGAATTCTTGTCATGTTATTTGCTGCATCAGCACGTACTTCTTCCACATGATATAATTCAAGTTTCCCTACTTTAATTGAATCCTCCAATTCCATTCTCCTTCCCCATTCAGTTCTCATGGTAGGTAATAAGAATTCCACTGGAAGTAAAGCTTCCATACCATGAACTAATTGGAATGGTGTATACTTGGTGGTGAGCTTTTGAAGAAGGATGCAGTGTTTGCATGGACAGCTGAATGCCAACAAGCATTTGAGACACTTACATTGTCAGTAACAACTACACCTGTACTGATTAACCCTCACTGGCATGTGGTATTTCATGTACATTGGGGGCTGTGTTAGCCCAAAATGTCACAGGAAATATAGATTCACCTGTGTACTATGCTAGCAGATTGTTGAACAATGCTGAGAGGAACTGTAGCACTATGGAAAGAGAAGCTTTGGCAATGATTTATGCAGTCAAGAAATTCAGGCATTACCTATTGGGAAGAAAGTTTATGTTTTATGTGGATCATCAGGCTTTGATTTATCTGGTGAACAAGCCTTTGATAAGTGGCAGGATAGCGAGATGATTGATTATCTTGCACAAGTTTGAATTCGAAGTTGTTTACAAGATTGGACATTTGCATCTTGTGGCAGATCACTTATCACGTTTATCAACAGGAGAGCCCGCCACAGGAGTAGACGATCAACTGCCTGATACGAGTTTATTTGCAATGGAAGTGCATGGAAGTGCAGATGATTGGTTAGATTGGCAGTGGCCAATCAAATATTACCTTACTCATGGACAGTGCCCACCCAGTTATGGGAAGGAGCAGAGGAAAAGAATAGCTATCAAAGCATTACCATACACTATGATAAGTGGAAGATTGTATAAGCTAGGACTGATGGAGTTCTTAAACGATGCTTGTACCACCATGAAGTAAATAAAGTTTTGGAAGAAGTTCATAAAGGAGTGGCTGGAGGTCATTTTGGAGAAGAGACTACCAGTACAAAAATACTACTTGCAGGCTACTAGTGGCGGGGGCTGCTATTTCATGAGCGGCATGAGCATGAGCGGAAAAAAAAAAAGCATGAGCAGACCATTGTGAGTCCACGGAAATAGGGTTAGGAGGCACGGAAATAGGGTCATGTGAAGTTGGAATGTGGCACCAGTGGACTTGAAATGCAACATTTTATTGCAAATTTTGTGGCAAGCCACGTCTATACAAGTGTGTTC
This sequence comes from Takakia lepidozioides, assembly GCA_030704615.1. Lineage (NCBI taxonomy): Eukaryota > Viridiplantae > Streptophyta > Takakiopsida > Takakiales > Takakiaceae > Takakia > Takakia lepidozioides. Next base: position 62,596,846 of record CM060731.1, read on the forward strand.
TAACTGTCATAGCCGGAATGGGCACTCTCCTACACCCTCCGAGGAACTTGCCCCACCTTCTTCCTCATCCCCCTCATCCCCCTCATCCTCCGAGCTCTGTGATGCATCAGTTCCACTATGCCTCTCAAAAATCCCGTCCTCTCCTTGGGGGACTGTCCACCTCACCTCCTGGGAATCTTCTGCGTCTTCTCCCCCACTTTCCTCAGCAGAATCCAACACAAATCTACGAGCCCGACGGGCTCTAATAGCTGCTGCCTCCTCCCTCATCTTCATTTTCTTGAGGCTTGCCTCGTCTAAAATCTGTACACGACTACGTTCGGAACACCTCCTAATGGACACCGAAGCAAGCCGGGCAGCATAAGTAGGAAGGATGTACTCCCTTTCTGGACTAGGCATGAAATCCCCCCTGGCAAAAAAAGGCACGTTCCTCCTGCCCATGAACTCCGGTGTAGACGTCCCTCCGGCAGTACTTGGCATCCTACAGTAAGAACAAATCCACTTCAAGAATGTCAATACCAGCACAACCAGAAAGGGTTTTCAATGAAATAAGAGAGCGGAGGGAGGTGCCTCACGAAATCTGGAGGCAACTTACAATGCCACCACTCACTCGTAAACCGGGGGCTCCTCGGCCTCGATCCCAACTTCCTCCCCCTGCTCCTTCTCGGATTTTTCCTCATCCTCCGAGGATGCCTCTTCCTCTTTCGGCAGACGTTCAGCCGCTGCAAGTTCCGAGTTGTGGAGGGCAGTATCTGGCTCGAAGGCGAACACATGCCTGTCGGACAACGTCCCTGCCCACATTGAAGCACCTGAGGAACAAAGCGGGCGGTTAATAGCTTGCGGCATGCAATTGCAATCGGGCCAGGGGACAAACTGAGCACGTGAAGGCTTACCCGTGCCGCATGTGAGGTCCAGAATCCGCCCTTGGACATCCGAGCACGTCTCCATGAGGGTTTGGATGAAAGCAGGGCTCCGGGTCCGGCTGTACCGCCACGGTTTGCCTGTCTTTGTGTCCTTCGGCATACTAGAGTGGGGCACATAGTTGTAGAGGACATCGTAGGTTACAGGGTCCACAGCGGCATCAACAAGACGACCGTCGTTGCGGAATTTGAACGTAGACCCTCTCTTCACAAAGCAATATGCCTCAAACACCAATGTCTGCACATCCAACAAAGAAGGGATCAATTCCAGGGTCTACTTAACATACACCACAATATGAAGTGAATGCAATAGATTGATAACTTACACTTTGGCCCTCTGTTCGCAACCCCTGCGTACTGATGCAGAACCATTTTCTGAGGAGGACCGGGGTGACACTTTTCGGTGTCCACCTTGCCACCGCATTCTCTGTGGTCTTCCCTCTCGTGGCAAGGACAACCACACATCCACCGTCATCCAGAAGCATCCCCGCCAGCCCAAACCCGGCTTTCCAGTAGTCCTCAGTAAACCTGTTCCAGGTGGGCACACCATCCAGGCCCTCCAGCAGCTCCCCATCTGGAATGTCGAGGAGAATCATGTCGCAAGCTCTCTCCACCTCAACCCCCCCCCGAGTGCTCTTGCAATTCGTGCTCACAGCCGAAGAATTCCATCATGGCTTCAAAACCAGGGGTGTCTTTAGGCTCTGTACCGGCAGCCCTCTTCTTGGCTTTCCCCTTCTGCTCCGCCAGAGACTTGTTGTGTGCCACCTTCTTCGCCCTGGCAGCGAGAGCGTCAAGGAAGCTCTCATTGACGCATTGGATGATGGTTGGAGGTTCTAGCTTTGGCCTGTGCGTAAACGTCACCGCCGAATACCGCCGTGTAGGCTCGCCCTCAAATGCCAACTTCTTGGCAGAGCCAGTCCCACTCCGAACTGACTTGGGAACCCGGACGACCGGTGACTGGGTAGGAGCAACAGCAGTCGCAGGACCTTGAACAAAGTCGCGTCCGAGTCACTCTCTTGGGTCCCCTCCTGCGCCTCCTCCGATGCCCCGATGGTTTCTTCTTTTTGGGTGTTACTGCAGTCACCTGTTTCCTTGTCCTTTTCCTTTGACCTTTACTCTTCTCATGCAATTTCTCCTGAATTCCTGCCTGAGCAAGCTCTGCCGCTTTCCTGGAGTTCGCAAGCGCTTTTGCCTCTTTTGCACCCAAGCGGAGTTTCGTCGGAATTCAGCATCCAGCTTCAATTGAAACTCGGATGGGTCGAGCGAGCCGGGCGGAAGGTCCACATACCAAGGGCAATCACGCAAATGTTCCAGATGCCACTCCTTCACAATATCGTCAGTGTACATGGAGTCAGCCCCAGGGTTCCTCCATGCCAGGAAGAATGGTGGCTCGAAAGACAGATGACCTTTCTCCAAAAGGGAGAACTTGCAGTACCTGCATTCATGAAAAACACAATGAGGTCCGAAAATGGCTAAGTCCCTGAACGGCAATAGGGCCTAAACTGGAAAATGGCGCCGAATTTCCACTTCCAGGGACTTAGCCCCTTAGAACTTTTCATAGGGACCGAAAATGGCTAAGTCCCTGGACGGCAATAGGGCTAGAACTGGCGCCGAATTTCCAGTTAGCCACCCTAGGGACTTAGCCGAAAATGGCTAAACGGCAATAGGGCCTAGAACTGGAAAACGGCGCCGGTTTTTCCATCCCCAGGGGGCCCGAAAATGGCTAAGTCCCTAAACTGGAAAATGGCGCCGAATTTTCAGGGCCAAGGGACTTAGCCCGAAAATGGCTAAGTCCCTGGACGGCAATAGGGCCTAGAACTGGAAAGGCGCCGAATTTCCAGTTCTAGGGACTTAGCCGAAAATGGCTAAACGGCAATAGGGCCTGGGGCGCCGAATTTCCAGGGGCCAGGGACCCGAAAATGGCTAAGTCCTGAACGGCAATAGGGCCTGGAACTGGAAAATGGCGCCGAATTTCCAGTTCCGGGCCAGCCAGTCTAGGGACTTAGCCATTTTCGGAGCCCTGACTGGAAATTCGGCGCCATTTTCCCTAACACCACTTGAGGCCTCTAACATCCTGAAATGCCAGGACTTGAAAGAAAGGCAGCGCGTATGTACCTGTACAGAAGGCGCATTGCTGCTTTGTCCGCGTTCGGCTGGTCGGTGAACTCGTGGCTCCGGCGAGCATCTGCTATCTCCCGAAAGAATAGGTTGGTTTTGTAGAGCAGAAAGTACCTCGTCACATAGTCACGTAGGCTCTCTGCTGCAGGAGATATCTCCATCTTGAACTGATGTGCTTGTGTGTCCAGCTGCTCTTGCGCATTCGTCGTCACCTGTGGAGATTGTCCATCAGATCGCTTTCCTCAAAAAATACAATGAATCCACCCCCTACTAGAGTAGAAGCCCCAAACGAAGCGTGGGGAAGTACCTGAAACCACCATGTCATGCGGTTCATCACATGTCGAATGTGGGGTCAGAGAGTTTGTCCGGTTTGGGGAAGCTCCACATGTCCCTGGTACTTTGGGAACCATTCCAGATTTGGAGCCACCGGGTCTGTCCAACCACCCAGCATATTCGTAAGCGCCAAACACCACAAAAAGGAGTTGTTGCCACCACAATTTTGTTAAGAATGTATCACCTTTTCTGTTGCATCCACACAGGATGTGGCTAGACGATGGAGCTTCTCCAATGTCATCGTGGGCTTCAGAGCGCGAGAGTAGTGCTTCCCCACCTCCACCAGAAAGTCGGCACCAAGGGCGGGATCAGCTATGGCCACGTACTTTACCATCCGCGACTTGTACTTTATGCGGGCCCTCACCTCCGCAGCTTTGACATACGATTCGAGTTCCGGGAGGGTTGGATTCTTCTCCTCTGACTCCATGTAGAACCTCCGCGCATGTGCCAAATCCTGCTGTATTTTCGTCTGTCAAGAATGCGCACATAAGATTAGAGATCCTGCTCAACACAATTTCTTCTATTGGGGGAGGAGAGACAGATTAGCTCAACAAAACAGGAGCTTTACCCGAAATATGTAGTCCACCATGGCGTCGACGCTCAGCCTATACCAGGTTCTGTCTGCCTTTGCCTCCGACTTGCGCAGGAGGTCGGCACTGAGGGAATTGGCAAACTCTTGCACCCCCTGCTTCCCGACATCCTTCACTCGGAAGAGCATATGGGACAAGTTGGTGGCAATGAAGGCATTCTCAGTCACCCTGCAGTGCCACATTTCCATCAAACAATACTGAAATGGGAATTTTCATCATATATGAGGATTCGCAATGAAATGACTTCCAAATTCAAAGTCCAAAAGCGAGAGGGGTTGTAGCTTACGAGTTGATGTCGGCCATTGCAGCTTTGAGAAGACTGCGATCTTTGGGCCCCGCAACCTTCAGCACAACACAATCCACGGCGAAATGCCAATCGAGGTCGTTGGGGTGGGCTTGGGCAATGTGCTCCATCCATGCCAGGAGGCGATGATTGCCGTCCCACACGTAGAACATCTTACCGGACAAGTGCTGGAAAAGAGGATCACTAGCAATCGATCTCTCGAACTCCTCATTTCGCGTTTGCCAATGGGGACCCCATTTGTCCACCTCATCGGAAGTGTGGGCACGGGAAGCTCCGTGGTCGTTCTCAATGGAAACGTAAAACGCGGCAGACCCCATTCGATATCCATCCCGGAAAGAGAATTTCAGCTTGTCGATATCGCCTGGAGGGCAGGTCTCACCACCTGCAATGACACCAAGCGGCAAAGGGGAATTCGAAGCTTGGCCGGGTACACCATGCCCCCCAGCACCCTGCCAATGTTGCTGTGGGTTGCCTCCAACATCTTGGCAGCGGCCAACTTCATATCCGCCTCAGACATGACGTCTGCTGCAGAGGGGTTTTCCGGCAGCCCACCAGGACCGCCAAATCCAGCCTGTATGCTCCGGGTTTGGGGCCTGGGGATGTCCGGGAGGATGTCATCCTGGTCAGAAAGCTCCTGTCGTCCTCCTCAACAGGGTCAGCCACCTGCGAAACCACCTCCAGCACTCTCCCGTCTCTACTGCCCCTCCCTGGCTTCACCTCGAACTTGCACAATCCGTGCTCTTTCAGGTGTTCTTTCCTCTCCTCCACTCTCCACCGTATGGGTAATTGCGGGGGCTGCTCTTGCCCGCGATGGTCTAACCGGTGTGTTACTGCCTCTCTGTGGTGTCTTGGAGGGATCCACCGTCTCTGTGGTCCCTCGCTTACATTGGCATCTGTCATTTGGGCACCCCTGGCCTCTTCAGCTGCCTTTTCTCTTTCCTCCTGGCTAGCATTCTGTCTCGTCTGTTCTTTTGCCCTCTCTTTTGCCCTCTCACGGGCTTTCTGTTTCTTACTAGGGCTAGCAGCAGGGGAGCCCTCCAGGACGACCACCTTTGATTGAGGCGAACTGACACCCTCGCGCGCACTGCTCACTCCCCCTCCGCAGCCCGTGACTGCTCTCTCGCCGGGGATTGCATGTGCTTAGCTTTCTTCTTTTCTTTGCGTGGGCGGGCCCTACTGCATGTGCATGAACAACCTCCATTGCCGGATCTGCTGTCCTCATGTCCTCACGCCCTTCACCTGCCATGCCGCCTGCACCAACCTCCCCAATGCCTACTCTGTCGTACTCTCGTTGCAAGTCCTCCCGTCCACAACAAAAGGTTTAAGTTTGCCCTCTCGCCCCAAGTTGGGCGATTCAAACATGCGATGAGTTGGAGCTGTCGATGATACCACCAGCGTGCCGGGCTCGTCGTCACTCTGTCATTGACAAAAATCGTGAAAACCAACATCGGTGCAAAAAGCAGCATCGCAACGAGCAGCGCAACCACCATGTGTAGCAAAAATGAAAACATAACAAGTTTAGGAAGTATGGAGAGCCATGCAACAACAATGAAAACAAATGCAACCATTGCCTAAGAATGACATGCACAAGCAGCCTTCTCCAGAGCTGCCGGATTTGCACACGCATTGCAAACAATCTAAGGTTCACTCAACTATCTAAAGTTCACTCATACAGCAAAGCCAGGATGAAGATGCAAAAACAAAGCGAGGTAACAAAGCGAAAGCAAAAATAAATCGAAACAAACCGAAAGCAGAAGTGGCTTGCCTGAGAGTACTCGGCTTCAGTTGGCGCAGGTTGTGAGCAAGACACTGGAATCTCCTGCTGGAGCTTCAGTTTGGCCATGCGAGAGATTGGCCGTCGTCCGTAGTACAGAGCTTTCAACTTCCGCCGCGGTCTGGATGTGAGGTCTCTCTCAGGAGAGCCACGCCCTTCAGGCGGCATAAGTCCCAGCCAAAAAGATCTCCTTTTTGGGGTACATGCCTCGAATAGCATGTTAAGCCAAGATTAGCATGAGATTTAGGGTACGTGTCCAGGAAGCCATGCGTCGCCAGCCCGAATAATAAACGACGGCGGTCGACATTTATTGCCCAACTGCGCAATTAAATGTCGGATGAAGCCCTCCATGTCGGATGAAAATCGACGTAAACAGCCCGGAATTTCCAACGTAGAGGTAATTCGGAGCGCTGCACGATGGAATTCCGGCGCCGGATTTCCATCCTGCAGGTAATTCGGAGCGCAGCCAGCGCCGGCAGGGCGGCGCAATTTCCCTCACGCAGGTAATTGCGGATGGAAATCCGGCGCCCATTGGCATTTCCGCGCCGAATTTCCATCCGCTAAATTTCCCTGTAATTCAGCGCGCGGATGGAAATCCGGCGCCGAATTTCCACGGCATTTTTCCATCCGCATTGGGGCGCCGAATTTCCATCCGCGCAATTCGGCGCCGAATTTCCATGGTAATTCGAATCCCATGGAAATTCGGCGCCGAATTTCCATCCAGCAGGTAAAATGGATATTCGCCATTCGGGGAATTACCTTCTGCAGGTAATTTTTTTTTACCTGCAGGAAGGCTGGCCTGCCCAAGTTGGAAATTCGGCGCCGAATATCCTGCCGGCGCCGCCCCCTTGGAAATTCGGGGGGGCCGGCGCCGGGGGGAAGAACCGAATCTCCATCCAGGGGATGCTCTCTTGCCGCCTCTACGCCCGAGGCGACTTCATCCGGGCGTCCCCTGTTCGATTCGGGCCGAATTTCCGTCGGGGGTTGAAATGTGACGGCCAAGTGCGGGACTGCATCCGGATGGAAATTCGGCGCCGAATCCAGGGGATGTTCTCTGTCGCACACGCGCCGGCCTCTGCGCCCGAGGCGACTTCATCCGGGCTTCCCTGTTGGATATTGGGTGCCGAATTTCCATTCGGGGTAGTAATGTGACGGCACGGTGCCGGCTTCTCCCCTTCAGCCGTCATCATCCGGACGGCCCCCCACTTTCTGACTGCATACCGTTGGCAGTTATTGCGCAAAGACCAGGGGCCGCATTCCGGAGACAAGGTTCATTAACACTCTGACTGTGGATTTTTGAGATAGTTGGCTCCCTGGATTTGGATCAGGCTTCGTCGCTCGGACAAATCGGGCATCGCATTCATTCCCATCGCTGCACCCCCTTCTACCAGGGAGCTTCCCCGCACGCCATCCTGGCAGTCTTGTGTGCACATCTCCCATGGCGGAAAACCCGAGCGCTACAGTGTACTGCCCTCCTCACGAGCATAGAGCTTCATTTCCGTGCAGAGGGGACACCTGCCGGGTGATGGAGAAATATCTGTGCGTTCGATACCACCTGAAACCGGGGTCGGTTTTTTTGGAGGAGGAAAGGAAGGACTCAAACGGCCTTGTTGTCGAGAGTATTGTTGTGCTCCACGATGATTTCGGCGATGGCAGGGAATGGCGAGTTCCACCATCGGACAGCGTCATATACAGGGCTGTTGGGGACTTCATTTGCCCGCCAAATGCACCTTCTATCCTGGCGCCTTCCACGAAACAATCCGCGAATCAGAGAGTGGCTACCTCAAAGAGAGAAGTCCGCAACGAAGTAAATCCAGAGCCGAACCCATCCATGAAGACGAGCGAGAACCGGGTTGTTCACAACCTGTCCGACTCAGACGAGGTCATGGAAGTTCCGAGGTCGTCCTGGAGATCAGGCAAGTCCTCAATGGACGTCAGTGGAGGAGGGAGTCATATTCCCAGCACGAGCACCGCAGTTCGATCTATTCTTGAAATTCTGCGAGGGCTTCACCTGGAGGACACCGGTCGGAGCTGGCCGGGCTGGACTACAGCAAGTTCGCAATTAAATCGGTTACATGCCTTCCCGCCGACGTCGACGGTAATATCTTCTTTGAGTTCCCTCCTCGGGCGGACTACTCGAGGGCGTCCGGAATGTTGACAGATATGGATAGAAAACATGACGGTCATCCTTGGTGCGTTACCAAAACCACCAGCATGAAGATGCTCGATGGTGTGCGGGTGCGCTACGTTGTTTGTGCGGGCGCGTTGCGGTGTTTCTCCCCAACTTGCTTCCACTTTAAATCCAGAGGTCACAGGAACGAGACCGATTGGACAGGCACAGCTCACCAACCATTTCGAGCTCAGGAGAAGGTTCCGAACTCCACATTTAAGTGTGCGCATTGCAAAGAACCACCACACTGCATGTCTGTTTGTAATGCCAAGCAGTTCTATGTGTTGCACCGTTTCCCTGACCTCCCCGAGCTTGCATACACGTTGGTTCCCATTGTCACAAATTGGCGAGGGGGAACTCGCGGGAGGCTGCCCACGAAGCAGAGCAGCTCGTTCAGGAGGAGGTTAAGTTGAGACCGGGTGCCAAACCCAAACAGATACAGCTCCAAGCCGCCCATAAGATGGCATTGGCCAGAATTATGTCGGAAGACGGCTCCGATAGAGTTCCTCTCGACGAGAAGGAAATGGAGGCATTGCTGGAGTCGGTGTCCCACGTATGTTCACCGAATGTCCGAAACCACATTGTCTCATGCAAACAGAAAATTGGGCGTGGCTCGGATATGCACTCCATTCTGGAGGTGAAGCGACGATGTGGATATGACTACATTCATGGAAGTAGGTTTCCAGGACAAGGGACTGAGGCAGATCGTTGTTTCGTATTCAAAATGTCCACGTGTGGACCTGGCAGCGGCGTCGAACTGGTCGACAGGATGAGTGGGAACTTGTCAAACAGTTGGGTCATGTTCGACCATATCAAGCGAATTACAAATCACCAGTGGGTGACAATGGGTGCACATGTCTACGACACCCACTGCAGGATGCTAATGACAATTGCTATTTGTGAGATGAAAGGAGAGGACACACAATCGGAGATGCTTCTTTGGCAGGGAATAAACGAACAGATGGCCAAGGCGGGATTGCCCCCTCCAATTTCCGTGGTTTTCATGGCGGACAACGCACAAGCAAATTGGGCTGCCATCCGAAGGGTGTACGGGCAAGACCCCAATGTTCCCATGGAAGGCAAGGAGAGATCTTGTGGGTTCCATTTTCTGCAGAGCCTTTCGCAGTACACAACCAGGCTCGTGGCGCCAGATTTCAGAGAGGAGCACCGTTCCATGTGCCTTGCGTGGAAGCGCGCTCCCACCTTGGATGATGCAGAGACACAGTTTGCATGCATACGGGCTTGGTGGACATCGTCAGGTGCTGTAAGGAAATCAGACGAGGAGCAATGGTCAGTTGGCTAGCATGGTGGCATTATCGTTTCCTCCAGTTCGGCGACTATATGCGGGAGGTGAGTTGCACGAATTCGCGTCCCGTTGACATATTATTCTTGCCATATTTGTAACTTGCTTAAACCTGACAATGTGCTTGTGCAGGAAATTGTCTCGACTCCGACACCGACATTCCCCACGACAAACATGGCCGAATTCAGTGCACTCTTCCTGGCGTGCCTCCTCTGCGGCGCATCTGGTGGACATCCTCACTGCCACAACGGAGGACATTGTGAGGTCAATTAAGCAATGCAGTTACAACGCCTTGAAAGGGAAACAGTGGGGCTTGGGCCGACAGGCAGGAAATGCTGATCGGACTGCCTCCAGATCGAAGAAATCCTCGGAAGTGGGCGGCGGCCTTGCGAGAGGGCCTTCGGGACACGCCATTGCTGCGAATAGGCCACATTTGGAAGAGATGTTCATACCCGTCCATGAGACGAAGACTTGACGAGGCACCTGGCGGAGAGAGGATTCATGGCGAGCTGACAAGAATATTCGCCGCTCCCTCGTGGTCCGGTGATGTTGCCCCGAGGAGGTCTCGTCGAGCACCCGCAAGTCCTGCACGTTCAAGATCGCCAATCTCCTTTGAGCACAGGGCGCGTGCCCCCGGCAACATAACGAGCCATCGTAGTAAAGCAGTACAACATTCCCATTGTGGAGACAAGAGTGTCGGAGTCACAGTGGAGAATTGCGAGGACATTGCCGCATTTCGAGGGAAGTGCTTGCGGCCATCCGGGTGGATACGAGAGTACGCTGTGGTGAGATGATTCGGAGGAACCACCGGTGCTGTACCTGCACCTTGTTTCAGCGGCAGATTTTTGACTCCCCATTTGCTCACGCCACAACGCAGACATTTTGGTTCTGTAGGCACGACATAATGACCTGTGTATTTGGCAAGCCCAAGTACGGGATTCAGGGAATGTCGGAGCCTCCGGGCGTCTGGCCTGTTGCACCGGGTTGGCAGCCTCTCTCAGAATGAGGCGGATGCTCTATCTGCAGCAGGATTTCGAATGGTGCAACGCACAGACATCCCGGCCCACACGCATTTCCCGGTTCCCCAAACCCAACCATTGCAGACTGCTCGTCCAATAAGACGGATTGGACAATTCTGCACATCCCACAATGCGATTCGGAAGAGTGAAGAGAACGACACCCCTCCCAACAAGTTGAATGAGACTCGGATTGCCATGCTCTTGGGATGGCTTGCACTATTCAGGCTCCGTGGACGTACCCCCACCCGGCCTTGGCGTGTGTATCGGATGGCAATGGCCGTCTCGGCTGTACACGACGATGTATACAAATTACGATTGGAGTGGAGCCGACTTGCAATTGTACGGACTTCTCGTTGATGGAAGCAAAGAAGGGTTCGAAGTATTATCCGTGCAAGCATCTGTATTACATCTACCTGAAGAGGTTGAGGATGAACGTGACTATTGATGACTTTATTTCATGCACCGGCGTTGAGCGTGAACGAGCTGCACAAACTCCTCCTTAGGGATTCCAGAAATCATTGATGGGGCAAACGGAATCCTCCATATGGATTTTTCAAATGCATTTTGCTGTATCAGACTTTTTTTTGCAGTGTAATGAAATGCACCCCAAAACTCCTGGATGAGGCAATATTCCATTCAAACTGAGATCCAACAGAAGCAGTTGTGGGGCCCATTTCTGGAAAAATGGCGCCGAATTTCTCTTTTGTGGGGCCGAAAACTGGCTAAGTCCCAACATGCACTGGTTGTGTCTGGGAAATGGCGCCGAATTTCTCTTTTTGGGGCCGAAAACAGGCTATAAGTCCCAACATGCACTGGTACCGTGTCTGGAAAATGGCGCCGAATTTCTCCTTTTTGGGGCCGAAACTGGCTAAGTCCCAACATGCATTGGTACAGTGTCTGGAAAAATGGCGCCGAATTTCCCTATTTTGCGCCGAAAACTGGCTAAGTCCGAACATGCACTGGAAAAATGGCGCCCGAATTACCTGTCATGAGGGACCTATAGCCGCGGAATTCGGCACCTTTTTTCGCCAGAGAGACCTATTACCGCGAAATTCGGCGCCATATTTGCACATGTCGCTGGGAATTGGCATGAGCGGAAGACAAAATATCATGAGCACAACTGTCAAAAATGCAATTTTCCCTTCAAGGGGCCGAATAATATATTTGTTTTGCCTGACACATTGCATTAAATTATTGTTTTTTTATTGTTTTTTTATTTTCGAAATTTGTACTTCTGCTCATGAAAACCGATTGTTTTCTACTCTCTGCTCATTCCCGCTCATGCTCATGAAATAGCAAACCTCCTGGTGGCCTACTTTGCTCAAGGATGTACACAAGTATTGCAAGAGTTGTGATGAGTGTCAAAGGCTAGGGCCTTTGCAAAGATCCGGGAAGATGGCTTTGCATCCTACAATGCCTACTGAACCATTCCAGAAATGGGGATTAGACACTACTACAGAAACCGGTTTTTCCAACACCACCCATAGTTCACACCTGGCACTTTGAACAACTCCTCTTACACCCATGTGAGAGGAGGCAAGGTGTGATCTGGACCATTGTAGGAAAACCCACATGGTGTTACAAATTTCACACTCGAATGACACCCATACGGTCAACGGGTGTTGACCAAGATAATGCATATGGGGCATTTGACATGAGTGTGAAATGAGTCATGGAGTGAGAGGTTAGTGTGAGATGTCCTACAGGAATTTGGGGCAACTATATGGCGTGGCACATTGACCATCCAGGTGGAAGATAGATGGATGAAATGACTTCCACCTCTATTCAACATGCCTTGGACGACATAACACATAGACTTTTGTTTAGAGAATTTAAAAGTTCAAAAAGGTTATTAGGGTTATGGGGTCTGCATGTAGAGGGTTGTGGGACTTGTAGTTTTTCTATTGCCAGCTCGTTTAGAATCTGAATGCCCACCAGTGCAGGCCATCCATTTAAGTTGATGCCAAAATGCATTTTCATCCAAACATCAAAGCTCTCAAAATAGACAACCTCAAGTAAAATGAGAAGGAGATCGGCAGAACCGAAATGCATAGAATTCTCTTCAATATTGAACACTGCCTGCAACTATTGGCTATAACTTGCCCTCTATCCTGTCACATATAATCCCTTCGGGAACCAGCAATCCAAAAAGATGCACTGCTCATGCAGCTGACGACAATATCGTTATGAGAATGTCACACTATAATCAACAATGTACAACAATTGCTTTGAGAAGCTATAGATAAAACTACCACATGTCGTCTCAGAGATTTGTGAGCGCCATAAATGTCAATCCCATTTCTGTCCAGTCAACCTTGACACGCAGTTCGGGACACGCAGCAGAGGGCGTAGGCGCATGTGCACAACAACCCTAGGCCCCTCACAATGAGACAGTCTGAAGCTGAGCTGAGCACGAATTTCAATCTCTAGTAGTCCAACCGTACTAGAGAATATCCAGTGATCCTCAGACGAGGCTTTCTTCACCACCTTACAAAAATTGTTCCCAATGACTACCTCCCTGTCCACATTATTGCTTGATGTCAAGAAGCTTGGACAAAGTGCCTTGCTCTTTGTGACTGGCTCCCTTTTTGAGACAGCAGGGTTTTTTTTTACGGGTGTACTTCACTCACAACCGTCTTTTTTACACTGCGTCCGGGATATCAATGATCGCCCCAACATTTCCCCACCCTATCAAGCGCCAGTGTTTTTTAACTAGTGATTTTCAACTCGTCTGCTGAGGGCCCCACTTTCTCCCCTCTACTGGTACATGTCAAAATCACTCCAAGAGCCATAGTGTTGGAAAACTGCCTTCGCATCCTTGATGCTCCCACATTTGGCATACATGTCCACGAGGGCACTGTCCAGAATCACAATCAGGTACAATTCCAGCTTTGACAATGAAACCATGGACCTGATCTTCCCTTTTCCAGAGCTGGCAAGCTTGCCCTTGATGCTCCCACATTTGGCGTACATGTCCACGAGGGCATTGTTCAGAATCACATCAGGTACAATTCCAGCTTTGACAATGAAACCATGGACCTCAGAACCTTTTCCAAAGCTGCCAGGCTTGCCCTTTATGCTGACACATTTGGCATACATTGTCGCGGCCCTTTGCCTTGAGGGCAGGGGGTCGGGACACATGAGGGGCTGCCCCTGTGGTGGGGGCAGCGGCAGCAATAGGTATGGGGGGCTGAAGCACCCTTGAGTGCCCAAGGCACTCAAGGAGGCGGAGGCGCTCACTAGGTGGAGCCCCGCACACCGGGTTGCGGTAGGTGGCTCCACAAGGGTGTGGTAGCTTAGTGGGACTTAGTGGGGGTGGCATAGGACTCACCATGGGGTGGAGACCTCGAGGTGGGAGTCGTGGGGAGTCTTGGGACTCATCACGGTCCATTGGGGCCGCGGTGAGTGGGCCAAGACTCACCGCGACTCACCACCGGGAGTCGAGGGTTTTCGTGGTGGTTCGCCATAAAATGGCATGGCTGGTTATGAAACCCCGCGGACAGCTACAGAAGTATATATAGGGAGTAGTAACCCCGAGAACGGTGCAAGCCCGTTGGTGACCAAAAACTAGTGAGTAAGCGAGCGAGCCGGAAAGCGACCAAAGAGTGGGGAGCTGTTCCGGACTGCCATCTACCAAAGGGAATTCTCCTAGTCCCAAATAGGTGGAGGGTTTAGAGGGAAGCGGAAGGGGACCGTTATGTCCCGGTGAGCAGCCGAAACTCCAAGTTGGCCCGGCGGCCAGGTTGGGAGTCAGGCGCGCGCATCAAAGCGAGTAACTATGACTTGAAGGGGAGTTTACCGAACTGAGGTGTGCGACACTTGGTATCAGAGCTTAGAGTTCAGTACGCGATCGTCCTTGGGATTGGCCTCATCATGGGGTCGGGCAAGCCGAAGCGAAAGCGAACGGCCCAAAAGATGATGATCCCGGTGAGCCCGATGGGGGCGACGTGTCACCGAGGCGGCCGTTTGAGGAAGCGATTAATGTTTCCGAAAACGAGGCCGCTCAGGAGCGGGAGGAATCCGAGGAGTCGGAGCCCCGAGGAATCTTTGAGAGCTCCGACAAACCAAGAGATGCCTCCCATGCCGGCAGCCTTTTGGGAAGGGTTGTTGGCGCAGTTTGGCGGGACGTTGAAAGACGTGTTGAAGGCGGCTAATGCCACTTCCACCAAGGCAAAGTTTAAGGTGAAGCCTAAGGAACCCGGCACCTTCGAGGGCGTTCGAAACCGGAAGGCACTCAACACCTGGCTCCTGGAGCTAGAGCAGTACTTCCGGGCGGCCAAGTTGAGTGACGAGGATCGGGTGAAGTGGCTCCCACCTATTTGAGGGGCTATGCTCAACAATGGTGCAGAAACGCCTTCACGACCGAGGCCCAAGCCCGGAAACCTTGAACTGGAGTGAGTTCAAGGAATTGATGAAGAGACAGTTTGTGCCCCTCAACGCATCCTGGCTTGCCCGGGACAAGATGAGGAATTTGAAGCAAACAGATGACATTCGGGGGTATGTCCAGGCTTTCAATGTGCTGTTGCTCGAAGTCGCGGACATGGCAGAACCAGAAATGGTCTTCAACTTTGTGGCGGGACTGGCCCCATGGGCTAGGCGGAAGTTGGAGGAGAAGCCACCCAAGACTTTGAACGAGGCAATTGAGAGAGCTGAATGTTTCTCGGATGTCCCTAGGGGTGAGAGACAAAGCCGTACGGAGCTGAACCACAAGAAGACCCGGCGGGAAGGTGACTCCTCCCGACCGGAAAAGAAGTGGGATAGGCCACGCGGCGAAAATGGCACGTGGAAATCCAAGGGGGGGGTTGCTATTCCATGAGCTCATGAGCGGTGAGCTCATGAGCTCATGAGCGGGCATGGCTAACCCATGAGCCGCAAAGTAACACACTTCGAATTTCGGCAGATTTTTTTCGGGCCAAAAACTATAAAATAATCAAAAATCGAAGATTTCCGCGCTCATGCTGGAAGCACTCCGCTCATGAGTACCAGTGTACGCTCATGACTTGGAGCCCAGGCTCATGGACCGCCAGGCCAGGTCATAGAATAACAGAATTCTGGGCAATAACGGCACCGAAATTATCCCAGAGGCAGAGACGCAAGCGGAATTAGGATCCGGGTTTGCAGACTCCGAAAACGCAATGGCGACCTATAACCGTGGATAGTACTATTGCAGAAGTGCAGGATGGTTGGTATAACGAGGCCGTAATTGGGAACAGGAAAAGAAATAGCGCGCTGAAGGCTCGGGAGTGAAGCCAACAACGGTGAAAGTAATTGGGCTCTGCCAACCAAATACCCGGCTGCATCCTCCGGAATGCAGGCGATAACGGCGCCGAAATGGGCCCCGGAAACCAAATACTCGGCTGAAGCCACCGGAGTGCAGCCGATAACGGCGCCGAAATTGGGTCCGGAAACCAAATACCCGGCTGAAGGCTGGGGATTGCAACCAATAACGGCGCCGAAATTGACCTGCGGAAACAAAATTCTCGGCTGAAGCTTCCGCACTCCATGTAATAACGGCGCCGAAATTGGGCGTCGGAGAGCAAATACCCGCCTTACGGTGAGGGAGGCCTTGCTCTCATTTTGCTCTTCACTCTTCTCTGTTGTGCCCATCTCCTCCCTGCTTTGAGTTCGTGTTGTGTCGTGAGGCCATGTCGTGCCCGAATCACATCTATCGACGCCAGACGGGAGTCATTTTCCCGAAAGCAGACGACATCATTGTCTTCCTGGATGTTTACAGGGATCCTCGACTTGTCCAGCTGAGAGCAATGGAGTTTCTTCCAGGATTGCACGATTCTCCTGGACCCCGGCTGGGGAGCAGGTGGTTCCTACGCATCATGGACCTGGACTTTCCGCATGTGTGGGAGCCGAACAGATCACGCACAGCGTTGCTGTATCGCTGGAATTGTTGCGAGTGGACGTATGATGAGTGCATAGGTGAAAACTTTACGCGTGGACGGACTGGCTCGGAAAGTGGGGACATTCTCTTCAGTTATGAGGATGAGGAGGAGGGGAACACAGGGCCCACTGTGAAAATGTCCTTCTACCAAGGGGGCGCTATCGATAAACACGACATCCTCGTTAGTTTCAACCGGGCGACAGAAACCACTGACATTTTGTTCAAATATAGGCACCCGGTCACTCAGGAGGTCCTTGAGAGGCCAGTTCGAGTTCCTTCTTCTTGGGCGAGGGGACCATAGGTCTTGCATGCTAGAGTAGACATGTTTCAACTTGCTGACACTCATGGCACATACATTTTCATTCAGAAATCAAGCAGCTTCCCTGTGCCATATGGGGAATATACAGGCTTCGATAATCTTCTGTTAATGTTATTTGCAATTCACTGCCAGTATGCTGGGACGTGTCCTTTGTCGTATGGATTGCTGTTTGCACAAGGTGCAGTATGCAAATGCTGGAATGTGCAGTAGGACCCTTCCCACTGGGACACAGAACTAGCAATCTTGTAAAGGCATCACATTTGCAGAACAGTAACAATGTATTTGTAGCAAATTGGAGTCTTCTCATAAAGGTGGACGAAATTCACATGTAGCCATGGCGATGCGGCACCACCAAGTGTATAATTCCTAAAAAATAGGGTGCAAGAAGATGAATGTAATATAATTGCCACTAACTCCTTCCCGAATGTGGAATGTCAAGCAGTCCGACCAGTATCCTGCCGTAGGGCCTTGTGCAGCTCGTTGAAACTCAGTGTTGGAGCATGGATGAAGACGTCCACTGCGGATATGCAACTCATGCGCTTCATAAAAATGTAATAAAGGTGTTTGCAGGGGACGTATGCTGCATTCTCGATTCCATAACAAGGAAGTCCTCACAGTTGCAAGCTGGGTACTGTGAAACCGTGATTGCATACACGACACTGCGCGCAGCAGACCCGGCTGTTGACAACTGAAATATGCGCCCCATCCCGGGGTGAGGAACATCCCTGCAACCTTGCACTATGCAGGGCATTGCAAGAGCGTTGGCCATCCTGGTGTCGTTCGCCTTTGTTGGTGGCCGCCGTCTTTTCAGTTTACCCCCCGATGGGTGGGCCAAGCTGCGGGGTCACCCACCGGTATGCGGGGCGAAGAGCTTCTCGTGGGAGGAGGATGACGATTGGGAATTGGATTTCGTGGAACGTCTGTCCTCCACCAGTCGAAACCCTGCACTTCCTAGAGCGTCTGCCTCCTCCAGGGTAAGATCTGTACCACTTGCCACAGGCCAGACTGCCGGTGGTTCAGGCATGCCTTGTACACCATACTTGGGCTTGCCGAACACACACGACATGATGTCGTGCCTGCAGAACCAAAACTCCTTCAGTGTGGCCTCCACAAACTTTGCGCACACAAATCTCCCTGTGAAGCAAGGGGCAGGCACACCGCCCTGCGGGCTCCTCCGAATCATCTCATTGCATCTCTGGTTGGTGTCGACACGAACAGCACAACATTTGCCACGAAATGTCGGACGGGTCCGTGCAATTCTCCACTGCGAGGCCGACACATCTCTCCACGATTGGAATGTTGTATTGGGTAACGAAAACAGGAGCAAATGCCCATCCTCGGCATGTTGTCCCGAGTCTGGCAGCGATTCCATGGATGCTGCAGGAGAGGGGGTACGAGTCCTGCTTCGTGGAGGCGTGGGACGCAACATCGTTGCGCCCCGAGGTTGAGTGCGGATGTTCATATCTGATCTCCATGAATCCCCATCCCCTCCGGGCATGTCCTCAATTCTTCTCTTCACCGGCCGGCTGCGGACATCGCCCTCCAGGCAGTTCCCCCGACTGTGTAACGGCGTTGACCTTATAGTTTCCCGCAATGCAGCAGTCCATTTTTTGGGATCGGTCGAACGATGCGCCGCCCTCATCAGCATCTCCTGCCTGTCTGGTCCGATACCCCATTGCTTTCCTCCCAGAAACTGGTAGTAATGAGATTGTTGCATGATGGCCCTCACAATATCTTCTGTTGTTGCTGTCAACATGTCAACGAGATGTGCTGCAGAGGAAGCACGCCAGGAAGAGTGCACCGATTCGGCCATGTTCGTCGTCGGCATATCCGTGTCATCCTCCAAGCTCATGTCCTGTTGAAGGAAATTAGATATGTCACTGATTGTGGAGAATGTCCAAGCACAAAACAGAACAATTGTCAAGTACAGAAATGTGTTACCTGTCTCATGTAGTCTCCAAACTGGCGGAATCTATAATGCCACCACGCAAGCCACGTTTGCAGTTCTGGCTGATCTTTCACATCCACTGCCCCTGAAGACACCCACCAGGCGCGTATGGTTGCAAACTCGGTCTCCGCCTCGTCGATGGAATTCGCATTTTTCCACGCTAGGCACATACTGATATGATCCTGCCGGTGGCGTGACGCCACGAACCTTTTCGTGTTTTGCGTCAAACTCTGCATGAAGTGGAACCCGCAAGATCTCTCCTTTCCTTCCATTGGAGTCTTTGGGTCGTCCCCATATACCCTCCTAACTGCAGCCCAGTTTGCCTGGGCATTGTCAGCCATGAAGCCCCTAAAATCGGGAGGGGGCAACTTGGCTCTCGCCATTTGCTCATTAATTCCGCGCCACATATGCAACTCCGAATCTGTGTCTTCTCCCTTCATTTCGCAGATAGCAATGGTCATCAACTTTCTGCAATGTGGGTCGTATACATGTGCCCCCATTGTCACCCAATCGTGGTTGGTAATTCGCCGGATGTGGTCAACATGACCCAACAATTGAGAGGTCTCCACTGGTCATCCGCTTCACCAAATCGACGCCGCTCCCCGGTCCGCACGTTGACATCTTAAATATGAAGCACCTGTCCATCTCCGAGCCTTGACCAGGAAAGAAGCTGCCTTGGATGAAGTCGTAGCCGCATGTGCGTTTCACTTCCAAGATGGAGTGCATGTCTGATCCTCTTCCGATTCGTTTCTTGCAGCTGACAATGTGGTTCCTGACATTGGGGCTGCACACATGGGAGACAGCTTCCAGCAGGTCCTTCATGTCCCCCTCGCCCAGCTTCTCTCTTGTGCTTCCGTCCTCCGACATTATTCTGCCAATTGCAATCCTATGTGCCGATGCGAGCTGTATCTGCTTTGGTTTTGCACCCGGCCTCAACCTCACCTCCTCCTTGATAATATCCTGGGCTTGTTGAAAAGCGACTCTGCAATTGCCTCTGGCGAGGGGGTGCTCATGCTTTCCGATGTGAATGCATGCTCTGGTGCACGCTGGGCCCGACGGTCCCGACGTAGTACTGCTTGGCGTTGCACACTGCCATGCACGTAGGGGCTGCGTTGCAATGGGCACACTTGAACGTCCCTGCAGGAACTCTACCTTGAGGCCAAAATGGGGTCGACGAATTGCCAATCCGTCAGTCTCATTCCTGGTGCCTTTGCTAGTGTAATGGTAACATGTGCTCGAGAAACATTTAAGATGCCCAGCACACAATACATATCTCACTCGAACTCCATCACCCAGGTTGGACGATGAAGTTTTGGTGACACACCAAGGGTGGCCGTCATGTTTCCTGTTCATTCCTGCGAGCATGCCGTCTGGGCCTGCGCCTGCCGGCACTGGAGGGAACTCGTAGATAGCATTCCCATCCACAACATCAGGCAAAGTTTCCACAGAATGGATTGGAGTTTTGTCGTAATCAAGCCTAAGAAGGTCACTGGAGCGGGAACCCGTTGTCTTCATCCTCCGCAATATGTCGATTACTGAGCGGACGGAAGTTTGAGTCGGACGGTGTATGCTGAACACTCCTAGTGACGGACGACTTCGAAACATACGATGGAAGGACCATACAGTCTTCATCGTCACTGGATAAGTCGTGGACGACTGTTTCCCTGTTTTCCTGGATTTCCCTTTTCACATGTTTGGGCTTCTCTGCTTGTGAAGAGGTGCCCACATCCTTCACATCTTGCACCCCAGACCCTCTGTGGAAGGAGGATCAACCAAGTTCCAGCGTGGGAACTCTTTAGGCACGATTTCACCAATGGCACTGTACCGGATGGATTCAGAAGCTGGGAGCCGCCACTCTTTGCCTTTTCCGAAATCTGCATGCAGAATGACGGCACTTTCCAGAAAATTTCCATAAGCATCCTTCGTCTCCTCTTCCAAAAACACCGTTCCAGGGCGGAGCCCGAACTTCACACACAAGTACTGCTCAGTGACAATCGCAAATCCTTGGTCGCAGGGTATTTTAGCTTTCAGAGAATCAGGATGGAAGTACACGTTGACCCAAACACGGGAGTCCATTTTGAAGACGGGACCTCTCGGTACGCTCCGCAGCGAAGTCCTGCAATGAGAAGAGTGTGTCCTACCTAATAACACAAATGATTTTCTGGAGGATTCCGTATCCATGATGGGTGATCAGTGCACGTAAAGATGAAGGTGTGTAACGTACGTTAAAAAACGGACGAAAACAGCAAGTTCACATCGGATATTTGGTGCCTGAATTGTAATGTACAACCACTTGGGGTACAATAAATCAGGCCTTCCCATGAATTTCGGCACCGAAATCTGGATGAACATCTCTGTCATGTAACAGCTTTGGAAGCCAAGGGATGAATTCTGGCAACAGAAATCGTAATTTGTTTACCTCATAAAACTGACCAAGCACCCAACGGATGGATTTCGGTGCCGAAATTCGGATGAACTTCTTCTTCATTAAATTGTATCTGCACATATGGGTTGAATTTAGATGCCAAAATACGGATAATGTGTTCCTGATTACAGTCGTGATTGACCACGTGTCCGGATCGGTGCCGACTTCCGAATGACAGTAATCCTGATTCGGCAGAATGGATGTATTTCGGCGCCGAAATTCATTCTTCATCTCTCCTTTTCCGACCCTAATTCTGCTGCCCTGCGTATGGATTTCGGTGCCAGAATTCATCGGAAGTCCTTTCTGTTTTTATTTTTCTTTGCGACAGATGAACTTTGGCGCCGAATCTCATCCAAGTACTCCCTTTTAATTTCCCTTTTTCTTCGAGAGCAATGAATTTCGGCGCCGAAATCAACCAAAATCCTCCGATTTTTTTTTTCCTTCGCGAGCATTGAATTTCGGCGCCGAAATTCATTCCAAGTCCAGGAGATATTTTTTATTTTCCTTCGCGAGCAATGAATTTCGGCGCGAAATTCATCGAAGTCCTCCAGAAATTTTTTTTTTTCCTTCGCGAGCAATGAATTTCGGCGCCGAAATTCAGAACTTCATCCCTCCAAATTCTTTTCAGGGTTTTAGCGCGGATTTCGGCGCCGAAATTCATCCAATGCCTTCCCCTCCAATATTTATTTTTCTTTGAAATGGATCAATTTCGGCGCCGAAATTCATCCTTACTGTCCGCAATGAGTAACTCTAATATTACATTTTCTATGCGACGGATGAATTTCGGCGCCGAAATTCGTCCAAACCCGGCACTTACTTTTTGCTTTTGGATGATAATTTTCCGTAAATCGTTGGAAATACCCCGTTCCGACGAATATAACAGGAATATTCTGCATTTAATGGAGAAATCGGCATATTAAACCACTTCTGTCAAAATTAATTGCATTTTAGCCGTTTTTTTTTCATTTGAAACCGACAGTATCCATGAAGTGGTCTTTTTCGCACGGGACGTTGCCGCACATAAAGTATAATTTCGGCGCCGAAATTATAGTTAAATGTCCAGAAATGGCAAGTCCAACAGGCATGGACAGCATCCGTCAGGGGCAATGATGGCGGCAAAGCATAGCATCGTGCCGATTTAGTCTTCGCTCTGGATGAATTTCGGCGCCGAAATATGGATGATTTCACCTCGTCTACGCGCGGACGATATTCGTACGGCGCCGAAATATGGATGAATGTGCCGAAGTGCAGCCGTTTCGTTGTCCCGGAATTGATTCCGGCTCCGATATCCTTTGCTCATGACGAATGAGGACTTGCGAAGCGATGAATTTCGGCGCCGAAATATGGATGTCTACGCGTTATTCGTAATGAAAAATATGGATGAAATGTGCCGAAGTGCATTTTCCGTTGTCCCGAATTAATTCCGGCTCCGATATCCGACAGGTTTGCTCATGACGAATGAGGACTTGGAAAGCGATGAATTGCGGCGCCGAAATTTGTAAGTTTGTGTATGAAAGCACTTGAATAGGATGAATTTCGGCGCCGAAATTCATCCGTCCGCTGATGAAACGTACCGACCTGACTGTTGAATGTCATATGCAGGGATTTTCATGGCGGTTGGGTTTCATGATGTGCGGATATTTCATTCAATGCCGGCTGCTCCGGGAACCGCATCCGGTGAACGGAACGTATTTCGGTGCCGCAATTCGGATAAACCGTCATACACTGGTGGCTGGAACTGGCACGCGTCGTGTTCCAGTCGACTTCATCCGTGCGAACGTGTCAGGGGTCACAATCTCTTCATCACCCATACGGCAGAAAGTGGTGGACGGTGGCAACGCTTCGGGAGACGTGGCTGCTTACGCATCTGCTCGTGCATAGTGGTTGCATGTTCCACCGCTTCGCTCTCTCGCTCCTTGCCCTTCTGCAGTGACGTTCTCCTGCGTTTCCTCTCCTTATGCGGCATAGTGGTAGCATAGAGTTTGTGGAAGGTCAGGCGACTCCGGCAAAGAGGAGGACGCGGGATTTTGGGAAGCCGCCGACGACACGACTTAAGCTCCGTCTCATGCATGAAATGCAGACGTCGTTATCCGGAGACTCGGATCGCCCACCAGTGAGAGATTCGTGCTTCGCGGATGTGAAGCACTCCATACGCAATATTCCTTTGACACCTTTGTTTTGGCGTGCAGTGTCTCATGTTTTCCTGTTTGTTTGACATGGGAGCTGGGGAGGGATCGCAGGGGGGCGAGGCAACACAGTCAACTTTGGATACTCCTGCCCGGGTGCTGCGCTCACAAGGTGGAAGTGCATCGAGGCAGACGAGTCCTCATTCAACACCTCAGATATCGCCTCCGAAAAGCCCACCTAGAGTTCGGAAGCCGAGAAAGCAGAAGGAGCCCATGGCTTCGCCAGTAAAACCCCTAGGGAGACTGGAAGCGGAGGTATTGGGTTTGCAGTCAATTTCAGAAAACACAGATGCGGTGGAGGCCGCTGGAGATGTGGGAGTCGGATCTGCAGAAGGGCGGCCCATTCAACTGACAAGGAGAGGACGATAACGTGGTACGACTTGGCGACGATCAGAACCTGCTGGAGCTTGCGGAGGAGCAAAACCTCCAGGACAGTACAGGCTGGTGAGAGGGGAGGGAAGTGACAGAGGTGATACAAGTAAGAAACTGGTGGCGGGTATGCTCATGAGCGCACGAGACATGAACATAGCAAAACAGGTTGCTGGCAGAGACTCATAGCAACATAGGCCGCGTTTTGGGCTCCATGGTGTATCCCGAGAACCTTAAAGTTCCTTTGTGTCGCATGGTAAGCCTTCCAGTTGTAAGGCAAGCACTGCCAGGGGATATCGATCGACTGACAACTTCAGAGAAGGGTACAGACGGGGTCGGCAGCATTCTACGTTTCCATTGAGAATGACCAGGGTGTCACAAGGGGCCCCACTGCAGAGGAGCTTCAGAATTGGGGCCCCCACTGGCACACTGTTAATGCCGAGTTTGAAGCCTATCTGAAGACTAATCCCACATTCGCACACATGGAAGGGAAGATGTTCTTCGTTTGGGACGGGAACCACAGGATGCTTGCCTGGACAGAGTACATTGCTGAAATGCATCCGCAAGATATCAGTTGGCATTACATGGTGGACTGCATTGTCGTGAAGGTGGACGTCAGGGACAGAGGACTGTTGAAGGGTGCCATGGCGGATATAAATCTGTAAGTATACAATTACATCCTTGTGTACTGCCTATTGCGGCGCCGAAATAGGCAATGTTCACCACTGTCATGCACTCTATGAATGGAAATTGGATTGCTGTGCCGAAATCATATTTTCATGTTGTTTTTTTTCTCCATGGCAGGGTAACAGAGAGGGCCTTCGTGGAAACTCATCTGGCACATACGCTCTACAGAGTGCAAGAAGTGGGGACAGCTCCGCTGACGGACTTCCAAAAGTCCCTCGATCCCGAGCTGTACAGGAAGTCCCTAGCGAAAGCAGATCGCACCTGGTACCGACCAACACTGGACGCCATGGTGGAGATCCTCTATTCGGTGAGGTTCATCTCAAATTTCAGTATCAATTTAATGTTATTTGTTGCAGGGATCCGTGGCCTGACTGTATCTGCTGGGTATGGGAATGCAGACGAACATCAGGGATGACTTGGCCTATGCCAAAAGGCAGTTCTTTGAGAATGATGCCCCCAACAAGGCGGACGCGTCGATAGAGAGTCATATTGTGCAGGCAGGGAAGCAATCCCGGACCAAGTACAGGTCCAAACTTGTTAAGCAAGTTGCAATCGCTGACCCTGGTCTTGGTGCCGAGTTCCTGGCGGAGATAGGACTGCATTACTCCAGACCCATGAAACCGGAAATGTCCATGGAGAAACTTCATCACATCGCAGTGTCCTGTGTTGAGCCGGCGGAGAAGGTAAGCATGTGTTTATTCTTGTTTTTGTGACTTCTCGCGATTCTTATGTTGGAGCTCTTGTCTGACCGATGTGAGGTGGCTGCAGACGAGGTGGCTGCGAATCTGGAACGGCCATACAAACACGAAGCTGCTGTACCACTTTCCCATCGAGCCAACAGACGACAAAATGAACGACTGGCTCAATGTCATGACTTGGTGGCATCAGGTATAATTTTCTCCTATTCTGTGTTGGACATCGTCGCAATTTCAAAATCATGAATGTTTTGGAAACCTGCCATGATGCAGGTACTGACCCACGCCCAGGAGCAATTGGACTGCAACACCACCACTTTCAAGTTACAGATCGACTGGACGAAGCCTGAGACAATGGAGAACTACGTGCAGTCGTGGCGAGGGCGCTTCGCAAACCTCTTTTTCAGAGAAATTGCAAAGGCAAGACGCAGCGTATACATCGAAGAGCAGGAGGGTGCCGACAAAGCGGCAATGCGTGTCCTGTTCAGGTAATCTGCTGACAATGCATCCCCCTATTTGCAGTTTAGATGATTTGGTTAAGCAGCGATGGATATTGCGGCCGAAATATACCTCTGCAAGATGTGAGTTCTGGGTAATTGGGGCACGGTCCACTCCGTATTTCGGTGCCGAAATACCTTGTGCATTGACAACTTCCACTTGCATGATGCATCGGTAGAATGATTTTTGTTGAACTGCCTCGTGATTGCAGGTACATAAACTTTGCACTCATTCCGTCCGGAGCCATTCAAAGGGTTCCACCATTCTTCCCTGGCGTGGAGGACACCTGGAGGTCGTGGAACGATGTACACAGAAGTAATGGCGAAGGAGTGGCATGCCGAGCATTTGGTAAACTGCCCCTGGTATGTGGATCTCCCAAGTGGGACCGTTGACCTCTCGGAGGTTAACTTGAAGAAGGAAGCGAATGCCAGGGCTATGAAGGCGCAATCGGATCCCCAACCAGAGGACGCGGAAAGACTGAAAGCAGAGGAGGCAGCCAAGCAGAAAGCACTGAGAAAGTCAGCCAAGGCGGCAGCGTTGGCGAAGGAGCAGATGGAGAAGCAGGCAGCTGAGCAGCCCAAGGACAGGAAGAAAAGAACGCGCAAACAGGGGCAAGAGACGAAGACCCCCACACCCAAGAAGAAGAAGCAGCAAAACAGTCAGCCAGATGAGGAGGATTCGACGACGATTTCCAGCAGGAAAACACCCAGGGGGCCACACTCGTCCGAAAATTCACAAGGGCCAGCGCTCCGGGGGGTCGGCTGCGAAGAGATCACTATACGAGGATGCACCTGGCAGACCCTACCGTGCGGTGCAGATTGCGGGCAGGGAAGTCCTCAAAACACCCACAATTGTGGAGTGTGTTAATGAAAATTTCCTAACTGCTCTGACCAGAAGGCTGGAGATAACGAGTTTGAGGAAGGCGATCGAGGCCCACCAGGGGAAGGGGAAGAGGAAGGCCACTGGCAATGATATGGAGGACACTCCTGGCTACACAAAGATGATGGAGTATTTTGTGGCGATGAGCCACGGCAAAAAGAGCACAGTCGGGGGCAGGGCGGTGAAAGCCTCCATCGACATGATCCTTGTGGATATCCCGGATGGGCAGGAGATACTGGGGCTGGGCTCAGTTCCCTGGTGGAACAAGTACGACGAACGATACTGGAGCCACACATTCGGGTTCGCAGCCAACATGTTGGACGACGTTGGCTGTGTTGTTGTGCTAGCAGCCGATGGAGAAGTCACTGAGAATGATATCAAAGTATGGACGGGGAGAAGTGCAGCACCCATCCTGAAAAAGATCTGGACTTGCATCAACACGCAGGGTCTTCTCAACGATGGCCAGAAGGTATGCTGTGGTTCTCCTCTGCTATGTCAATTTCTGGCCAAATTGCCCCTGTACATGTAGGCCACCTCTGACGTTTTCATTTCCTTCTCTGCAGACTCTTATCTTTCAGGCATTTTGCTTCGTGAAGGAACATTCGAAATTCAAATTACGTGAAGCAGGAAGACTTGTTGATTCCACAGTTGATCCACTGGAGTATAACGTCCTGTTCAACCATGTGGGAGAGAAGGACATTCTTTGTGATTTGTCGGGCAAGCCATGGAGGTATGGCAGGACCAGGAGTCCTGCATTCATCCAGACGCTCATGGAAACGTGTACGGATGTTGAAGGCAGGGTCCTTGACGTCACTGCAAATACAGGTGAGAACGTTAATTGAATGCGGCACCGAAATTGACACCATTTCCGTTTCTGTATGTTTGCTTGTGCGAGGAAGCGACTCATTCTTGAGTTTGGCTGTGGTTGTCGTATGAATTCGCAGGTGCCTGTATGTGGGCGGGAAGGATGTCGAACCGATTTGTGTTCTCATTTGAGGGGGATACGGCCTTGTACGATTACAATTTGGCGGGCCTTCAGCGTCTGCCTCCGACTGAGGATCCCAAAAACGCAGAAGAGGACGTGGAAGGAGAGGAGGAAGATGAAGAGGAGGAAGTCCGGGAAATTCGTTCGATGCAGGGGCGCCCGAAGCCGCTTCCCCCAATGCCTGTCTTCGAGTGAGTTGCACCATAGTAAGTGTATTGGTTTCGGTTGTAGGGACCATGCAACCTGCCGATGATTCCCTGTTTGAATTCTCTAATGTACTTCATTCTATGTTTGTGCGTACACTCAGCCTTGCAGAGTCGTCCGACGAGGAAGAGAAGCTGGGAGCCTTGCTCAAATCGGACCCTGTTGCAAGAGGAGGAGACAGAATCGCATCGGCCATTCTTTGCCAGAAAATCGTTTCTCGCGAGTCCCCCAGAGCCCTTTTTTCTACCAGCGTATGCAGACACGGCTGCCAAAGAAGCCATCAGGAGGGAGGATAGGCCTACTCGTTTAGAGCAATTGACATACGGGAATGAGCAGAGAATTATAATGAGGCGTGAGGCCAAACATAGAATTGTGAAAGGCAGAGTAGGGAAGTTCGTAATAGAATCCGCGTCCGAGAGCGAGGGGAATGTCGAGGAGACTTCCGCACCCAGGTGGACAGTTCCGGCTGGTGAGGATGGTATTTTTGAGGGGAGGGCTTCTCAGAGTAACAGCGGTAGCGGCAGTGCAGGTTCGGAGGCAGGTGGAAGGCAGCCATCCTTGCATGAGGGCGGGATGCATCGGACATTGTAGATCCTCATCCATAGCAAAGTCTCATTTGGATCCTTTTGTTGTACAGTTCTGAAACACATAATGAATATATTGACGATTTGAAAAATCATTGTGTTCAGACTGCTTGTCCATTCCCTACATTTCTTCCGCCAACCAAAATCTATAATAAAAGCAGAAGAGACGCAAACTTCAGTGAAGAACCCTACAAGTAATTTATGCACACCATCGACCCGGGAACTTGAAGCCATGAAAACCCTGCCGTTTCTAACATTCCTATTGGGAAATTTGGCGCCGAAATAGCCCAGTTTGCGCCTTCGTTATATGGGCCTCAAAATTCCACGGATGAATTACTGCACCAAAATATTGCGATGGAAGCCTTCAGCACAAGGCACTTCACCACATTCCACTTGGGTATTTCGGCGCCGAAATTGCCCGTTCTGCGCCATTAAATACCGCACTATATCACATTTTAAGAGGTAATTTCGGTGCCGAAATACCCCGTGGATGTC
This sequence comes from Takakia lepidozioides, assembly GCA_030704615.1. NCBI lineage: Eukaryota > Viridiplantae > Streptophyta > Takakiopsida > Takakiales > Takakiaceae > Takakia > Takakia lepidozioides. The sequence continues at coordinate 62,625,541 of CM060731.1, forward strand.
TTCAAAACACCATTTTAGCACACTGCTCTTGGGAATAACGGCGCGAAATTCCTCATTCCGCATCCTGGACCAGGAGAAACAGACCCTATTACCGAGGTAAGAGGACATAACACCGTCAATAAAGGCAGGAAAATTCCAATTTCCGCGGATGTCCGCTCATGAGCTCATAGGCTCATAGGCTCATGGGCTCATGCGCTCATGAAATAGTAAACCTCAATCGAAGGGAGGTCCTTCACACGTCAAGGCGGCACCCGGTGCTTCGAAAGGAAAAGCGGGTGGAGCGACTTATGGCGGACAGAAGGCGACCTTTGATGGAGTGTGTTTCAATTGCGGGGAGCCCGGCACATGGCCAAGAAGTGCACGAAGCCCCGGCAATTGAACATGACTCGGGCGACCACGGAGCTGTCGGAAGATACCATCAGTCGCTTGGTGGAAGCGGTGGTCGCCAGGACTTGCAAGGTAGGCAAATTTTCTTGTGAGTTGTATCAGGAAACTGGCGCCTTACGAAAAGGGAGTCAGTTATTGTTCGTGGATGGGATAATATCCGGAACTAATGTGTCGTTGTTGGTGGACACAGGAGCGTCGCACTCCTTCATGACGCCGGCGGCGGCGCGAAAGTTGGGACTCCCGACAAGTGACGTGGGGGCCTCTATTGAGGTGCGCTCTGCCAAAGGAGAACCTCAGTTGGCGACAAGGTTGGCGTTTGATGTTCCTCTTCAACTGGGGAGTTGGGAGGGACGTGAGAACTTCACTATCTGCGAGATCGATGGAGTGGATCTCATTTTGGGAATGACCTTTTTGAGCAAATCCGGAGCGGTCATAGATGGCCGCAAGAGAGTAGTCACGCTGCCATGTGTGAATGGTGGCGAGGTTTACGAGTGTCGAAACGCCCAAATCCGTGGGAGGGCGAATAAACCTTCTATCAGCAAAGGAGTGGGCCGTGGAGGAGACACACGAGTCCCAGTTTTTGCTTTACATTAGAGAAGTGAAAGGAGAAGGCGATGGGAGCCGAGCCCAGATTGGATCAAGGGGATTTTGGAGAAATACCAGGATGTGATGCCGGAGGATTTACCAAGCGGCTTGCCACCGCGAAGAGGAGTTGACCACAAAATTGAGGTGATACCGGGATCGGAACCGCCTGCCAAGGCGCCCTACCGGTTGAGCCACAAAGAGTTGGTCGAGCTGAAGACTCAGCTCAAAGATCTAATGTCAAAGGGGTACATCCGGCCGAGTAAGTCACCTTACGGAGCCCCGGTGCTATTTGCAGACAAGAAGGATGGGACGCTGCGGATGTGTGTCGATTACAGGGCTCTGAATAAGGTGACTATCAAAAACCGGTACCCTTTGCCAAGGATCGACGACCTCTTTCGATCGGTTGGCAGGAGCGAAGTATTTCAGCCGGATCGACTTGCGCTCCGGCTATCACCAAATTCGGGTGGCGGAAGGAGATGAGGAGAAGACCGCGTGCAGGACAAGGTATGGTTCATATGAGTTCTTGGTGATGCCTTTTGGGCTCACAATGCACCAGCGACATTTAGCACGCTGATGAACAGCCTTTTCCAGGAGTGGTTGGATGACTTTGTGATCGTGTACATTGACGACATCTTGGTGTACTCGAAAACAAAGGAGGAGCACCTGGAGCACCTCAAAAGGGTGTTCCAAAAATTGCGAGAAGGGAAGCTGTATGCCAAAGCTTCAAAGTGCGAATTCGGGGTCACAAAAGTGGAGTTCTTGGGGCACGTGATTACACAGGATGGGATCAAAATGGATGACAGAAAGGTGAGGGCGATCTTGGACTGGGAGCCTCCGACTTCGGTCCCGGGAGTGCGATCCTTCCTAGGACTCGCCTCCTATTACCGGAAGTATGTGAGAAATTTCGCCAAGATCGCGGGGCCGCTGTCGGACCTTCTGTGTAAATCCAAAGTCTGGGTATGGAACACATTTTGTGGCCAAGCTTTTGCTGAATTGAAGCAGCGGATGACGGAAGCTCCAGTCTTAAAATCCCGGAGTTCGATCGTCCGTTTGAGATTCATACAGATGCATCGGACTTCGCAATTGGGGGTGTACTTATGCAAGATGGACGTCCAGTGGCTTACGAAAGTAAGAAACTGAATGAAGTGGAGCGACGGTGGCCGACGCACGAAAAGAGATGAAGGCGGTGGTACATTGCCTTGAACTCTGGCGCCACTATGTTGGTTCCAACCCAGTGAAGGTGTTCACGGACAATGTCACGGTGAAGTATTTTGCCACGCAGCCCAAGTTGTCCCCAAAACAACTTAGGTGGCAAGATACTTTGGCGTGTTCGACGTGGATATCCAGTACAAACCGGGACGGACAATGTGGTGGCCGATGCTTTAAGTAGAAAGCAGCAGCTCTTGTTGGTGTACAAGGGCGAGACGGCGCTCCAAAGGAAGATCCGAAGGCTTGCCGGAAGGATGAGCTGGCAAAGTGCGTGATGCAGAACTTGAGAATGGGGGTTAAATCGCAGTTCCACTTGCAAAACTGCTCCGGTATAAGCAAAAACGTCTCTATGTGCCAAAGGGAGGGATCAGGGATAGTCTCTTGAGAGAATGCCATGATAGCCCGCTTGCGGGCCACGGTGGAGCCAAGCGCACTGCGGCACTCTTGAAGAAAGAGTATTTCTGGCCCAACTGAGGGAGGAGGCAGAGGAGTATGTTAAGACATGCACCACATGCCAACAAAACCGGAGCGAGTATAAAAGCAAGCGGGCTGTTACAACCCTTGCCGATTCCAGAGGGGACTTGGGAAAGCGTCTCGATGGATTTCATGACTGCTATGCCGCTGTCAAAAGGATTCGATGCAATCATGGTGGTGGTAGATAGGTTCAGTAAAATGGCCCATTTCATCCCCACCAAGGAGACGGCTACTGCGCAGGAGACAGGGCGACTTTACTTCGCCCACGTCTTAAAGCATCATGGAGTCCCGAAGGATATTGTCTCGGACCGCGATCCAAAGTTTACGAGTAAATTCTGGAGGCACTTTGGAAGAAGATGGGGACGAGGCTGAAGATGAGCACCGCCTTCCGACCTACGACGGACGGCCAAACGGAAAGAGTGAATTCCGTAGTGAAGCAATTCTTGCGGAATTACGTGTCGGCAGACCAATCAGACTGGATGGAACACTTAGACGCGGCAGAGTTCTGTTATAATAACACAGAACACTCCGCGACGGGAGTTTCCCCTTTTGTGTTGGTCTATGGAAAAGCACCTCTGGTGCCGACAAGTTGGGCCGCCCAGGACGTTGAGGAACCGGCAGTAGCGGCGGTACTGGAAGAACGCGAGCGTTTGTTGAAACTCGCAAAGTACAACATTGCCAAAGCTAGGAAACGGTATGAAAGGCAGGCGAATCGGAAGCGGAGGGAAGTGAAGTTTGAGGCAGGCACAGAGGTCTGGTTGAACATCAAGAATTTCGACTACCTCCGGAAATGAGTCCGAAGTTCGTACCTCCGTATGCGGGTCCCTTTCGCATTCGGAGGGTTATGAATGAGGATGTGTATGAATTGGAGCTGCCAGCAAACAGCAAGGTGCACCCAGTATTCCATGTCTCCCTTTTGAAGCCTTACTTCAAAGATGAAGCACGTCCGAATCGGCAGCAAGTGTTGCGTCCGCCACCTATGCTGTTGGATCATGAAAATGAACCGAGTACGAGGTGGAGGCAATACTTAAGTCGAGGAGGTTCAAGAACCGAGAAACGGAGTTTCTCGTCAAATGGAAGGGCTATCATCTTGTGGAGGCATCTTGGGTGCGTGCCTCAGAAATGGGAAACGCATCCGAGGCAGTTGCAGCGTTCGAAGGGCGACCTCAAAAGCGGAAGAAGCGTTGATGGGGACATCAACCTTGGAGCGTGGGGAGGAAATGCATGCTTAGCCCGGTTTAGCTAGCTCAGGAATCCGATTGCAAAAACTTGTATTGTACAAAATTTTGTGATAAAGGAAATGGGTTCCAAATATTGTGCGTCCTATTTGTGTTTGGAATGGTGATGCATGGTGTGGTTGGCTGGTGTGTAGAATGCATGCTAGCTTACAAAAGTGGGAGAGGTAAATTGGGTTAATCGTGTGTTTGCGCAGTGCCGAAATCGGGTGACTCCCATCCAAGGGGCAAGGAAACTTGCGCCTTATTTGGGAGTTCAAGTGCTAGTGCGCACCTGGCGCGTGCGCGTACTATAACTGCGCTACCGAGGGGGTTGCCTTGTAGTGCGGGCTAACGCGGAAGCTACGTGCTTCCGTTCACGTACTATAATCGTGTAGCCTCGGGACGAAGTCGTAGTGCGGCTTCGGCGTGTTCCCGTACCTCAGGCCAGCATTCCAAGGCGGACCCAATTGTAGTGATTGGGGCGCACGGTTGGTTCAAGGTTATCTTCCTAGTCAAAGAGGGTTCCAGGTGAACCCTTGCTCAAGGTGATGCCAAAAGCGGCATCATGAGCGATCGCAAGCAATGTTGTTGCAGTAAGGCGATTCGATCCTCGGGGAGGATCGTTCCTTGGCCTTGAAGTAGGCCAAGAAGAGTGCACTGGGAGGAGCTGGAGAGGCTCCACCCTTGGCCGGGACTTGGAGGAAGTCGGCCGAACTAGCTAGTGGAGAGTGGAGTCAAGTGTGGGGTTTGGTTCTTTGCCATGGGACGCCATGGTACGGAAACAAACTCCTTGATGTGGGACGCCACAACTTGGACGTTCGTTTCTACAAAATGGACAAGTCGATGAGGACATCGACTCCCTGTTGGTAGGGGTGTGTGTCGCGGCCCTTTGCCTTGAGGGCAGGGGGTCGGGACACATGAGGGGCTGCCCCTATGGTGGGGGCAGCGGCAGCGATAGGTATGGGGGGCTGAAGCACCCTTGAGTGCCCAAGGCACTCAAGGAGGCGGAGGCGCTCACTAGGTGGAGCCCCGCACACCGGGTTGCGGTGGAGGTGGCTCCACAAGGGGTGTGGTAGCTTAGTGGGACTTAGTGGGGGTGGCATAGGACTCACCATGGGGTGGAGACCTCGAGGTGGGAGTCGTGGGGAGTCTTGGGACTCATCACGGTCCATTGGGGCCGCGGTGAGTGGGCCAAGACTCACCGCGACTCACCACCGGGAGTCGAGGGTTTTCGTGGTGGTTCGCCATAAAATGGCATGGCTGGTTATGAAACCCCCGCGGACAGCTACAGAAGTATATATAGGGAGTAGTAACCCCGAGAACGGTGCAAGCCCGTTGGTGACCAAAAACTAGTGAGTAAGCGAGCGAGCCGGAAAGCGACCAAAGAGTGGGGAGCTGTTCCGGACTGCCATCTACCAAAGGGAATTCTCCTAGTCCCAAATAGGTGGAGGGTTTAGAGGGAAGCGGAAGGGGACCGTTATGTCCCGGTGAGCAGCCGAAACTCCAAGTTGGCCCGGCGGCCAGGTTGGGAGTCAGGCGCGCGCATCAAAGCGAGTAACTATGACTTGAAGGGGAGTTTACCGAACTGAGGTGTGCGACATACATGTCCACGAGGGCATTGTCCAAAATCACATCAGGTATAATTCCAGCTTTGACAATGAAACCATGGACCTCTTCCTTTTTCCAGAGCTGGCAGGCTTGCCCTTGATGCTCCCACATTTGGCATACATGTCCACAAGGGCATTGTCCAGAATCACAATCAGGTACAATTCCAGCTTTGACAATGAAACCATGGACCTGATCAGAACCTTTTCCAGAGCTGGCAGGCTTGCCCTTGATGCTCCCACGTTTGGCATACATGTCCACGAGGGCATTATCCAGAATCACAATCACGTACAATGCAAGCTTAGACAATGAAACCATAGACCTGATCTTCCCTTTCCCAGAGCTGGCAGGCTTGCCCTTCATGCTCCCACATTTGGCATACATGTCCACAAGGGCATTGTCCATAATCACAATCAAGTACAATTCCAGCTTAGACAATGAAACCACGGACCTGATCTTCCCTTTTCCAGAGCTGGCAGGCTTGCCCTTGATGCTCCCACATTTGGTATCCCTAAAGCATGGACCTAATCTTCCCTTTTCCAGAGCTTCTAGGCTTGCCCTTCATGCTAACACATTTGGCATACATGTCCACGAGGGCATTGTCCACAATCACATCAGGTACAATTCCAGCTTTGACAATGAAACCATGGACCCGATCTTCCCTTTTCCAGAGCTGCCAGCTTGCCGTTCATGCTGAACATTTGGCATACATGTCCACGAGGGCATTGTCTCGAATCACATCAGGTATAATTCCAGCTTTGACAATGAAACCATGGACCTCTTCCCTTTTCCAGAGCTGCCAGGCTTGCCCTTGATGATCCCACATTTGGCATACTTGTCCACGAGGCATTGTCCACAATCACAATCAGGTACAATTCCAGCTTTGACAATGAAACCATGGACCTGATCAGAACCTTTTCCAGAGCTGGCAGGCTTGCCCTTGATGCTCCCACATTGGCATACATATCCACGAGGGCATTGTTCAAAATCACATCAGGTACAATTCCAGCTTAGACAATGAAACCATGGACCTGATCTTCCCTTTTCCAGAGCTGCCAGGCTTGCCCTTCATGCTAACACATTTGGCATACATGTCCAGGGGCATTGTCCAGAATCACAATCAGGTACAATGCAAGCTTTGACAATGAAACCATGGACCCGATCTTCCCTTTTCCAGAGCTGGCAGGCTTGCCCTTGATGCTCCCACATTTGGCATACATGTCCACAGGGCATTGTTCAGAATCACGTCAATACAATTCCAGCTTTGACAATGAAACCATGGACCTCTTCCCTTTTCTAGAGCTGCCAGCTTGCACACGCACTGCAAACGCACACAAATGTGTTGTGGTCGGGCTTCATCCCTTCCCCCATCATTTTCATGATAGGTCTCCAAAGGCTCCATCCCACTTCACTGCTGCGCACATCCTGCAAGCATCGCGCTCCACGACACCACATCTTGTTCAGCCATAGTGTTGAACACTCCCTCCGCATCCTCAATGCTCTCACATATATTTGGCATACATGTCCACGAGGGCATTGTTCAGAATCGCATCTGTTACAATTCCAGCTTTGGTGATGCAACCATGCACCACTTTGCCCTTTTGCAGGGCTGCCAGACTTGCACACGCACTGCAAACGCACAATCTTGTTCAGCCATAATGTTGAACACTCCTTTCGCATCCTCAATGCTCCCACATTTGGCATACATGTGTCCACCAGCAGTCATGTTCAGGATGACATCTGGTACAATTGCAAATTGTCACGATGGATCTCTTTGCCCTTTTCCAGGGCTGCCAGGCTCCCACACTCACTGCCAACACACACAAATGTTATGTGGTCGGGCTTCACCCTTCCCCCATCATTTGCTCATAGGTCTCCAAAGCCTCCATCCCATGCCCCTGCAAGCATCGCACTCCACGACACCACATCTCGTTTAGCCATAGTGTTGAACATTCCCTTGGCATCCTCAATGCACCACATTTGGCATATATTTCCACCAGGGCAGTGTTCAAAATGACATCTAGTAATCTGCCAGGCATTCACCTTTTTGCCTGGGTTGTCCCACCATTGACTGGATCAGAAAGTATTCATTCCACACCTTCCCTCATCTCTTACCTGTTTTTGGATACTTTCTTGTTGTCACATTGGCAGTATCATGTCAAAGTCACTTCAATCTATCAAAGATTCACTCAACCAGCTAACTTGCATAATTCAACATGGAAATTTAGGGCTGATTCTGATAAGGGGGAAAAACAGGGTGAAATGTGTTGAAGAAGGTGCCCTCATCGCCTGATTTTACCAATTGTGCCGCTGCTGCTGCGGCTTCCAGTTGACCATCTACCCATGCAGGTTTCTTGTAGCTATCCTTCCACAGGAATCATAGGCAATGTTGTGCTTGAAATGTGGCCCTCTTGGATGAATCTGGACCCACACTCTATCCCTGCTCCTTCAGCTATCCATGCCTCTCACAAATCATGCATACATCTTTGCCTTGCTGGTAGCAACTGACAATAACAGCCTACATTTGTTCTAGGAAACACCCAACTCAACTTCTCACACTAGTTCCTATGCTCAATTGCATCTGCTACTCTCTATAATCCAACATGCATTCACCTTTTTGCCACAATTGGCCACCATTGACTAGGGTCAGAAAAGTATGCAGGCCACAACTCCATGACTGTTTAGGGTTCACTGTCACAAATGAAAGTGTGTTTGTCAGAATTTTGCCCACCCCAACAGCTCAGTCACTCCCACCCATGCAAGGTACCATGCTGTATCAAGTCTAAACCCTGGAAAAATACATGCAATAGCAGAAACCAACTCTAGACCATAGCACAACTGGCCTGGTACCTCCCATGTGGAGCTTGCCTCCGCCTTCTACCATTTTGCCTCTGCCTTGCAAGTGCATTCAAGTTGGCAATGGCCAATTCATCTGCCTCACTCAAAGGAACACAAACAGCAAGCTCAGTCATGATGTTATGAGGAATTTCAGGAGGCACCATGCCTACATAAGTGTCTCCCTCACCCAGTGCCACTTCTGTAATATCGTGAACCACTCGTCGGGATCGAGGGTCCTTGTGAAGGACCACCTTCCAGTTCCCTCGTGAACTTTTTTCATCCGAGAAAAAAACTTGCTCCACCTGACTAGGGAATGTCCAGGGCTGCTCCATCCGAGGTAACATGCGACTGAAGTCAACCAAGAGAAAGCCATAATCATCTCGTTTCATGGTGGCATTCCGGCCCACCATGTGTGACCTCACCCATCTACACAAGAACAGAATTGGGTGAAGAATTCCGTAATCCAGTTGAATTATTTCTGTTACAACACCCACATATTCCAATTGGGATAACACTCGTTTGGACATACCTGCTCTGTTTTCGCTTTCCTGATGGAATACTTGAGCAACTCCAGAATCAAATGTCACCCTGTCTGTGGCGCCAGTCCCATCACGTATTGCTCGAAAGTGATTGCCGTAAGCATACATGGACTTGAAGCCCAAGGACTGTACTGCTGGTGGTATACATAAATGGCATATGTCCAAATCATAGGACTCACCTGAACTCACCTTGCGTTGGACAGCACCTTCAATCCATTCATGGAATGGAGCCAGTAAGCGCATATCTGTTGGGTATGGAATTTCTCCATTGTGGTGGTCTTGGTCTTGTCCACAAAGGAATGCTGTTCTGAACTCAGTGCGGGATGCTTCTATGAGTGCCATCTCCTCTTCATAGGCCCTGTCCAAATGAGAATTGCAAATTAGGATTACAGCTTATACCATTGGCAGAAATGAAACACACAGGATATGATAAGCAACATACTTACTCAAGGAATGGTTTCATGCAATCTGTGTTGTGCAAAATATACTCGTGTGCACTGTCTCGTTCTTGAATGGTGAGGACTCGTACACTTCCCAATCCTTGAACCACCTCCCCACTAACTGAGTCTTCTTCATTGGAGTCCCACACCCTTCGGCTTGTAGCATGAAATTCAGCCATATACTCAGTTAGAAACCCTAGGGCCTCATCCAAAGCATACCCTTCCGCCATGCTCCCTTCAGGTCGGCTCATATTCCTTACATAGCCTTTTAATGTCTTCATATACCGTTCCATAGGATACATCCAACGGCTAGACACGGGACCACACACCTCCAATTCGTCACAAGGTGTACAAGCAAGTGAGTCATGATATCAAAAAATGACGGAGGGAATTCTTTCTCCAGCAGACACATAGTGATTGCAACATCTTCTTTTAAGGCCGGTAGCTCAGTTGGATTAATGATCTTTGCACACACTTTTCGGAAGACTCGAGAAAGCCTCATAATTGCCATCCGTGGACCCTTTCCCAATACCCCTCGAATGCAAAGAGGTAAAATCTGCTGCATCATTACATGGTAGTCATGGGTTTTCATTGTAGACAGTTTATTGTCAGCCACATGTTTCTGGAATGTGGCAGCATAACCTGTGGGGGCCTTTACTGCAGCCAATGTTTCCAAAAACAGCACCTTCTCATCTTCAGTAAGAACATATGGGGCCAAAGGCTTCACCAACTTGTTCGTGTGAGAGGGATGGGGTCTCAACCACAAGTGTTCACGAATGACATTGAGTTCCATATCCTTCCTAGATGTGGCTGTGTCCTTCTCCCCAAGAATGGTTCTCAGCACATTCTCACACAATTTTTTTCACAATGCATCACATCCAGTGTGTATCGGATGAGTAAGTCTTTCCAGTATGGCAATTGGTTCAAAACAGTGACCCGTTTCATGCCATGTTCCTTTGAAGGGTCCTGTTTTCCCCCCTCAGCCCCTCCCATTGCGAGATACAACTCTCTGGTTTTAGCCCGGTCAAATTGCTCACTTGCAGTGACCACCATAGGAGCTGCTCTATGTTCCACATGTCCATTAAAGTGGGACGAGTTATTCCTATAGGGATGAACAGCAGGCAAGTATCTCCTATGACCAAGATACAAAACTTTTTTGCATGCCTTCGAGTACCTGGAATCAACATTAGGGCCGCAAGCTGGGCAGGCCTTGTATCCCCCGTGTGCGCATCCTGCTAGCAACCCATAAGCTGGAAAGTCGTGGATTGACCACATCAAGATGGCCCTCATGCGAAATGACTGTTGCCCCACTAGGCTACTTCCATCCAATGCCTCCACACCAACTTCCCACAACAATTTTAGCTCATCCACAAGGGGCTGCAGATAAACATCTGCATTGTCATTTCCCACAGATTGTGGTCCAGGAATCAAATAAAGCCAACATCGTGAAAAATGGCTTAGTACACAGCCAGGGTGGAAGATTATAGTTTACCAACATGACAGGCCAAGTTGACCATTTGTTTGATTTATCACTGTAAGGATTGACACCATCCCATGCGAGACCCAATCGCAGATTTCTGGGGTCCGCTGCAAACTCAGGCCATTTTGGTCAATGTGGGCCCAAGCCTTGCTGTCTGCTGGGTGCCTAACCAAGCCATCCAGACTTCGATTCTTAAAGTGCCATGACATTAACTCTGAGATGGATTTGGCTTTATACATTCGAAGCAGCCTTGGAATGATAGGGAAATGTCGAAGGACCTTACGAGGTACTGGTGTCTTCGTACCCACCACATAACGACGTGCCTGACATTTTGGACAAACCTCCAAATTCTGAAGCTCCCTTCTGAACAACACACAGCCTTTCGGACATGCATGTATACTCTCGTAATGAAGCCCGAGTTCCATTATGAGTTGTTTTGCCTCATAGTGGGACTTTGGCAGGCAATTGTCTGCTGGCAACAGTTGTCTTCCTAACAATGTAAGGAGTTCATCGACAAAGGTGTTTGACACACCATGGGTTTGACAAGCATTTAACAGCAGTAAGGTAGCAGACAATCGAGAGGAAGAACTCCCTACATATAAAGCCCTGGATGCCTCGTGCTCAAAACGTAAGGCACTCGCTGCACCACGATCACCATCGCTCTTCAGTCCACCATCAGTCTGCTCTGGCACTCCATCTGTGTCCCATTGGCCCTGTGTTCCATCTCCCGGTTCCTCATGTGCATCACCAGTTTGCACCCCATTATCTATAGTTGCGAATGTCTCCCGGAGCATTCTAAGCATGTCAAGATTACGATCCAAGGTATCAGGACCACCTGCAGGGCTGGTTTCCGTTCTAAACCCCTCATGTTCGTCTCCAGAGTTTTCCTGCTTAGTACATATCAGACGCCACATGTCAATCCACTATAAGATGGGGAGTTTTTTCATTTGCAATAGTGGAATTTGAAATGTTTCTTATAATTTCAAAGTATGCATCTGCAAAGGGAAGAGAATCCAGAGATATGCACCGGGAGTTCTCGTAAGTTAGGATCTCGCAAGTTCAAAAGCAGATGACGCTTAGCCCGGCCAATGGTTTGCCAGTTCCCACCATGACAGGCATTGCATGGACATAGAATTTTCCGAAGACCCAGTCTTCTTGCTCGCGCTTCCTCTAGTTTCCACAATCTGTCATCGTCATGTTCTGCTTGTGTCCGCCTTTGCAATCGATGGGCAGTAGGAGGGATCATCTTGGCGATGAGTGAGACTCGTCAGGAAATGGAGACCCAAATAGAGTGTCCAGAAGTTACACCAGGGCGCAAGCCTACAGCGAGGGAGGTAGAACGAGCAAAGCGTCAAGCGGAGAACAAGGCATTCTTCGCACGACTGAAGATCTACGACATTGCAAAGAGGTCCAAACTTCGGTTTTTTTCATATCCCCTACCTAGCCCTAGCCATGAAACCGCATTAAAAGCTCCAAACCTGCAGAGAGGATATGTTAGGGTTTGCAGCTGCTGACTTTGTCTTTCTTCTTCTTTGCAGCGTCGAAGAGAGCTTGAGTCGCCCTAAACGCCTCGTTGAGGAAATCCTCAAACACACAGGTCCTCCTCGCCGAAGTCACAGAGTTCAACTCCTGCACTCTGCAATGTCACAACGGGAGAAAGAGGTAGAGCAAGAGGAGGAAGCGCAGGTTCAAGCGGAGTCAGACACAGAGGAGGCACGAGAGCAAGAATTGCAGCGAGACCAAGATTATGCCGCACATGAAGACTTCAATGAGACCAGCTCGGAGTCAGAGATGGAAACGATGAAAGAAGCCCCAACAAAGACAAAGCGCGCAAAGCACCCTGCAAACTCCCCAACCCATCAGCAGGTTTGCGATCTGCACCAAAGTTCTGTCTCCATGTGCATATGAAAAGGCAGTGAGGGTAAGAAACAATTGCAGCAAGGTTGTTGGGCATGAGTCTTGCATATGAATTTGGGTGGGAAAAGGCTCACTGGAATGTCAACTCCAGTTGCCTGCTTTCTGGCTTGGTCTGGATTGTAATGAGGCCAACAGTTGTGGGGGTCATACTTCTTCTTCAACAAAGCCAGATAGACACAATGCAGCACTAGAGGCACTTGAAGTCCTTACCCCTAAACCCTCCAACATCTCTTTGCCAATTCAACTTGTGGACCATGTGCCTTTGTTTTCAGCAATGTGAGTGTTGGTACTCTTATGGTATGCTTGACTCTCCTTCATGATGGTATATAAATGTTGCCTCTTTTTCCTTTTTCATCTTGAACCATAAACTGAGAATAGTGGTTTTGACTTGGTGATTGTCTCTCACCAATCCATGGACCAAGAAGAAGAACAACATGAACGGTAGTGACAAGCCACTTTGTCTAACTTCATTTTCATCAGAGAGAGAGAGATTGTACTCATAAGACGTTGTTTGCCGTAGCCTTGTGGACATTGACCCCGCGCCCAGTTTGAGCGGGAACAAAAGGGACAGAACCTACCTCTGTCAGGGGCTGACGTTGGTAGTAAGACTTACCTTCATATATAGAATTAATTCGGGTTTTCCAGATATCCTCTAGAAATCCTTCTTGTATAGATTGACAATGACGCCCTGTCACCAGCGAAAGGGGATCGTTTCAGTCTTCTAGATCAGGTTAAAGAGGAGAAGTAGGGATTGAATTCTGTCTTGAAGTTGATGGATTGAACCGTCTCTGCCAACGCCTGATTTATGTTGCAACCCGCATGGGATCGCCACCGTGCTTGATAAGCTCGTTGACAATACCATCAGGTCCACCAGCTTTATATCCATTTAAATGTTCAATTGCTTCCACAATCTCAGAAGGACTAATGGGAGCGTTATAAGCCATTGAAATATACTCCAGTTCATCAGGGCTGTTTTGCATCATAGGAACAGTTTTTCCAACTGTGTCCCTCCATTCAGTAGAAGACCCCTCACTGTTAGACCTAGAAGTTATGCCAAGGATACTGTAGTGAGTTTCAAAGGTTTTGACAATGTCAACCGATGAAGTCACCACTGCACCTTTAGTAGTCTTCAGCGCTTGTACTTGCTGACCGTTTTTCGGCTTGTACAAATGTTGAAGGGCCAACCAGAATTTCTTGTCATTACCACCATGGTGGTTTGAGTTTATTTCACTGTATAACTTGTCCCAGTATAATTTCTTCTGAGACCTAACAAGCTGTTTGATATCTTTACGGAGCTGGTAGTACCTCGCCCACAATTCTCTGTTGGTTTCCAAATTGCAGCACTCTTTATAGAGGGCTCGTCTCTCAGCTATCTTGAGTTTAATCTCATTGGTCCACCAATTAACAGCTCTACCATAGACAATTAGTTTCATCCCAATGATCTTGTCAACCACGGAGGAAACGAAACTCTCCCAAGAGTCCCCTGCTCTTTCGACTTCATTTCTTGCGTTATCAGAGCGAGACTGAAGTTCTTGGAGCGATTGGACAAAATGAGGGAGAGCCTCTTGCAAGGGCTGGACATACTCAGCCTTGACCTCCTCATTATGGAGTTTTTCTATGCGCCACTTCCGAATCGAATGTTTCACATATCTCTTGGTGTTGGGAAAACACCTTTTGATCTCATTCCAAACCAGGAAATGGTCAGAGGTACCAATATCAGTTCTGTCGATCAACACATTGGCACACTGGGGAAAACAATTTTTTCCATTATGATATAATCCACAATGGAACGTTCCCCAGTTTGGGATTTCTCACGAGTCCACTGCACTTGGTCACCTCTTGTCCTGTTATTCAAGGTCAAAAGCTGAAGATCTTCTAGACAGTTAATTAACCGTCTGCCATTAGAATTCAGTTCGTCCTCACCAAAAGGTCCAATGATATCGTCCTGATGGAGCCCTTTGCCCACCGGGCATTGAAGTCACCCAATAGCACCACCTGACCTTTGGCAAGGAACGAAGCACAGTCCAGCTTTACATCTTCGAAGGCTTTGTCTGCATCAGCACAAAGCGTCCCCTCTGTGGGCATGTAAACACAACCCACAAAGAGGTCCTTCGTCCTCGAGACTTTCAGAGAGAGAGAGAGAGAGAGAGAGAGAGAGAGAATGCACTCCTGAGAAGTTGCTTATCATAGCCTTGTGGCCACAGACCTTGCCCGTGCCCAGCAGAACAAGAGGGAACAGACATGAGGGGCTCACTCCAGTAGTAGGACTTACCGTGTTATAAACATTAGTTCAGGCTTTCCAGATTCCTTTTAGAAAGCCCTTCACACAAGCATCAATATGTTGTATGTGGGCTACCAAGCAATGAGACCCCAACAGGGCCACCGCTTTAGACTCAGCCTTGAGATATTGAAAGTTGGTGAACAGAGGTGCAGGGACTATGTTCTTGATGGTCCTGAAGAGGGTCGCTCTCTGATGAGAATACCCCGGACTTGTATCAGAAAATGGACATTGTCTTCAGGCCACCCACACCAGTGAGCATTGACAATCTCCCTTTCCTCTCTGCATCTGTTGTTTATTGTTTCAAAGTAGACTCCCATCCTGAGGTTAAATTTTCAGTCTAGTGCCAAGGGTAGGTCTGCCCTTCAGATCATCCTCAAAGTCCTCACCCATGTCACAAACTGGAAACGAGTTCAGGGAAGTTTATGCCTAACATTGTTTTGTTCGGACATTCTTCATGCTTTTGACATGGCCTTAGACACTTCAGCCTCCACGTCAGATTCATCTAGCAGGGTGAGTTCTTCCTTCCTAATATTCAGGTATTTATCATAGGGTCGCTGGTATGAGGCATGCGATTCAGCTGACTGTACCATCTGACCTTGAACTCATCATGTTGAGAGCTCAAGGCTGGTACTCCAAACTCGCCCTGAGCAGCCACGTCAGTTGTTCTACAGCTTCTGGGGTCAGGGGAAAGATATGGAGGATGGTTCACAACCTGCATGCGAACACCAAAGCTTGTGTTGTGGTCAATAGCGAGAAGTCTAATTTCTTTGACATTGACCAAGGTGTAGCTCAAGGTTGTACCCTCTCCCCGCTGCTCTTCAATGTTTTGTTTATCAGCCCCTTAAAAATTAGGAAAGCAAGAGATTTGGGTTACAGGTGGGTGATGCCGCCATACCAGCACTTATGAAGAGATCAGGCCTTATCAGGCCTTGGAGTACACATCTGCCGTGTGGGTTGGCCAACTCCAATCATGCTAAAACTTTAGAATCCATTCAGCTTTTGGTGCTCAAAGAGAGCATGTCAGCGCGTGCACCATAAGATGTCAAGGAAGGAAACCTTTGTAGAAGGAAGGTGTCGTTCTAGGACAGAGGTTTCCTTAGAGGTTTCTTTCTTTTTTCCTTCCTTGAATAGGCCAGCTCAGGGACATGGTTGACACAGCCCCCAGGAAGCCTGCCTCACCTTCATGGAAAACACTTCCAGACTCCAAATCAACCTCAAGATGGGTGCTTATTATCCTACAGAACAGCTTGCAAACTGTGGTAAGAAGTGTAATGCTACGGTAGTTCCCAGGCTGTCATCTGTCACCTCAGATTGACACTGACACCCTCTCTCCAGCGAAAGGGTATCATTTCAGTCTTCCAAATAAGGTCAAAGAGGAGTGCAAGGGCATCTACCATATGATCACACCAGGCTTGACAATCGTATCAGACACACCAACTTTATAGCCCTTTAGATGTTCTATTGCTTCAGCAATCTCAGAAGAACTAATGGGCACGTTGTACCCCTTTGTGATGTACTCCAGTTTTTCAGGGTTGTCTTGGAGTAGACAGTCATTTCCACTGTACCCTTCCATTCTTTAGAAGACTCCTCACTGTTATAGGCAGGTCTGACTGACAGGGTCTTCTTGCATAGGCCTTTGGGCTTCACTTACCCACTAGGTTTGCCATCCCTAGTAGTATGGTGGTATTGTTTCTCATGTTTATGTTGAGCAATGTGTGCAGAGTTCAGTAAAAAAAAGGAAGGGAATTGCAGGGAAGGATGCGAACGAGCATAAGTCTCTTACTCCAGCAAAGTGTGCACCAACTATTGCGCCAACTGCTGTGATGAGTGGCGCGGTTGTTCCAACTTACGAAAAACCAGCCCCGCCCACTCCACAGACTGACGTTCCAGCTCCCTTGTATCCACCAGTATCGGCTCCTCCCTCGTATCCGCTTATGTACCCGCAGTATCCTGCCATGTCAGGGTATAATCTGCATGGGCACATGCCGTATCCTCACTATCAACCTCCAAACAATGATCCTCAGATTCTTTTGCTCCACCTGCAGGCGCTCCAATGCATGATCCTAGTCAAGGTGGGTATTCCATTTACCACCATTATGGAATGCATCCCCATAGTATGTATCCTCCTCGGCCTATGTACAACCAACCTACTTCCTCCCTCTATCCTACCAGCCCTGCAAGACCACACCAGGGGCAGGTCCAGTATGGTGGCCACCAACCTTCAGGATCCAACTACAGTGGAGTACAACAGCCGGCACCTTCGAGCTTCACTGCACCGCGGCCACCTCTTTATCCAACATCTCCAGGTACACCTAATACCCTGAAAGGGAAAGGCATTCTGAAACAGACCGAGGATGCATTTGCTCCGCATCATCCTGTGGGGTGGGAGACAACAGTCCAGCCCCAACAGAGTGAAGGTGGTAACATGCAAGGTACTGCTGAAACCTTGCAGGATTCCAGCCTTACTCCTGGGGGGACATCAGGTGTGACTCCTATAGAACGCAAAAATGCTTTAAGGAGGGAAAGAAGGGCACTTGCAAAAGATCTGAGAGACCAGGCTGCTCAGAATGTGGCTGTAGGGAGGAGGAAATTTTTCATTTCTTGTGATGAACTTGGAAACCCTGAAGGTCCTGCTCGGAACCAGTGGATGACAGCTCTGCGAGGGCAGTGTCAACGTTTGTTGGACTGGTCATTGTATGCTCAGGATCAACCATTACACTTAATTGAAAAGATCATGGAGATCTTGGCTTCAGATTGGGAATACGGACCTCCTGGTCTTAACATAAAGGCTATTACAAAAACAATTTGCGGGCAGCTCAAGTACCAACGAAATAAGCTGTTCAAAAATTACTATAGTGTGGGGCTGCCCAAACCCCATCATGTGCCAGACAAGACATGGGCACAACTAGTTGTTAGTTGGGGTTCCACTGATTTCAAGAAATTCCAGGCAAATGGTGTCAAGGCGCGGGGATGTGTGAGAATACATCTCGATCGGGTCGCAGTGGAATCAGCGGTGTTGTAGCACGACTGGTATACTTCTCTTACAACATAGGAAGTTCCCACATTGTTTTGCATTGACAAACTTTATGTGTTGGGTTTTTTTGGCTGGAGCTCAGAGTCTATTCCTATATGGATGGAATTAGTACACATTGCTACTACTTGGGGGCCTTCTCAGAGTTGGGCGCCAGCAAGAAACTAAGCACTCTTATTGAGGGGGAGTCATTGACGCTATCCTAGATAATTCTTTACTGTTGGCAGTGTGCTATGCTAGTCATTTACACTTGCAAGTTTGTTGCAATCACAGGAGAAGGAGACTGGACGTACACCAAGTTTGCAGGAGATCGCCGGTAGTGCCAGGAGTGACAAAGGCTACGGGTCGGGGTGTACAGGCAGTGCAGCCACAACGGTATATAAACTCAGTACCAATTCTGGTGTGAATTACATATTCGTGATTTCCATGCCATTGCTAGTTGTCGTTTGGTTCTCTTTTCTTACTAGTTCATCAGTCAGTGTAGTGAATTGTTACTTTGGAGGTGTTCTATGTGATGGGGCAGGGAATTGGTTCACTAGCAGCTCGCCTCGATGCTATGGAAAACAAACAAGTGCAGATGGAAGCCAGCTCCAAGGCAGCTTTGGAAGCAGTCCAAGTCCAACTGGAGGCAGCAGCTGCATTCAACATTGTGCTCGCAGCTAAACTTGGCATGAATGTGCCAGATTCACAGCCTACAGGTCCACCATGCACCACAGACAACAAATGAGACTATTTCTCATGTTATGGGCTCACCACTCAACCTGTTCAAGGCAGTTTCTTCACCGCCACCAAAGCCAAACACAATAGGCTCATTGTTTGGGCTTTCAGAAATGGAGGGGGATGATGACATGGAGGGTTGGTCTGAAGGTGAACTCAATCCATCCCCCCATATTGTTGAGGCAACTGCAAAGTGTTCATCAGTTTTGTTGTCCCCTACACCAGTAGCACTGCCGGCATATGTACTACCCTCTCAATATGCCTGTGAGGTCTCCATGAATTTGAAGAGTGCCCCACAGAAAGGTGTGTCTTTTGTACATGATAATCATGTACAAGTTGTAGGTAATTGCCCTTCGGCAACTGAGAGGCAGAAACACATCCTTATACTTGACTTGAATGGATTGTTATGTGAGAGCAGACTACGAACAAGGGAATACCTAGAGCCCACTGTCACCTCCAGACCTGGGTGTCAGGAGTTTCTGGACCGATGCCTTCAGATTTTTGATGTAGGTGTATGGTCTTCCATGTCATTGAGTAATGTCCTTCCAGTTGTGAAAGCTTTGTTTCGTGGGAAGCAACCAAAGATGGTGCTTCACCAAGACTATTGTGACCAGCCTGTGGGAATGGTGGACCCTTTCAATCCTTCTAAAACTGTCATGTACAAGAACTTATGTAAGTTTTGGAAGGACTACAGCCATTACAATCCAACCAATACTTTGCTGGTGGACGATTCCCCACTCACTTGCTTACCCAACCCTGCAAATAATTGCATCTTCCCGTATCCATGGAAGTTGAGGGATCAGCCAAACTGCAAGAGGCTTATGAAAGAATTACTGCCTTGGTTAGAGGGTGTATCCAAGGCTGCACACATCCCTGAGTATGTGTCAGGGCACCCATACAGATATGGGCAGCCCAACTACTTGTTCAATACTGCAGCCATGGGTAGTGGATCACAACAATCTGCAAAGGCATCCGAACCAGGGCTTCCTGCTGCCACAGTTCCAACGACTTTGCCTCCCGATGCAACAACAAAGCATAATCAAAGAAAGGTGAGAGCAAAAGTTTCAATGCTTGGGCGCGTGGGTGGATTTGTATTGTTAATGCTACTTCACAATGTGTGTCATTCGTGCTATTCTCATTTTTTGATCGTTGTGTCATTCAATATACAGATGGTGAAACCAGTGAAGCGTTCAATGGACAGGGAGAGTACAATATGTGCTATCAATCAGACTACAACCACAGTGGATCTAACTGAACCACAGGGTGACCAACAAAATCCGCACAATGTAAGTACTTCCTTTGTGCAATTTTGTTTCCTTGTCTGATGCTGGATCAATACACCCCCTATGTATCGCCACATAGCTGCAGGCCCAACAACCTACAAAGGTAGTTTTGTGACATCGTCCTACCACATCCATGTTGACCATTCATAACCTGCTACCAACTAGGTATGGCACCGTTCCAGCTTTGATCATGTCAGCATGTAGTATAGAGACAAGCAAATGCAATTCGGAATTGGAAGTACTGCAATAGGTAGGGTTGGGGTGTTTGCTGGAAGAACTTCAATGTCATTTTGCAGGAGTGCCAAGCTGTCAGACTCTGTTCTCCAGGGTTCATTTCTGATATAGGAATCTGGTTTTTGTTGCAGTCTCAGATCGGCGACAAGGTGTTATTGTTTGATCCTTGTGCACCAAAAAGAAGGGCAGGTGTGGGATATATTGCTGGATTTCCGAAAGCAAATGTGCCAGACAACTATTACCGTATCCATGTGAAATCGGTCATGATTTCAGAGGTTGTGTTGCCGTACCCGGACTACTCTGTTACCCCTAATTATACCACATTGGGTGACACGCAAGGAAGTTCCACCTTATGGTCTGAAAAGTTTCTTAAACACGCGTGATATTGAAGGTGCTACAAGTTTAGTTTAGTTTTCTTTATGGATTGAGGGTTGCTGAGACAGGTGAACAAAACAGCTCTTCTCACATGAACAGTATTTTTTGAATTGATGCTCTTGCTATTCTCATGTATGATCACAAGATCCCCTTGTTCAAGGGCAACTTCATTTTCCCACATCAAGCCAAATTTTTCTTGTGTAGACATGAATGTGGTATTTTGCTGGTTGTTTGCTATATTTAATATTAATAACATTACTATTGGTCAATGTGGTTAATAATACAATTATTATCCCTGTTTTAAATAAGCTTTTGTTTAAATGAAACAAAACAAATAAAAATTCTAAAATAATAATATATTACATATTAAATCAAGCAGCCAATGGCTTTTGGGGTGCTATCCCATTTATTATAAGAAAAATAATAATATTATTATTACTATTCATTTTGGCATTTGTCAACAAATGATAATTGTTTACTTTTCGTCCAATATGAACAAAACAATGGATATGACAGTATTCACACTAGTGTCATTGCGATCACACCACGACTTCAACCTGGTGTTAAATCTGTGTGAGAGAATCCGTAAGAAGAACCCTTAATATCTATTATTTATTTAATAATTTTGATGGACTCTATTACGTGGCATTCCCTTTGACATACATGTGGCAGACATGGTGGCAATGAGGTGTAATAAGTACCGTAGAAAGACCATTAAGATTACTTAGTCAAAATAGTGGTTGAACTAACCAGTCAAAACGGCCGTCAAAATATCCGTCAAAAGAGCCACCTAATCCTACTGCCACATCATGTGCAAGTTTGGTGTGAGATGGTTTTTTTCACAGGACCAAGAAAGTTCACATGTGGTGCAAAGGACTAGGTTAACCTAACACAAAGGGGGGGTGTGAACTTGGGCTCTTTTCACACCAAAATGTGTGAGAAGAGCCGTTAAAAAAACCGGTTTCTGTATTAGTGAGACTTTGGTGGTGTTGCCATCTGTGCATACCGTTTGACAAACCTTCTGTAGCAGCTGGTTTGTCCAAGGAATCTCCTTAGAGCATTAACATTTACTGGTGGTGGAGATGCTTTAATGGCCTCTGTCTTCCAAGGATCCATAAGCACTCCCTTCTTACACACAATGTGTCCCAGAAGTACCCCTGAGTTCACACAGAAAGTACATTTTTTGGATTCAGACCAAGAACTCTCATCCTGCATCTGGCCAAACATAACTCAAACTTCTGCAAGTGCTCATTCTTAGAGCTGTCCACACTAAAGTCATCTAAGAACACTCATACTACCTTTGCAAATGGGCTGGCTACTCCTCAGATGAGAACATCTAGCAAATCGAAGATGACTTTATACGAAGTCCTGTATGACCACAAAGCTGTCAACAGCTTTGTATCCCGGTCTGTCATGTTTCCATTGACTATCTTAGCCAAGATAGTGCATAGTATTTTGTTGGTGGCCTCTGCCTGCCCATTGCCTTGTGGGTAATAGGTTGTACTCTTCCTGTGCACAATCATGAACTCCTTAGTCAATAGTTCAATGGTCTCATTAATGAAATGACTTCCCTGGTCACTGATAAATTCCAGAGGACAGCCAAATCTTGTGAGAATATTCTCATATAGGAACCTTGCTGTGGACTTAGCTATGTTGTTCCTCAGATCCTTAGCTTCCACCAATTTTGTAGTATAATCAGTAGCTGTGATTATATACTTATTCTGTGTATTTCTGGCTGGTGGATTAATTTCTTTGTACAATCATTCAACTTCTTATAGTTCACACAAACTCTCAGTTTGCCATTCTTCTTGGGAACTATCACAATGGGTGATAGCCAAGTTGTATACTCTATCGGGTATATGAACTTAGCATCAGCCAACTTCTTGATCTCTTCCCCAACCTTCTGTGCATAGTTGGGATTCATCCTGTACCTTGCATGTTTGATTGGTACTGACCCTGGTTCCAGTTCAATCTTATGCTGGTAGATCTCAGGTGGTATCCCTTTCAAATCTTCATAGCTCCAAGCAAATATATCTTTGTATTTGATAAACAAGCTCTTAGCTTCCTCAAAGAATTATGGCTCCAAGTCAGCCCCTACTTTCACCATTCTTGGTTCCTCCTCAGTTCCCACATTCACTTCTCTCACCTGCTCCTCAGCTGTGATTGTCCATCCAGCCACTACTTCATCCTATAAACTCACGGTGGTTGGTTCCTCTAGGATTTCTATTTCTCCCTCTCTTCTTCATAGAAATGTGGTGGGTAACTACTTGTTTCCCCCTCAATTGGTGTTGCTCTTACTGTACCACAACATATACCTTTAAAGCAACTCAGGCCTCCCAGTTGCATTTCTGCAACTTGCTCCCACTCTGAGTGCGCAGCGAACAGAGTAGCTTCCTGCTCCTCATCAAGCCCTCCCCTCCAGTCATACTCTCTGACTCCACGAGGTCTTCTGGTAGCAGGTAGCCTACTAGATTTCTTAGTGGTGACCTGTATCTTGTGCTTCCCATCATGCACAGTCAGTAACTGGGAATCCCAGTCATGGAATACCCTGGCCTGTTTCAGCCATGGTCGACCCAGTAATAAGGAGTAAGCTTCCATGACATCATCCATTTTCAACACAATCACTGTGATCTTAAAGATCATCTTCTGAATCTGTATCTTTACTCCTCTTATCAAGCCTAATGGCTGTACACTCCTTTAATCTGCCATTGCTGCTGTGAATGGGGCTGGTTTCACGTTACTTAGACCAAGCTTCTGCCTTAATTGGTCTGTCATAATATTCACTCCCGAGCCCCCATCTATCAGTACATCAGTCAGGTCTGTGCTTCCAATTCTCAAATGGATTACTGGCATAGAATCATCAAAGTCAATGACTGTTTCTCGCCCTTCAGGCTTCACATTATAACTTGTCACCTTGCTGTTCAGGTCTGTGTTCCCTGTCACATGAGCAATCTGGTTGATTGCTTGATACAGCCTGTGTCTATAATGGGGTGCCACAGCCAATAGCTGCCCAATTGTAATCTCAACTTTGGACTGGCATATTACTTCAGCCAAAGTCCCTTCATTATCCTGCATTTGTGAAGCCTCTTGCTTCACTTCTTCTTCACCTTCTTCATCTTCTCTTTCAGAGTCAGAAGAATCTGCCATAGGGATATCAGTATCCTTCTGTATTTCCCTTATGGTATCAGCCACTTCCTTGTGCAGTTCCTTCTCATCACTCCATGCCTCATCATTTTCAGGCACATCACTGCCATCTTCATTAACATCTTCCTCCTCATCCCCTAGAGGTATTAGTTTAGCTTTTCTTCTGGTAACTATCATTGTACTTACTTCTGGTACAAAACATGGCATAACCATGTGAGCTGCCACTACTGGCCCTTCATTCACAGGAGCTCTCATCTCATTTTGGTGCCTGATCCAGAATGGACAGGCTGCTTTGCGATGTCCTGCTTGGTTACAATAGTAACACAGTTCCTCACCATTGGGTCCTCGCCCTTGGTCTATTCTGGGATTATTTCTATAATCCTGATTCCCTGGCTGGCAATTCCCCCTTGGATTACCCTGATAGTTGCCTCTGGAACTGCCTTGGTAATTCCCTCTTGGATTACCTCTTCCTGCCATGCCATTATTATATCCACCAGGCCTACCATAGTGGTCCTGATCATTGTTTCTTCTTGGCTGGGGTTGCAATTGATGCACCCTCACTTGCCTAGGTTCTCTTGCAGCTGTCCTTCTGTTGTAATAACAATTCTCAGTACAATGGTTATCCATTTTACAGATAGTACAGTGTTTCTCCTTCATGTGACATTCAGCTGTGGTATAACCTTCATTCTGGCATTTTGCACACCAAACACCCTTCCTCCAATGTGTTGCAGCCTCTGTGGCATACTTTTTCAAGATTTCTTCCAATCTTTTTTCATAGTTGTCCTCTTCAACTTTTCCTTCTTCTTGCTCTTCCTCCTGAGCTCTTGCTCTTCTTCCTCATCTAACTCATCTTCGGAGTCCTCATCCTCCATTTTATCTCTTCTGAGCATTCCCAATTGCTCAATTCTGTCGGCTGCTTTGAATGCCTCCTCCACTGTATTATGAGGTAACATATCCACTTTCTTTTGTAATTCAGGTATTAGTCCACTCACAAACCAAGTTTTCTGTAATCCTGGTGCTGGTACAGCAGCCAGCTTTTTCATCATCAACTCCATCTTTTTCATGTACTCTTCAACAGTTTCATGCTTAACTGTTGCCTTAACTGTTGTAAACTCTCATATACTTCATCCTCAGTTTTGCTTGTCCTGAACCTGTTTCGGAATGTTGTACTAAGGCCATTCCAGGTTAGGAAATGATTATTAGGAAACCTTGCATACCATTCACTTGCTTTCTTGATAAGTGAACAAGGAAACAGTCTCATCTTGACATCATCGCCATTCTCATTGTTCACTATACACATGTGCTCAAATTGGCTGATGTGTACATTAGGATCTATTTTTCCTACATATATTGGAAAATGTGGTTTTGCCCGTGTTGGAGGTACCGCCATCTGTGGCCCTACACCCTGCCCACAGACAGGTGCTGGTCCTCCTGTTGGTGTTGGTCCTTGAGGACTTGATGTTGTAGTGGTGGAACTTCCACCAGGTGTTAGCCCCTGAGCACTCCCTGCTACTGGCCCTCCTGTACTTGCAGTACTCCCAGCTCCAGTTGCACTACTTCCCATTGTCCCCCCAGAGCCAGATCCAAGCTGCCCGCCTGATCCCCCTGAGCCGACACCTTTGTTGGCGTGTGATCCAAATACTCCACTTGATCCATGTCCAACAGGTTGGGATGTCCTGGTTGTAGTCTCAACCTCAACTGTTGGGTCTACTTCTTCATACTCTTCATCTTCCAAATTCTTCTCTCTGTTTTCATCTTCCAAGTTCTTCTCTTGGATTTCTTCTTCCTCACTCATATAACTCAATTGAAGTGGTGTTGGAGAGTCTGAACTCTCCATTGGCTCTGCCACATCATCCTCTCCTTCTCTGTCTTGTGCTTCAGAAACTGGAGTTCCTGCTTTTGGTGTTTCATGCCAACATTGATCAAAGATTTTTGTCAATTCTTTAATCCAGGGATGTACCTCAGATCTTTCCCCTCGTGGCTGATCTTCTTCCTGTACCAAATCCCTTAATCTTTCTTGTAAAGAATAAGAAGGAGTGGCATCCAACTCTGGTTCTTCCGGTATGGGTGATGTACTCTCTGGTCTTAATGGTGTAAGAGGTCCAGATGATTCCCCTATGTCTATTCCTCTCTCCCAAAGATATGGATAATTAGCTTTCAAATAACTCTCTCTTTTCGCTGAATATCTGTGGAGTCTAGCTTCCCTTTCATCACTCATGTCCCATGTCTTTCATATCTTTAATGAGGCACCAAAACTCTCTTTTGTAGTATCTCTCGTATATGCTTGGATTTCTCTCAAGCTTTAATGCACCCTTGGCTATACTAGAAGGCTCCGTTACCATATAACTATATGGCAGGCACGTCTGAAAAGTTGTTCTTGGTGTAAGTTTGATCCACATGATATCCTTAGGAATCCAATTCTTTACCAGTATAAGTTCTTCATGCATGTGAGTGTAAACATTCACTTTCCGTTCCTCCCAGCTTTCAAACTCCACTCGTTTAATGGATAGCAATGCTATCACATAAACTAGTGTTGGTAACCAACCTGCTCTCCCTCCACAGGCCACTTGATAAATCTTTATCACTCCTTTCTCCAGACCCCACTCTGGATCAGCATCATGCACTCTCTTAAGAATGTTTTCCTTGCAACCATCTGGCAATTCCAAGAACCTCTGAAAGAATTGTTTGGACAATCTTTCTTTCTCAGTTTCACGGGGAATTTGATTCACATCAAATTCTTTGATTCTCCATCCACCATGATCCTATCACATGCCTGTCACATCTGGTTGTTCTCGACTCAGTTCCCCAGTATGGTCGCCAAATGTCGAGCGGCTTTTACTCACCCATCCCTTCGCTATCCGAGGTGGGAACTCCAAGATAGAAGAGTTGGAAATCTCTAAGCACTCATAACAATCAATCATGACCTACAACTAGTGTATCATGGGGGTGCTTCCTATTTGTATTCCTTCTCGCATTCATGTTAGCAAGTTACCTTACTGTCTATGATTAAGTATCAGTTTGCTTCTGCAATCTACCATGTTCCATCTACTCAAGCATTCATTCCACAGTTTCACTCAGGTCTCTCTACACAGTGTGGGTATGAAATATGTGTCAGATTAATATCTATCAAGTATCAGGCCGAAGCCATGGTGTCTCTAATCTACTCTATAGTACATCTCTACAGCTTGCATGAATCAAGCATCATCTCCATCCCTGTGCTTCCAAGATCGTGCTCTCCGCCTGATCTCCTCCCGTGATATCCAAGTCGTGATCGAAGAAGTGACCCCCTCCCTGTTGCTACTTTGCTTATTCTACTTGCAAGTTGTTCTAACCGCCTAACTAACTAACTGTCATCCAAGACAAAATGCACGCTCCATGTGCATATGTCGTTCCCATACACGTTCCCTGCCAATGATAACCGTTCCATGTGTACGCTGTGACGGACTGTGCCAAGCTGTGTTAGGCTGTGACTGTGCCGAGCTGTGACTGGCTGTGTCGGACTGTGGCTGGCTGTGTCGGGTTGTGTCGGGCTGTGGCTGGCTGTGTGAAGCTGTGTCGGGCTGTGACTGACTGTGTGAGGCTGTGTCGGGCTGTGACTGACTGTGTGAGGCTGTGTCAGACTGTGTTAGGCTGTGTCAGCCTGTGTCAAGCTGTGTCAAGCTGTGTAAGCCTGTGTAAGCCTGTGACTGACTGTGTGAGCCTGCCTACCACCCCTAAGGCCTCTGTTGGTCTGAGCCTACCATCCGTAAGTCTGCGCAAAATTAAGGGTACCCCACAGAACCCGTAAAATTGTCTAAGTCCCAGACAGCCCTCTAACAGGGCTGAAGGAGGACTAAGAAACCATTTCTGTGTACCTCTAGGTAGAGGTTTCTACTGCATCTTGTTTGAATTTGAGGAGCTGACTAACAAAGCCCTCAACTTTAACACTTCGCTTTCTTTAAATTGCATCAATAACTATAGAAGAAGAGATTTTCCCTATGAGCTCTTAGTCGCCACCGACTACAAACTGCATGTATCATACTTTATTGCAAATCAATGTTGCATGCACGTTTGCTCTCAAGGCCCAATTTGTGGGCTCAAAATTTTCCATGCATGAACAATTTGGTTTGAGACACCCCAAGTGGACCTGAGACATATCCCCTTGAGACTCTCTTTAACACCAGATCCAACATCTGTGAAACATGAATCCAATCACTTTGTGGTGTGAAAAGACAGCCTACGCAAAAAGCCCAGTTACTAACCTTTCACCTACGACTCATGTTCATACCCATTACCTGCTGCCGTGCAGCGGAAGAGAAAAGGAAACAGACTCGGTCACTCTAAATCGACAATAAGCAAGTGCATATGCCAGTAGCTTGTTTTTGGTGTAGCAAAATCACCACAAGGGGATGTATTCCCATGAGATGTCATCATCCACTAGCACACAGTATTCCCTTTCCAACATGAGGCCACAGTATGCATTCAGCCTCTACCTCTCGATGCTTTCTCCCTTTTTCCTCTCTCACTCATGATCTTATCCTTCCCTCATTTACCTAGCCTTCAAGTAGGTTCAACAGAGGCTGGTCCAGCACCCTAAAGCCACACATTTGAAGATTACACACCCAAGAGCATCCCCATCACCAACAGCTCTAAGGTATGAGCGAGCAAGTTCTCTCTACCTCAAGCAACTCAGAAAGTGAATACATCATAATTCTCCCAAGTGTGCATGTATTGGAAACTCAAAATAGAGAATGTAATGCCCACTGCCTATTTGCAGTGGGCACAATCCAAGTCCAGACATCATCTTCCTCCTCCCGGATTTGGGCAGAGTCGGCCCCTCCTACTTGTCATCTTCTGTCATGCATCACCCTATGACTTAACCTCCATATGACCTCTCTCTCACATCTTAGACACAGAATCCAAAAACCAGGAGAATGTTCTTCCCTACAGCTCAATCACTGCTCCTCTATTGTCGTCCTCTTCATGATCACCCACAACTCCCCATCTCTCCCCTCTGTCTCTACCTTCCACGGAAAGTTAAGTGGTATCGTGAGTGCCACAATTCGGTGACACAATTCGGTGCCACCACTTCATGTATGTCCCTGGAGCACTATCTCGCTCATAATTCCTCGCCGCCATGGCCTTCTGCTAACTGCCTCCATCCTAGCTCATCTGATTCCCGCCAGACACCATTGCTGACATAAAACAGGATGCAGCCCCTCAGTCTCTAAATGCTACCGCCGCATATAAAGAATGTGCCGAACACTTCTTCAAAATAGGATGCAGCTAGAAGCTCTAGACCGAATAGCCCGAATGTCGTATGAAGGAGTAGAATCCATCCACATAAGTTTCATCCAGAAAGATACACGGATGACAAACCGCAATTTCATCCGTAGTGACCAACAACAGATTTCATTAAGGGACTTAGCCAAAAATTGCACCCCAGGCTACGAGCCTCTAAGTGCTTAAGAAGAAAAATTGAAAAACAGGGCACAAGAAATTGCACCACAACTTTCTTTGATTGCTAGGTTACAATCTCCACGTCTGTTATTGCAGCCTGCCTTCACTTCTATTTCGATCTTGTGTTAGTTGGCATCCAAAAGAGGAGATGCCTCTAATTGTATGGCTGCCCATGCGGCGGCTTTCACATGTCGCTGCTATGTTGGAGAAGACCCAACAGCAAAGCGCACAGTTATTCACACCCCTTAACACCTACATATTACTACCTCCGGCATATATATATATATATATCCGGGTTGGGCTCCGGTGGGGGTTGAGGCTCAATTAAACATCCGCGCGACACTGGAATATACCCCATCTATCTGGACATTGTTTTCGGAAGTCGTCACTAATAGTGCGGAGCAATGCGCAGCCCTAGTTAAATATTTCCAAGCTTTTCAGCAGTGGGTAGTGTGATGGTTAAGAGCAACGAATAAGATGTGTGAAGTTTGGTGTCCAATTCTTGACAGGTGATAATGTGTGTTATTAATAAACATTATGTATACTTGTTCTTTTTGAAATTTTACCAAGTCCTTGTTCTTCAGCGGCGGGGGTGGGCACGGTGGACTCGCTTGGGTCTTGTGACCTCATATGCACCGGCGGATGGACAACCCAGCCTTGGACTGCAGAACGGACCCTCCAGCAGACTCTGCAGAGTGGATTGGACTCTGCAAAGTGGGTGGACCCTCCAACAGACTAGAGAGTCCAATGGACCCTCCAGCGGACTCTGCAGAGTGGGTGGACCCTGTAGCACACTCTCTAGAACGGATTGAGCAGTCCAATGGACCCTTTGGTGGATGAGCGTTGGGCCTGTGAGGTAAACCCATGGGTCGTCTTGGCGGGGCCCACAGACGCATTGAAGACCTTAATATTAAAAAATGAGAGGCATCAGTCCCCCCCCCCCGCATAAAGCAAGGGGAGATCAGTTAACTAATTACTCATTTTTATTATTATTAATGGGTATTATGGCCCATTTATAGTTAACTAACTAGCAGTTAGTGTCACTGTTAGTTAAAGTTAACTATGTCATTAAGGGATGTAGTCTATTTAGCAGTATTTTGTTAGCAAAATTGCTTCAATTTTTTTGCTAAGCGAGCACAATTAGTTTCGTTGAAACAAACAAGAAAATAAACGAAAATAAAAAAGGTTATGCATGAGCGCAGATTTTGAGGTAGTTTGGCATTTAGTCGCATGAGCGCATTTTCATTTCGTTGGTAGCAAATATTTTGCTTTGTTGGTGTGAACATTCTCAAAGCTACCCAATTTCCTTATTGTCATAATGGCAAGCACCGGACGGTAGAGGTGGCATTCACTCTACAAATGTTTTGTGAACATTAACCTTACGGCAATTTGCTCCCTCATAGACATCATCACCAACAAGGAAACTATAGACAACCCATACTAAACAACTATTCTATGAGGTATCTCTACGCCCTTTTTTTTTAGGGTTTTTTAAATAATGGTACACTTCTAAAAGGTAGCAGACTCAAGGCCAATGCTTCTTAATTGCAACTGGAGTCCTCTCTTTCTGATACTAGCAAAAAAATTGTTGGCCCTGCCTTTAGCAAAGACTATGCATTCGTTTGCAAGGAAGCACCTCATGACCTTATATCTTAAGTGGGTCCAGAGAATAAAGGGCTACGTGGTCTATGGTGAAATTTTTTGACCTTGTGGAAATGAACTGCCCACATATGTCTTTGCACATGCCCACCTGGCATTCCCCAGGGATTGATGACGGTTGATGGTTATTATAACACAGCAATATATCAGTGATGATTGGAAAAGGGTTTTTTCAGGTATTAAAATATGAGTAAATTTCAGATCAAGTCTCTATCATGGAATGGAACCTCGCGGGAGCGTGAGGTGCATG
The DNA here is from genome assembly GCA_030704615.1 of Takakia lepidozioides. NCBI lineage: Eukaryota > Viridiplantae > Streptophyta > Takakiopsida > Takakiales > Takakiaceae > Takakia > Takakia lepidozioides. The sequence continues at coordinate 62,656,645 of CM060731.1, forward strand.
ACCTAGACTCACCTCTTCCTCCCTTCCCAAACCTATAGCAAACTCACGCCCACACAAATTGTTGGTAAGCCACTCCAAGACTTCGTTTATATAGTGATTCAACCCAAAGCCTTAAACATCATAATGATAAACATAGCGGCTGCTACGCACTATAGTAGTGTCCACAGGTTTTCTTTTCTTAAAAAAAGAAAAAGAAAAGTGTCCAGAGATTCACTGGTTTCAAGAAAGCTTTTATTATTAATATGATTTGCAGGGCCTCTGTCCCCTTTAAATTTTTAAAAAAGAAAAAAGAAAAAAAGAAAAAAGAAAGCCTAATTATTACGTATCCCTGAATTTTTTTTGTAAACTCTAATTTTTTTTAGTCTTGGCCTGTAATGAACAAGTCAAGCATAGCCCTAGATAAGCAATCAGTGCTTGGTTGAGGATTTGAGAGAAACCGCAACACAACCCACATATTTATAAAGCCAAAACAATTGTAGGTACAATAATTCAGATTTTCATGAACTCAAACTGAGCTCGTAGAAGTTATTTCAGATTAAGTCTTCATGAAGATTTGAACCTCGCTTGATCTCACCAGTTCGTATTGTCATTCTACACACGTAATGAACTAGTCAATCATAGTCCTACGTAACATTGTCAGAGTGTTGTAGAGGATTTTAAAAATATACTTAACAAAACCCATCTACGAAGACCAGAATAATTCGTGGGACAATATTTCATGATGTAGCGGGGGTCCATTTTGTAATGAACTTACACTGAACCCATTGATAATCAATCAAAAAGTGGAGGAGGAATAAAATATGAATTTTTATTCAGAATAAACGACCCATTGACATCTTTGGATTGATGCAAATATACTACTCTAGAGGAGAAATTGCCTTTTCCCATAGCTTTCCTCACACATGTTGGTATAAAATATGCCCCAATTCACAGGCAACCTTAGTGTGAGAACGAACGTGTTGATTCCGCCTCTTGTGATATCACAGGGCTATGTTGTAAAAGCCATTCCACACTTTGATCACAACTGACGTGTCTAACGTGGTCAGTGACAGGGATGTTGATGACAGGGTGCAACATGACCTGACATGGCATGGCATGGATGTCATGCCAAGGCGAGGCGCGTGTTGGTCGCATAACTTGACATGTGTGTCTTTGAAAAGGGGGAATGACCGTATGCGTATTACACCATAATTACATCGTGTGTCATTCGTCGACTGTGACACGTTTCATGTTCACATTGACAATCAATTGCAGGTGGATCATGAATTAGAAGATCTATCTCAGGAAGGCTCAAAGCAGAAGAAAGCACCATTGCTGGACCTGGGGGGCCACTTCCAAATATTCCGAAACTACGTGCAAAAAAATATAGGGTACAATATATTCGTAGATAAAATTTAGAAAACAATTACAAATAAAAAAGGGTACCAATATATCATGGTTTTGGAATTTAAATGAATATAGAGTATGGAATATAAACTATTTTTCTTTTTGTTTACAACTACCAATAGGGTCTTGATAAATATTTGGGACACGTGTCGTCTAGTTACTTGTTTATCAGGTGGACTAGATTTGGATTTGGGGACTTTAAGTATTGATGACACTTGGTTCACAAGGGAGTTTGAGTTTAGGGTGGAGGATATTTCTGCAGCCAATAGATCTTTTCAACTTTTCAATAAACCAACGACAACAGTAATGGTCCTCTTAAATTATTTCTTGAAATCTAGAGGGCACCTTAAATTCAAGTATGATGTAACAGATAGTAAATGAATAGACATAAATTCAATCATTAGTTCAGTTCAGAATGCTTACCTTGACTACTACTTATGTCCAAGCTTTGGATGAGTTTGTTTTGACCAAGTAATGAACTATTTTCTACTGTAAGAAATTTCTTTTATTGTACTGTTTTTTTTAAAAGGATTTCTCATTTTATAACCAATTTGGGGGAAAATAAAATAAAACCCCATTATACTGTTACTATAACATGCCTGAAATTTGCTAACTGCAGTAAAATATAATTAATATAGCCTGTAAGAAAATCCAGCATTTTACAAAATTATGTAAGTATAGAGTGGCCGATAAAGACCAAAATTAAAATAATACACCCATACAAAATACCCTTTTTTCGCACGTGATATAAAAGATATAGGGAGTGCCCCCCCCAAGTGTTGGACACTTGACACCTTCAGGACGTACAACATCTGTTAATATCTCATCAAATTTTTACAGCAGATCCAAGATCACAAAGTTGTAGGAAAAACGACTCCACAAAGATAATTCATGAAACCTAGAATCAATCTGCATCGCGTTATTGAACAGATGTTACTTCACTTTCCCATATCCAAATTTGAACCCCCAATTTCGGAAGACCGTTCACGCTTGGAAGTTCATCCACTTTCTTCCCTTCATTAATTTCTCACTACTTACTTTCATCTCCTAATCTCCACATTCTTTCTTCATCCATACAATTTAAAGTAGGACGAGTTGCAATTGCAGTCCATCCACTTCGCATCAATGATCAAATGGCCAAGTATTTTTAGTAACCCAAAATTACACTGCAGTTTATTTGAAAGCATGATTTTCTCCAATGAATCTATAAAATATTTGACATAAAAATCTCAAATATTACCAATATCATCATCATTGAATAGCATATTTTTATGCTATTGCATTTGGAGCTAGCATTTGTAAGTCATTTTATAATATAACTATTTACCATTTGTTCCAGTACTCCATACAGGATCGGTCGCTGAGGCACTGTCGCAATAAATAACAAGATTCCCATCTTCTTGTATCTTGAGAATGAATTCTTGTGCATTTCCTTGTGGACAAGTATGTGGACCAGTGTTCCAAAGCTCACGTCCGTTTTCATTGTAAACCACCAAATTTCCATCACTTTGCATAGAAGCGTAACAGTTGGAACCTTTGTTATATGTGTAGCTACTCCATAGTGCTTCCTTAGTAGCAAACCTGTATAGCACCAAATTGCAGTCACTTTGCATGATGAGACTATATGTCAAATACTCACTAGTTATGTAGTCCATTTTACTGGTTAAGCTGGCTGTTTGAAACAAACAACAACCCCCAGTTAGATTTGGAACACAACAATCACTCTTAGCTGGGATTATGGAAAGTATGAGACAGAGAAGTATCAACATTGTTTTGAACACACTTTTGGCATCCATATTCTTGTTGTATGCTTCATTAGAGAAGTTGAGGTCTAAATGAGCTCCTAGATATTGATTCTTCTTTCCATACAAACTGTTTTTTATTTGAAAAATATTGATAAAAATGTTGAGATATTTTCAAAAGGTTCGATGTCCATACAAACATTTGTTAATGCAGACAAATCTCCAATGTTAACATACCATCATCATATTTTGATCACTACGTTGTCCAATTGGCAACATTGCATAAGACAATGATGTCAAAATTAATGATTCCAATATATAATATATATCTATACTTTATTAAAAAAATTGACTGTTCTTTATTGGGCCATGCCTACGGAATGACTACGCACTCATTTTGGTCTACAACTACCTTAACGCTAGAAATCTAGCTTGGACCTTATCGTTAGAAGTAGGTAATCTTGTCGTGACTAAGAGCATCTCCTGAGCACAAGGCAGGGTACAAGGCTGAGGATGAAGATATGTTGGCAGAAAATTCAGAGGAAGCCCAGACTTGTTACAATACCTACCCAAAAACGACAATGTAGCGTGGCGGGGTCCTAAAATGGCCGCGGTTGCCTCATCCCTATATAATTGCTGCAGGCCCCGCCGCAAATCTACCTTCTGCACGTCACTTCTGCCAAGCATATAGGGACCCCGCCAACCACTGTACATTAGATTGCATATGCCAACCAACCCAACCATCAATTGCGCCCTCCAAAGATCCATTTCAACGCTCCAAGATTGTGATCAGGCCTACCAAGTTGTGATCGCGGCTATCTATGCCTATCTATGCTGGGTCTTCTACCGTCCCAATCATGGAGTGCCAACCAAACCGTCCCCGTAAAAAATATCGTCACCCCTGTAACCAGGGTACATAACGTTTGACGGCCCTGCTCACCGTGGAGATGCTCTAAGCATTTACATAGTCTACAACTACCTTATTAGTAAAAGTAGCTTGGACTTTAATGTTAGGGCTATATATTTATTTGGGTTTATAACTACATCAACCAGGGTTGCACATCCCGTCAGATCCAATCCTGATGTGGGCCTACATCATGTAAGTTCTATATAAAGATAAGTAGTTACGTCGGTTCTGGCCGAAGTCTTCTCTCTCTCAAAATAAGGGATAAAAAACATGTCACATATGCTAAACAAAATACGAAAATAGCCCCGTGGCGTGAAAAACCAACCAAAAAAGAGGCACATTGGCTAAATAAATAATGTAAATTTCAAATATATATTTAATTTGATCTGAGTGACAAGTGCCATATATTTTGAGATTATTTAAAATAAAATTAGGTCAGCACGCTAGTAGTCCCGTTATATATTTATATATTTATACTTGCTTAAAATAGGATCCATTATATTAAAAAATTTAAACAAACTGGGGGACGGCCATAGTATACTCTTAAAAATATATCAATTTAAATTGGGACCGTCCCGATATATTTTTAAATTATTTTAAATTAAATTAAAACTGCTAGTCCTTGTGGTCCACATATATTTTTAAAAATATAGTTTAAATTAAATTGGGACCACCGGTGCTAGCGTTTTGTTTTTTTTTTTTGGCGAATTTTCGCCATTTGGCGAGCTCAGATTTGACACTTCGATTTGCCCATATTAAAAATGAGGGCATAAATGTGTTGATCGCCATCCCATCAGTGGTGGCTCCTAGGGAATAGCCAGTGCATCAGTCAATGTCATTCCCATTAATATTGTCACCTCACCGCCGAGCCGTCAAAATCAATCGCCATATCAGCCGCCAATCTGTGGAAGAATCGCGTTTACATGCCACCGACGCTTGTTGTCTCGCAAGTGCTGTTTGTAGATCTATTAAAGCTTCTCAATGTTTTAGCATCGTATTATATATGCTAGATATGTTGGTAGCTAAAGCTCTTCAATGTGTTAGTGGCGTATAGATCTATTTAGTACTGCATCATTATGGGAAGAAACTTAAGCAAGGAGTCCCTTCAAATTGGTAGGCAAGATGGAGGTCGTTGGCAGATCAGAGATAAATTCAAGAGCTCACATTGGGGTTTCCAAAGTGGTCATTCTCAATCTGTGCAGCTATGGCTCCATTGGTTCCACCAGCAAATTTCAAATACAAACTGATCTTTGGTGCCACAGCCCCATCGCATGTAGCATCTTCCAGCAATAATAGTTCTATTGTGACTATCACTGAGACTACCCCAAGAGAAACAACACCTGTGACAGATGAGACAGAGAAAAGCAGGAAGAGAAAATAGTACGAGGAAAATAGGATATTTCAAGACATATGGGCTGCGAAGCTACCATGGGCTGAGAGTGTAGTGGGCCCTAATGGCAAGATCTCTCAAGTCAAATGTAAAGTTTGCACACATGTTGAGGGGAGGGAAAAATTGTTGGTGCCAAAGCTTGATGGTCACATGCTGGCCGCAAGAGAGCCGGTGACTCCACACCTGGTCACAGCAAAGGGATCTCTGTACTACGATCCTACTAACCAGCATCAAGAGAACGAGAGAATTTTTGCAATACATGCCTCAAGGAAGCATCAGTTGGTACAAGGTCAAGCAGCTAAAGATGATAGGAAAAAAATAGTTCAATTTGCAGCATTGTTCTATTTGTTGCGTGAAGGTCGTCTGATAACAAAATATGAGACTTTGAAGGAATTGTTTGGATTCTTGAAAGTGAAACATACCCCAAGGAAGCACTGGAGTGACAATGCAGGTCGGGACATGACAAAGTGTCTCCATAGTATAGTACTATAGAGGACCAATGAGGTTGTCAGAGCAGCAAACCGATCGAAGAAGTGGTCGATCCTTGGCAAAGGGTACTGATTTTTTATAGTCACCTTATTCAGAGCCCTGTAATCGACACACATCCGCAGCGTCCCATCTTTCTTATCTGCAAATAGTACCGGGCTCCGTAAGGCGACTTACTCGGCCGGATGTACCCCTTTACCATTAGATCCTTGAGCTGGGCCTTCAGTTCGACCAACTCTCTATGGCTCAACCGGTAGGGCGCCTTGACAGGCGGCTCTGATCCCGGCACCACCTCTATCTTGTGGTCAACTCCTCTTCGCGGTGGCAAGCCGCTTGATAAATCCTCCAGCATCACATCCTTGTATTTCTCCAGGATCCCCTTGATCCAATCTGGGCTCAGCTCCCTATCGACTTCTCCTTCCACTTGTCTCACGTAAAGCAAAAACTGGGGCTCGTGTGGCTCCTCCACGACCCACTCCTTTGTTGTCAGCAGGTTTATTCGCCCTCCCACTCAGTTGGGCGTTTCCGACACCCGTAAAACTTCGCCATTATTCCCACACGATAGCGTGACTACTCTCTTGCGGCCATCTATGACCGCTCCAGATTTGCTCAAAAAGGACATCCCAAAATGAGATCCACTCTATCGATCTCGCAAATGGTGAAGTTCTCACGTCCCGCAGCTGAAGAGGAACATCGAACATCACCCTCGTCGTCAGTTGTGGTTCTTATTTGGCAGAACGCACTTCAATAGAGGCCCCCGCATCACTTGTCGGGAGTCCCAACTTTCGTGCCGTTGCCGGTGTCAAGAAGGAGTGCGACGCTCATGTGTCCACCAACAACGACACATTAGTTCCGGAAATCACCCCGTACACGAACATTAGCTGACTTCCTTTATGCAAAACTTCTGTTTCATAGTATAACTCACAACAGTAGTTGCCTACCTTGCTAGTCTTGGCGACCACCGCCTCCACCAAGCGGCTGATGGAGTCTTCGGACAGCTCCGTGGTCGCCTTGGCCAAGTTCAACTTTTGGGGCTTCGCGCACCTCTTGGCCATGTGCCTGGGCTCCCCGCAATTAAAACACACCCCATCTGTCATGGACATAGCCCAAATGAACTTACCAGGAATAAATACCAGAAGTTATCAAGTTACCATGTTATCGGAAGTTATCATGATTTACCATTACTTACCAAGTTACCGGGAGTTTACCAAATTACCAAGAGTAACTTGGGAAACTGCTCAAGAAGCTTCCTTTGGAGGAAACTTCTCCATCAAGATACATCATTTGTTTAAGGAAGCTTCTCCATCAAGAAACCTCCATAGGGGAAGCTTCTTAGGGAACTTCTTAGTAGCCAGTATATATAGGAGGCGAGACTGGACACTCTTCAGTCTCGCCAACACAAGTTCAAGCTACTCTTGTTCCCAGTCCCAGTACTCCAGTCCAGTTTCCAGTATCTGGTACTCCAGTCCAGTTTCCAGCATTCCAGTATTCGAGTCAAGTTCCAGTATCTTGTACTCTTGTCCATTGTTGTAAAGATCATCTTGATTCATGTTTATCCACCATGCACTCGACCACGTCGACCTTGACTTCTTGTCTAGTCTTGTACCTCTAGTCTGATCTCTTGTTTGTGTTCAGTCATGTTCTTGCCTTCGACAGTTTGGCGAGACTAAAGTTTGTTCCTTAGTTAGTTAAGATGGAATGCACATTTGCGGAAATGGTTGTCACATTGCAGAGTCTTCAGCTCAAGATGCAAAAACTTCGTACCTCTACCGCCCAATTGCAAGCTGATTGATCTTTGGTTCTCTCGTAATCTGTTGAAGAGGAACCATTGCAGTAGGAGCTGTTGCAGTAGGGACTCATATGGTTGAAGATCCATTGTTCAACTCTTTTAATTCTGAAATTTGTTGTTGCAAATTATGGAGAGCGTTGCCAAGATCTTGAGACTATCGAGCCTGCGCAGGAGCCGGCACCATTAACGGTAATCCAGCCCGCTGTACACGTCATCTTATGTAGGAGGATTGAGACCCTACGCCCCAGCAGCGTCCCCGACACCCGTAGTAGCGTTTCTCTTTACGTCTTTCGAACAAACGATTAACGCATGCAATGACTTGGGTGATGAATTCACTCAGTGTGCTCACGTTTGGCATTGTCAGCAACAAATCTTTTACATCATCTGTTAGTCCACATCGAAACTGACTAATGAGGCTCTTCTCATTCCAGTCGAGATCGCACGCAAGTTGGCGAATTTCAGCAGCATAAACGGAAGCATGATGTGCTCACTGTCGAAGATTTCGCATCTTTGTCTCTGCAACTCTCTCTCTATCATTCTCTCCAAATGTTGCAGTGAACTCGGACATGAATGCTTCAAAATTATATAGTAAATGCGAATTTTTTTCTAATAGCAGTGCAAACCAAGATAGGGCAGTGCTTGATAGAAGGGTGCCCACGAATCCCACTTGAATACCTTCATCGGGGTAGCGTTGTGGATGTAGTCGTAGGAACAGTCGTATTTGTTGAACAAAACTGCAAAATCTTGATCTCGTCCCATCAAATTTCTCGGGCATGCGATCTGGACGGTCGATGACGCATCATGTCACTGCTACTACGGCACCAAACACAATGATCCATCAGACATCCGGTAGTGATCCTATGCAGATTGATGTTGTCCGATTCAAGCCATTGACGCCACAAGAAAAACAAGACGGCGCTCGAATGGATTATGCCTCTATTGCGGAGAAGAATATCACATAGCATTAAACTGCCCCAATAAGAGAAGATTCAAAGCTTGGGGCACAACTCAAGTGTTCGATACGAGGAGGTCGGAAAACGAAGATGTCCAGTCATAGTAGGGACCATGCGGCTGGACACCACAAATTCCTTACCGAAAAAAAAATCTTTTTCTACCTCCAGACCCCGCACCTTGCTTCACAGTTCCGGTAAAAATCAGAGCGCAAAATCGAGATATCTCTGTAGAAGCACTTTTGGACTCAGGGGCTTCATCTTGTTTTATGGACAATTTTTTTGCGAAGCAACACAATTTAACGCTCGTAAAGAAGAAACTCTCGGCCCCCGTTGAAGTCATCGATGGACGACTGTTAGCATCAGGAAATGTGGACCATGAAACTCGACCACTTGAAGTACTGAAGCTTAAAGATCAAGCATCACATATTGTTTTCAACGCCATCCAGTCTCCAACGAATCCTGTGATCCTTTGACTTCCCTGGTTCGTACTTCACAATCCTGACATCGATTGGCGATCGCAAAAAATTTCTGCAAGACAAAAATGTAGAAATATCAAAAGTATTCAACCCCTGTTCCTTGGAGCTAGAGTTTTCATGAGAGCTACCAAAAAGGAGGCAACATTTGCACTTTATGCGACTCCGATCAAGACCACAACAGACAAAGGTACTTCAACATTACCCGCTCAATATCAAGATTTCAAAGATGTCTTCGAGAAGAAAAATGCAGATATATTGCCAAAACATCGACCTTATGACTATGCAATTGAGTTACAAGAAAGAGCCCAACCACCATTCGGCCCAATCTATAACTTATCCCAGACGGAGTTGGCTACATTACGTGAATACATTGATGAAAATTTGTCGAAGCACTTCATCCGACATTCAAAATCACATGCGGGGGCGCCTACCTTGTTTGTGAAAAAGAAGAACGGATCATTACGCATCCCGGTTATCAGCGTCACGTCCGTCTGTCAGCGTCAGGTCACGTCAGACCTGACGCTGACGGGACCTCCATCACGTCAGGTTCGGGGAATATTTTGATAAAAATAGTACCAGGTAAAATACTACCACTTAAGCAGCCACGTCGCCGACACGGTGGCAATGGCAAATACATTTTGAAAATTAACAAAATAAACACGACCGCCAATTCGCTTTGTTTTTTGAAATTAAAAAAGAAATAGCGACCATCGTATTGGCGGTCGCTTCAATTTTTATTTATTTTTAAAGCAAGATTAGCGGTCGCCTTATTTTTCGAAATAGAAAAAGAAATAGCGACCGCCACATTGGCGGTCGCTTCAAATGTTTTTTTTTTTAAAGCAAGATTGGCGGTCGCACTGGCAGTCGCCTTAATTTTTGAATTAAAAAAACAAATAGCAACCGCTATGTTGGCGGTCGCTTCAATTTATTTTAAGAAAAAACAAGATTGGCAGTCGTATTGGCGGTCGCCTAATTTAAAAAAGAGAACAAGCGACTGCCGTATTGGCGGTCGCACGGTGGCAAATACATTTTTGAAAATTAAAAAAAATGAACGCTTTGTTTTTCAAAATTAAAAAAGAAATAGCGACCGCCGTATTGGCGGTCGCTCCAATTTTTATTTTCTTAAAAGCAAGATTGGCGGTCGCACTGGCGGTCGCCTTATTTTTTGAAATAGAAAAAAGAAATAGCGACCGCCATATTGGCGGTCGCTTCAAATGTTTTTTTTTTAAAAGCAAGATTGGCAGTCGCACTGGCAGTCGCCTTATTTTTCGAATTAAAAAAACAAATAGCGACTGCTATGCTGGCGGTCGCTTCAATTTATTGTTTTATAAAAACAAGATTGGCGGTCGCCTAATTTTAAAAAGAAAACAAGCGACTGCCGTATTGGCGGTCGCACGATGGCAAATACATTTTTGAAAATTAACAAAATGAACGCGACCGCCAATTATGGCGGTCGCTTTGTTTTTTCAAAATTAAAAAAGAAATAGCGACCGCCGTATTGGCGGTCGCTTCACTTGTTTTTTTTTAAAAGCAAGATTGGTGGTCGCACTGGCGGTCGCTTTATTTTTTGAAATAGAAAAAGAAATAGCGACCGCCATATTGGCGGTCGCTTCAAATTTGTTTTTAGATTGGCGGTCGCACTGGCGGTCGCTTTATTTTTTGAATTAAAAAAAAAATAGCAACCGCTATCTTGGCGGTCGCTTAAATTTAAAAATATACAAAATAGAAGTGACCACAATAATGCACAAAATGAAAGGAAATAAAAGCAACCTCAGTAGTGGCGGTCGCTTGTTTTTCATAAAAAATAAAAATACGGACCGTAGTATTAGTGGTCGCTTAATTTCAAAATTACAACAAATATGGTTGTACAGCCTTTTTTGGGTGGGCGCTATTGGTTCGTCATTCATTCATTTCACTTTCATTTCATTTTCATCCCTCTTGGATCATATATAAGGGAGGAGGATCACCAAGCTCCTCACTTCTTTTGGCGCAAACACTTGAGATTGTTTTGGATATTCTCTTCTATTGAACGAGAGTGTAGCCCAAGAGGAAGGTATGCACCTTTTGCCGTTGTGGATGCCACCAAAGCCACTTCAGCAGATTGTGTATAAGCTCAATACTACAACCCACATCGACCCACTTGGATTGCTGACAGGTGTAGAAGTGTTGGGCTATCGCATTGCACTCTACATTCACAACACGTTCATTTATAGGTGACTGTTTTTTGTTGCTTGTATCGCTAGGTCCCAGGGGAGTGAATATTAGGTGAAGATAAAGGAGGAATAAAGCCCTTGGTATATGGCAATCCCGAACACTGTCAGTGTCACTGGTAGTGTTGAGTGCAACCTATGTAGATTAAAGCTTTCTTATCGTAAGGATCAGTTGCTTGCTCACCTCGGTTATAAAGATGAGAAGAGCGTTGGGGTGGGTTTATGCCCCAAAGCATCTATGCGGGTAAAAAACCACTTTGCCCAATGTGGAGGCAATATTACAATGTCTTTGGATCTGGACATGATCTCTGAGCAGAACACTTCATCTTTCCGTCAAGATGCCCCGATTAATACCTAGGGCGACTCTTGTGAGGCTTTGGGTGTCCTTGGACAAGTGGGTTGTGCCGGAGCAACACCTGCTCCAACACCTCTTTGTACCCCTACACTTCAACGGAGTGGAGGATTACGGCAGCAATCCATGCAAGAAGGTCTTAACTTGTCTTCGAAAAGACAGTTGGATAAAAAATGGGCGCAGTTTTTCTTCGAGGCCAACATACCATTTAATGTTGCAAGGCTTCCGGCATTTGTTTCTGCTGTTAGAGCAACCTCGGAGTCCAGATCCACGTACATGCCTCCGACTTATCACAATCTCCGCACATGATTGCTAGAAGACGCCATGACCGAGCTTACCCAAAAGATCAACGATAGGACAGGCGAGTGCATCAGAAAATATGGAAGCACTATATGTGCCGATGGTTGGAGTTCTGTCACAAACAGATCGTTGTTCAATGTCATGCTCGTATGTCCAGCTAGGGAACAATTCTTGGGATCGGTCGACACTAGCGGCGAGAAGAAAGATGGACGTTATCAATGTCAATTATTGACGGACTTCATCGAACAGGTCGGAAATGATAGAATCGTGCAAATATGCACAGACAATGCCGCTAACATGAGAAACACTGCAGATATGTTGTTGGCACCTTATCCCCATATGTACTATCAAGGTTGTGCTGCTCATATCATTGACCTCCTTTTGGAAGATTGGGGAAAAGAACAGTGGGTGAAACAACTTGTCAAGCGAGCGAAGACTGTTGTGTCGTTCATCCGCACACACCACATCTCTTTGGCAATATATAGGAGACACGAACCCAAATACAGCCTTCGCAATCCAGGCGAAACTCGTTTTGCCACTAACTTCTTGATGATGGATCGGTTGGTGACGGTGAAGAGCAGTTTGGAGCACACCATCATCGATCCTCAATGGAATGCGTACACACGGATATTGCGGGATTCCAGAAAAGTCAAGTCATTGGGCAAAAGTCGAAAAGTTCGAAATAACATTCGCAGTGATGATTTCTGGAAGAAATGTGAAAACTTTGTTTATATGGTTGAGCCGGTGTTAAACGTCTTACAGGAGTTTGATAGAAAGCAACCAGTAATGGGGAAGACATGGTTACTAATGCAAAATCTTGAGAAGCACGTCCAATCCTTGAGGCATCCTCCCTTCTCTTTGGAACCTGAACTTGCGGACAGTGCTGATGATGCATTTTACGACCGTCGTTTGATGGTTCGAACGGACTTGCATTATGCGGGGGTTTTGCTCAATCCATTCTTGCTCGACAATACCATGCTCCGAAACGACGCTAATGCCAAGGCCGGCCTCGTGCGAGTGTTCATGTGACTAGCTCCGCCGAACCATGCAGAGAGAGCTATATCCGAGTACCAATGCTTCTCAGATCGCCGCGACCCTTTTGAGGATATGTCGGATCCGAAAGAGCTCAATATGCTGCCACATGAATGGTGGGATCTGATTGGAGCTGGAGCAAGAACATTGGCTCCCATTGCAAAGCGTATTCTTGCTCAAGTGTGCTCTGCCTCATCTTGCGAACGCAATTGGAGCAGTTACTCATTTGTTCACAACAAGATTCGCAACAGATTGAATCCCGCGAGGGCTGACAAATTGGTGTATGTGTATACCAATTGCCGACTGCTACGTGAGAGGGCAGCGGATGATGCTGCAGCATGGTATGAGAGGAATTTGCATTCCGAAGACTCTGCTTCTGAGGCTGATTCGATGAGTGACGATACTGAGCCTCAGAGAGAATAATCTTAGATGGAATCATCTGCCTTCGATAGTGAAGATGGATCCGATGATGCTCCCGAAAATACGTATGACCCGTTTACATTCACAGAGGAGGATGTTTATATCCAGCCGATCTTTGATGACCTTCTTGAAGAAGTGCGTATCGCAGATGAAGGTGAAGCTGTAGTTGTATCATCCCCAGAACATGGTCGTCAAAATGAAATTGGGGTCGACCCTCGCCCCCCACTACACGCTGAAGCCACCGGTACTGCCCCAATGGAGCTTATGGGTGATGTACTGCCAGGACCGATCGACGTACGCAACCATGTTCATACAAATGATGGTGTCGAACCCATTGTACAGTCGACGGGACGGGATCATGCCTCACCGATACGACCAGCTCCACCACAATGTCAAAACCGATCCAGCTCCCTATCAACACAGCGAGCATTAAGGAGCAACATGTTGATCTGTTTTCCACACGCATGCATCATTATGCTGCATTGGACCAAGCGGAAGTTGAAGCCTTGGATGATGACAACCTGCCACTACAATTCTACCTTAACCGACGTGTTGCGCAGCAGACCCGTGGTTCCTCACATGCCGGACCATCTAATGCCAGTTCATCTCAGGCAGTCCCCCTCCGGTACCTTGGAATGACCGCCATTTGTGGCGATCGTTTTTTTTTGTTTTTAAATGGGCGACCGCCATGGTGGCGGTCGCTTCTACGAGGTCTGCCCTGCGCGTGGAGCGAGGAATGAGGGGGGGGGGGCATATAAGCCCTCAGTCATTCTCCCCTCACTTCCATTACTAGCAGTTTTTGTTTTTACAAAATGCAGCGACCGCCATTTCTGGCAGTCGCTGTGATGTTTATTTTTTAAGATGCAGCGACCGCCATTACTGGCGGTCGCTTTTATTTTTTTATTTTTGGAAATGGGGCGACCGCCATTACTAGCAGTCGCTTTTATTTTAATTATTTTGTAAATGAAGCGACCGCCTATGTTGATGGTCGTTTTTTTTTTTTTAAGTTTTGGAAAATGAAGCGACCGCTTATTTATTTTAAATGTTTTGAAAATGAAGCGACCGCCTATGCTGGCGGTCGCTTATTTATTTTAAATGTTTTGAAAATGAAGCGACAGCTTATGCTGGCGGTCGCTTATTTTTTTTAAAGTTTTTGAAAAAAATGAAGCGACCGCCTATGTTGGCGGTCGCTTATTTTTTTTAAAGTTTTTGAAAATGAAGCGACCGCCGAAGTTGTCGGTCGCTTATTTATTTTAAATGTTTTGAAAATGAAGCGACCGCCTATGTTGGCAGTCGCTTATTTATTTTAAATGTTTTGAAAATGAAGCGACCGCCTATGTTGGCGGTCGCTTATTTTTTTTAATTTTTTTAAAAATGAAGCGACCGCCTATGTTGGCGGTCGCTTATTTATTTTAAATGTTTTGAAAATGAAGCGACCGCCTATGCTGGCGGTCGCTTATTTTTTTAATTTTTTTTTTAATGAAGCGACCGCCTATGTTGGCGGTCGCTTATTTATTTTAAATGTTTTGAAAATGAAGCGACCGCTTATGCTGGCGGTCGCTTGTTTTTTTTAAAGTTTTTGAAAATGAAGCGACCGCCTATGTTGGCGGTCGCTTATTTTTATTTTTTTATTTTTTAATGAAGCGACCGCCTATGTTGGCGGTCTCTTATTTATTTTAAATGTTTTGAAAATGAAGCGACCGCTTCTGCTGGCGGTCGCTTATTTTTTTAAATTTTTTTTTAATGAAACGACCGCCTATGTTGGCGCTCGCTAATAAAAAAAGTAAACGACCGCCAACATAGGCGGTCGCTTCATTTAAAAAAAATTGAAATAAATAAGCGACCGCCAGCATTGGCGGTCGATTCATTTTCAAAACATTTAGAATAAATAAGCGACCGCCAACATAGGCGGTCGCTTCATTTAATTTTTTTTTTAAAAAAAATGACCGCCAGCATAGGCGGTCGCTTCATTTTCAAAAACTTTTTAAAAAAAAAACGACCGCCAACATAGGCGGTCGCTTCATTTAAAAAAAATTAAAAAAAATAAGCGACCGCCAGCATAGGCGGTCGCTTCATTTTCAAAACATTTTACTTCAGTATCACAACCATCACAGCCAGCTGATCGGCTTGTCACAAGGTTACAAGTTGTCCATGCAGCTCAACCAGAAATAATTGATTTGGAAAAAGAAGGGTTAGATATTCCAACTACAGAACAGATAGTGGCAGAAATTGAGAAGGGGGACCTTCTCTATGAATATTCTGGTCTGGTCAAGGAGACAGAGATTCCAAAGGTGTAACAATTGCCCAAGGGAAATCCTGAGGTGCATATAATACACACACTTGTGTCGGAGGTACCACAGGTAGAAGGTCATGACACTGCAGCACCGGTGATAGATGAAGTGGTTCGGGAAGAAAATCTGGTGGGACAATGGCATGAGTGGTTCGTGAGACATCACACTGCTGAGGATCAGGGGGAACAGCAGCAACCTCACCATGATGACCCTCAACAGGCAATGCTGATGAGTTCCATAGGCAGGACACTTAATTTGTTGGGGACTTATGTCAAATCCCATGTTCCAACTACCCAATTGACAGCCTTGAGAGAGGAACTCAGGAAGGAGTTTGAGGCTCGACTAGCCACTGAGTGTGCAAACAAGGTCGATGAGGAGGTCACTCTCAAGATGCAGCAGGACTTGGAAAATACAGAAGCGGCTTTGCAATTGGCCAAGGAACAATTGATTGAGGCAGACCTCGCGCAAGACCAGTTGCACGAAGCACATAAGCAACAGCTATACCAAATGCAGGTACAGCATGAAAGCAAGTTGCAAGAAGTGAATGCACTATATACGGAGTTGCAGACAGTGCATGACAGGATGGCGATACAATGTGCTACATTCACAACTATGCTTAACCAATCTACAAAAGAAATAAACAGTCAAGCGGAAAAAAATATGAAGGCAGAAGCAGAGAATGTTGAGCAAATGAAACTCATTGTCGACATGAAGAATACAATCTGTCGCAACAAGGATACTTTCAAGCAATACAGGCAGATTGAAGCTGATCAAGAGAAGCACATCCTGGAGTTGCAACAAACGATCATGGCCAAAGGAAATCACGGTCAATAACAAGGCTTGGAAGGAAGCCAATAATTTACTTGTTGCCTATGCGAATTTGGTTGAACCTCATGCGAAGCGCATGGAGGCTTTACAACAGCAGTTAGAAGTGTACAAACTAAGAGAGGAGCACACTCTCAGGGGAACCACAAGCAACTTGGTGGATAACAGCCTTATGCGGGTCTGGTTAGCACAAGGGCCAGTGGAGGGCAAAGCACCACGAAAGCTCACCCAAAGCGAGATTAATGAGCTCAGACTGCAAGTGGAGAACATTGCCACAACTACTATAGACAATGTCTATAGTAGGATAGCAGAGTTACAGGAAGATGTAGATGGACTGCAGACTCAAGTGGAGGACCTCACTTCAAATATCGACAAAAGAGCCTATATCCCTCAGGAATAGCTAATGGCTTCTTATTTGAAAGCCAGAACTTTGGTTTTTCAGTCTTCACAGGAGGTGCAGGAGATGCCAATGATACAAGA
The DNA here is from genome assembly GCA_030704615.1 of Takakia lepidozioides. Classification (NCBI taxonomy): domain Eukaryota; kingdom Viridiplantae; phylum Streptophyta; class Takakiopsida; order Takakiales; family Takakiaceae; genus Takakia; species Takakia lepidozioides. The sequence continues at coordinate 62,673,684 of CM060731.1, forward strand.
GCCAGTACCACCAACACCACAACAAGTCACTGTACCAGTAGCTGAACCTGTTGTTACTACAACCACACCACAGCCACCACAGCCTGAGGTATGGGGCAATGCTGCTTTTAACCCACCTAAAACTCCAGCTGCAAGGGAGTACAGTAGGGCTATGATTATGCCCTTCAACCAAATTCCCATCATGTTGGATTTGGCTTGGAAAGAATTTAGTCCTCCACAGTCATTCGCACATTACTACCAAATCATGCGTATTTGGCTGCCAGTGGCAACTAGGACTAAAGTTCTTCCGAACAATCGACATATTGAGGATCATCACTTTGCACAATACTGGCATGAGGCAAGTACAATGTTGAAGGAATTAATTGCCTTCCAAGTTGTACATGGATTCATTTATACCAAGACCAAGGAGGTAGCAAGTATTGTCATGGGATGCGGGTTATACTACGCTGCTTGTTTTCTGGTACGTTATCACATTGAGCAGCATAAGATGCAATCGCGCTTTCTGAGTTATTCCAGTGGGGATCATTGGGTCTTACCTTCAGTGCCACCTCATATGTACCTATATGAGGCAAAAGTTATGATGCAAAAGGATTCTCAAATTCGTTCATGGTTTCAAGGGGCCTGGAACAATTTGTCAACACAGAAATTCGGCATTGATGATATTTTCTATAAGGGACATGTGACATGGAAATACTTGCACGGTGCACAAGTAATTGGTACCCCACTCACCTGGACAAACAAAGAGCTCAGTATCTTCACCAATTTTGCTGTTCAGCGTTTACAGCAAGTTGTAAAATATAAACTTCCAGACATGGTAGGACAACATTGTATGCCCCAGAGGATTCCACAAAAAGTTCGACAATTAAAACACCTGAGAGGCGATGAGGATTCAGATACAACTGTTTCTTCAGCGGATTCTTTTGACATGGGAGAAGACTATGCAATTCAGATGGCAGAGAAGAAGCGACGGGGGTCTCCTATGCCTGAAAGGTTACCTCGATATCAGCCTCCAGAGGGCCTCACTTATCCGGGTAGTGTTCAAACATCTCCGTCAACCAGTGACAGACCTCGGGCTCGTACACACAGTTCGCCACGAAACTCTCAACGTCAGAAAGGTGCTCACTCACAAAGGTTTGTTAATCGCAATCAGTAAATCGTGAGGACACGGCTTTTTGAGAGGGGAAGGGGTAATGTTAGAGGACTATCTGGGACTTAGACACTTATACGGGATCTGTAGGGTACCCTTAATTTTTGCACAGACTGAGACCAACAGGAGCCTTAGGGGTGACAACAGCGCACTGTAGAGGGGGGTTACACAGTCCGTCATAGTCCAACACAGTCCGTCACAGCCAACACAGCCCGTCACAGTCGTCACAACCGACACAGCCACACAGCCAGTCACAGCCGACACAACCTGACACAGTCAGCACAGCTCATCACAGCCAACACAGCCCGTCACAGCCGACACAGCCACACAGCCAAACACAGTCGCACAGCCAGTCACAGCCCGTCACAGTTTCACACAGCCAGTCACAGCTTGACACAGCTGTCACGACCATAGGGAACGGAGAGCAGGACAGGGAACGACTGTGGGGAACAACACCTGCAAATGGAACATGTTAGTACACGGACGACGGTTAGTGAGGGAAACGGTTAGAGCCACGGGTAGGAAGATAAAGGGAGAAGCAAGGATTGAGAGAGGGGATTCTGGGGGATTCTGGGAAGCACTTGAAGGGGGCACTTCTTGGTCATGCATGAGAGGGGATCGGGCGGAGAGCAGGAACGGAAGCAAGCATGGAGAGCACGGTGAAGGAGGAGAGATAATTAGAAGATGCTTGTTATATGCAAAGCTGTAGTGATATTGTAGAGCAGATTAGAGACACAATGGCTTCGGCCTGATACCTGATAAATCATAATCTGATACTTATACGATACAATCACACTGTGTAGAGAGATCTGAGTGAAGCTGTGGAATGAATGGATGAGTTGATAGAATCCGATAGATTGATGAAGCAAACTGATACGTAATTATCAATAACCAGGTAGCTAACATGAATGCGGAAAGGAAAACAAATAGGAAACACCCCCATGATACACTAGCTGTAGGTCATGACTGATTGTTCTGAGCGGGCTGAGTACTTAGAGATTTCCAACTCTTCTATCTTGGAGTTTCTGCCTCGGATAGCGAAGGGATGGGTGAGTAAAAGCCGCGCGACAAGCATTCTGGCAGACTCAATTTTGCCGTAGTATTCTGCGGTTGGAGGGAATCGTCGAACCAACTTCCCATTCTGTCTGGTTGGCCACAAGTGAGCGTCAGGCGGAGGTACCCGTGAACCGCTTCTACTTGAAGCACCTTCACGTGCAATGGAATGTCTGGCTAGGGAGAAACCTAACTCTTCTAGCATTGCGATCTCTCGGTGAGTGAGACCTGTGCCCATCTTCACAGGCCACACGGTTGGTGGAGTAGGCTTCCTTACCACGGAAGGCCTCACTGTCCCATGCACACATCTCCCACAATCGTTAGCGTCGAACCAGAACTTGTGGTTCTTTGCCTCGCCTTGTCCGTAAGGGAGAAACAAACCCGTGAATGTAGGAGCTGCAGTGTGTTCTTTCCCTCTGGATATTAATGATGTACATTTTTCATGATTGGTGGCCCTGATCGCCGCGCATTTCACACGCGATCCAGCACTTGGGCGTTCTATATGCCAAACCTCGTCCAAGCCCATGGACTCGATTATATGCGGCACCACGTTCTGGTCTTCAACCATTGCAGTGACAGTGCTTGATGCAGGGGTCCGCTCTGGGGCAGAGTAGCCCTCACCTGTGGATGTTCCGCAATTCCATCTCTGATCCAAGGGAACACGTGGCGTCGAGAAGTTCACTCTATCCACCCTATGGGAATCAACATCCGATCCCGGAGGGGTGTCCAATTTCCGTTTGCAAGACCCGAATCTCTCTTCGCCTTCCAGATGGGGAACTCTTCCCACGAGAGGGGTGCCATTTGCACATATGCTCACGGCCCGCGCTATTTTGCTAGGATCCCCTGATCTTCCAACTGCCCGCAACATCAACTCGCTCCTGTCCAGGCCCTTGCCACCAAGGCCACCCCTCAAGAATGACCTGTATCTGGTTTGCTGCTGCAGAGCACGAATAAGGTCATCGGCCGTCGCCGCATACAAATCTCTTCCTTTTTTGCCGGATTGCTGCAACCAAGCATTGTGCACTGTCTCCGCAAGATTGCAAGAAGGCATGTCCGCCATCTCTTCAATGGACATATGCTGCAAGGCAAAAGAACACAAAACCGATATAAGGATTGGACCATGAAACATATATCCGAAGCACCCAAACGAAGGTGAATGCAAACCACTCACCGTTGTCATGGCCGCTCCCCACTGTCGGTAACGGAAGTGCCAAAATGCGAACCAGTCTTGCAGTGCCCTCATGCTGTCCTCCGATGCCGCTCCAGATGAGTACCACCAGGCACGAATTGTCTGGAACAATGTATTCGCTTCCCCCATAGTTTTGGCGTCTTTGTACTGTTTGCACAGTTGACGATGCATAGTCTGCATATCTAGCTTGATGTATGTCTTTGTGTGTTTGTCCAGGGATTGTGTCCAATGGAAAAGACACGTACGTTCTCTTCCAGGCATTGGCACTTTTGGATCTCCCGTCCCGAACACAATGCGGACAGCGTTGAAGTTAGCTTGAGCACTATCGGCCATGAAACCAACGAAATTGGGAGATGGGAGACCATTGGAGGCCATAACACGAATGAGAGCTTCCCACATGAGCTGTTGTGAATTTGTGTCCTCTGACTGCATGTCACACACTGCAATTGTCATGACCCGCTGGTACACAGGGTCGTAAACATGACATGCCATTGTGGTCCAGTCTTTAACCCTCTTGACATGATCGAACATAAGGAAGCAGTTGCCAAGATTGCCACCCTTCTGCATACGTTTAACCAGGCTGACCCCGCTGCCCTCACCTTTTGTGGACATTTTGAACACGAACACTTTCCTGGCTCCTTGTCCCGGGAAAACGCTGTCTTGGATGTAGTCGTACATGCTCCTTTTCTTCAAATCCATAATATTGTCCATATAACCTCGGCTCCCAGAGCCCATTCTTAAAACGTTCACCTGATTCCTAATGTTTGGAGAAGTCAAAGTTGAGAAATGGTCCATAACAGTGTCCAAAGCTGGTCCCTCCAGTATTCCTCCAACCGAATTTGATGCACACAGAATACGGCTTTCCAGAAAGGACTTGCTCGCCCCCATGGCAATTGCAGATGTGGTTCCAGTTGGATTGGTATCCAACTCTTGCCTTATCAGACACGAGACTGTGTCAACGCTCTCCCTATAATCCCCCTTGGACACAGGGTGGTTGTGAAAACCGAAATGGACACAGGCTCTAGTCAGGGTTTTGAATCGATGCACCACATAATACATTCTAGCGCCACACAAAGCAAGGCAGCAAGGTGGTACCCTACAGAACTTGCACACAAAAGTGTTACTGTATGGTGGTGTCACCCCAGGCTTGAATGGATTCTCACTAACACCATCCCATTCGCTTTGGTTTTGCACACCTGACAATGCGAAGTGTCTGCATTTCATGTTCTCACATTTCAGGTGCCCATTACAGACTGTTCGCCTGAATATGAGTTTGTCGTTGTTGTGAATATGGGAGGTTTTTGTGTGGCACCAAGGGTGCCCATCGTGCTTTTTGTCCATTCCTTCCAGGAGACTGGAAATGCCCCCCACGCGACCAGGAGGAGGCAGCTCGAAAACAGTATTACCATCAAAAGATTCCGGCAAGAATGCCACCCTCTGAATATTGAAAGTGCTCCTGTCTATCCCCCTCAACTCACTCTTGAAATCCTGCCATCCCACCCATGGCTTTCAGTTTAGGAATGACACTGGTGATCTCCTCCACATCTGCTTCTACATGTGGACATGGCTGATCCACGGGCGGTATTGCACATGTATCATCGGAGGATGAGTCCGAAAGCTCAACCACAGTGTTAACGCTACTCGTCTCCTTCTTGACAACCACGGGTGTTTTCTCCTGGGCCACTGATGCTGCCGTGCCAGGAGTTACGAACGATCCTGCAGACTGTCTCAGAGGAGCACTAAGCACCCTGTATCTGCCTGGAGGCACTCTCCATTGTGTGGTTGGTGCAGTATGCGAAGGTTTCTGGAACGCGTACTTGACCAGTTTTCCATTGGCATCGTACACTTCCCTCTGAACGGATAGACTTCCATTTTCCAACCGAAATTGCGTTGCGAGGACGAGTTCATGCACCACCGCAAAACCATCATCTTCCACCTCGTAAGAAAATGGCACAGGGTGGTCCTCACTGAAGAAGTCCGCGTCAAGGGAGCCCATGGCCTGGGAGGCCATATGTCGATGTTGCTTCAGAAAGTAGAGTTCACAGTTCGATGGTGCTTCTGAATGCAGGTTGTGTGGGAGCGGAGTTTTTGGCATCCTCACACACAATTGCAAGTATCGCTCCGGCTTGCAGATCTGCTAATCCTAGAATCCAACTATTTTTTCACAACTGCCCCACCAGTGCATTAGTTGACAGATTGACTGACAGAGCCGCCATTTGGTTGTCATGTCAGAGAGTCCAGAAGAGATGCCCATTTCCATTTAATTTTAACGGCACCTGCACCGCTGTACAACTGTACATTCTTCACATTCCTCTGGAACATCCCAGAAGATATTACCCAAAAATGAACTTTTTCAGATGAAAGGTGATTAGACCCCAACGAATTTTGGATGGATGAGGATCCAATGATCTCCGCCGATATACAGAACGATGATATGGACACGTGTTCGCCATGCATGTGGAACGAGTCAATGGCGCACTGAACGTTGCAAGCGAACATCTTGGCGTTGAAGGCCTTGCGATGAACCTCCGATAGTCCTCTTTTTTCCCTCTTCTCCTTATTGTCTTTGCAACCCTGGATTCTGCAGAGACGGTGACCCCATTCTGAGGGAGAAGCAAGCATCGAAGAACACTTTATTTCACATCAAACAAGCAAAGGGCACGCGCTAAGGAGAGGATGAGAAAGGCGAGACGGGAACTTAGAATGGGAGAAGAAACCTCTGGCGTAGAGGAAGACGAAGGGCAAAACAAGATTCTGCAACCACAGTGTGGAGAGGAAGGTCTTGAAGTGATCCCGGAGGCGACCGATGAGCAACCTCCAATAGAAGGGGGGGAGGACGAGGAAGTGAGTTGGGCTCGGGAGAAAGCACTGCGAGTAGAGAACCAGGTCTTCAAAGAGCAGGGAGAACAAACGGACTCGGAAACGCTGCTGTCTGCCCTTGTTTCGCACAACCGGGACCTCCTTGGAAGCATGCTACCTCCAGACCCCATGGAAAAATTGAATGCCTCAGGAGCATCATCAAGTGCAAAGAAGAATCCGGAGGTGGCTATGAACTCTCTTTTTCTCTCTCTGTTTCTGTCTGGTTCATGCTAAGCATTGAGGTCGACATCAACCTTGCGTCAACGCAAGGTTGAAGTCGACCTCCTAAGTGTATATGTTGGGCATCAAAACAGTGCAGATGTTGCACTACAATCAAGCTAGACAAACATGGATGCTTGTGACGCATCATCAATTGCAAAGAAGAAGCAGAGACAACAATCTCCTTTTCCTGTAGATATTTTGTTTGTTGAACCCCGATCCGAGAGCTCGCAATCAACCTTGCGTCAACGCAAGGTTGATGCCGACCTCTATAGTGTATGTTTAGAACTTCTGGTGAAACGAACAGATGCCGCACAGGAATCAACCTTGCGTTGACGCAAGGCTGGTTTTGATGCCTTTTTTGTTCAATCGAAGCCTCCGAACTCTCATACCCTGGACTGTAAGGTAGGGAAAGTTGATTATTTGAAGCTCCCAAAAGAACCCTGCGTCAACGCAAAGCATTTTTTGGGTTCAAATGTCGCACACCTCAGTTCGGTAAACTCCCTTCAAGTCATAGTTACTCGCTTTGATGCGCGCGCCTGACTCCCAACCTGGCCCCCAGGCCAACTTGGAGTTTCGGCTGCTCACCGGGACATAACGGTCCCCTTTCGCTTCCCTCTAAACCCTCCACCTATTTGGGACTAGGAGAATTCCCTTTGGTAGATGGCAGTCCGGAACAGCTCCCCACTCTTTGGTCGCTTTCCGGCTCGCTCGCTTACTCACTAGTTTTTGGTCACCAACGGGCTTGCACCGTTCTCGGGGTTACTACTCCCTATATATACTTCTGTAGCTGTCCGCGGGGGTTTCATAACCAGCCATGCCATTTTATGGCGAACCACCACGAAAACCCTCGACTCCCGGTGGTGAGTCGCGGTGAGTCTTGGCCCACTCACCGCGGCCCCAATGGACCGTGATGAGTCCCAAGACTCCCCACGACTCCCACCTCGAGGTCTCCTCCCATGGTGAGTCCTATGCCACCCCCACTAAGTCCCACTAAGCTACCACCATCCTTGTGGAGCCACCTCCACCGCAAACCCGGTGTGCGGGGCTCCACCTAGTGAGCGCCTCCGCCTCCTTGAGTGCCTTGGGCACTCAAGGGTGCTTCAGCCCCCCATACCTATCGCTGCCGCTGCCCCCACCACAGGGGCAGCCCCTCATGTGTCCCGACCCCCTGCCCTCAAGGCAAAGGGCCGCGACACACACCCCTACCAACAGGGAGTCGATGTCCTCATCGACTTTGTCCATTTTGTAGAAACGAACGTCCAAGTTGTGGCGTCCCACATCAAGGAGTTTGTTTCCGTACCATGGCGTCCCATGGCAAAGAACCAAACCCCACACTTGACTCCACTCTCCACTAGCTAGTTCGGCCGACTTCCTCCAAGTCCCGGCGAAGGGTGGAGCCTCTCCAGCTCCCCCCAGTGCACTCTTCTTGGCCTACTTCAAGGCCAAGGAACGATCCTCCCCGAGGATCGAATCGCCTTACTGCAACAACATTGCTTGCGATCGCTCATGATGCCGCTTTTGGCATCACCTTGAGCAAGGGTTCACCTGGAACCCTCTTTGACTAGGACGATAACCTTGAACCAACCGTGCGCCCCAATCACTACAATTGGGTCCGCCTTGGAATGCTGGCCTGAGGTACGGGAACACGCCGAAGCCGCACTACGACTTCGTCCCGAGGCTACACGATTATAGTACGTGAACGGAAGCACGTAGCTTCCGCGTTAGCCCGCACTACAAGGCAACCCCCTCGGTAGCGCAGTTATAGTACGCGCACGCGCCAGGTGCGCACTAGCACTTGAACTCCCAAATAAGGCGCAAGTTTCCTTGCCCCTTGGATGGGAGTCACCCGATTTCGGCACTGCGCAAACACACGATTAACCCAATTTACCTCTCCCACTTTTGTAAGCTAGCATGCATTCTACACACCAGCCAACCACACCATGCATCACCATTCCAAACACAATAGGACGCACAATATTTGGAACCCATTTCCTTTATCACAAATTTTTGTACAATACAAGTTTTTGCAATCGGATTCCTGAGCTAGCTAAACCGGGCTAAGCATGCATTTCCTCCCCCACGCTCCAAGGTTGATGTCCCCATCAACGCTTCTTCCGCTTTTGAGGTCGCCCTTCGAACGCTGCAACTGCCTCGGATGCGTTTCCCATTTCTGAGGCACGCACCCAAGATGCCTCCACAAGATGATAGCCCTTCCATTTGACGAGATACTCCGTTTCTCGGTTCTTGAACCTCCTCGACTTAAGTATTGCCTCCACCTCGTACTCGGGTTCATTTTCATGATCCAACAGCATAGGTGGCGGACGCAACACTTGCTGACGATTCGGACGTGCTTCATCTTTGAAGTAAGGCTTCAAAAGGGAGACATGGAATACTGGGTGCACCTTGCTGTTTGCTGGCAGCTCCAATTCATACACATCCTCATTCATAACCCTCCGAATGCGAAAGGGACCCGCATACGGAGGTACGAACTTCGGACTCATTTCCGGAGGTAGTCGAAAATTCTTGATGTTCAACCAGACCTCTGTGCCTGCCTCAAACTTCACTTCCCTCCGCTTCCGATTCGCCTGCCTTTCATACCGTTTCCTAGCTTTGGCAATGTTGTACTTTGCGAGCTTCAACAAACGCTCGCGTTCTTCTAGTACCGCCGCTACTGCTGGTTCCTCAACGTCCTGGGCGGCCCAACTTGTCGGCACCAGAGGTGCTTTTCCATAGACCAACACAAAAGGGGAAACTCCCGTCGCGGAGTGTTCTGTGTTATTATAACAGAACTCTGCCGCGTCTAAGTGTTCCATCCAGTCTGATTGGTCTGCCGACACGTAATTCCGCAAGAATTGCTTCACTACGGAATTCACTCTTTCCGTTTGGCCGTCCGTCGTAGGTCGGAAGGCGGTGCTCATCTTCAGCCTCGTCCCCATCTTCTTCCAAAGTGCTCTCCAGAATTTACTCGTAAACTTTGGGTCGCGGTCCGAGACAATATCCTTCGGGACTCCATGATGCTTTAAGACGTGGGTGAAGTAAAGTCGCCCTGTCTCCTGCGCAGTTGCCGTCTCCTTGGTGGGGATGAAATGGGCCATTTTACTGAACCTATCTACCACCACCATGATTGCATCGAATCCTTTGACAGCGGCATAACAGTCATGAAATCCATCGAGACGCTTTCCCAAGTCCCCTCTGGAATCGGCAAGGGTTGTAACAGCCCCGCTTGCTTTTTATACTCGCTCCGGTTTTGTTGGCATGTGGTGCATGTCCTTACATACTCCTCTGCCTCCTCCCTCAGTTTGGGCCAGAAATACTCTTTCTTCAAGAGTGCCGCAGTGCGCTTGGCTCCACCGTGGCCCGCAAGCGGGCTATCATGGCATTCTCTCAAGAGACTATCCCTGATCCCTCCCTTTGGCACATAGAGACGTTTTTGCTTATACCGGAGCAGTCCGTTTTGCAAGTGGAACTGCGATTTAACCCCCATTCTCAAGTTCTGCATCACGCACTTTGCCAGCTCATCCTTCCGGCAAGCCTTCCGGATCTTCCTTTGGAGCGCCGTCTCGCCCTTGTACACCAACAAGAGCTGCTGCTTTCTACTTAAAGCATCGGCCACCACATTGTCCCGTCCCGGTTTGTACTGGATATCCACGTCGAACACTGCCAAAGTATCTTGCCACCTAAGTTGTTTTGGGGATAACTTGGGCTGCGTGGCAAAATACTTCACCGTGACATTGTCCGTGAACACCTTCACTGGGTTGGAACCAACATAGTGGCGCCAGAGTTCAAGGCAATGTACCACCGCCTTCATCTCTTTTTCGTGCGTCGGCCACCGTCGCTCCACTTCATTCAGTTTCTTACTTTCGTAAGCCACTGGACGTCCATCTTGCATAAGTACACCCCAATTGCGAAGTCCGATGCATCTGTATGAATCTCAAACGGACGATCGAACTCCGGGATTTTTAAGACTGGAGCTTCCGTCATCCGCTGCTTCAATTCAGCAAAAGCTTGGCCACAAAATGTGTTCCATACCCAGACTTTGGATTTACACAGAAGGTCCGACAGCGGCCCCGCGATCTTGGCGAAATTTCTCACATACTTCCGGTAATAGGAGGCGAGTCCTAGGAAGGATCGCACTCCCGGGACCGAAGTCGGAGGCTCCCAGTCCAAGATCGCCCTCACCTTTCTGTCATCCATTTTGATCCCATCCTGTGTAATCACGTGCCCCAAGAACTCCACTTTTGTGACCCCGAATTCGCACTTTGAAGCTTTGGCATACAGCTTCCCTTCTCGCAATTTTTGGAACACCCTTTTGAGGTGCTCCAGGTGCTCCTCCTTTGTTTTCGAGTACACCAAGATGTCGTCGATGTACACGATCACAAAGTCATCCAACCACTCCTGGAAAAGGCTGTTCATCAGCGTGCTAAATGTCGCTGGTGCATTGGTGAGCCCAAAAGGCATCACCAAGAACTCATATGAACCATACCTTGTCCTGCACGCGGTCTTCTCCTCATCTCCTTCCGCCACCCGGATTTGGTGATAACCGGAGCGCAAGTCGATCCGGCTGAAATACTTCGCTCCTGCCAACCGATCGAAGAGGTCGTCGATCCTTGGCAAAGGGTACCGGTTTTTGATAGTCACCTTATTCAGAGCCCTGTAATCGACACACATCCGCAGCGTCCCATCCTTCTTGTCTGCAAATAGCACCGGGGCTCCGTAAGGTGACTTACTCGGCCGGATGTACCCCTTTGACATTAGATCTTTGAGCTGAGTCTTCAGCTCGACCAACTCTTTGTGGCTCAACCGGTAGGGCGCCTTGGCAGGCGGTTCCGATCCCGGTATCACCTCAATTTTGTGGTCAACTCCTCTTCGCGGTGGCAAGCCGCTTGGTAAATCCTCCGGCATCACATCCTGGTATTTCTCCAAAATCCCCTTGATCCAATCTGGGCTCGGCTCCCCATCGCCTTCTCCTTTCACTTCTCTAATGTAAAGCAAAAACTGGGACTCGTGTGTCTCCTCCACGGCCCACTCCTTTGCTGATAGAAGGTTTATTCGCCCTCCCACGGATTTGGGCGTTTCCGACACTCGTAAAACCTCGCCACCATTCCCACATGGCAGCGTGACTACTCTCTTGCGGCCATCTATGACCGCTCCGGATTTGCTCAAAAAGGTCATTCCCAAAATGAGATCCACTCCATCGATCTCGCAGATAGTGAAGTTCTCACGTCCCTCCCAACTCCCCAGTTGAAGAGGAACATCAAACGCCAACCTTGTCGCCAACTGAGGTTCTCCTTTGGCAGAGCGCACCTCAATAGAGGCCCCCACGTCACTTGTCGGGAGTCCCAACTTTCGCGCCGCCGCCGGCGTCATGAAGGAGTGCGACGCTCCTGTGTCCACCAACAACGACACATTAGTTCCGGATATTATCCCATCCACGAACAATAACTGACTCCCTTTTCGTAAGGCGCCAGTTTCCTGATACAACTCACAAGAAAATTTGCCTACCTTGCAAGTCCTGGCGACCACCGCTTCCACCAAGCGACTGATGGTATCTTCCGACAGCTCCGTGGTCGCCCGAGTCATGTTCAATTGTCGGGGCTTCGTGCACTTCTTGGCCATGTGCCCGGGCTCCCCGCAATTGAAACACACTCCATCAAAGGTCGCCTTCTGTCCGCCATAAGTCGCTCCACCCGCTTTTCCTTTCGAAGCACCGGGTGCCGCCTTGACGTGTGAAGGACCTCCCTTCGATTTCCACGTGCCATTTTCGCCGCGTGGCCTATCCCACTTCTTTTCCGGTCGGGAGGAGTCACCTTCCCGCCGGGTCTTCTTGTGGTTCAGCTCCGTACGGCCTTGTCTCTCACCCCTAGGGACATCCGAGAAACATTCAGCTCTCTCAATTGCCTCGTTCAAAGTCTTGGGTGGCTTCTCCTCCAACTTCCGCCTAGCCCATGGGGCCAGTCCCGCCACAAAGTTGAAGACCATTTCTGGTTCTGCCATGTCCGCGACTTCGAGCAACAGCACATTGAAAGCCTGGACATACCCCCGAATGTCATCTGTTTGCTTCAAATTCCTCATCTTGTCCCGGGCAAGCCAGGATGCGTTGAGGGGCACAAACTGTCTCTTCATCAATTCCTTGAACTCACTCCAGTTCAAGGTTTCCGGGCTTGGGCCTCGGTCGTGAAGGCGTTTCTGCCACCATTGTTGAGCATAGCCCCTCAAATAGGTGGGAGCCACTTCCACCCGATCCTCGTCACTCAACTTGGCCGCCCGGAAGTACTGCTCTAGCTCCAGGAGCCAGGTGTTGAGTGCCTTCCGGTTTCGAACGCCCTCGAAGGTGCCGGGTTCCTTAGGCTTCACCTTAAACTTTGCCTTGGTGGAAGTGGCATTAGCCGCCTTCAACACGTCTTTCAACGTCCCGCCAAACTGCGCCAACAACCCTTCCCAAAAGGCTGCCGGCATGGGAGGCATCTCTTGGTTTGTCGGAGCTCTCAAAGATTCCTCGGGCTCCGACTCCTCGGATTCCTCCCGCTCCTGAGCGGCCTCGTTTTCGGAAACATTAATCGCTTCCTCAAACGGCCGCCTCGGTGACACGTCGCCCCCATCGGGCTCACCGGAATCATCATCTTTTGGGCCGTTCCGCTTTCGCTTCGGCTTGCCCGACCCCATGATGAGGCCAATCCCAAGGACGATCGCGTACTGAACTCTAAGCTCTGATACCAAGTGTCGCACACCTCAGTTCGGTAAACTCCCTTCAAGTCATAGTTACTCGCTTTGATGCGCGCGCCTGACTCCCAACCTGGCCCCCAGGCCAACTTGGAGTTTCGGCTGCTCACCGGGACATAACGGTCCCCTTTCGCTTCCCTCTAAACCCTCCACCTATTTGGGACTAGGAGAATTCCTTTGGTAGATGGCAGTCCGGAACAGCTCCCCACTCTTTGGTCGCTTTCCGGCTCGCTCGCTTACTCACTAGTTTTTGGTCACCAACGGGCTTGCACCGTTCTCGGGGTTACTACTCCCTATATATACTTCTGTAGCTGTCCGCGGGGGTTTCATAACCAGCCATGCCATTTTATGGCGAACCACCACGAAAACCCTCGACTCCCGGTGGTGAGTCGCGGTGAGTCTTGGCCCACTCACCGCGGCCCCAATGGACCGTGATGAGTCCCAAGACTCCCCACGACTCCCACCTCGAGGTCTCCTCCCCATGGTGAGTCCTATGCCACCCCCACTAAGTCCCACTAAGCTACCACCACCCCTTGTGGAGCCACCTCCACCGCAACCCGGTGTGCGGGGCTCCACCTAGTGAGCGCCTCCGCCTCCTTGAGTGCCTTGGGCACTCAAGGGTGCTTCAGCCCCCCATACCTATCGCTGCCGCTGCCCCCACCACAGGGGCAGCCCCTCATGTGTCCCGACCCCCTGCCCTCAAGGCAAAGGGCCGCGACATCAAAAGTCTTTCCTTTATGCTAAACTACATCCCCATCAATCAACCTTGCGTCAAAGCAAGGTTGATCCATCGGAGCTCAATCTGTCACTCACAGAGTATTCATTGTGTGCAGAGGAAAAGAAAAAGGAAATCCGAGGGGGAAGATTTGGCCGCGTCAGAAGGTGAAGGTGAGGAAGACTCATTGGAGGGACACTATGAAGACAAGGCCGAGGAGATAATGGGTGGGCAAAAAGTGAACTCGTCGAAGGTGATTCTGTTGATGGAGGTTCCCGGCGGAAACCTGGTCATTCCACTGTGCAGGATGATCTCCATGCCCGCTGTTCGACCGGCATTGAGGAATGATATAACGAAGTTGAAGAACGACTTTGTTCACGGCTATGTCGAGGGATTAGCAATGTTCTACGTATCCACTATGAACACGAAAAGAGAGGAGTGTCTTGTAACAGAGGACATTGAGCAAAGTTGGGATGCATGCTGGCGGGATGTAAACAGGGAGTTCGAGTTTAAGCTGTCCAAAAAGGCCTCCACAAAAGCATTCATGGGAAAGATGTTTTTTGTCTGGGATGGGAACCACAGACTGCTTGCCTAGATGGATTACATATCAAGCTTGCACTCGGACGAGATCGAATGGCACTGGAGCGTGGTTTCCATGGTTCTCGATCACAAAGGACGTGTCACGCAGCTCTTGACAGCCATGCACGACATAAACAAGTAAGTTTCCAACTTTGTGTCTGTTCCGCGTTTCGACAATTTGAAATCATCTTATGAGTTGAAGGCTTTTCCAGGTCCAATGAAACATCTCATGTGACGACCAATCTGTGCCACACTCTATTCTGCATCCAGAAGGTAGGGCTGATGCCACTGGAGTCATTCACGAACGTGCTCAGTCCTCAGCAGATGAAGAGGTGTGCTGAGAAGAAGACAAGCACATGGTACAGCTTGACAAGGGAGGCTTTTCTTGACTACATGTACACTGTAAGCTTCTTGACACGTGTTTGCTTGTTATTACTGCAAATTTTGTGAAGAAACGCCAGTGTTTGATTCTTTTTACCTGTAATGTATGCAGCAAGAAATAGCAGAAACTGGTTTGAAGGCGAAAGCAGAGTACTATGATTCCCACACAGAAGAGCAGCGGTCTGCAACTGGGCTTGAGGACATGATGAAGTTCGAGATGAATAATCAAAGGAAGAACCTCATGAGTGCATTCGACAAACAAATCCGGATAGCAGATCCAGGTCTTGGCACGGAATTTCTGGAGCAGGTGAAAGCACACTATGACAAGTATGGCTCCAAGACAGAAATGACTCAGGAGAAACTACATCGCCTTTCCATTTCAATGGTGGACAATGCAACCAAAATCAGGTGGTTGGAGATATGGAATTCGGATCCTCTTGTGAGAGACACGAACATGTTCCCAACTCCAGAGAGGGACCCGAAGACACAAGCAATAAAAGTTGTTAGCGACCACACATTCGACCAGTGGCTACACAAAGCCACATTCTGGAGCAAGGTAAGGTTTCCACCAAACCATTTTCAGACATTTGTGTTGCTCCATATTCTCTCCCAAATTCTCATGAGCTTTCTTGTTGCAGTTGGAAAAACGTGCAGTGGCTGCACTTGCTGAGTCGATGGCAGACTATAAAATCCAGATGGCTTGCCCCCGGATCACACTGGAGGACTACATCAGGAGATGGAAGCTCGCTGTCTGGAAAAACTGCTTCTTCACGGAGTTTGAGAAAGACAAAGGAATCTCCAGGTCGTACGAATTCAAAAACCAGTACAACAGCGAGCAAGCAATGAAACGAGTGTTGTACAGGTGTGACCTCCTTGAATCAAATTTGGTACTTGAAGGGTATGTTTCTGCATTCTTGTGTCGTTCGTTCCATAAAGAATTGCGAACTTGCAAGGCTTTGAGGGATCTCTAAGGGCTCTGCATGTGCAGTCGAGCAACATTGCGTTAACGCAAGGTTGTATCCCATTGTCCCGGTTTCAGTTACCTATACCAGGGTATCCCATAATGCCGTTTTTCTGCATGTGAAAGGGATAAACTGACAGGAAAATCAGCCTTGTGTCAACGCAAGGTTGATGAAGTGGCAGGCTATGTAGCTTTCCTGTGGTTTTGGGTAGTTCAAATCCAGTTCCAATGCTGCCAAGATGAACATAAGACTGTTTGGAGTCTGTTTGAAATGCTATTTACAGCTTTCACTGTACCAACAAACAGACTTGCGTTGACGCAACGTTGTTTGGCGGTATGGATTGCTGGAAATGTCCCGTAGCAATCTCCCGATTTCCATACAATTGTAGGAAACTTATGATTATCAGATACCATTGACATGTGTTTCAACAGAGGATTTCAACATTGCGCCAACGCAATGTTGAATATCCGCACCAGTACATAGTCACATGGTAGTTTTCAAGCAGTGTATTCCATTTCCTCTGTGAATGAAAACAACCTTGCTTTGAAGCAATGTTGAATTGCGCTTGTCAGTCGTTGTCTCTATCAATACAACATTATCATTTGGTGTTTCCCATTTTTGCTCGAATCAACATTGCGTCAACGCAAGGTTGATTCGGGATTGCAAAAGTTCATTTCTGAGTGTTGCCTTCCTGCATTTCAATATCTTTTTCCGGATGTGTGTTCTTTTTCATTTTCAAATCGAATGACTGTCTGGGTTTTTGGTGTGTGATTCAGGTATATGTATCATATCCTCATACCGGGAAAGTACCTTAGCGATGACCCAGACTTCATCTATTTGTGGGGCTGACCCCTCCAATGACAAGACAATGTACACGGCTGGTGGTATTGCCAGAGACTGGAGTAGGGCGCACTTCAGAGACTGTGGGTGGTACCTCGACCTGCCAAAACAGGACACACCATTCGATGAAGTTGTTTTGAGAAACCTAAACGACAATGCCGCAGCAATTGCCCCATTGGCTGACAAAGACATCCACGACAGAATCATTTCTGCTCTGGCTGCAAAAGAGCCCGAGAAAACTGCTACTCCAAAACGAAAGGGGAAGATTGTCGGGGATCCGAAGGGGAAGGGGAAAGTGCAGCTCTGCAAGGACAGGGACCGTCAGAGGTTCCTGAAAGACAGCCTTCTCCCACAAGGAGGGATAGGAGAACATCAAAGCCGAGGGAGCAAGTTTTCGAGGCGAGAGAACATCCCTCCAGGGTTTTGGGCCAGTTCAATCGTAAGGTGCTGAATGAAAGTTTTCTTGCAATGATGGAGTCCAGGAAGTCCACATTCAAAGGGGTGCCCTCGAAATCATGGGACATGCTTGTTTCGTTCCTCACTCAAGTAAGCACTTATGTCTAAACTGTTGTATGAATAATTGTGTTTTGGCAACTTGTTGTGGCTTGTCCAGGGGATTGATCTCCTGTTAGATTTGGATTGGGCTTCTTACACTGTCTCCTATTTTTTGCTGTAGGTCACAAAAAGTCCGGAATGGGTGAATGGAGTTCAGCAGGCATACGCGACTGACCTTGTGGTGGGACATTCCTGACGGTTTTCCTGTCCCTGATGTGTTCCCTTCCAATTCGACCCCGACTTGGAACAAATCGGATTCTCGTTACTGGCAGTGGGCTTTCTCGTTCAGCAACAAATTCCTTTCGGACTCGGGGGCTCTTCTTCTCATGCAGTCAAAGGACATGTCGGCTCGAAGAACTCTTTTCAGCTACATGAAAGCTTCCGGGTTTCGTGTCATCAAAACTTGGACATGCATCAATACTCTGCCTCTTACGAAGGGCGAGTTCCCGGGGCAGAAAGTGAGTTGGTTCCTTTCAAATGATGTTTCGTGGTTTTTCGGTAAATCAAAATGGTGGGTTATGTCTTCTGTCTCATGCTCTCTTCGTGATTATTGACAGACACGGGTGTTCGAAGCTTTGTGCCCGGTGAGGCGGAAGGACACTCTTCCTCCTGGTGTTGCTGAGTTTCAGTTGAGGGACCTTGCAGCTCACATTGACCCCACCTGCGAACCTGTGGAGGATGATGTTATCTTCAATTACGTCGACTCGGGTCGAACTATGAAAAGGTCGATTGGTGTCCCTTGGAGAGGTGCACGGGAGAAATCTCCAGCTTTCATGCAGACTTTGGTGGAGACATGCAGCCGTCATGGTGGACGAGTGGTTGACTTGTCTATGGGCACAGGTGGGGCCATTCACATTGTGTTTGACATATGGGCAGTGACCTTAGGGAAACCCTGTTTTTATTTCTCGTTCTTCTTGGATTTGCAGGAGCATGTTTTCATGCTTGCAAGAGCGCCGGAAGGCACTTCTTCAGCATGGAAGCTGATACGGAGCTCTTCTCAAGCGAGCTTCGTCAGCTTGAGTCGGGCACTACTTCTGCCCCATCCACAGAGGAACTTCTGGAGGAGCCCGAAGCGCCTGACGAGGATCTGGACGTGGACTCTGATTTTGAGTGTGAGTAGAAAGTCGTGGAAAAAAAACGTCATGGATGTGCTGTTGTATTCATAGATGATATTGCTGTAAACTCTGGAAGTGGTTCCTCTGAAACCTCCAATATTTCTTTAGGTTCAAGTACCGAGGCTCAATAAATTGTGTTTTGGTTTTGCTTCCATCCCCAAACTGTTTTTCAAGTTCTTTGCGCGTTCCCGTAAGTACAGTTAGGGATTGCCTAGGGTAGGTCTTTGGATTGCGGAATTGAAAAATGTTTGTGTGTTGGAATGAATGTACTGCTTTGCCAAAAAAAAATGTTTGCTTTTAATATTCAGTTCTCTAGTGGGCGATCTCCTCATTCCAAAGTCATGACCTCAATCATAATTCATCCGCAAACCTGCCATTGTTCTCGGCCACAAAGAGTATTCATGTGGGGGCAATGAAGAGGGATAAAAAATTAGGACATAGGTGACAGCTGATCCGCGGTAATAGGGGGGGGAAAGCACGGAAAAAGGGCCTGAACACGTGGATGCTTGCTGACGTGGCGTGAGCCTAGCCAGGCTCATAGGCTCACAGGCTCACGCGGCCAGGCTCACGCGCAAGCATTCCCCCTCTTGCGTCCAGTGAATTGGCAAACCGCTAGTAGGAGGAACGCAAGGTTGCTATACGACTTGGAGTACATCCCGGACATGTTCGGAATACAACCGGCTGCAACGTTAGAGGAACAACTGGCGGAAAGAGACCAGCAAATCAGGACCTTGCAGGACCCACTAGACTGGCAAACACTGCGCATAGCCGAGTTGGAAGCTACATTGCAAGACATGTCTCCAAACAATGAAGGCACTGTTGTCCACAATGAGGATCGAACAAACGTCGTGGACATGGACGCGGAGTTTGCGATGCCCGATCGCAGTATTGACCTCATCATTCAGGAAGTTACGGACGTCTTTGACCTTGTGGCCGATGAAACCATGGTTGAGGAACAACGAATTGCGGATGAGAGAATGAGGAAAAGAAAAGAACCAATACTGAAAATCGGGGAATGCTCGAGGGTCGCCATTCAATCGGAGATGAACCCGATATTAGATGTCGACCGCGTTACAAAGGAGCGGGACATTGCCATAGCAACTGCATGGCACTTGTCCAAAATGCTTGAGATTCGGGCATGGGTCCCATTGAATGGCGATTGGGAGAATTGGGTACAATGGGCGACCCATTTGGCCTCCAGAGAATCACGGGTAGAGCGGGCACTGTCAGGCTTGCAACGTGTCGCATGCATGTCAAACCGTAGTGTGGATAGCATTTATGCCAACGTGGCTAATTCAGGAATTTCAGCGTAGCCTATCTGGCTATTAGTAGTGCATTTTGGGGCCTGGAGTGGCTAGGTGATAAAGTCACAGCAGCAATAGCATGAACACATGCAGCAAGCTTAAGGCAACAGAATTTGAATGTGCACATTGAGACCAAAGTAATTTCCATGCCAATTGTTTCTCTCACATTACAGAGCATGATACTATGAGCATGAGTTTGATCTAATTTTTAGCCAATTCATGAGAGATGCATACAAAATGTGAGGAATAAGCACAAACATTTCACATTGTCAGTACCCCAATTGGCGATCTTTTGCTAAAGGGGGTCCAATCTGATGTCTATAGCAGGAAAAAAGTATCGCATAACGCAATTGTTGATCACGCGCGTGTATGGGATGTCCGCCTCTTCAACAGTGTGCATCAGAGTTTGGTGGTGACGCTGAGAAAATTACTCTTTTCAAGCAATCGGAGCACCTTTATGAGCCTAAAACACAAGTGGAAAAAATCACTGCATCATGACGAGCCCTGAGCGCGGGCGGTCAGGGCGACGACATACTAGCTAGGGGGGTCGTGGTAAGTTGCGGTGTAGATTGGGCTCACTGAACCGCCTACCCGGCTGCGGATAGTGCAGGGGGTCCATGGTCGTGTATGATGGAAATGGTCACTATCTAATTCCTACCAGCGAAGAGTGTTAGAGGGTTGTCTGGGACTTAGACAGTTTTACGGGTTCTATGGGGTACCCTTAATTTTGCGCAGACTTACGGATGGTAATCTCAGA
Organism: Takakia lepidozioides; assembly: GCA_030704615.1. Taxonomy (NCBI): domain Eukaryota; kingdom Viridiplantae; phylum Streptophyta; class Takakiopsida; order Takakiales; family Takakiaceae; genus Takakia; species Takakia lepidozioides. The sequence continues at coordinate 62,694,082 of CM060731.1, forward strand.
CCAACAGAGGCCTTAGGGGTGAAAGACACAAGCCTTAGGGGTGGTAGGCAGGCTCACACAGTCAGTCACAGGCTTACACAGCCTATCACAGTCAGTCACAGCCTTACACAGTCTGTCACGGTCTGACACAGCCACTAGAAGCATTCGTGTCTTTTTCGAATCGACTGCATGTCCGCGACCACTCCGGGAACCACTTGGTAGTAAACGGGACTACTGGAGAGTCGAAAAAGACAAAATTTGAAAAAGCCAAAATTGCAAGTGGTTGTAATTACTGCACATGCGACTACAAATTTTCATTCCTAATTCGATTAATGGAATAAAGATATTTATTCATTAAAGTGAATATGTAGTCGACTCAACGACTCCATGAACCACTGCGCATTCATTGCACCCATGACTCGGCAGCACATTTGCTGACGTGGCTTTCACAAAAAGAGGTAAACAAAATGTGGCCTTGGGGGAATAGATATTTTAATACATGCTGCCTCCACCTGGCCTGTCTGGCAAGGATGCAAGTGCTGCGTCGGACATGGCGGGACGTGGGAATGCAAATCCTGACACGGCAAGGCCTTCGTATACTGTGAGCGCGCGTAGTGGCTTCTCAGAACGGTGTGACATCGGGTTCTTGGTCATTCAACATTTACAGAATGTGCTGGATGGAGGCACGATGGAGCGCACGGAGAGGTAAAGGCTGAAAGCGTTCATTAAGGTTGTGAACTACAATTATATCATGCCAAACCAGTTTTTCGGTACGCAGATGGTGTCATGAGAGATTCTGCGATTTGCGCATAGGTAGACTTAATTTTGATGTTGACTTGAAGGCAAATGTGACACCAGTGAAACTGGAAACTACAGGTAAGATGATGGCGTGCTACATCGCGACATAAACCTGCATTTGACATTCAGGCTTAGGATTCATGCAATTTGGTGCTACTCAGGCCTGCACAGTTCCAGAGCAGAAGTGGGAGCCCATCCCAGGGATGGGGACCTCGTAAGTGCTTCTTCATTTTGTACTCACCTTGTTTTTGCATCGCACTTGTGCTACAAGGGGCAGAGCCATTCATTTGGCTGGGGCAGTACATGTAGCATAAGAGCTCATTCACTGGTGAAGAAGACCATGTGCGAACATATGTCATGCTATTGCTTCGAGAGTGCTGCTGTTGGGCAGGTGGGAGAATGGAACAACGGTGAGAAGGAAAGCAAGGGAAGCACAAAAAGGTGTCGTTTGGTCCTGCTCCTTTGGAGACACCCCCCATTCCACTGGTCTTTGTTCCTGGAAAGCATGCAGATGGGCCAGAAAATGCATGCACACATTCACGTCTACTTCCCGTACATGAAGACGATCCTCTCCTCACATGTCAGAAACAATATGGGCAGAACAAAAAAAGGTTTGTTCACAAGACAGTCAGTGACCACATACCCATACATTATCGATACTATTAACTGTCTCGCCCTTGCTTATAAGCAGGACTGTACAAAATGGGTTCTAAGGACAGTAAGAGTCCTTAGCATAGCTCTCGTCTATGAGCTGCTGGCTTAATGGACACTGAGATTCAGCTGGGCTCACTATCCGTATCCAAATAATCTTCCCCTTCACTACCCACATCTGCAATTTGCCTGGCGGTAATTACCAACCCTGGAATGTCTTCCTCATTAAAGGTAACTGCTCCTTCCAAAGAGACTGGTTCGGCCGTATCTGGTAGATTTCGTGGTTCCCTCAGACCCTCGTGGTCGGCATTCTCCCCTAGGTCCAGATCATGGACGTCGGCAACGACTCGTTTGGCCCGGGGGTCCTTGTGAAGAACCACCTTCCATCCCGGCGCATGGATGTCATCTGAAAAGAAAACTTGCTCAACTTGCGATGGGAAGATGAATGGCTCTTCATCTTGTGGTAGCATTTTTCTGAAATCAGCAAGGAGGAACCCGTACTCATCCCGTTTCATGGTGGCATTCTCTCCTACCATATTGGCTTTTACCCAAGAACAACGGAATAGAATTGGCTTCACAAGACCATAGTCTAGTTTAAGGATCTCTTTGATCACTCCTACATATTGCACATGGCATGAAATTGGATTCCGATCTCGTGCACAGCTCCTACTCTCTTGTTCAAAAAATGATGCCACTCCGCTGTCATAAGTCACCAGGAGGCTGGTGTTGGCATCGTCCACTCTATAGTGATTGCCATATGCTTTCATTGACCGGTACGAAGTGGCAATCAGCCCTGGGGGGAATGACAGACTCACCATGCCCTCATCTGGGTCCTCGTTCTCTGATGCGTACACTGCAATTGCAGATCTGACCCACACTGTAAAGGGCTGCAGCTCCTCCATTGTTGTCGGGTACTCCACCGGGGATCTGCGCCTACGACCGCCCCTCCGCCATGCTTTTGCAAATGCTCTCCGTTCCGTTTTCAGGCGGACCTTCTCCGCTGCGTATTTTCTGGCAGAAACCAAATAGAAGCTGCAACTCAGTCCCCCTGACCAACACCGTACTGTACATGCATGCCACATGTAGAGTGTGTCCTTTCAAGCACATTGTAGTGATGCAGCCTACTTCATGATCACTTGCAAGCAACAACACCAACTACGAAACACCCTCTGTTGTCGTCTGAAGCACCCTGTTAGTACACGATCCCACTCCCATAGTGGCCGGAATGACTTGTGACAATATATATGTAATTCATGCATACAAAGACCATTAAGAATAGCACAGGAGGGATGTAAAGTTTACACCCACTGTCTCCATGGTGTCATGGTTGTTGTGTTGTTCAGCACATAATCATGTGCCACATCCCGAAGGCGCGGGCTCATGGCACGCTTTGTTCCACCACCTTCTAGGACCTCGCCTACAACTCCTTCTTCCTCGTTCTCGTCCCACACCCGTCGTTGTATTGCATCAAATGAAGACATATACTCTGTCATGAAGCCCAGGGCTTCGTCGCGGATGTAGCCCTCCGCCATACTCCCCTCTGGCCGTGCCATGTTGCGTACATACCCCTTCAGATCCTTCATGTACCTCTCCATGGGGTACATCCAACGGCTGGCTACGGGCCCACACACATGCAGCTCCTCTACAAGATGCACTAGCAAGTGCGTCATGACGTCAAAGAATGATGGAGGGAATTCTTTCTCCAGCAAACATAGGGTCACAGCCACATCCTCATGCAGCGATGTAATGTCCCTCGGATCCCACACCTTCGCACAAATCTTCCTAAACACTCGACTTACACGCATTATGGCTGTTCGAGGACCCGACGCCATCGTACCCCGAATGCACACTGGCAAAATCTGCTGCATCATCACGTGTAGATCATGTGACTTCATCCCCGACCATTTCTTGTTTATGGCATGCTTTTGGAAAGCACCCGAGAATCCGGTTGGCACTTTCATGGCTCCCAATGTCTTCAAAAATTCCTCTTGCTCTGATTTGGTCAGGACGTATGATGCTGCTGGCATGAGCACTTTGCCTGGTCTATTTGGATCAGGCCTTAGCCACAGATGTGACCGTATCCCTTCAATCTCCATGTCCTTTCGTACGTTTATCGTATCCTTCTCCCCAAAGATAGTCTTCAGAATGTTCTCGCAGAAGTTCTTCTCACAATGCATGGGGTCCAGGAGGTACCGCTGCAAGAGGTTCTGAAATGCCAAATGTCCTCCCATGAGACCAAGTTCTATGGGCAAAAATAGTAGAATATGTGGCAGAAGTTGTCCATGTTACTACATTCTGCTTTCAACAACTGCACGATCCTCTACACAGTGAGGTGTACGACTTCAACATCTACTGCATAGTAGTTACACTGACTTAGGAGTTGGTGGAAGGACTCCTGACAGTAAAGGTAATTCCAGGAAGCACAATGTGAAAGAAAGTGAGTGAATGGGGGGGGGGGATTCATGCACCTTCCAGTATGGCAAATCCCAAAGGATTGTCCGGCGCTTCACCCCGTGCGACATGGCTGGATCCGCACTACTTCCTTCTCTCCCTCCAATCTCCATGAACGCCTCTTTCTCCTTTGCAAATTGCAATGTCTCCTCCGGTGTCACAGCATTTGGTGCCATTCTCTTTTCAACACATCCATTGAAGTGCCGGCCTGCTCGTCGGTAGGGGTGGTTTCTTGCAAGGTAACGTCGATGCCCCATGTATATTGTCTTCCCTAATGGCTTTGAGTGCCGTGAATCCACATAGGGCCCACAAATGGGGCACCCTTTGTAGCCCTTCGTCTTGCAACCCGCAACAAGGCCATATGCGGGGAAATCGTGGATTGACCACATGAGTATGGCACGGAGGGTGAAACTCCGTTGCCCTACTGGTTTCAAAATGTCGTAAGCTTCAACTCCAATCCATAGTTCCTGTAGCTCTTCAATCAATGGTTGCAAATACACATCTATGTTTGCATTTGTCACGGACTCCTTGCCTGGAATCAAGAGAGACAACATGACAAAGAATTTCTTTGTTGTCAACCATGGTGGCAGGTTGTATGCCACCAACTGCACGGGCCATGTGGACCATGTGCAACTCTTTGATCCGTATGGGTTTACTCCATCCGTAGATACAGCCAATCGCACATTGCGTGGGTCCTCGGCGAAATCGGGCCAAGTTGCATCTATATGCTTCCATGCAAGGGAATCTGGGACATGCCTTACCAAACCATCGTTTGAGGCATTCCTGGAATGCCAAGTCATGAGCTCACTAATGGTCTTGCATTTGTACATTCGTAATAGACGGGGGATAAGGGGAAAGTGCCTCAACACCTTGGCTGGCTGTTGTAACCTGCCCACATCATGGTATCGGGCTGCACCGCATTTGGGGCACTCCATAGCGTCCTTGTACTCTCTTCTGAAAAGTACATGTCCTTTTGGACATGCATGTATTTTCACGTAGTTGAGGCCGAGCTTCCCAATCATTTTGTTGGCCATGTGACAGCTTTTTGGCATTTCATTTGGTTGTGGAAGCAAGTTCAGCCGAAGCAAAGAGAACAACTCGTCCACAAAATGGTCTGACACACCGTGGGTTGTGCACAGGTTCATCAACAGCATGCTGGCAGCAAGCTTTGTGGATTTGCATCCCTCGTACAGTGGCACACATGCTTCTTCTAGTGTCATGTGTGCAGAATTCTCATTTCCATCTCCACCTCCTTCCACGCCTTCCCCCACGTGAATGCCTTCATTTCCTGCGTCATCACCATCCCCAGTTGTCGCAGCGCCGTCCCCCTCTTCAGCATCGTCCATGATGTGGAATGCTTCCTGCAACATTCGAGTAATCTCCACCCCTCCGTCCATGCCTGGTTCCTGTCCTGCGCCCATGACATAGTCCTCGTCTGGCCTGTCTGTATGGCTCCCTCGGGGGTGTGCATTGTCCAATTGTGCCCACTCCTCATCGTCTTCGTCTGCAGGTCCATCTCCAATCCACACCCGAAATGCTTCATGTCTTTTGTGGTGAAGGAGATGTGTGCGCACACCGTCCTCAGATCTACTTGTAGTGCCCAAACAACGTTCACATGGGCATGGCATCCTTGAAAGCCCAAGGGCTCGGGCACGTGCCACTTCTCTTTCCCACAACCTGTCATCCCGGTTGTTCTGTCTACAGGGGTGATTAATTGGAAGTCCTCCGCATGGGCGAGGGGAACTCATTTTTGTTGGGGAACTCAAGACAGACAGGAGAGAGAAGTGGGTCTATGGGCATATCAGAATTACAAGAGCACACCAAAAGACTGGAGATTTGTTCCATCTATGCACCTTCGGTACAGATGGTGAAGAGAGGCAAAGGCCGTGTGGGGAAGTACATACATCAACTCCCCCAACTGCACGAACTATTGGGCCCCTTGTTCTCTTCCATGGTATGCTCTGCCCCAATCCAAACACCCTGAATTCTCCATTGTTGCTACTGCAGCCTGCTTTCATTCACATCAACAGCATGTCAAGGGCGTCACAAGAACTTCCTATAGGAAATGTGACAGTTTATGGGAGAGGAGATATGTCAATCATATCTTCATTTACCAGGAAAGATGATAACCCCATCCCCACCTCACAGCCAACAATCTCCACGACGCCAGACTTTCATATGTCAGCATGCACCTGTTTTGACCTTCTGGCAGGCTGGCCCACACCTTCGAAGTAACACAAACGGATATGACCTGGTCAAATTTCCCCTTTTCAGCCTCAACGACACTCCCTGTGCCCAGCTGTAGAAGAGGGCAAGCAGGTCTTCGGATATTCTCAGCAAGGGCATGGCAAAGATGCTCTGCAACTTTTCAACCAAGTTTTGAAACAGCAAGGGGTGAAGCCAAATGATGTTACACTCATTGCAGTTCTGTCTGCATGCAGCCATATGGGCCTAGTAGATGAAGGACAACACTATTTCCATTCTATGAGTAGAGATTATAGATTGTACTCATAAGACGTTGTATGCCGTAGCCTTGTGGCCATTGACCCTGCGCCCAGTTTGAGCGGGAACAAAAGGAACAGAACCTACCTCCGTCAGGGGCTGACGGTGGTAGTAAGACTTACCATCATATAAGGAATTAATCCGGGTTTTCCAGATATCCTCTAGAAAACCCTTCACACAAGCATCAATCTGCTGTGTGTGATAATAGAATCATTCCAACAGGAAAACATTTTGGCTGCATGGTTGACCTTCTTGGCCGTGCAGGGCGCTTGGATGAGGCGGAGAATTTCATCAACAGAATGCCAATTAAACCAGATGCTTTAGTGTGGGGCTTTACTTGGTGCCTGCAGAATACATGGCAATGTGAAGCTAGCAGAGCGTGCTGCAGAATGTTGTCTCAAAGGTGAAAAGTTTCAGATGCAGACATACGGTGTGACATTTCTGGTAGTCAGTGAAGGACCGAAAGTGAGGAAAGAGATATGTGTATCACGTCTGTGGGATTCCTAAAGGGCCACAAGGAGTAGAACAACAAACAAATAACCATAGAAGGGCCCACAAAGAGTCAGAGAACTACTCAAGGCTAATATCGGTTCATTGTTGCAACTGGCCCCACCATCTGACCTTGAATTTATGTCGTCGGGAGCTTAAGGAACGAATGCCAAACTCGCCCCGAACAGCCACATTGGCTGTTTTGGAGCATGCTGACATGCACATGAAAACCGTGTCAAGGGCTTGGTGTCAATTGTGCTAAGAGATCAGCTAGTGAGTCGAGGTAACCCTCCCCGTGATTGTGAAAAAGAAGACATACCGAGTCATTTTCTTATCCAAGCATATATTAACCATGATAGATGAGACCTTTAGTTTTTGGATGGATAATAGACAAGGCCGCTTTTAAGGACATTGACCATCCTACCAGGACTACCTCTCATTTGCTTGAAGCCTGGACCGCAATAAGACATTGAGGATATGAACTGTTCAAGCATTACAAAAAATGAAAGAAACAAAGAAACTGTATGATGTCCACTGGAGATTACAGAACAAGCCTGCATAACAGGCCAACCAAATGTCAGTTGTGTGAATCACTACATCTAGTTGTCTGGAGGACTGTAAGTGGTTTAGGGTTTAACGTCTCAAAGTCGAAAAGGCCATAGTGTCGGATGCACGACACGTGTTCATATTTGAAATCAACAACGGCCGGATCTTCACCTTGAGCTCGGGGGGTGTGTGATCACACTCCCCTCCTTGTCCTTCTTTCCTCCTTTGCATGTCTTGGTCTTCCTCGCTCGTCTTTGTCTTGCTCATGGTCTATGTCCTCGCTCGTCTTCATCTTTGTCATGGTCTATGTCCACGCCTAGTAAGAAGCGGTCGACCGCCGAGGCAGCATCACCTCCTCCCACTTGTGCACATTCCAGCCCCGCGGTGCGAAGGAGCCCCCGCCTGGCTCGACTGAATCTGGTACAGATGGCGTCGGTGCGAGAGGGAAGGCAGAGCAGTGGGCGGTCTTCCAGTTTGGATTTTGACACAAGCGACTATAGCATGGGCGACGACGATGAGGTGGAGGACAGTTCGGCGGAAATTGCACCTCCATCTGCAGAGTCTCTCCAAAAGGTGCGCAAACGGCACAAACCCGCTGCGCATGAGGTGAGTTCTACCCCTACTTCTGTTCATGTTCTATGGGCGTTGAGTTCTCCTGAAACTGAAACTGGGATGCACATATCCATAAAGTTGTTCAATCGGATCTCGTAGTATAGAGGGCAGTAGAAGAAGAAGTGTTCTTCAGTTTCAATTTCCTTGCTGCGCCCTATGCAAGCTGGACATAGGCGGTCCTCCCGTTGCAGGTTTTCCCATCTGCCAGTCTCTATCCGTAGGTTGTGGGAACCCACCCTGAACTGCCCCAATGCCCTCAGGAGGGAAGGAGCTAAGGGTGCTGAAAGGTAATTTGGTCTCAAGATTCTATCATCGCGGAGCACCAAGAATGTCTCTCGATAGAAGTGGAGCTTTGTTGTGAGATTGGGTAGCATCCAAGTTCTCTTCACATGTAATTCCATAAGCTCTCTCCGAATGAGTCTGTTGCGGTCATGTGTGGATGTGATGTCCACCTCATCTGGGTTCATTGGTAATAGGAAAGTAGTAGAAAGTCCGTTACGTTGAAATAAACTGTCCACTCGAGCATACCAGGAGTTCCCGAAACCTGCAGCTTTGAGCCTCATAGATGTTGTGAGGGCCCTTGCCACTAGCCCTTTGGGTGGAAGGGCCTGCAATCTATTCCTCACAGATTGTAAGCCTGAACTGTGCCTCGGATTGCAATGGTACACATGCGAACTCTGCACCTAGGATCTGAGAGGGAGTTGTGCTCCTGGCGCCAAGCATTGCTTGGAGAAAAGATGACTGTAATGGTTCCAAAATCTTTTCCCACCAGGAGACAGGGACACCAGGTGCCCAGAACTCACAACCATAGATGGTAGCAGGGCTGACGACGGTGTCAAACAGACACTTTTTGGTCGGGGGATGCCGCACATGTATTTGCTTGCATTTGGCGTGAAGGCGGACGGAGGCCGCCTTACCTTTAGTCAATCTGTCCAAGGCAGTGGCTGCAAAGTGAAACTTGGGGGAGTGGATAACCAGACCTAGGTACCGGTATGATTTGACAATCTCAATTTCCTGCTGGTTGAAGATGAATCTACGATCAGCCTGGCCATTGAAGACCATGATCTTGGTCTTGCTAAGATTGACTTGCATCCCATAGTCTTTGCAGAACTGTTCCAAAATTTAGAGATGGCGTTGCAGAAAGACCGGGGATTGTGCCAAAAGGGCAACATCATCAGCGTAGAGGAGATGTGATTGGGCAGAAAATGAAGTTAGGCAGAAATGTGCAGTGGTAGCAATCAACGACAGAGGAGAGGGAGGAAGTGATCTTAAGTGGCAGTGGGGTAGCCAAGAGATCCCGGTCCTCCCTTCCTACACTTACCTAGGCGTTGAGTTTTCCTCCAATTGTAATTGGGATGCACATATACGGAAAGTTGTTCAAACTGGCAAGGGCAAAGCTCTGGGGCTCACTAAATTTTTCCACTGCAGAGGGGTCATCTCTGAGGTTAAGAAAACCATGCTTTGTCGCGTTATTAGACCTGCCTTGGAGTACGGATCTGCTATATGGGTTGATAACTCCAACCAGGCTAAGTCTCTAGAATCCATTCAAGTGGGGGTGCTTAAGGAGTGTATGTCAGCATGGAGAAAACAGCCAATGTGGCTGTTCGGGGGTGAGTTTGGCATCCCATCCTTAAGCTCCCGACGAGATGAATTCAAGGTCAGATGGTGGGGTCAGCTGCAACATATGCCCAACACCAGATATCCTAAGTTGATCGACTCTAAATCTTGGAAACAGGACCGCCCTGTCAAACAGACTAAGTCCTGGCAGAAGAGAGTAGAAAAGATTCTCAAGGACCTGGACCTGGATCCGCAAGTCTTGACCCTGCTGGATAAATCTGCCTTAGAGGCTGTAGTGTCTGAAGCCATGTCTGTTGCCATGAGATTGTCTGATGAAAATGAAGTTAGGCAGAGAACTTCCCTGAACTTGTTTCCAGTCAGTGACATGGGGGTGGACATCTTGGATGACCTGAAGGGTCCACCCACTCTCGGCACTAGACTGAAATTTAAACTCAGGGCAGGAAGCCTACCTTTGAACAGCAAACAGAAGCAGATCGGAAAGGGAGAGTGCAATTGTCCGTTGTGTGGGCAATCTGAAGACAGTATTCATTTTCTGATACGCTGTCCGGGGTTCTCTCACCAAAGAGACGCTCTCTTCAATTCTATCAAGGGAATTGTGCCTGTACCCCTGTTTACCAACTTTGAAAGACTCGAGGCTGAGCCAAAAGCCCAGGCCCTCCTGAGGCCTAGTTTTTGGGCAAATCACACACAGCAGATTGATGCTTGTGTGAAGGGATTTCTAGAGGATATCTGGAAAACCCGGATCAATGCTTTATACGAAGGTAAGTCTTACTACCAACGTCATAGGGTCATTGTCTGACTCACTGCCCGGGGTGCTATCACCATACAGACCACCGGATATCCAAGCTATCAATTGAATTGTGTCTGCACCTGTGTTTACAAACATTGAGAGTCTTTAGGCCTTTTGGGGCTCCGATGCTGGGCTCCGCCATACAGCCATTTGCTGATTGTGTGAATAGATGTCCACTCCCTATGTGCAAAACCCAGATGGATGTTCTGTTTCCTGGTAAGTGTGTATGATGGTACTGATGTGAACCCGCCCACATTATGTTTCTTCACCAATGAATGGCCTTACATGTTATGAGGACATTCTGTCCCTCTCCTTTTCAGTTTTTGGCACTTGCGCTGCAGGGGAGTGGGTTTGAGGTCAGCCAATCCATAGTTGTGGTTGTGGGATCGTTTGTGCTCTGGTGACGTTGTGTTCAGTAGGACTACAGCTGATGCACCTTGTGTGTGGGATGTTTTTGGCAGCGGAAGGGGAGTGAAGCTGCAGCAAAGCACTCACAGCCACCACACAATGCCAACCAACACCAACCTTGGCACCCACCCCCTGCCGCATGGTCTCCACAACAGAGTGCACCATGGGGAGCCCCCCCTGCTTCGGGGTCGTGGCGCTGGCTTCCTGATGCTGGCACGTCACAATGGGGGCCTCCCACATCTCCATACGGCCCTCCCCCCTCCGGCACACATCAGTCACCCCCCACAACGTATGACGGCGCTGCTCCAGAGCATGGGGGCAGGAAACGGACATCAGAGCTGAGGAAGGAACGACGCCATGCCATGAAACAATGGGAAGGAGATGGAGAGGGAAGGGTGGCTGCAGGGCTAAAGCGCCACAAGGTGGAGGTGCATGGAAATGGAGTCATCAATGTTGGCTGCGAAGGTAAGGAACACTGGCAGCGTGATTTGCGTGGCCTGGCATTGCGTTACCTTGACTCAAGCGTACAAGACATTGACCAGCAGTCCCAGAGTGCCATGTCAACAGTAATAGAGGGCATAAATGGAATGTACGAGTACAGACCTATCCCTGCCAATCGTGATTTTATAGTGAAGCAATGTGGGAAGATAATGAAAGGAGAAAGAGCAAAACTGAAAGATAAATGGGCAAAGACTGGTGTGAGGCCAATGAACACTGAACCCGCCTATTGGGATAAGCTTGTTGCCTACTGGGAGTCCCCTCGTGGACTTGCAAAGGCTGAAGGGATGAAGCAAGCGCGTGCTTGTGTCACGAACCCCTCGCGTTGGGGCCGGGCAGGAGTTGCAGGCCAAGCAGCCCGTTTGGTAATCTCCTCACCCCCTTCTCATTGCTCCTACGTTGTGGCATGTTCTGATGGAAGAGACACCCACGAGTGGGTTTTATTGCTTGTGCAGAATTAGTTGTTATGTGATATGCAGGGCAGTGCTTTGTCCATATGCTCCTGGCATTTTGTACTGACAGTGTGTGGATGGGCAAATACAGAAAAGACGCAAAGCGCGGAGCCCGTCACTGTCCGAGCTCGGGGCGGAGCAAAAGAACTATGCGACTGGCACCCCATCAGAGTCTGTTTTGAGCCAGGTATGTTTTGAAGTCCGGTTTCCATTCATGAATCTGTTGTTGTACTAAGATTTGGTGGGTATGTGGGGCCCCCACGCATGGTACACGAGGGGTGTTATGCCAAACCCAGCCATCTCCGAATGCCTGAAATCCTGCACATTCGGCCTCTTCTTCTGGTTTTTAACAGTACGGGTGGGTGTTTGTATGCGTAGGGAGCGGGGAACTCAATGGCAGCCCGCATCGGGGCCCTGGAGAGGCTTGCGGCTCTCTCTGCGGAGCGGGAGAGGGGAATGGAAGCACAACTGAAGAAGATAGTGGAACTCATGATGAGGCAAAAAGGGGGTGTGACGGGTGGCATTATGGAAGACCCCCCTGCTGCGACCATTGTACCTGAGAAGGAGGAAGTAATTGTAGTGGGTAGGGATGTGACAGAGGTCCAGCCTGTTGTTGATGATATTCACAGTGGGGGGCAGGGTCCACTCGTTGAAGAGGGAGAGGTCCAGCGAGTTGGTGGGGATGACATGGACGATGGGGGGGTCATTGCTCATTCTATCAAGGGAAAAGGGGAAGCTGTAGGGGGAGAGGGTGGTAGTTTGCCTGGTCCAGGCTGCAGGGGGACCGAAACTTTGCCCTCCGGGGTGACTGTTGTCTCCCAACCCACTGAGGTGAGACCCCGTGACACCCCTTCAAAAGCTCCTTTCATAGAAAAGTCGAAACTAATTGTTCTAGACCTGAACGGGATCCTGTGCCACTCTATTCCTAACTTTCAGCCCAACCCGAGGCGTCATTGGCCATGGGTGTTGACCACCAACAAGTATGTTTTCCCAAGGCCCCAGGTCTGCGAGTTTTTAAACCTTCTCTTCCGGCATTTCTACGTTGGGATATGGTCCTGTGCTTCCAAGGGGAATGTTGCAGACATCTTCAAAGTGGTGATGCAGGGGGTCAAGGGTTCTCCCCTCTTTGTGTGGTCACAAGAGGAGTGTGACCCCTTGACAGAGCCACACCCCACAAAAGGGCCTGCCGTACAGAACTTACAGAAGAGACTGTCGAGGGTGTGGTCGGAATTTTCTGGATTTAACGAATCCAACACCCTCCTAGTGGATGATTCACCACACAAGGGGAGGGGGAACTCCCCTTTGAACATGGTCCATCCATTGTCGTTTGATGTCACTAGCAATGTCAGTGAGGGGCCCGATTCAGAGTACCTTTTAGAAACAGTCTGGCCCTACTGCCAAGATTTGTTTTGCTCCAAGGATGTGCGTGTCTTCACAAGCACGCGGAAGCTGACCCCGACTGGCAGCTTGAATGTGGGAGAGGATGGGGTCGTTGGGGGAAGTACTTCTGCGCCCATGCAGGTGAAACTAACCTTACTGTTTGCAACATGACATCGAACCCAAAAGATATGTTTGTTTTGTTCCCCCCGGATGCCCTCTCACGCAAGGCTGGCACTATATGTTTTGCAGGGACCACATGTACAGGGAGTGGCAGTGGGGTCGTCTGTGAAGAAGGTGGGTCCTGCGCCAAGGACCATAGTGCTACGGCGGCAGCATTCCGGATTCCCCCCCGGCATGAGGAGGCAGGCTCCAAGGTATGGTTGTTCCCAGCCCCTCTCCGCAAACTTACTTGGTTGGTTTCCTTTATGGATACACTTCCTGAAGCGTTGCAATGTGTATTCATTGCAGGTGAGCAAGAGGAGTGGGCTGTCCCCGGCACCATCATCGCAGCAGGACGTGGTTCCCCAGGCATGCATTCATGGCTCCTTGCTTTGCCTGGCTGGTTTTTAGTAGGGTTATTTTTGCCAGGAGGTTGTAGTGTGCACGGTCTGAGCAGGGTGTAAGTTAGCTTGCTCCGTGGAGGTGTGTTTATACCATTGCAACCACCAGAGTTCATGTTATTCTTATCCGTCTGACTAAACCTCTTTTTGCTGCTGCAGTTGAAGACACGTGGGCAGCTTTCCTCAGTTGCCACCCTCAGCGACGAGCTTCGCTTCAAGGTAGGTTGGTACACCATGAATTTGCTGCTGATTCAGTATTGTGGCAACCAAGATCGTTTCCATGCCCAGCTGCGCTTGACTTTCACCCTGTCATTGCTATGTTTGTTGCTGAGTGGACCCTGATGTTGGTGTCTGCAGATATCAGATCCTGTGTTTCTCCTGAACCCCCATGACAAGCGGTCAAAGACAGCCGCCGCCAAGGCGGAAGTGGTGGGAATAGCCGGGGTTGACAAGTTCCACTGCAAGGACATTCCATCCGGGTGGTACAAGGTGAAAGTCCACGAGATCATGCTTCCAAGTGTTACACTGCCTTGCCCAAATGTGGACGATGCCCCCCCCCAGACCACACTAGCGCACGTGAAAGGCACGGTGACTCTGTGGCCAGAGAAGAGTATGAGGAGGGGTGAAGGTATCAAGTGACATTTCATGTTTGTAGTCCCTGTTGGGTGTGTAATGATACTCATAGAAGTGTGTATGATACTCACGTTACCAGTTTTGTACATTTGGGCCATGACAGTTTAAGTGATGTCCGGCAACCATGTATGTTGGCATTTAGTCTTGCTCATATGCAGGTGTGCCGTGACGGTCTCCAATTTGAATGCAATATTCCATTTCCTGACTTGTCGTCGTGTCCGTCCACCTTCTATGTGTATGTGTGATGGTCTTTGGTCTCCCTGTTGCCTCGTCTATTTGGTTCATTAGCGTGATGTTGTGCATGCATCGTGGTCTGTGTTCTGAGTGTCGCCCAGTATCATTGCTTCTCAATTCCCCCTGCATATGGGTGAACCACTAAAACCAGTAGAATGCATCAGAACCATATTTTCAGCTTAGAATGCAAGTCAGTTGGACAACTCACACAAACCACTACAAGTGCTCATTTGCAGTGCTTTCCTACTGTAGTGCAACCAACTAGCATAGTGGCAGCGGAGTTGGCCAAAGCAGTCCCGAGATGGCACAAGCACTCTGCGTCTTTCCACTAGCAGTCGTACCCCTCACTGCCATTGCGTGGGGACGACGCCACGCGTCGACCCACACACTCTCCACGTGGTCCCCGTGGATTCGTCTGCCGGCAGTTGTGCAGTCGACTTCGCCAGTGGCTGTTGCCACGTGACATGCAGCACTCCAAGTTATGTGGCCGACTGCGATGTGGCGTCTTGAGCCCGTGGCCACGCGGCGGCATTACCGCTCGTCGCGGCGCCGCCACATCGGCATCCACGTCCGCATCCACGTCCGCGTCCATGTGTCACCGCGCCCCGGGTGAGTCAGTCCACTCATCCGGAGGGAAAAGTCAAAGTCAGCTCAAAACATCAGACACACGGGCGGCCCGCCTGGTTACGCCACGTGGTTCTTCAGCATTAATCGCATTAATCGCTGAGCAGTTGTTCGCGCGTCTACGTCCTTTACCACTCCAATCATTGGATGTCCAACCCAACTACCACGTCTGTTGTAACTGGTCTGTTGTAACTTCCAGTCGATCCCTGTTTTTTGACTTTTACGACTCAAAATGAGTCGTTACCCCAGTGGTAAATGACACGAATGCTTCTAGTGAGCCTGACACAGCTTGTCACAGCCTTACACAGCCTTACACAGCCTATCACAGCCTATCACAATCAGTCACAGCCCGACATAGCCCGACACAGCCAGTTACAGCTCGGCACAGTCACAGCCCATCACAGCTTGGCACAGCCCGTCACAGCGTTCACAGGGAATGGTTATCATTGGCAGAGAACAACTATGTGGGAACGACATCTGCAGAGGGAACGTGCGTTCTGTCTTGGATGACAGTTAGTTAGTTAGGCGGTTAGAACAGCTTGTAGGTAGAATAGACAGAGTAACGACATGGACAGGGTCACTTCTGAGATCACTTCTTGGACGTCACTGGGAAGATCACGGCTTGGACATGGTTTCTGGCATCATGGTGGAGAGCACAATCTTGGAGCACAGGGATGGAGATTACATAGAGGAGGAGATACGGTGAGATGATGCTTGATTCATGCAAGCTGTAGAGATGCACTATAAAGCAAATTAGAGACGCCATGGCTTCGGCCTAATACATGATAGATATTAATATGATTCATATTTCATATTCACACCGTGTAGAGAGATATGAGTGAAGCTGTGGAATTAATGCTTGAGTAGTTGGAACATGGTAAATTGCAAAGCAATCTGATACTTGAAAGAAATCCATGCATATATGAGAGATACTACAGAAGAGAGTTTTGGTTATTGCCTCATTAAGGATATGAAAGACATGGGACATGAGTGATGAAATGGAAGCTAGACTCCACAGATATTCAGCGAAAAGATAAAGTTATTTGAAAGTTAATTATGCATATCTCTGGGAGAGAGGAATAGACATAAGGGAATCATCTGGATCTCTCACTCCATTAAGGCCAGAGAGTACATCACCCATACCGGAAGAACCAGAGTTGGATGCCACTCATTCTTATTCTTTACAAGAAAGATTAAGGGATTTGGTACAGGAAGAAGATCAGCCATGAGGGGAAAGATCTGAGGTACATCCTTGGTTAAAGATTTGACAGAAATCTTTGATTAGAGTTGGCATGGAACACCAAGAGCAGGAACTCCAGTTTTTGAGACAGAAGACAAAGAAGGAGAGGAAGATGTGACAGAGCCAACGGAGAGTTCAGACTCTCCAACACCACTGCAGTTGAGTTATATGAGTGAGGAAGAAGAAATCCAAGAGAAGAACTTGGAAGATGAAAACAGAGAGAAGAATTTGGAAGATAAAGAGTATGAAGAAGTAGACCCAACAGTTGACTAAAACCAAGACATCCGAACCTGTTGGACCTAGATCAAGTGGAGTACTTGGATCATAGGCCAACAAAGGTGTCGACTCAGGGGGATCAGGCAGGCAGCTTGGATCTGGCTCTGGGGGACAGGTAGTGTGGGAAGTAGTGCAACTGGAGCTGGGGGTACTACAAGTACAGGGGGGCCAATAGCAGGGAGTGCTCAGGGGCCAACACCTGGTGGAAGTTCCACCACTACTACAGCAGGTCCTCAAGGACTAACACCTACAGGAGGACCAGCACCTGTCAAAGGGCAGGGTGTAGGGCCACAGATGGCGGTATCTCCAACACGGGCAAAGCTATCTTTTCCAATATATGCAGGAAAAGGGGATCCTGATGTATACATCAGCCAATTTGAGCACATGTGTATTGTGAACAATGAGAATGACGATGGTGCCAAAATGAGACTATTTCCTTATTCACTTATCAAGAAAACAAGTGAATGGTATGTAAGGTTTCCTAATAATCATTTCCTAAGATGGAATGGCCTTAGTACAACATTCCAAAACACGTTCAGGATAAGCAAAACTGAGGATGAAGTGTATGGGAGTTTACAACAGTTAAGGCAAAAGTAGCATGAAACTGTTGAAGAATATATGGAGAAAATGGAGTTAATGATGAAAAAGCTGGCTGCTGTACCAGCACCATGATTATAGAAGACTTGGTTTGTGAGTGGACTAAGACCGGAATTATAAAAGAAAGTGGATATGCTACCCCATAATACAGTGGAGGAGGCATTCGAAACAGCCAACAAAATTGAGCAACTGGGAATGCTCAAGAGAGATAAGAGGGAGGATGATGACTCCGAAGATGAGTCAGATGAGGAAGAAGAGAAAGAGCTCAGGAGGAAGAGCAAGAAGAAGGAAAAGTTGAAGAGGGACAACTATGAAAAAAGATTGGAAGAAATCTTGAAAAAGTATGCCACAGAGGCTGCAACACATTGGAGGAAGGGTGTTTGGTGTGCAAAATGCCAGAATGAAGGTTATACCACAGCTGAATGCCACATGAAGGAGAAACATTGTACTATCTGTAAAATGGATAACCATTCTACTGAGAATTGTTATTACAACAGAAGGACAGCTGCAAGAGAACCTAGGCAAGTGAGGGTGCATCAAGTGCAACCACAGCCAAGAAGAAACAATGACCAGGACCACTATGGTAGGCCTGGTGGGTATAACAATGGTGTGGCAAAAAGATGTAATCCAAGAGGGAATTACCAGCCAAAGAATCAGGATTATAGAAATAATCCCAAAATAGACCAAGGGCAACGACACAATGGTGAAGAACTGTGTTACTATTGTAACCAGGCAGGACATCGCAAAGCAGCCTGTCCATTCTGGATGAGACACCAGAATGAGAGACTTTCTCTCGGCCTTCACACGCTTAAACAGAGACGGTGGATACCTCTCTCTTGCAGTAGTCCATATTCCAATGTATGAGAATCGCAACATTATGTGCAGTCGGGCAGAAGCATTGTCTTCAAACAATTCTCTGTCCCGACATCATAACTCGACATCTCTCAATGTGGCTCGCAAGAACCCCGTTACTCATCAAATCTTTGGCAATGACAAGGTGATGAGTGTCTTCTTCCACATCATAAGCCTCCTAATTTATCCTTCCTTCTGGGATTACAAGCTCGTAAAGTATTACGACTCCAAATACATATCATCTCTATTCATTTGGCATATTGTCATTAGAATCATACCATGTATTGCTTTGATGAGAATGTATCAGTAAGGAAGGTTGTCTCATTTGTCACATCTGTCTTTCTCGCGTCTAGCAAGTTCCGCATTTTGCAGTGGCCTCTAGTACAAGAGAAAATAACATTAAAAGAGGGAAACGGGGAGGCTAGGCCTCGGGAGGAAGAGATAAAGGTTTAGAACGGAGCATGAAAAAGACCTCCACAACAGAGGGATCGGGAGGCTGGGATTAGGAGGATTTTGGAGGGAGATTTCAATATGGAGAGAAAAGATAGATTTAGGGGAGATTATCAAGGAATTTCGGACTTCGAAATGAACTTTTGGGCTGCCTTTTGTATGTCTGTGGGGCTGTTGGATGCTTCGGCTCCAGGACTTGGGGAGTTGTGATATACTTCGTTAAATAACTGTGACCAACCCGCTTTACGTCTAGCACGTCTGGACATGTTTTATTGCTCTTCAGCCTTACTTAACTGGTCTAAATGCATCCCTCTAAGTCCAATCTTCCCGGATTTTGATCAGTTGCCGTGGAGATTGAATTAGTGCTAGGGTTAGGGGGAGAGGATATGGTAAGCTTAACCCCGCTATCTTGAAGGACGAGGTAGTTCTTCAGTCTCTAAAGATGCTTGGAAATCAGCAGCGGATCATTATCAATCTCCCACTCTGAAGTTTTTGTCTAAATTCCTAACTATCAGAAAACTCTATCAATAGTTATCTCGAAACAAATCTACATATTCGACCTGTCGGAAGACAGTTATTTGATAAATTTGCCCCTTCTCACCTCAAGGATGAGGCTAGCTGGAGAGCCTTCATTCACAATATCCCTTGTTCTTTATCCTCCTTTGATAAAGATTATGGTGTCTCATTTTATGATGGAAGAAGTAGGGATGGCAGTCGAAGCACTGGTGCCTATGAAAACCCCAAGACTGGACGGTATGCCAGTGGAGTTTTCTAAAGCCCTTTGGCTCACCATCGGAGAGGAATTCCTCCTTATGGGCAATGATATCTTAAGCAAGAAAATTATGTATTTGCAAAATTCGGAAGGACTTTTCACTCTAATGTATCTTTAAAAAATAAAATGATATGGACAATATTTCAAACTATTGTCCAATCACCCTGTTGAACTCTATCTACAAAATCATAGCAAAGGCACTGACTTTAAGGTTGCATCGAGAGGCCAAGAGGCTTACTGTGGGGATACCCAAACAACAAGCAAAACTGAAGAGTTTGATAGTGGGGATATCACCCTGTGAAGAAGCAGTAAGCAAAATGAAGAGTAGAAAGAGCATTAAGTGTCGCGGCCCTTTGCCTTGAGGGCAGGGGGTCGGGACACAAAAGGGGCTGCCCCTGTGGTGGGGGCAGTAGCAACAATAGGTACGGGGGCTGAAGCACCCTTGAGTGCCTTGGCTCAAGGAGGCGGAGGCGCTCACTAGGTGGAGTTCCACACACCGGGTTGCGGTGGGGGTGGTTCCACGAGGGGTGGTGGTAGCTTAGTGGGTCTTAATGGGGGTGGCGTAGGACTCACCAAGGGGCGGAGACCTTGTGGTGGGAGTCGTGGGGAGTCTTGGGACTCATCACGGTCCATTGGGGCCATGGTGGGTGGGCCAAGACTCACCGCGACTCATCACCGCGAGTCAAGGGTCTTCGTGGTGGTTCGCCATAAAATGACTGGGTTGTTTGTGAAACCCCCGTGGACAGTCGCAGAAGTATATATAGGGAGTAGTAACCCCGAGAACGGTGCAAGCCCGTTGGTGACCAAAAACTAGTGAGTAAGCGTGCGAGCCGGAAAGCGACCAAGGTGTGGGGAGCTGTTCCGGACTGCCGACAACCAAAGGGAATTTTTGCTAGGCCCAAAGTGAGCGAGGGTCTTGTGGAAGAGCGAAGGGGAGCGTACCGTTATGCCCCGGTGAGCAACCGAAGCTCCGAGTTGGTCTGGCGGCCAGTTTGGGAGTTAGGCGCGCGCATCAAAGCGAGTAACTATGACTTGAAGGGGAGCTTACCGAAGTGAGGTACGCGACACTAAGAGTAGGGAGCCACTGTAGACGCTGAGAATGATGATGGGATGCATATCGCTTAGATGAGTGAGAAGACATGACTACTTTAACTGTTTGCAGCTATAGAGGTAAAACTAAATTATGAAGATGAAGATGGAGTTCTAAAATTTGAGCTAAGTCTTGAGCTTCTGGTCACGAGCACGTTGGTGACGCCAATTACAATCACCCTCCTCACTTTATGTATGGGATTTCCCATTGCATGGGAATGGCGTCTTTCCAATGGACATGTATGTTCGAAATATGGGTGCCGACCAAGCTGCCCTTGCCCTAGGTGATGTTGAATACCTAGTACAGTTGCCCCTTATGCCGATCTGAAGCTCTGGGAAGAATTGCACATAGGGAAGCCTATGTTTTTTTTTCCCTCAATCATCAGATGAAAATATATGTTTAACTACAAAGATCTGATGCTGGGGATTTAGTACCCACATAGACCCAAGAACATCTTGATTTCCACAAATTCAAGAGTGTGTGAGCTCTCAAGCATGACCACTAATCATGACACATCCAGTTTGGTAGTTCAGTAGAGAGAGAGAGGAGAGAGGAGAAAAAGGTAAAATTTGACAATTTTAGAGTAGAGTTTGTTATGCCACATCGTGTAGAGAGGGCTATTTGAATCCATTGAACGGTTAAGATGAAGGATTCTATGGGCAGTTTTGCAAAGGGAAGCAGAAATCTTAGCGGAGCGATATTTTCTCCAAATGTCTTTCCAAATCTGTTTTTAAGCCTCCTAGTTTTGAAAACTGTCCCGCCATCTGTGCTGCCATCTATGCAAGAACGATTCTTTGGGACATTTGGACAAGTAACCCAGCTTGACAGAACAAGCCAAGAATGGGGATCTACCCCGATCCATCAATGACTATTCCCCTGGGTCAAATTGCAGAGCTGCCAAGGGGTGTGATAGGAACCATTGGAAGTTGGCGTGCGAGGCCATTGCATCTCGTGTTCTTGCAGAGGCACATGATTGGCCCTACCTTTCCCATCTATGACCTGAATAGGAACTAGCGTCTTTATGTCTACTTTGTCCATCCCCTTCATGTTTAAGTTGCCGAAGATATCAGACATGAAATTAATACCAAATGTTGTAGTATCCTGAATAGAAAGGACAAATATAGCAGTGGGTGGAGCGGAATGAGTGCACCCCATGCAGACTGACAAGGTCTGTGGGTCATTTTATCCTGCAGCAGTGGTAAGAAATAGGGTGGGATTTGTTCTAGTACGATGGTCTGCCAATAACGACGTCTTCTGAGGCCTACCAAGGAAGAAACTAGTGGAGTTGAGAGGAAGTCTCCTTGCTCCTAGTTATTAGCCATGTGAATGAGCCCAACACTCTCCCAACCTGCCCATTTTGATTTTAGTGCCAGCAAGACCTCCGAGTCCATGTTGTAATTCGTGAATATCGGTTGCCTAAAGCACTCAGCAAAATTTGTTGGTATTCTCTGAGTGAGGGCCGTATGCATCAAACTCCATGATTTCCAAATTGATGGCCAGGGTCGTGAGAGCCCATGATGCACGCTTCTTTACCTTCCCCTTGCACAATCCATCTGAGCGAGGTAGACCACAGGGGTGATGATCGCAATATAGTGCCAACGAGGTATGGGTGAATTAACATGCCCCAAAGGCTATGAACATTTTGTAAAGCTCTTGGGATCCATTTTGCCAATAAGCCCTTGGTTTTGGGGATGAGGAGGTGGCGCCCCACAGGAAATTCCTCATCAAGACTGATTTTTTTGATTAGTCCAAAATCCGGTGCCCAGACCATAGCAAAAAACCATGTCAAGGCAAACAACACCTGATTGAGTACTAATGCCTTTCCAGCCGGTGATAGCATGGATGAGCTCCAAAAAGCTTGCTAGTATTTATGTTTAAGCTTTTGTAGGACTCCTTCAAACCTTTGATCATCAGTGAGGTCGAGGCCTACTTGATAACCCAGTAAGGTGTGGGTTGACCGTCTGCCAACCATCTGAGGCCGAATTCTTTTCCCCATGGTTGACAATGCCTATTGCAAGTGTTGAGCTGAAGGCCCATTGATTTTGTCCAGTTGATCTTTAATCCTGAGGCTAGACAATACATGTAAGGCTTGCAAATAGCTCGATTAATGCTGTTTTCCTCAACGTTGTCCAACAACAACATTGTATCATCTGCATACATTGAGAGATTAACCATGTCTGGAAGAGCAGGGTGAGTAGGAAAAATATGAAGGTATATAATGTCGTCTCTGACTTGTAGAAGGTGCCCTAGACTATTTGTAGCTATTAGAACTCGTATTAGAACTAAGAAGGGACCTAACGGACAACCTTGACAAATAGAATGTGGTAGAGGAAAGATTCCAAAATCGTGCCGTTCACCATAACCTTGCTCGAAGCTGATGACAACAGGATTTGAATCCAAGAGAGGAAGGGACCATTGAGCCCATCTTTTGACAACGCTCTACCCCTGGTCCCTGGTGTCCCCTGGACACCCGCATTATTTATAGGGCCCACCCCCCAAAGAGGGCAGTAGCCGCAAGGCAAAGTGGCTCTTAGTTACGCCGGCCTCGGCCGGAGTCTTGTCTCTCTCTCTTCTCTCTGACAACGTTTGTAGCAGAAACTCCCAGTCAATGGAGTCAAATGACTTTCCGAAATCAAGCATAAGAAAAGCCAGTGGCTGGTTGTTTTGAGTGGCCCTATGTAGTGCCTCATAAGCCAACAAGATATTGTCCAAAATCATAACAAATTCTGTTTTGATTCTTCCATATGATTTTGGAGAGTAAGTGGTTATTTTTCCACCTCCTGAAATATAATTTGGGCTCCAATCTTGTTCTCAACTAAAAATAAAGAAAAAAGAAAAAAGAAAAAACCATGGAAAAAATAACCATTACAGAAGGCCATAAAGCTAAAGAGTCTCAGCTTTTAGACACTTGGCAACAACGCCACAGTTCTTCATTGTAGCATTGCGACAACGAAGTTGTAGCCTAGTGGTAATGGGCATATACCACCTCCCTTAGAAGTGGTTGTGAGCTCAATCCACCCTTGATGTTACACCGGGTGTTTAGTGTTTTACGCTTCGTTCGGTAGGCGTCAAATATGAAATATGAAATAATATTGTAGCATTGCTTCATAATTTGCAAATTATGGATGAATGAAGGTGCAGCAGACGGTGAATGGATGGAAAGGGGATGAGCGTAAGCCTCCACCGGTTGAAAACGATGCGTCACACCCAACTGCAGTTAGTTAAGCCCCTTCCCCCAATACCAACCCCAGTTAGTTAAGCCTCTCTCTGCCCCTCCACTGTCCCTCCTGTCTCTGCAAAATCCTGTGCAGATCGTTCGTTATTCTTCGTGTTTGTTGCTTGCCTGCAAATCGCTCACCGAACTGGCTGGATCCCCTTGCATTTTCTGAAGGCTGGATGTCAATTGGAGATTTTTGAGTGCTAGTAGGTTAGATCATTTGCGATGAAGGTCCCCTTTCTCGAATGGCATTGATGTACTCTTCACGCAAATGGCTGAAAATAGCAGGATTATTTTGTACGATAGAAGGGTCGTGTCTGGGCTCAAGTGGTAAACCTCCAACTTTTTCCCGGGTCAGTGTCTCAGATTGTTACTTGTTGGAAATCTTGCGTTTTTGCCATGGAGCCTTCGGGTACCAAGGCGGCATGGTTGTCTCTCGCGGTGGCAGCAATGGTAGGGGCCAGTGTTTCTGCTGCATCGGCATTTTTGATGCATAGACGGGCCCTGCACCAATTGCTGGCCCGGATGGACATGGAATCCGGAGATCACAAGCGAAGGAAAAAAGGGCGGCGACAACGACGTTCCACCGGGGATAGCAGCACAACATCAGTCCCTGAAATTACGCTCTGTAATGGCGCAGAGAATGGGATATATGAAAGGGAGTCTTCGGTTCCGCGGTCCAGATCTGAAGAGGAGAGAATTGATTCATTGGCATCCATGAGTGCAATTCCGCCAGGGCTCCCTCGTGTGCACACGCCGCGAGAAGGTAAGAGCTCTTGTATAATGCGCGACTTCACTGAATTATTTGGCCTCTGCGCAACTGCTCTTTGCTTGGTAGGCTGTCATCTATCCCCGTCCATGAAAATTCTCATTTGTCAATTCGGGATCCTTGTGGGGCAAAGATGAATGGAATCCAGTGTAATAGATACTGAACAGATTGCCAAGTGAACAATTAGTTTCGAGGAATGGGACGCTGTGAGATGCATCGAGTGGTTTTAATTTGAAAGAGAAACAATGGGCTCAATAGCCGATGAAGCATGTACAAGTCGACCTACCCTATCCCCATATGTATGAGAACTTTCCGATTGCTCACAAAAGTACCAAGAATAGACCAGGTTGGGAATTACACTCAGAAAAAGTTCTTGAAGACATCAAGCAAGCAATGAAATCCTGGGGTCTGGCGGATCTGTCAATGCTGTAAAAGTGAATCAGTGTAACTACTCGACTAGGAAAACTCAATTCATGGCTTGCTGGTTTCCCGAGGTCATCCAGGAATTAGAGCAATGATTGAGCCAGGGATTATTATTTGGGGATCTTTCCTTCATGCAAGGGTCATTTATTCCAGACATCACAGCTGCAATCAAGCTAAATTTGGATCACTTATCTGGGCGACAATTTTTAGTAACCTCCTAAAATTTGTGAAATCAACATGGTGCTTCAAAGAATTGATAGGAAATGTCCCTGAGCAGTTTTGACAATAAAGTGTCAACATCAATTGTGCCAAGTATTGTTGCTGAAGGGAGGAGTACACTAAACTCGGCCCGAACAGCTCTGTGTGTGTGAACAGCGAGCAATAGAGGGTGAGGGCTGAGACACAAGGAGGCAATGCTTGACCAGAACGCAGGGGTTTGCTCATGTGGATGACAGGTAGTGTGCAGTCCAGCAGCTCATCCCGGCGTCAAACAGCACAGATGCTGCGGCCAGTTGCGGTAATCCGGCCCACC
This sequence comes from Takakia lepidozioides, assembly GCA_030704615.1. Classification (NCBI taxonomy): domain Eukaryota; kingdom Viridiplantae; phylum Streptophyta; class Takakiopsida; order Takakiales; family Takakiaceae; genus Takakia; species Takakia lepidozioides. Next base: position 62,719,485 of record CM060731.1, read on the forward strand.
ACCCCGAAGTCTCCTGTTGGGGGAGGACCTTTTGAGGACATGGAAGGCTCAGATGAAGAGGACCATGTATTACTTAATGAGGAGGAGCAGAACTTCATGATCAGTGAGGAGATGGGGATAGATGGTGATGGCAACGAGACCTTGATGATGATGGATACAGATGCAATGGTTGGAGATGGGATGGTGAGGCTGGCCTGTGGAAATAATCTTCTCCGCTCTGAGCCGACCATGGTTAGGCAAAGGCTTAAGGTGAGGGAGATCTTGAGAGTTCCAACAAATAAGTTCCTTTCAAAGTGGTTGGTTGGGGGTTCTTACCTCAAAAACAATTCGACTGTCAATTGTATGCTGGTCTGGGACAGCACCTCCTGCCAGCTCTGCAGAATATGTGGCATTGCTTATTCTCATGTATCATAGCATGCCTTGCAAGCTGTCTTCTGTTCCACTTCAATTGAGTATACTGTCAATTTGTTCATTTGATATTTGAAATAAACATTTATTTGTGTAAATTGGTCTCTGGAAGTAGGACGAAGCAATTGTGAAGGTGAAATCACCCACTGGTGGTAAGACAACAGCCAAACCCAACAGCCAAATGACAGCCGCCAACATCATACGGTCTCACAGCATACCTGGGGATCTTCATGGCATGCATGCTCCTCATCCTGTTGCGGCTGACATCCTTCGGAAGGAGCCTGAGCAAGAATCTTTTGTGAGGTTAAGTGTCACACCCATTGGTATGTTTCTTTTTTTTCTCTCTCCCTTTTGCTCTCTCGTTCTTCTGGTTTTCTCTTATTGTCCAATTGGCCTGTACTCCTCTTGTGTTTTCTTTTCTCTTTCGACACGTATTATCCCTTATGAACCTGCAGTTTTACGGCAAAGTGAGAACTGGCAGGAGAGGTTCTTATCCTGGTTCTTATCCTGGTGCATCATGTACGGAAGATTTTCTAGCCCAGTGTGAGACAAGTCTACTTATATTGAACCAATCCTCTAGAAGTTTACCTGGGGGAGGAGTTCATTGCTGGTAGACCAATACCATGCGTTGTGCTGTATATGGCATGTCCTCTATGCTACGACCTGGTGCAGTGTTAAGGTTGGACCTTAAGTACCCAATAAAGTGTATCAAGAACTGAATTAACTTCTGTGGGGAAACTGTGGGATTTAATGTTTTTGGTGGTCAGAGGCGCCATCTGCAGAGGAAGAGGAGGTGTGCATTTTGATGGAAGAGTGCTTGGCTTTGCGTGAGAAATACGTGTTTCGAGAGGAAATCCATCCATGGAACAAGGAGGAAATCACGGACCCTAGCACCCCCAAGCCCAACCTTGACCCTTTCCAATACAGACCGAAACCAGCCTCCACAGTATGATTTTCCATGACATTCTTTGTGTTGACTACTTTCTATGGTACATGAACAGTAGTTCTTGCTCACATAGTAATATTAAAGCTCGAGCCATTCTAATAATGTCATACGAGATGAAAATCATCTACCTTAGTAACTTTTTGCATGATTTGGATTACATAATTCAGCTTCAGGGTAAAATCAATATATACAGCACTTTGATAGCACTATAGGTCAAACACTTCTCACCTGTGGATACTCTCTAGGAACTTGACCTCTCTTTGCCTTGTTGTGCAGCATGTATATGAGATGGTGGACGGGGTAGTGCGTGTCTATGCGGGCGAAGGACGTATGTAACAACCTCCTGACTTTGCTTGTTGTAACAACGGGGATTTGTTTTGCAATATGTGTACCAGTGCAAATGAACATTGATGATGCTTTGAAGCCCATCAAAACAGGTGATCAGAGGAGATAACAATACTTTCATATGCATCTCTCCAGCGCACTTTCTCGATGAAACTGTTCCCAGAATAAGAGACCTGAAAGTAGGTGTGTTTGCCTGAGAATCCAACCATTCTCATGACCATTCTACAACCATCATAGCTTCAATCCACGGAAACACAGTCATCACATTCCTGTATACCACTGCAATGCAGCAGAAAGGTCTTATCCTCATACCCCAGTAATATTGTCAAAAGATCTCTACACGTCCCATTAAGGCTATTTGCTGTATTGAGATTGGGTGGCATCCTGATGGTTTGCATTTTGGATTCAGAAACAGAAGAACTTTTTCCAGTCTATGATGCCACCAGTTTCTTCACCGATTTGCACCGAGTACTCAGAATCATAGCGCTCGGGAATGTGCGCACTCTCTGCCATCACCGCCTGCGGTTGTTGGAGCAGGTAAGGATGGCCCTTCTTTAGCTTTTCTACCAAAGAGTCTGGCTGCGACAGCTGACAAATATGAGCTCAGGATTCTCACTATGCACATCTCTGTGGTTGGTTGCAGAAGTTCAGCCTTCACCTGATGCTGAATGCTGACCGTGAGTTTCTGGCACAGAAGAGTGCCCCACATCGAGATTTCTATAATGTGCGGAAGGTAGATACGCACGTGCATCATTCGTCATGCATGAACCAGAAACATCTTCTGCGTTTTATCAAATCAAAGCTTCGTAAGGAGCCTGATGAGGTGAGAGACAACAAAATACGCATTTGATATGCGTAGCATCAATTTGATTTTTCATGTCTTGCAAAGAGGAACTTGGATGTAATTGCCCTATGATTGTAACTGCTCTGGGTTATTTGCACACATGTAACTGAAGACATCCTGTCTAATTTTGTGAAGTTTCGGTTTGTACTGAAGTAGCCCTAAGACTCCACTAGTCAAGTTCATTTTCCTGCTTGGTTTCTCCTCCCTGCTAATCGCCCAGAGTTTGCTGCTTCCAGTGTCTGCTTGGGGCTTATGAGATATTCCTTTGCTCATGAGGCCTGATGTGTGTATGGTGCAGGTGGTCATTTTCCGGGATGGAAAACACCTTACACTTAGGGAGGTATTTGAAAGCCTGGACTTAACTGGGTAAGCCCATGTCGACTGTGTTCATCATTTTCCTTTTGGAAGTTCTCCTGAAATCCTTTGGTCATGTGTGCATTCAAGTGAGTAAAACATACGTAGTGTGTGTCGATACTCTTGTTTTCTACTGCAGATAGTAACCTTGCCATATACTTGCAACCACAGTTGGGCGCAGCCTGTAATCCAGCGAGAGTTGTGAGAATTCTTCTAGGACTAGGAAATGAAATGAAATGAAATGAGATGGTGCTTTATAACGTCCGCGGAAAGCTCATAGAGCTTATGGGACAAAATGGAAGAAAACATGAGAGAGGAAACAAAACCAAAGCCAAGAATAAGAACTATTGTTCGAGTGATTGTCTAAGGGTGAAGGCCTCGTGTAGGTAAGCTTCCAAGCATTTCTGATCCTCATAGTGGAAGACTTCAGTGAGAGATTGGGAATTTCCTGGCTGCGCCTGTGCAAGCTGGACATAGGCGGTCCTCCCATTGAAGGTTGTCCATCTGCCAGTCTCTATCTGTAGGTTTTGGGAACCCACCCTGAACCGCCTCAATGCCCTCAGGAGGGAAGGAGATAAAGATGCCGAAAGGTAATTGGGCCTCAAGATTCTATCATCTCGGAGCACCAAGAATGTCTCTCGATAGAAGTGGAGCTTTGTCGTGAGATTGGGTAGCTTCCAAGTTCTCTTGACATGTAATTCCATAAGCTCTCTCCTAATGAGTCTGTTGCGGTCCTCTCTGGATGTGATGTCCACCCCTTCTGGAAAGACAGTGAGTTAGAGACATCACATATGCTTTTCACATGAGATAGTGTGTGGTGTGATGTGGTTCTGCCTCAATAATGTGGTAAGCCTAGAGAGACTAACAGAGTTGGCAGTTGCATGGGGAATTGGCAAACAGATATGACCTCAATGTGGATTTGCTGGATGTACATGCGGACAAAAACACATTCCATCGCTTTGACAAATTTAATCTCAAGTACAACCCTTGTGGTCAAAGCAGGCTGAGAGAGATTTTCTTGAAGCAAGACAACCTTATTCAAGGTTGCACTCGTAAAGTGGCTGACTTTTCTTTTTGGTTGCATTCTCACTAGGTCTAAATATCGTCCATTTGTGACTGCAGTTGGCCCTTGGTAGAGGGCTCTCATTCTAAATGGAACTCTGAAACCTAGTAGTCATCAAGTGAGGAATTGGTCAGTCTCACCTCCTTTTCACTGGGAACCTATCAGTTCCATGTCCATTGTTTGTGGTCCCTATCGTTGAAGGTAAGAGAGGAAATTTATCCTGCTGGAAATCCAGCTGCATATTGTTTGTAGCTGTAAGTCTGGCTAAGACATGGCCATGATCATGACTAAGACTGCCATCATACATGGTTGGGTTTTGGAATTGTTTCAGGGCGCTTTTTGGCGGAGTTGACGAAGCAAGTATTTTCTGACCTTGAAGCAAGTAAATACCAGGTCTGTGTTCTACCCCCCATTTCTCATCATCAACCTCTAGAGTTCTTATTGAGCGAGATTGTGGTCAACAGTGGACCCCTGTACCATTATTGGACTCTGTAATTTTATGGCATCAGGAAGTGCTAAACATGTACAGGAATCTTTCTACCTCTTTGTGAAACATAAGGTGGTCCTTGAGATTACCCTTTGCTTCTTTCTTGGTAATCGAGCTGACCATTGTACTACATTTGCAAGTGTTCTTTCTCTTGGTTACCAAAAGAGCAGCTAGTTTGATACCCATTTGATATAAATTTGAAGATTCTGTCACTCTCCCCTAATGCAGGTTCTATACACAGTGCATGAGTTCTGGGCTGTGATGGCATGCACATGATGCAGATGGCGGAGTATAGGATATCAGTATACGGGAGACAGCAGAGCGAGTGGGATCAATTGGCAAGCTGGATTGTCAACAATAAGTTATATAGTGAAAATGTTGTATGGCTAATACAGGTACATTAAACTCTACATTGTTCTGGTTTGCTTAGAAAGGTAGATGCAGTTGACAACATACAAAGAGACTGGAAAGAGACAGGTGGAGATATGAAATGAAAATTAAAACATATGGGAGACATCAGCTAAAGTCTCAGAAGAGCACAGAGATAGGCCTAAGGAGCCTACACAATACTGCCATAACATTCATACACGTGACAGGGGAGATCTCATGAACTGAAGTTGAATCACTTGTGGGAGGACCTTTAGTTTTCCACCCTGCCACGTAGTTACAGAATATAGTCTGCAGCTTCTAGATTTGGCATTGATCTGAGGGTCTTTGGTTGTTGGTTGTTGATGCAGTTGCCACGATTGTACAATGTGTACAAGGAGATGGGCATTGTGACATCTTTCCAGACAATTTTGGACAACGTGTTTATCCCTCTCTTTGAGGTCACTGTTGATCCAGCCTCTCACCCTCAGCTCCATGTTTTCCTTGAGCAGGTGACCAATCTCACTCAACCAGCCAGCTACACACTTTCTCCTTTTGACTTCACGTTATCACTTAGGATTCTGTTTCTCAGAGATTATTCTCTGATGCTACGGCCTTGACTAGGAGATAAAACCAGTGGCGCACTTGCTCCAATGACAAATAGAAGTGGTAGATGATCTGCTTAGGAACCTTCACCCCTCTTTTAAGATCAAATTTTTTCTTGAAGTCTAGAAGCTGGATGACTTGGAAAAGAGTAAATGGGGTTGCTTGTCAAGGGGCGCTGTGAGGGCCAGGGTTCGAGGTAAGTTGTGGTCACATTGCAGTTGCCAACAGTGTGTACTGTGACTCACAGGTGGTGGGGTTTGATATGGTGGATGACGAGAGCAAGCCTGAAAGACGGCCAACGAAGCATATGCAGACGCCTGAACAGTGGAACAACCCCTTCAACCCGGCATATTCATATTGGGCATATTATGTCTATGTCAATCTCTATGTCCTTAACAAGGTACTGTCTTGTGTTTGGGGGGGGGATTTTGTCACTGCTGGCCAGATCTGAATCTTAGTGTCTGGTGTTCTACGTGGCTACATGAAGTTCTTGTTTCTCTGTTCATTTAGATGGGCTCAACCACTGCAAGATTCCTGGATGGGGGTGGTGTACATTTTGTTTTCTATATGGTTCATTTTCAATTGAAGTTCCACGTACTGGGCATCTGTGTTAGTCCTTGGGCTACTATAGTGGTCCTGAATTTGCATTGAGAAGGATGGCAATTGTAGTCTTCAAATGAACGTTCGATTTCCTGTAACAGGATCATTGTCAACTGAGTGTGAGTGCTTGGCAATGTCGGCTGGGTTTCAGCCCTGGTGGGTTGAAGTCTCACAACTGGCACCAGGAGTTATATCAGTACCATGCTCTCAGAGTTACAGCCAATGTTCAAAGGAACACTACCCATTGCTTACTGTTATAATTGAATTGATTTTTAATCTCAAGTTCTTTTACCCAGAAGTGCAGAATTGGTGTATGTCTTCTTCATCTTTCCCCTATCTGTTTTTGTTCTATTCCTTCTCATCATTCCCACTGAGTTGTACTGTAATCGCTGTGCAGCTGCGCGAGTCCAAAGGAATGACCACCATCAAGTTTCGGCCACATTCAGGCGAGGTAGACAATTTGTGAAACTAGCAATTGTCATACTGCTTTCACCTAATTAGTCTTGATTCCCTTCTTGCCAAAACAGGGATCTTGATTCTGCTATTTCTGCTACAAGTTCCTGTTCTAATACTCTTACTTGGATGAGTAGGCGGGAGATCTCGACCATCTGGCCGCCACTTTTTTGTTGGCACATAGCATAGCCCATGGAAATAATCTCCGCAAGTCTCCTGGACTACAGTACCTGTACTACCTTGCACAGGTCTTACCTTCCTCCCTTCCTAATTTAAAGCCATTTCCATTTTGTTTCTGGGTGTGAACTTGATTTTAGTATTTTAGTTGCTCTCTCCTGTCTTGCCATCTGTACATTTACAGCAGTCCTTATCCAGTGCCAATCCAATGGACCTTGTGCCATTTCTCCAGATTGGACTGGCCATGTCACCTCTTAGCAACAACTCGCTCTTTTTGGACTACCATCGCAACCCTTTTCCCATGTTCTTTGCAAGGGGGCTCAACGTGTCTCTCTCCACCGATGACCCGCTCCAAATTCATCTTACTAAGGAACCTCTTGTAGAAGAGTACAGCATTGCCACCCAGGTATTCCATTTTTAACTTTGGTGGTATTGCGTAGGTAGTTTGTAATGTATGGAATGGAGAATTACCATAAACAAATTCATGTTCACATGTGAAATGGCTGGTATGCATGGTTCAGGTCATGCAAATCCATGGCAATTCTCTTAAAAAAGTTGGGACTCCACTCTAGTGACAGCACAGCATTCTGTCAATCTATTTTCAAGTTTAGTAGCTTTAAAAGAAGATATGTTAAGTATGTACACATGGAGCTGCCAACGTGGGCCTTCCTGACTATCAGACTCTGAAGACCCCACTGTCTACTTCCCAAGTTTCAGCTTTATATTGTATCTGTGTCTATCTGATTGGTGGAACCAGGTGTGGAAACTGAGTGCATGTGATATTTGTGAAATTGCACACAACTCAGTCTATCAATCAGGCTTTTCCCATGCCCTTAAGGTGAGTCCTGGCACCTGGAACACCCATGATTTTTCTAGTGCTTTTCTGGACGGTAGTAAGTATTCATCAGTGGTCCTGTGTGTAATTGTTGTAGAACTATGATTTTTTCTCAGGAACTTCAGACTCTTTTGAGCAAAACAGTACATATGAACTATTTCAGAAACCATCTCCCATGGATCATGCCATCTTTTGGACGGACCTTTCCTGAGTCACAATGCTTGAACTAATTGCATCTCATTCTCAGGCTTGAGTGGCTGTGAGGTGGGGATGGATTGTCATTTGACTCTTTTGACACAAGTCTGTTGTTTCCTTTCTCTGCGAGCTTGTTTCCTGTACAGACTAGGGCTTAACATTGTCACCCTTTATGGGAAACTGCCCTAGCAGCTATGTGTTTCTTTGGCTGTTTGCAGCCATTAGTTTGCATACAATCCAGCTCAATATTAACCCCTGGAATAGTCCTACAGTTTGGAACTTTGTATGTTTAATTATTTTGTTTACCTTTCTCAATGGTGGGCCTGTAATGCTGCGGGGTGGGGAGGCAGTTACATTGGATTGGAAAGGACTACTTCAAAAGGGGTCCAGAGGGCAATGACATCCACAAGACAAATGTCCCTCACATGCGTGTGGAATTCCGCCACGAGGTATGACTGGAAATGCATGCACAGCCACAAAAAGATTAGGAACAGTAGTATATTCGATCCTGAATGATTAACTCTGGTTTAGGACGGTGTTAAGTTTTGAAGCCTCCTTCCAGAAAGGCAATGAACATCTGGTTACATTAATTTGTCCATACCTGAAGTTCTAGTGTTAAATATCCAAGGTTGAGAAAACTCCATCAGCACCCCCCGACCTCTGTTTAGCCTATGTTAGTTGCGGCACAGATTTATAAGGTTTCTTTCCAATTCCTTCTCTGGTACATCTGTCAGTGTGTGGATTCTACGTCACATGCGCTTGCGCATCTGAAATACCTCTATGTGATTGTGGGCCAGGTGTGGAAAGAGGAGTTGCAATATGTGCACCTTGGAGAAGCCAAGATCTCAAACGAGTATGTCCCTTGAGCAGTCACACCAAGGGGCTGGATTGCCGCACCGTAATTCAAAGTGGCCATGAAGCCAGTGATATCTTTGCCCCACCTTTGTCCATGCATGTCGGTATGTCAATGGAGCTTCTCTTGTTCCCAAGGTATAGGTTATAGTTCTCCCCATTTATTGTCCCCTACCCGGCTGCTCTAGTTCAATTTTGTTTTATTTCATTTGAGATTCAAGATATGGGGACTTGCGCACAATTCAGGTTCTGAAGGTACTGGGATTGCTTGATGTAGCTCCAACCCTTCAAAAGAGATTTTGTATATGGTTATGCAAGCTACCACTCAACCTGGTTTTGAAGTGCTCGGCACATTGACAATGGTGTCCTTTAAATAATATGGAAGGTTAACCACCCAGCCATGAAGAAGATTGGGTTTGTTAATTGTCATTATGAGCCACTTTAGTTGGATCCAGTATCAAACATGTCCCACAAAGGTGGGTACATTTTTCAGTCTCAGGTTGGGAGTTACTTTAGCTGATGTTCAATGGATCTCAGATCACTTTTTTTCTTTTGTTTGTTCATCCAGGGGTGACTATATCCTCCTCTCATCTCAATGAGGTCGTTTAAATCAATAGTAAGCTTTAAGTCCACATGTGGGAGTCTGTCATATCATTTAGCCATGGTGACATCATGGATTTCCAGCAAGCATGTTGAACATGTTGCCTAACTAATGCCCTGACTTGAGCAATTGGGAGCTCCATAACCTGTCAGGTTTGCAATCCCAAAAAAAGCTTGCCATGACTGGTGGAGAACTCTGAAAGAAACATGGTTTACAAGTGTCTTGCTGACTGAAAGTCAGCAACCCCGTGGATGTTTAAAGAATAATGTTGAAGTTATGGGAGGTTGACAATGTAGAGCTCATAGACAACTGTTTGCTCAGAGTCGAAAGGAAGATGACAACAATCCTTCCCTTTAGCCTTTTAGGAGAGTCACTGAACCTCATGCTATCTGCCATAGTTGACCTTGGAAATTGATTGAGTGCACTTACAACTTACTACCCCCATTTTGCTTGCTGTAGCCTGTATAGGATGCACTCATAAGACATTGTTTGCCATAGCCTTGAGGCTGTAGACCCCGCGCCCAGTTTGGGCGGAATAAAGGGACCAGAACTACCTTTGTGAGGGGCTCACTCCAGTAGGATCACTTACCTTGGTATAAACAATTAGTTTGGGCTTGCCAGATATCCTCTAGAAAACCCTTCACACAAGCATCGGTCTGCTGTGTGTGAGCAGCCCAAAAGGTCGACCGCAGCAGGGCCAGGGCTTTAAAGGCAGCCTGTATAGAAAACATGAAGAGGAATCTGGTGCAAACTTTTCTCATTCTTCATGTTCGATTGTCCTTGCAATTGTGTCACTAGGTTTTCCAGGATTTAACTGCTGCTGTTCATATTTGGCTGGTAACAATTACCATGGACCCTGGCGTTTTAACTTGACGGACACAGTTGATCATTCCAAGTTGCATTCTCCTTCTATGATTAGAAGGAATTGCCAGCTTTCCACCCTCACATTTGAAACGCCACACTTTCAATATCCCATGTTGCTTGTCTCACCAATAGTCTCCACAAGAACAAACACCTTCTTGGAAGTGGTGAAAGCGGTTGGAGTCCCGTAACACAACTGCTCGTCCAACAATCTTTGAGATGAACTTGGTGGCATTGTGGCAGTCACTGCACACTCGAAGGTTCTTAATTACACGAATAGGCATTCCTGGGGGTGTGCTGATCAGCCCAAAAGCAATGGCGAGCTTCTCACTGTGGTGGCAAAGAGAAAATTCCTTCTGCTCCTCCTCCACATCATGCAATACAAAGCGCGTGTCAGGCACATACCCAGCCTCCATCATCCAGCCAGACAATCTCTTCAGCTCCGCATGGATTCCCTCAATTTGTGGATGGGAGATGTCCTCTACAAGAAATGCATGAACCTGATCATAGACCTCAATGCAGCTGTGCCCTGGCTTTTTTCTCACACCTCTCTCCTCCATCATTCTTCTGACCTTTGATTTGTCGTCCCACCTCCCAGCTGCAGCATAAATGTTTGATAACAGCACATAAGCGGCAGGGTCCTGTGGATTCCACTTGAGAATGGATTTTACGGCACATTCTGCTACCTCTACATTGCCATGAAGTCTGCAGGCACCAAGCAAGGACCCCCAGACCAAAGCATCTGGTTCAACGGGCATTTTGTTGATGAAGTCCTGTGCCTCATCCAATCGACCTGCACGGCCAAGAAGGTCCACCATGCAGCCAAAATGCTCCAATGTAGGTGTGAGGCCATGATCTTGACTCATGGAATCAAAGTAGTGATAGCCTTGATCCACTAGGCCCACATGGCTGCATGCAGAGAGAACAGAAGTGAAGGTGACAGCGTTTGGCATCACTCCTTCCTGCTGCATCTGATTAAATAGTTGGAGGGCCTCCCTACCACATCCATTCTGGGCATATCCTGCAATCATCGCACTCCATGATACCACATCCCGTTTACCCACTTTGTCGAACACTTGACGGGCACCCTTTACACTTCCACATTTGGCATATGTATCAATGAGGGTATTCTCTAAATTAGTATATGATTCAATTCCAGCTTCAATGATATCGGCATGGACCTGCATGCCCTTCTCAAGAGCTCCAAGGCTGGCACATGCATTGAGAACGCAAATGTAGGTGACCCTGTTGGGTGTCACCCCTTCCGGTTGCATCTGCTCATAGAGTTTCAAAGCCTGCCTACAACTCCCATGCTGAGCATACCCTGAAATCATTGAACTCCATGAGACAACATCTCTTTTAGCCATTTTGTCAAACACTTGACGTGCATTCTTTATGCTCCCACATTTTCCATACATGTCAAGAAGGGTGTTCTCCAAAATAATATCTGATGCCAATCCAGTTTTCATGATGTCATTGTGGACCTGCTCACCCTTGTCCAAGGCTCCCATGCTGGCACACACATTTAGAATGGTAGTATACGTGACCTTGTCAGGAGTCACCCCTTCCTGATGCATCTGCTCATACAATCGGAAAGCCTCTTCGTATGGTCCACACCGAGCATATCCAGAGATCATTGCACTCCATGAGACCACATTTCGTTCAGCCATTTTCTCGAACACTTGACACGCATCCTTAATGCTCCCACATTTGGCATACATGAAAACAAGGCTTGTTTCCAAAGTAATGTCTGAGACAATTCCCATTCTGATAATGTCAGCATGTACCTGCTTACCATTAGCAAGGGCTCCTAAACTTGCACACGCATTGAGAATACAAATGAGTGTGACCCTGTCAGGCCGCACTCCTTCCTGTTGCATTTGTTCATAAACTTTGAAAGCCTCTTCACCATGCCCACACTGAGCATACCCTGCAATCATCGTATTCCATGAGACCACATCTCGTTTCGCCATGTTGTCAAATACTTTGCTAGCATCCTTTACGCTCCTGCATTTGGCATACATGTGAACAAGGGCATTCTCCAAAATAATGTCTGATGCAATTCCTTTTTCAATCATGTCAGCATGGACGTATTTGCCCTTTTCCAAGGCACCCAGACTGCCACACACATTGAGAACAGTTGTGTACATTACCCTGTCGGGCATTACCCCTTCCTGACACATTTCCTCGTATATTCTGAAAGCCTGTGAGGCATGCCCATGCTTGGCATATCCTGCCATCATTGTACTCCAGGTGTATATATCTCGTTGAGGCATTTCATCAAAGACCTCTTGTGCATGCACCATGCTCCCACACTTGGCATACATGTTGACAAGGGTGTTCCCTACAAAGACGTTTTGCTTGAAGTCAGTATAGTTCATGTGGCCATGCACCTGCTTTCCCTCTGCCAGTGCTTTCAATTTGATGCACCCCTGCAAGAGACAGACGTAAGTATTGGAGTCTGTCCGAACATTTCCTTTCGCCAAAATGTGCAGTGCCTCCTTCAGTCTTCCCTCCTTGCATAGTGTCCTTACATCCCCACAAGATGCTGCACAACCATCCAACACCACTCCATGCCGGATTGTTAGTGACCATGTTCCTTTACCATTTTCAGGCAGTGGCTGTAATCTATGTAGAGAGAGAGTGGAATGATTTATCATTACCACCATGGCAGTTCAGATTGGTTATTGTTTAACTTCTGCTGAGTGTAATTTCCTCTGTGCCTTCGCAACATTGTTGACTCTTTTCCAGCTGATAGTATCTGAACCAATTTACATCTTCTGGGGAACCATACACAGTTGCCAAAGCTCGCAATTTCGCAAATTCATCTCCATAGACCAGAGATTCCTGCCAGGCATTAACATAGCGTTGTTTGACTTCTTCTTTCTTCCCTCTTCCTACTGCCATTCCTCTGTCCACCACACTACCAGACGACACAATCGGCACGTTATAGACTTAAGGACTTTCGTTAGCATTGAGATTGTGACAGTCTTAGAACCTCCTAATGTGAGATTTTCCAGGAATATCTCCCAGACAATCACAGTGCTTGAAGCGTTGCCCATACGGCCATTGAAATGCCCATTAGTTGACTTTGGGAAAGAAACCCACCTCGCTTCTGCTTTTCCAGAAGCCTTATCAATCGCAGAGCTACGCTCGTTTACTTGGGAATTTATACAAATCACAGGTACAAGTCCTTTCGTTCACGATCCCTCAAGGCACAAATGGTGCTCTTAGCCAGGATCATACGAAAAACAGGTATCAACAATAGTGAGGGGTGGGCGTACCATTGGTCCTACTACATGCAGGTGAAAATGCTCTTGAGTGTACTAGTCCCGTGCCCTTCCTTCCACCTGGATTCACCTGCACGTCACTACCACTCCTGTAAATATGCCGATGCCTCAACTCTCCTTGCTCGGTTTCTGGTCTGCAACCATTTCTACCAACTCTACAAAACTACAGACACAGAGTCAGAGCAAATTAGCTCCTTGTTACCTTTTCGAGTTTGTTTGCCGAGTGGGTTACAGTATGAACTCTAAAAAAGAGCTACAAACAGCAAAGCAGTCTCCATCGGTTGCAACGAAGAAGGAAAGATTATACGGGCATACTAGTGGGCGAGATTGTGGACGTGATTTGAGAATAGCCGAGGGTATGCGCCTGCCAGCCATGGCGTCCTCCCTCCTGTAACAAGCTGCCTGCTTGAAATTTGGGTGTGCTCTTCTTCATGTTTTTACCAAACAATAGCGGTCATATCATCGCCCATGCCGACCCCTCCAGAACACAAGGGAGGCTCTTTAGTCCTAAAGGACTTCAGAGACCCCCCGCCCCCTCCCTCCCTCTCTTCCTGGAAATTTGAACCTAGGAACGCGTCAAGGCGAGTTTCAAATCAAACCCACAAGCGTTAAGTTACAAACCTTTCTTGTCAATCACAATCTCAACCTTTCCTCTCAATCTCCCTCATCAGTATCGGAATGTAAAGACAGTAGAATTGTAATTGCTGCTATCGGAACATCTCCAGCTATCAAAGGGGATAATAGAGCGAAAGTGAGAAAATTGATGGAGGATGGAGGTGTCAAAAAGGAGGCGGGGCACAGCTGGATTGAGGTCAACAATCAGGTGCATGTATTTGGTGTACGTGACAAATTGCATCCACATAGTGAGGAGATCCATGCTGAACTGAACAGGCTGTTGGGGCAGATGAAGGAGGTTGGTTATGTGCCCGACTCATGTTTTGTATTGTATGATGTGGACTCTGAAGGAACAACCTACTGCATTCTGGTGAGGTTCCTGTGCTCTTTTCAGTATGACTACAAAAAAGCACCAAATTTTTATGGTAGATGACTTCCCCACGAACACAAGGATAATAACTACTTATAAGTTATGGAAATGCCCTCAGGTTATGGGGTTGAAAGTTTGCATTACAAGAAGACTGAGCAAGGGCTCTCCAAATTGAGGAAGACCGGTATGCAGATTCTAAGTTTCTTTGGAGTGGGTGGGGAGCATCAAGTTTTGCTCAACTACCAGGCAAATCCAGCGATTTGGCTTTGCCAAGGTAGAGGGGAGGATCTGGTTTGAAGAGCACTTCACCATCGCACAGCTGCTCGCCCACACAGCAGTGCGAATTGAGGTTATGGCCGTGAATATATTCCCACAAGTGAGTCCTGTCTCCTACATTAGAGGTTTAGAAAAGTCAGGTTCAGGGTTTATGTAGTTGCACTTGTCCTTCCACTGATCAAGCTCAAGCACCAAATGTCTCCACGATCTGTAATTGCCATGTGACCAAGATGATCCGGATTATGGTACCCCACACGACATACTCAGTGCCCAAGTCATTTTGCTCAAGACACTCCTTTTTGTCATGCAGTGTGGTATTGCGTCAAGACTGCAATCAGATCCAGTTGTTTGTTGGACATCAGAGGGGGGGCAGGGGTGTGGGTCTTGGAACAGCCACCATCACCACTGCTTCTTATGGAGGGACGAGACAAAGACGAGAGGGGCAGGGAATCAAGAAGGACGCTTCTGGGACCATTTGGGATGTGACCACATTGTCCAAGGAGGCACGATTGAAGGAGGCAGTCAAAATTCTCGATGTCATGGAGGAACAAGGATATCGGGCATACACCGATACCTGTGCTCGTCTCTTGCAGGGTTGTGTCAAGACGAAAGCCCTGGAGGTTGGCAAGGGGGTTCATGACCACATAATTAAAAGTGGATCTGAGTCAGACACTTTCCTAGGAAACACCCTCGTCACCATGTATTGCAAGTGTGGCAGTGTTGCGGATGCACGTGAAGTGTTCGACAAAATTCCTAAACGGAATGTGGTCTCATGGACTGCAATGATTGCAGGGTTAGCTCAGCAAGGACTTGGCGAGGAAGCCATTGAACTATTTCGGCAAATGCAATGTGAAGGTGTGAAGCCAAACAAAGTCACTTTCATGAGCATCCTGAAAGCATGTGCTAGCCCAGCGGCTCTGAAGGAAGGAAAGTGGCTCCATGCAGCCGTCATAGAAGCTGGCTTGGAGTCAGATGTTCAAGTGGGAACTGCACTTGTTAGCATGTATGGCAAGTGCGGCAGTATGGTGGATGCGAGCCAGGTGTTCGCAAAAATGCCAGAAAGAAATGTGGTCACTTTCATGAGCGTGCTCAACGCTTGTGTGATCCCAGAAGATCTGGAAGAGGGCAAGCAGCTGCATGCAAGCATCATCAAAGCAGGATTAGAGTCAGATGTTCGAGTTGGGACTGCCCTTGTTAGCATGTACTGTAAATGTGGGAGTGTGGTGGATGCGCGGCAAGTATTTGACAAAATGCTGAAGCGAGATGTGGTCTCATGGACAGCGATGATTGCAGGATCCGCTCAGCATGGTCATGGTGAAGAGGCCTTTGAACTCTTTCAGAAAATGCAAAGTGAAGGATTCAATGCAGATAAGATCTCTTTTGTGAGCATTCTCAATGCATGTTCCAGCCCAGCAGCTCTGGAGCAAGGCAAATGGCTCCATTCTTGCATCACCAAAGCTGGATTTGTGTCGGATATCCGAGTGGGGACTGCCCTTATCAGCATGTACTGCAAATGCGGGAGTGTGGTGGATGCTCGCCAAGTGTTTGACGCAATGCCAGTAAAAAATGTTGTCACTTTCATCAGTATCCTAAATGCATGCTCCAGCCCAGCCAGCCTCGAACAAGGCAAGGGGCTCCATGCAAGCATCATCAAAGCTGGATTTGAGTCAGATGTCCGGGTGGGGAATTCCCTTGTCAGCATGTACTGCAAGTGCGGGAGTTTAATTGATGCACGTGAAGTGTTCAATAACATGCTTCATCGAGATGTGATCTCATGGACTGCAATGATATCAGGATGTGCACAACATGGTAATGTTGAAGAGGCATTTGAACTGTTTGGGCAGATGCAACGAGAAGGCATGCAGGCAGATAAGGTCACATTCATGAGCATCCTGAATGCATGTGCCAACCCAGCAGCTTTGGGAAAGGGTAAGTGGCTCCATACGAGCATAGTCAAAGCTGGATTTGAGGCAGATGTTCGAGTGGGAACTGCCCTTGTTAGTATGTACTGCAAATGTGGGAGTGTGGAGGATGCACAAGAAGTATTCTTCAAAATGCCTGAACGAACTGTGGTCTCATGGAATGCCATGATTTCAGGACTTGCTCAGCACAGTCTTCATAAGGAGGCGGTCAAACTCTTTTGCCAGATGCAGCAAGAAGTTGTGAAGGCAGACAAGGTAACTTTCATGAGCATTCTCAATGCTTGTTGCGGCTCAGCTGCTTTTGAGCAGGGCAAGCAGATACATGCGGCTATCAACAAAGCTGGATTTGGGACAGATGTCCAAGTGGGGTCTGCACTTGTCAGCATGTACTGCAAGTGTGGGTGTGTAGTGGATGCACGCCAAGTGTTTGAGAACATGCCTGAGCGAGATGTGGTCTCATGGACTGCAATGATTGCAGGATGTGCTCAGCACGGTCATGTTGAAGAGGCTCTCAATCTCTTTCGGCAAATGGAACGAGAAGGTGTGAAGCCGGACAAGGTCACTTTCCTTAGAATTCTCAACACATGCGCCGGCCTAGCATCTTTAGAAGAGGGCAAGTGGGTCCATGCCCACATCATCAAGTCTGGATCTGACTCAGATGTCTCTGTGAGTAACGCTCTTGTTGACATGTATGCCAAATGTGGGAGTATGGGAGATGCATGGCAAGTGTTTGACCAAATTCTCAGCCGAGATGTGTTCTCCTGGAGTGCGATGATCAATGGATATGCTCAGCATGGCAATAGCAAGGATGCGCTCCAATTCTTTGAAGAGATGCAAGAAGAAGGGGTTGAGCCAAATGAGGTGACTTTCATTGGTGTTCTTGCTGCATGCTGCCATTCAGGCCTAGTGGATGAAGGCCATCACTACTTCAACTCTATGAGACGAGATTTTTTCATCATGCCAACTGGAAAGCATTATGGTTGCATGGTTGACCTTCTTAGCCGTGCAGGGCGCTTGGATGAGGCTGAGGGCTTTATCAACAAGATGCCAATTGAACCGGATGCTTCAGTGTGGGGGACCTTGCTTGGTGCCTGTAGATTCCATGGGAATGTGGCACTAGCAGAGCGTGCTGCAGAGTGTATCCTGAAATTGGAACCCCAAAGTTCATCAGTGTATGTCCTGCTCTCAGATATCTATGCACTGGCTGGAAGGTGGGATGATGTAGCAAAGGTGACAAAAGTCAGGTGTGAAGAAGGAGCCAGGGTGCTGCTGGATTGAGGTCAATAATAGGGTACATACATTCATTACAGAGGATAGATCACACCCACAAACTGGGAGATCTACATGGAGTTGGATACATTGACTAAAAACCGGGTATGTTCCTGACATACGCTATGATGTGGGTCTCTGCTACTGCAGTGAAAATGTGGCCATGTGTGGTGATTTCCACACCAGCAAGTTCAGCAAGGGATGCTAATCGTTTTGGCCAATTTAGAAACAGGGTGTGTCCGTATGGGGATTACTGGTGATGGTGAAAGATCCTGTTAAAACTTGTGGACTGTCTCGAGTCTTCTTCTCTGGTGGTTGAAGGGGTAGTACCATCACTCAACACATGCTATGTCAATTCTCATGGTGTCTCACCGTCCCACATCTCTCCTGAAGTACATTGAACCTTACAATGTCAGATCAATGTAGACCTTCATATATCCAGGGTTGGTCATTTACCCAGGTCCAATCCAGTAACAGCAAGAAGTAACAGTAAAAACTTAACTTTCATATTGATGTCACCTATATTGAATTGTCTCTGGCAATATGATGCCAAAACAATTCCAGTCACTCTTTAGGCTCCAGAATCCGTCTTGAAAATGTTCTTCGCAGTCCTGTGTTGTATCCGTGGGATCAACTAATTTGGGGATGTGCCTTATAGATATTGAAGCTCCATCAATTGTCGTGAGAGGACATATGTGGTCCCACAGGCAACCCTGACTGAGGTTGTTGATCTTCCGACTGATGAGGGAGAGAATGGAAACAAAGAGAATGAAAGAGCAGTGGTGGGGTTTGTGTGCTCTGGAAAGCCTCGGAAATGAAGACCCACGTTTGAATATGCCACAGCAGCGGGCTTGAGAAGCCTAGGGAAGAGAGAGAAAGTGATGTCCGGCTTGTCAGAAGCTGCTGCATCGCCCAATATGGAGGAGTGGGTGCATGACAGGTGACATTCAAGTGGCAAAGCCATGGCCAACAACTTTTGTGAAAGCCTCACTATCTCCTATAGTGTCCAATAGAGTTGCAGTGGCTCTTCCAAATACCACTAATGCTCCAATGACTGAGGGTCTTAACATGCTTCCCAGTCAGATTCTGGCAGGTTCTGAGGGATCACCAGTCAGCAGGAATGTCGACAACATCAGCAATGTCTTCCTCCTCCCCACCCCAGCAACTGCACCACAACAGGAGTCATCTTTGTGCCAAGCACCTAATAGGAGCAATCAAAACTGAATATGAGAGAGAGAGGGAGAGGGTCCAAAGCCCTGTAAACTTGAAATTTTTTCACTAGCTGAAGTACTCTGCAGGATTTGGTGTTTGTAATGAACCCAGAATGAATGTTGGATAATGTGGCAGATGCAGCAGTGGAGGCATTTCACGAGGTGGAGGCACATCTAGTCATGCATCCTTTTGGCAGCATCAAGATCTGATCTGGACATCCAACACCACACATCTGTTTTGCTCTATAAGTTGGACCAGTGGAAGGCCAGCAAACTGAGGGATTGAAACTACCTGTTATGCACAACAGAGAGTTAGAATTGCCTTGACTGCAGTTTCCATCTTCTCTCTTGTAAGCACTTAACACCTCTTGGAATCAAGTGATTCTAAGAAGAGATTCTTCATAGAGGAGGTCCTGATAACTTTGCCACTCACACCCATTTAGGCATGCGATTGGCAAGACAGCAGAAAGGGGGACCTTGCCGGGGAAGAAACAGTGAGAACAGTGTTTGGTTGTATTTACTTACACTACTAAAAAGAGTTACTCAGCCCTTTCTCATTCCCCAACACTCCTCTCCAAATGGAATGAAAAATGGAGCCCCACTTCGATTTCCAAAACGAAAGTTGGGACATAATATGGAAAGGCATCTGGACTAAGACCAGACCTGCAAAATTATCGACATTCTTGTGGCAGATAGCCAACAGGGCTCTCAAGGTGGGTGAATGGTTGGAGTTCAATGAAGCCCTACTGTGTAAATGCTGCTCTGCAGCAATCATGGAATACAAAGAGCACTGTCTCTTACACTGCCATGTCCCAGTAGCAATTTGGCCGCACATACGAGCTTTCTACCGCTCCTGGAATGCTCAGACTATTGGTCCACTTTCCATAATGCTCAACTACGATCGATCCACAAAACAGAAAGCAAGTAACTGCCTAGTATTTGACTCCCTCAGGAGCGCTATCTTTTGGCATCTATGGAAAGCAAGATGCAATAGGACTTTCTCTGGAACCACTTGCTCAACCTCAACTCTCCTTTCAACTATCTATTATGATCTACAAACAGAATCAAGGAAAGCTGGATTGAGCTCTATGCTACATTCAACGGCCCCCGAAATGTAGGACAACTACACTCCGCCTTCATAGCTACCTGGGCACATCAAGGAATTATCTACTGTAGCACTTCCTCTGACCATTGCGAATGGAACAAGCAACCACCGCCCAGCTGGAGCAACCTCAATACTGCATTCCACCGCATCGCCGGAATTTGACAGGGACGTGAACTGGAAACACGTCAAGCAGGCCGCCAAGCCATCCAGGCTCCACATCGCTCTTTCATTTGGTGGTCATCGAAATGTTTACGTGTGTCGTGGTGTAGTGCTCCACTATAGTCTCTATGGTGTTCTATCTGCTGGCTTGCTCAAGTGTTCATGTTGTAGTCTCATCGTGACTGGCCCTTTCCCTCCCCAAGGAAACCTTCAATTCTTTTGGCATCTGTACCCACGCTTTGGAAATTGCATTGGCTCCTTGTGCTCTCTCAATGTTCCCAACCTATAGTGACAATTCTCAACCTATAGTCATTGTTCCCATATTATAGTTAGGTCATGGTTAGGGGCCTCAGTTTGGGATCTGTTGCTGACATTATAGGTGCACCAAATGCTACAAAACAATTGTAAACCAAACTTGCTCGGTTTAATTATCGACTGTCCGGTCGAATCTTGACACTATGTTCCTCCTTTGTAGTGATATGCATAGTTATTGCACGTTCTTCGCAGTGAATTTGATAGCTACAGTGAGAGATCCATCCACTATAAGTAGTTGTGTGCTTCACCCAATGCTGGTGTAGTCAAAACTTCATTGTTTTCCTCCCACTATGAAATTCATTTTAAATGAGGCTTTTCATTAATCATAGTGAAATGATCTCTATCTACACTAGACAATGAAAATCTCAACTACTCCATATCACTATCTAGTGATACATATAACTGTGATGGTATACCTCATAGTGAGAACTTCAACTACCAGCACTAGTCTCAACCACACGAATATTATTCCAATTGAACAAGAGTGTGACACGTGGAATCCTAGTCAAACTATTAAACTATATATTCACTGACAACAATAGAATATATTCTTCATTGGTAGTAATTTACTTTCATATTTCACTATGTAGTGAACTCTGATACTACAATGAAACCATATAGTGAGATCATTAACCACAAGTAGTTTCAATATTCACTATCGTTACCATATCATGGGGAGGTTATTCACTTTATGTGGCTCTTACAAGTAGTGAAGTTTTTCACTATATGGGTAGTGAAATATTTTACTATCAATAACCCATTTCTCGAATTGCCACAACCCCTATACCCGGGCCTGTCTCCTCATTGGGCCTCCCACCACAACATGAGCACATCCATGGGTTTGTCTCATTACTCTACCTCTACCCCCAACAGGCACTCAACTACTGACACCTCTTGTTTTCCTTGTAATATCCAAACCCAATGGCTCTCCAAATCATATTCGACCGTCTGCATATGTTCCGCACTTGTTCCCATCCTTGGGCCGCTTTCTCTACATACATTCTAGGCACATGTAATGTCTCTGTTCCCAAGGCATTCTGGCCGGACCAACACACCTTAACACCCAATGTCACTTACATGGTTCTGCCCTCACACCATACCGGCCCCCTCATTCAACCTCCACACCAGTCCACTTATCCCACCCCACCCAGCACTGTCCACAAATATTTACATGTACCCCAATTTATAATGGCTGTCTCAGCCCCTCCCACCTGTATACAACCCCCGGTCCACCCCAATTCTTAGGCCCCACTACACCATCTGCTCCATACACACCCCTACTGCACATCATACCCCACCATAATGCTCAGTCCCCCCCCACACTAGACAGGAGCATTCATACCAGGCTTTTTCTGCCTAGACACACACCTGGTGTGCCTGACATCCTACTTTATAAGCCCCTTAATGCCCCAACATCTCCCCCCCCTCGCTGGAGGCTCTAGGCTGGCAGGTGTTGAAAAGCAACCATATGTTATGTACATCTTCCTTGGGCAATATTGTGCATTCTGACCCATTTAACTGTGCAATTGGTAAGGCAGCAGAAAGGGGGACCTCACTTGGGAAGAAAGAGTGAGAACAGTATTTGATTGTTGAGACTCAGCTGGCAGGTGTTGAAAAGCAACCATATATTATGTACATTTTACTGGGGCAGTATTGTGCATTCTGAAAGTGGAAGTATCTAGTATCTACACCACGTGAGTTACTCCGTATAACATGAGTGATAGATTTTGATGCAATAGGATAAGGTTGTAGGTAAGAGACTCTTGCATACAGGGGCAACTGCATGAAAGGGCATGCCATTCATCCAAGCTACTTTTATACATTGCATTGATCACCTTTTTCAACAACTGTTGTTTGCTTGAGTTTCCGTTTATCAAAACTTTCTTCAGTAGAGTGGCAACATACGATTCTAACACAAGGATTCGCTCTGGAAATTGCTGAACTTTAGAACTTTCATTTCCTTACAGATTATTGCCAGGCTTCTACCCGTTGTCCTAGAATCTGGAAGAAAAATGGAAAAAACATAGTTAGATTACAGCAACACAAGAATTCCTCTCCTCTGTTCCAGCGTTCCGAATTCAAGCATGATGGGTTCGCTAAATGTTGGAGACTCGCCTATCACCTGACCTTTGGCCATCCCCTGCAGATAGAGGTACTAGAAAAATCGTAACTCGAAGGATGAAGTGATTTCAACTTTGAACTTTTCGATCTGCTTCAGTGTCTATGTTTCTCTTTTTTCCGCCTCTCTGTTCCTATTTGTGGATGGCTCCAAGAGGATTAGTTTCCCGCTGGGTGTATGGCCATCCGGCTACCACAAACCACCGTTCACTGGCATAAGTACATTCTGTTCATAGTTCGTTAGGGGTCTCAATGTTATTATTAGGGAGAAGGCGTGGCGGGCCGACTGCGCGTCGAGAGACTATGTATGAATATAACAGGAAACTTTCTGAAGCTTTTGCTATTCGCTTTTGCTATTTCCGGAAAAGATAAGTCTGCCCTCTTTTCACCTCTTGGCAGTCTGGGCGAAGTTCAGCGCACTATATATCTCAAGTTGCCTCGCTCACCTGCACACACTCGTATCTCTTTCATCTCCTTGAGTCGAAAATTGTTTGTCTCCAGAGCTTTTCTCAGCTCACCTTTAGAGAATCCCAGTGAGAAATGGGCAAGAGTCGGAAAGTTGCGAAGAGAGAACAAATCGAAGGTGAAGACGGCGATTGCAGGCGTCTACCCGAGGAGATTGTAGAGATTGTTCTTGCAAATCTCCCAGTGCGCGATCTTCTTACATCCCAAGCAGTGTGCACTACATGGAGTCGCTTCAACCTCGTGCAACCTTCCTTTCTGCAGATGCGTGTGAAGATGGGCGTGGAATTGACAGATTGGTTCTTTCCCCTTTGTTTTGGTCGAGAGCACGGCGCGATTTCTGGTCGCGAGAGTAAATTGGGTTGGGGAGTGCATCATGCATCGAAGGCATGGCAAATAGTTCTGCCTTCTATGTCGTTCCTTCCGAATGGAGTCAAGAGTACCGTTCTTACTGCAGCTGGGGGCCTAGTATTATGTCGTCTAGGCATTGACCCGAAAACCCAACAATTGTATGTTTGTAATCCAGTGACCAGGAGTTGGAAGCAGTTGCCTGATCGAGTGGTCGATGGAAGAGGCCGTGCAACCACCATGTACGTTGATCACCTGTCCGGGACATACAAATTTTTTGTCTTTGGCGGGTGTTTCCTCCAAGTTTACAACTCCGCAACGCAAACGTGGATGCTATGTAGATTTCCAGCCAAGTTACGCGCACCGCATAATTCTGTGGTATGCAATGGGATCTTCTATTTCCTGCAGGAACTAAGTCACGGTCGACGAGACGTAATCACGATGAACGCATTTGACATGGAAAAAGGAGAGTTGAAATTTATCTTTCTTCAAAGTTTCTTCACGAGCTATTGTAAAGATATGAGCAAGCCACGGCTTGTGGCGTGCAAGGACACTCTCTACCTTATCGGAGTTTCATGGGCGGGCCTACAGCCTGATTTTTCAGAATTGATTGTGGACTTTCGCATCACCAGGATTCAGCTGCACGGAGGCGGATATAGATCTTTTCCGGTAACCCAGCTGTCGCATCATGTCGGTAAGACGGATATCGTTGCCCGAGAAGCTTTTGAAGACAACTGGCAATGCGCAGCAAGAGATGAGTGTATCTGGGTGACCTGTGGAGATTGTCTGCTCTGGTACAACGTCACGAATGATACCAAAGGGGAGCAGCGTATCAATCTACATAATATTGGCGTGTCTGATCCATCTCACTGCCTCAAGCTCCGCTACCTTCTCAACGCCAATTTTGCACCGAGTTTGACTGCTGCTCCTTGACAGTACATATTCAGATGTACAGATGTAGAGCTTTCTGATCAAGTGTAAGGAAGATTTGAGTTGTAACATGCTGCAATTTGCAGGTTTAGATGTCGGCTAGATCTCAAGAAGTAGAACCAGGCATTCTGTGAAAGTTATGACTGTCACTAAGGTGGGTTACCCAAGTTGTCCGAAGTAGGGAAACATGAGACTCATTTCACTGTACACCAGCTCAATACAACAACTGCATAGTTGGAGCCGATCAATTGATCTTTCTTGCATGTGAAGTAAAGCTTCTCACTGAAAGAAGAAACTTTGTTTGTTTGTCTTTTGGCAATGGCCACACAAAACGGCCACTTTTCATTCTTTGCTTCCCCCAACATAGCCAGAATGCAGACTCAAGAGTCTAGTTCAAGTAGAAAGGGGGCAACTATGCGGACCCTCAGCCAGATACGTGCTGTTGCATTTACTTCATCATCGCTTCCTTTCAATAAGTTGCTTGTAAGTTCTTATTCAGCTGCACCCTCACCAGCCATATAATCCAGCTCCTCTGGTTCGCCTTCATTCCATGAGTTCATGGCATACTTGACCTCTGAATTAAGAGATGCCACAGATAAACTCCCTTCAGCTGCTCTTCAAGCAAAGATTCCGCACAAGTGAACTTGGCCCATTCAGGAAAGGAAGAGAAAATGGTAATGGCAAGTAGAGACATGCTTGCCACTGGCAACAAAGTTTGGTAGCATCTGGCTATCCACCATGAGTATTTAACCAGGAACACCTTTCTTAAACTTGCCAGGGACAAATCTACCAATTTTCCACAGGCAGCTGAGATGATTTGGTACTATGGAGATGCTTTTCATGTATATAGATCCTTGACCTGTGAAGGCTGAGATTTTTTTTTGAGGATGTCAGACTTCCTAAGGGATTTTCTTCATGCCTGCCTGTCCTTGCAATCTGTGGAGAACATCTCTGCAATAAGCTTTTCCATGTCTTCACTGCTTTCGTGAGATAGTCATGTGCAAGGTGTAACCATAACCTCAGCAGAACTGCAGTACTGATTGTCACAATAAAATCCATTGTTTCCTCCAAGCATACACAGTGCTTAATTAGATGCAAGTCATCTCCACTCATGTTTGAAACAAATCATTTCACGCATGCTGCTTGTTTCCGCAATGGTCCCAACCAGAACAAAGGGACTGTCTCCAAAGAGTGAATGCGGTTCACATTCCATACAACTGTTCGCCCAACAAGCTTTTAGATGAATTAGGTGGCCATGTGTCAGTCATCGCACACCCGAAAGCTCTTGATCATCCAGGTAGGCAAAAGAAACGGTCACCTGCTCCCTGTGATGGCAAAGATAAATCTCATTTTGCTCCTCCTTATCATGCAATGGAAAGCACGTGTCATACCCAGCCTTTATCATCCACCCTGATCATTAACCTCAATACAGCTGTGCACTTCTCACACCTCTATCCTCCATCATTTTTCTCACCTTTGCTTTCTCATCCCACCTGACAGCTGTAGCATAAATGGTTAATAGCAGTGCATATTCTGCAGGGTCATGTGGTTCCCACCAGAGAAAGGATTTTACAGCACGTTCTGCTATCTGTACATTGCCATGAAGTCTGCAGGCACCAAGCAATGTGCGCAACACGGAAGCATTTTGGCTTCATTGGCATTTTGGCAATGAAGTCCTCTGCCACATCCAAACGCCCTGCCCGACCAAGAAGATCCACCATGCAGCCGAAATGTTCCATAGTAGGTCTGAGTCTATAATCTCGACTCATGGAATCAAACTGGTGACAGCCTTGAGTTCACTAAGCCCAAATGCCTACAAGCGGAGAGAACTGAACTGAAGGTGATACTGTTTGGCTTTAAACCTTCTTGTTGCATTTGTTCAAACAGTTGGAGGGCTTCCCTACCACAACCATGTTGGGCATATCCTGCAATCATTGCACTCCATGCCATCAAATTTCGTTTAATCATCTTGTCGGACACTAGGCGAGCATCCTTTACACTCCCAAATTTGGAATACATGTCAACAAGACTGGTTCCCCAAGACGATACATGGCACAATTCCAACTTTGATGAGTTCATCTTTGCCCTTTTCGAGGGCTCCTAGGCCGGCACAAGCATTGAGAACACACATGTACGTAATGCTATTAGGCACTATCCCTTCCCGTTGCATTTCCACATATATTTTGAGAGCCTCTTCACACAGCTCACAAGACATGGGCTGGGTCTTTAATCATCACCAATAATCACCACAAGAACACACCCCATTCTTGAAGTGATGAAAGCGACTGACATCTCTTGCAGTAATTTCTCGCCCGACGATCTTCGATATGAACTTGGTGGCAGTGTGGCAATCACTACATACCCGAAGGTTCTTGATTATACGAATAGGTGTCCCAGGGGGTGTGCTGATGATCCCAAAAGTGATGGCCAACTTCTCACTGTGGTAGCAGAGAGCCCGTTCCTTTGTCTGCTGATCCACATCATGCAACACATAGCGTGTGTCAGGAACATATCCTGCCTCTTTCATCTGCCCAGTCAATGTCTCCAACTCGGCATAGATCTCTTCTGTCTGAGGGTGTAACCTATCTTCTACAATAAATGTATGTACCCTGCTCTTGATCTCAATCCAGGTGCGGCCTGGCTCCTTTTTCACACCTCTGCCTTCCATCACATTTCTCACCTTTGCAACATCCTCCCACCTGCCAGCAGCAGAATATACGTTTGAAAGCAAAACATAAACTGCAGCATTTTGTGGTTCTGACTTGAGGACAGATGCTGCAACACGTTCTGCTACCTCCACATTGCCATGAATTCTGCAGGCACCAAGCAAAGCTCCCCACACCGAGGTATCTGGCGCAAATGGCATTTTGTTGATGAAATCCTCTGCTTCATCCAAGCGACCAGCACGGCCAAAAAGGTCGACCATACAGCCATAGTGCTCCCGTGTTGGTGTGATGCCGTAATCTCTAATCATTGAATAGAAGTATTGATGGCCATCATCCACTAGCCCGACATGGCTGCAGGCCGAGAGAACACTAGTCAAAGTGACATTGTCTGGCTTCACCCCTTCCCATTGCATTTGTTGAAAAAGTTGGAGGGCCTCCTCACCACGCCCATGCTGGGCATATCCACTAATCATTGCAGTCCATGAGACCACGTCTTTTTCAAGAATCCTGTCAAACACTTGTCGTGCATCTTCGACACTCCCGCACTTCGCATACATGTCAACAAGGGCATTTCCCACTCGGACATCCGTTTCCAATCCAGATTTAATGATCAAGGCATGGATCCCCTTGCCGTCTTCCAGGATTGCTAGACTGGCACATGCATTTAGGATACTCACAAAAGTGACATTGTTAGGCTTCACACCTCTCTGTTGCATCTGCCAGAAGAGCTCAAATGAGTCTGTCCCACACCCTTGCTGAGCAAGTCCAGCAATCATCGCAGTCCATGTGACCACATCTCGTTCAGGCATTTTGTCAAACACTTGGCGCGCATCCATCACACACCCGCACCTGCAATACATGCTGACAAGGGCAGTACCCACTTGGACATCTAACTCCAGTCCAACTTTGATGATGTCCCTGTGCATCTGCTTGCCCAGTTCCAGGCCTACTGGACTGGCACATGCACTGAGGACCCCCATGCAAGTGACCTTATCTGGCTTCATGCCTTCTTCCTGCATTTTGCGAAACAGTTCAAATGCCTCTGTACCATGTCCTTGTCGAGCAAATCCTGCAATCATGGCATTCCATGATATCACATCTCGCTTAGGCATTTTTTCGAAGACATTACAAGCATCCAACACGCTCCCGCACTTGCTATACATGCTGACAAGGGCATTCGCCACTCGGACATCTGACTCGAATCCAGCATTGCCAATGCCTGCATGGAGTCGTTTGCCCTGCTCCAGAGCTGCTGGGCTGACACATGCCTTGAGGATGCAACTGAAAGTGACGGCATCTCGGCTTGGCATTTTGTCAAACACTTGCAGCGCATCCACCATACTGCCACACTTACAGTACATGCTCACAAGGGCAGTACCCACTTGGACATCTAACTCCAATCCAGCTCTGATGATGTCCCCATGGAGTCGCCTGCCTTGCTCCAGGGCAATTGGGCTGACACATGCGTTCAGGATGCTCATAAAAGTGACCTTGTTTGGCTCGACCCCCTCTCGTTGCATTTGCCAAAAGAGTTGAAATGCCTCTTCACCATGGCCATGCTTAGCTAATCCTGCAATCATCGCGGTCCAGGAGATCACATTTCGCTCAGGCATTTTGTTGAACACTTCGCGGGCCTCCACAACACTCCCGCACTTGCAATACATGCTGACAAGGGTATTTCCTAGGAAAACATTTGGCTCGAATCCACTATTGATAATGTGGGCATGGACATCCTTGCCATCTGCCAGGGCCTTAGACTTTGAATAGACCTGCAAGAGATGAGCACAAGTGTCGGAATATGCCCAAAACCCTTGTTGCTCCATCAGATCCAAAATTTCCTTCAATCGTCCCTCCTTGCAGACTCTACTTACACCTCTTCTAGTGTCCTCGTCGATCCCTTCTGTCTTCGGTGTAATTTTCAGTCCTCCATCAGATTGAGTGACGATGGCGGACACACCAAAACTCGTCCCTGGGCCTCGCCCGACAACAAACAGGGTGTGACTCCAGACTTGAAACCCCACTGCCCTGCATGATAAACATCTTAAAGATCAAAAGCCCGACCACTGCACAGGGACCAGCTTCCAACCATTAGTTGACAGGCTCTTGACTTCACATTCAATCGAATTTTCTCAACAGAAAAGAGGAGGGCTGGAAGTAGAGCCTACCGAGCACTCCGAACTTTTCTTTGGAAGCCCATGAAAAGTGTTCAAAATCCCACTCGAGGAGACCCATTGAGTGCTAGCCATGGACAGGCATAATGCCGCCCATCTTGTTTGTAGGGCAGTCAGATCGAGTGGGGTGAGACAACGAACTTGTGCCGCCTTGAGCTGAATCATTGTACTGACCAATACAAGTCCTGCGAGGTACTTGTCCCCTTGCATGCAATTTCACTTCAAACATCATTTCTGTGCATCCCTGCTCGAATTTCCAACAGTCAGCTGTGAATGAATACTCTCTTCCTCAACAATCTTGAGAAGTTCCACGCTCTCAACCCATCCCTTTGACTCAAAACCAGCGAAGAGGACAGCGTTGAGAACTAAACGAAATTTGAAACATAAGAAGACAGGACACTTAGCACATACAGAAATTTCAGAAATAGAAGACGACGATGAACAGAACATCCTGGGAGATATGTTTTCCACCGAAGTATAAACGTATAAACGTGTAAGGTGTGTTTGCAGTCTGATCTGTTCCCGGACAATGGTGGGTCCCATAGGGAAACTCTGACGTCGTTTGTAGAAGATGATGGTCGTCCTCACATCTGCATACCCACGGCATCCATGCCCTTCTTCTGGCACACACTGTCTCAAAATACTTTTGTTCTTGACCGATTCTGAAATCCTGTCTTTCTTGTGCGCTTTGTCTGGGTGTAGTTTATCTGCCGACTAAGGAACAGTCATGGGGGAATTGCAGACAGTGCAATCGATGATGCAAAAAGGCCTACAGGATATCCCGAAAGCTTACATCAGACCAGTGCATGAACGGCCATGCAATGGTCATCTGAAGGATTTTTCCTCGATTCCGGTGATTGATCTGTCAGGTTTGGAGGATGACAGACGTGCAGAGACCATGGCACAAATCGGGCGTGCTTGTGAGGAATGGGGATTTTTCCAAGTGATAAAGCACGGGGTTCCTCTGTCGCTTATGGCAAGGGTGAAGCAAATGAGCAAGGAGTTTTTGGCTTTGCCGGACGAGGAGAAGGCGGCTTACGTTGTCAAACCGGGTAGCGGCTATGAAGGCTATGGCAGTAAGATGATTCTGGCTCAGGATGTGAGTGTAGATTGGCGAGACTACCTCCTCCTCTTCACTCTCCCTGAATCGGCACGGCAATACAGCTTATGGCCACCGCGATTCAGGTGCGTCGAGAGAAGAGAAGATGAGAAAACCTGCATTGGAGGCAGAGGGCCTATGTGAGAGGGATGAGGAATGAGAAGGATGGTTTTTTGGGGGGCTGCAAGATGTGTATGTTTCTTTTGGAGGAAGCACCGCTCCGCCTGTCCTTCCTACACAGTCATTCAAGTTTCTTAGGGAAAGTGGAAGCTTGTAGTGAGTGGTCCAGGCTCTAAACATCTCTGGTATTCTTCTTTCCTTGGTAATTCACATCTGTTAGTGTCCTGATTGATTCCTTGTGGCTGTTAATTTAATATTTGGCAGTGGTTCTTATTGATACAGAGAGACACTGGACGAGTACAGCGCAGAGACCCACAAATTGACCACCAGATTATTGGCTGCAGTTTCTGAGAATCTCGGCCTTCCGCCTTCCTACATGGAGAGCGCAGTAGGGAAAATCCACCAAAACTTTGTGATCAATCACTATCCCCCGTGTCCTCAGCCAGAGCTTGCTCTTGGGTTAGTAAAGCACTCGGATCTGGGAGTCATCACGCTGCTCATGCAAGATGATGTTGGCCTACAAGTGTGCAAGAATGAAGACTGGGTCTCCATCATGCCCTTGGCCGAGGCCATTGTTGTCAACGTGGCCGACCAACTAGAGGTGCTCAGCAATGGAAAGTATCGAAGCGTGGAGCACCGGGCCGTTGTGAACAGAGAAAAAGCTCGGATTTCAATTGCCATGTTCCATGACCCTCTACCTGATTCTTTGGTTTGCCCCGCTGCCGAGCTCATCGACCATGACCATCCTCGGCTGTACAAAGATATTATTTTCGAGGAATACAGAAATGCTTTCGTAACGCATGGTCCAGATGGCAAGAATAGGATTCGCTGTCAACCTGCTGGCGAATGAGTCTGTCCCGCCAAAGGTCATGACTGCCACCCTTCAGAAAGCTTCACCTGCAGATGTAGGTAGGAAACACCTCTCTGCTACATAAAGCACACGTTCTATGATATTTCAGTGGTTTGTACAGTAACCCAGCGCCCCAGAAAGGAAATGAACATGTAGGTTGATTTGGGGCTGCTGGTCATATAAAGAGAAGGTTCATGCAGTCACATGCTGATGCTGTGATTGCTTCGTCTGGAGAGTCTGCGCGAGGAAATCTATGTTCACAAATCTATGTTCACAACACTAGTCAGGGAGAACTGTGCAGGATAAGCTCTGAGAGCTGTCGCTTTAGCTGGCGATTGGAAGGTTGCAATGAAGAGGAATGTTAGTGGAATGTCCACAGGAGGTAGTGTTTCGGAGTGGTACCCAGTTTCAACTGAATTCGCATCCAAAGATGTTGGTCTTTAAGTTAAGTTCTCCTCTGCCCCCAACCACACCTAGGGAGAAGAGATATCGTCGCTCTCTCAGCCCAGCGGTGCATAATGCTCCAATACTACAGTACCCAGCTTCCAGGATCCTGCTAGGAGCACCACAAACAGGAGATGATCCAGAGTGTTTGATCAAGATGATACCTGTAAATGTCCATGCAAACTTGGAAATATGCATTGTATGCCCTCATGTCTAGCAGATCTTCACTCAAATCGACACTTGAGTATAGTGTGCAGGGATGCCTCTCGGAAAAGAAGAAGTCCTAACAAACGTCCCACATACATCGAACTGAGGAAACATGCAAATCGAAAGAGTCAAAACTGCAAACAATACTAAGACAAGCTCTGGCTACGACATACGTGAACTTCTCACCTCTTCTCACAAACTGAACGCATGGTTAGATGTTAAGTCCACCATAAGACTTCCTGCATTCCTAACCTTCTTGCGAAACCCAAATTTTCGTGATCAAGGGACACTAGGTTATCGTGGTGAAACCCTGTGGAGCTTAATTTACAGTATTGGGTTTTACCGTAGAAGTATCTGCAGGAAGGAAGAAGAGGTAGAAGTATCTGGAGGTTCTGTCATCAGAAAGTGCAACGGTTTTCAGGAGGCGGAGGGGATTTCTCGTAGGAGCCTGGCTTCAATCCTGTTCTCTCGTGGTGGTTATCTGACCCTCGCTCTCTCTCGTAGCTGTTGCCGTGCCACCGTAGGACGGACAATGGCAGGAGCAGGGGCAGTAGTACCAGTGCAGATTGACGCATGGAGCGATGTCGCCTGTCCCTGGTGCTACGTCGGTAAGGTGGGTATCTTCTGCACATGTTTTTCTTGCGCTTGAGCTCTGTTGGGTATGACTTTGAGGAGGCGTAAGATGCTGTTTACAATTTAGCAGAAATTCTTTTGTTAGACTCCCGTTTGGACTAAGAGGTGTCCGGGGGGAGATGGATCTATGCTGCCCCTTCCATGTTGAGAATCCTTGCGCATAGTTTGTCGGGCTATTCTGTAGCTGGTGCTTCTGAGATGGCGCTAACGTTGTACTGATTGCTTGGAGCTGTGAGAGAAAGGACTTTGATAGTTTTGTCGCCTCAAAGATTGCAAGGAAGTGTCTCCGCATGGTATCAAACATCGGTTCTTCCTGCAGAGGGAAGGATCTTCTCACTTATTTTCCTGCTTCCATCCTCTCTTTGCTTTTAACTCTTATTACAGAATTATGTGAAATACAGGTGCGGTTGGATCAAGCAATACAAAATTTGCAAGAAAAAGGGGGGGAATCCCCTACTCAAGTGTCTGTGAGATGGTACACGTTGGCTCCTTTACTGTACTTTGATTACTTTGGGTTCAACTCTCCCTGAAAATTCACATTTATGATAGCTGTTGAGCTGGAATCACCATGCCTGTGGTCAGAATCAACAAACACAGCTCGAGGTCCTTTTGTTATCCTGTCTTTTTGGCTATTTTTGGGCAAAGCCTTATGAATACACTGACTGATGTAAAGAGTGCCGCAAACTATTTAATGGATTGTGAGGCAGAAAGAAAAAGAGTTTCAAAATATATTGCAAAGTGTGTAGAAGAGCTGGGAAGCAAGATTTTCTTAAACAAAGATCTTGGATATTCTCTTTAGATTTCTGGCATACCTTACCAAGTGATGCACTTGTCAACTGAAGGTAAGACATTGTTAAACTCACCACAAAGAAGAGATCCTGCAAGAATGGCAAGATTGAGAATTAGCATTGTTGGAGAATATGTCACCAATCTCAAAGGATTACAAGAGTTCATCACCCAACTTTCAAACCTGAAAGCTGACACCCCAGTCAAGTGATTGTATCACAGACTGAGTAGACAATTCTTGTAAGCCACTATCAGCCTACGCATTGCCCTTGTCATTTTTACCAGTACAGTGGTAAAAGGCCAAGATCTGGTGGTTAGTGGATAAACCAAAAATTTGGCCAGATTATAGCCCTTTAGCAATTCATATATTGCACACGAACTCATGCAGGCATCCATACATGATTGATATGAATACCAATCCTGCTGGGGAGTCCTATAAGTCTTACACTCAGCGCCGCTGGGGTGGCGATTCATGGACACAGAATTTGCGCAAGTGAGTTCCTCCAGATACTGTTCCGTCATTTCCTCTTTCTTCATGGAGAGTACCTTTGTTTCTAAACTAGAGATGGTATGAGTTTTTCCTGGGTCACCCAATGTGTTTTGGAGGTTCAAATTTTCCCAAGGCTATGGCGCCTACGTAATGATTAAGTAGGACACTATGGGCACTCTCCTCTCTCTCTCTCCCTCTGTTCGGCCCTTTGTTCCGCACGTGGGGTCTATCGCCAGAAGGCTAAGGCTACGGAAAACGTCTCATGAGTACATTCTCTCCTTCCCTCTAAGGTACATCGTTCTATTCCCAGGTCAGGAGCAAGAAATGGTTTGAAATTCGGGGACTGGAGGTGGTGGCCCAATACACTGACTGCACACAGGTGCAATTTCCTGTCTATGTGCATCTAGTTGTTAGTACGGGTAACTTTCAGTTTTGCTTAGAGAAATGGCACATTGAGAATTGGGTTTCTATTGAGGAATTGGGGATGCTGGCTCAGGAAACTTTAGTGATGTTCATCATTGGAAGTGTTCTTTCAGATTGTGGTTACATATAGATGGTCATGGCCATGTATAGAGCCCACCCCTGACTGGGGGCAGTACCATAGCTTGCTAGGAGAAGTGGCTCTTATTTACTTGAATCTGACAAGGTCTGGGAAGGTTGTATAGATTGGTGCTGCTGGCAGACACTGTTGGAAAAGGTGCGGAAGCGAAGCAGAAGCTTTTTGAGAAAACATATGAAGAAGGATTGAACGTGTCTGATGTCAATGTGGTTAGCAACATAGCTGAGGAATTGGGACTACCAAATGCACGCGAATACTTTGTATGTGCCCTTGACATGCAATGAAACGGCCTTAATTTTCAGAGTTTAACTTGGTAACTAAGGAAAAAGGGAGTTGGATTGAGGTTGATGTTTGCCTTTCATCAGTAGTCTTTTGATTGTGAGACCCCTTAAAAGCAGGGGTCATGTAACTCAAATTTCCTGCACGGAAGTCCTTAAGAGCAGCCAAAATTGCTGCTTCATAGTAAGCCGGGTGCTAGACAAACAATTATCTGGCTGTGTTTGTGAGATCTGCAGACAAGTGGGACGGGAAGGGGAGAAGTGTTGGAGCAAGTCGAGGCGGCTACAACTGATCTAGGCATTCACTCTGTCCCATATTTCGTTCTGGACAACAAGTTCGTCCTCTCTGGAGCTCAGGTGTGCTTCAACGTTTGATGGCGCCACTCTGAATGATGTCGTCCTCTGTGTAGTGATATTATGGTACTCCCTGGGACTGTCTTGATCAAGTGGTCTCAGTTATGCCTTCAGACAGTAACCATGAGTAGGTTTGGATTTGATCGAGGGTTGATTATTGGTTGGCTGAATTTTCTGTGTGCATGCTGCTATTTGAAGGCACCATGCATTTGTCTAGATAGACATATGACTGGCATTGCATGCTATGTGTTACAGGATGTTGCAACCTTTGAGGATGCAATACGCAAAGCTGCGAGTATGCATTCTGCTAGTGGCAGAAGCTGAATACTTGCGCTTTTGTTCATCAGTAGGTGCATCCACTATGTAAGGTCTTCGTTTACACCTTCAGTTAAACCCTTTATGGATAAGAAGAATGTCAGTCAGCAAGGGTTGTAAATAACTAGATACTTATGAACTCCATGAAGCTTGGGCTCTTGGAGCAACCATACAGAAGCTTTTTGTAGCACATCTGGCTCTCAATAGGAGGTCAATGTATGCATGTTGTTATCTGCCAGAAGCTGAATACGTGCACTTTTGTTCGTCAGTAGTCTCTTCTTCTCTTTATGTATAGTCTATATTTCCCACCTTCAGTTAAACCAGTTATGCAATAGGATTAATCAAGAGGGGCTGGAAGTAACTAGGTATATGAACTCCACAAACTTTTAACTCTTGTGGCAGCCATCTACAGGTTTTTGTAATAAATAGAGTGCCATGAGACCTCTAGCCTTTGATATGAATGGTAGTATTCCAAGTGCTGAATTTGTTCCAGTGAGGTGGGGACGACGACTGTGGGATTTATTGGAGAGGAGAGTGGAGATCCCACTTTGAATGGAGTATGGAAAGAGTGGCAGCATTCAGTGGTAATGCTGCTTATATGGCCTGCTTGTTTAACTAGGATGTGGCCTTTGTTCAGAAGGTGAACTTTTGAAGTAGTAGATGTGGTGCAGCTGGGCATAGTTTCCCCCAGACCTTGAGCCCTCGAGTTGCCCATTTCGATTGCTCCCTTGATTTAGGTTGGGTGATCATGCGACAAAACTTCTAACATGGGCTATGGGAAGTTGGCTCACACAGAGAGACTGCTGCACCCTCCTCCACAATCGACACGTTTTATATCACAGGGTCCTTCCAGCTATCTGACTATTTGCAGAGTTTTCATTCAGCACTGTCAAATGGATTGCTGTGAGAAAGCTGAGAGCATAATCTGCCCCTTAGGTCCGTTCTTGTAGGTGGTGGGAGTTGACAGGAAGATTGGTTATGACTATGGTGCCCTTGATAAGCTTTATGACAGCTGAGCTCCTTGAATGGGTCAATGGATGCAGTTGTCCAGGCAAAAAACATACACAGACTTCAATGCATAAACCTGATCCCAAGGATTGTGCTCATCGTATGGATCACAAGAACGAGGGTTTTCCATGGGGACTTCTGCACCTAAACCTTGTAGCTGACTTTCACTCCTGGGTGTGCAAGACAGGCGGATGCTGTGTGTACTTACCCAGAACTTCAGAAGTTAGAGATTGACCTGCAAGTTGCTAAATACCAAAGCAATCTCAGTTTTCTTTTCCTTTAAGAAGTAAAGGGTGATCATAGCCCTCGAAATCATAGTAAAGAATGAGGATAAAAGAATCTTGTG
The DNA here is from genome assembly GCA_030704615.1 of Takakia lepidozioides. NCBI lineage: Eukaryota > Viridiplantae > Streptophyta > Takakiopsida > Takakiales > Takakiaceae > Takakia > Takakia lepidozioides. Next base: position 62,756,194 of record CM060731.1, read on the forward strand.
GGGTTTAAGAAAGGGAAAACTCCTGAAGCCACCAAACCAGGTCTCCCTACAGCGTCCCATGCTGTATTTCTGCAAGAGAATCCTTGAATAAGAGAACATAACACTTCCTTCTTCGAAACCCAAAGCCAGTTGGAGCAAGAGATTATGGACTTGAAGAGTCTAAACATGACCAACCTCCAGAATGAAGAGTCTGGAGTTGAAGATCAGTGAAAGTGTTGGGAACAAGGTAGGTAGGAGCAGCCTTCAACCAGTGTAGCATTGTGGTCTTCTTCCAATATATAGTCACCCATTTATGTTCTTCTGGATCGATGTGAATGATCTTGATGCCCTGTGAGATCGGCAAACGAGGGCGATTTGTGTTTCTTTCGAGTTGTACCGAGCCACACATCCGTGCAGAAGGCTGAGGCTAGTGCTGCCAGAGTTGCAGCGTACTGTTCTCCACAGCGATGGTCGCAACGATACGTGGTGGAAATGCATTGCAACGCGTGTTTCGCTTTGCCACGTTGTGAGCCTACTCGATATTGTCGTTTTGTAGTTTGAGAGCTGCAATCTTTGCAGCTGGCCTCAACGCTCAAACTTCACCAGAGCTCAGTTTCGAATCTCGGTATTTCTTTTGCTGCAAGTTCTTCTTTTCTTTGAACATCTCTTCTACCTCTGTCTTTTCCACTTTACCAGTTCCAGCGGAATTCGACTGCAGTCGAGGTACCAATCCTGGTCCATATGTCTATACTATTTCGTAGAACCACGTCTCAAGCTGGAGTCATGGCATCGCTGCTCCGGAGAATTATGTCTCAGAGCTCCTCAGCCATCCCCCAGACAGGAAGATTCTCTGTGTCTGCCTGGCTCATGCCATTGTCTCTCTCGAATCGGGACTGCGCGGAAAGTTGGGGGGTACCTGGATTGCTGTATCCAGCATTGAATCGACCATCGTCGCTTATTGATGGCATACCAGGTATCCTGATTGCCGGAGTCTAAATTCTAAGCATAATCTTATCTAGGTTGCATCGTCAAAACTACGGTGTTCATGAAAATCTTGGAAACAATTTCCTCGGGGAATCAGTGGATTGACCAGTTGTGTAGTAGCAGCTAGAGAGAGAGCGAGGGAGATGGCTGCTATTCCAAATTAATATCTTTTGGATCCTTGCAAAGACGTAGTAGCTGCATCCAATTCCGTCATCAATGTCAAAGTTTCCTGGATGAGTCTTCCCTTTTAGACTAATTCAAGAAACTCAGGAGCCAACTGTGTGTTTCGTAGAGCACTGTCTTCAACTCGGATACACCTGTTCCGAATTTGGAATGAAGTTGGTAGAACTGCAAAGGGGGCAGTTGTTTGGGCGTCTTCATTATGGATCCTCATTTGCAACGCGTAAGATCTACCCACATATGTATGAGCAATTGGATCGATGTCCTTTCATCTCGTCAAGATTGCATGGGTCTGACAAAATGCAGATCATCTTGCGTTCAAGGCTTCCCCTGCCAGATTCCAAGTTGGTAGGTCGTCTTGACTACACTGCAGGCTCTCACTAGTTTGTTTGTTGCCCGTGTACGACAGGGTGTGTGAGGGGATATGCTACAGGCGCTAACAAGGGTGAGCACGACGATAGAACAGAGGAGGCAGAGGAGGCTGAATCTGAAGAAATGCATGTGAACACGAGGGTCAGAGATGAACTGAATGATTCCACAGGGATGAAAGACAAGGTTAAGGATACAATGCACAGTTTTGGTGAAAAGCTAGAAGGCGCAGGTGATCAGGTTAAGAGAGTTGCTAGTAGTGAATCCGAGGAAACAGAGAAGGGCGAAGGAGAAGGAACAGGGAAAGGCATTCTCAACAAGCTTGGAGATGTAGTTGAAGGAGCGGGTGGAACAGTCAAAGAGAAAAGCTCCAAGGATACATCCTATGGGGATGCTCAAGTTATAACTCAGTAACCTTGAAGGGAATGTTTCATCCCCTTCTCCTCCCTTTTGAAAGACCGTGTGGATTGAATGATCCGAACTTGTCAGTCAAGAATTCTATTGATTGACCCCTGCTCAGTGTGATCAAGACACCATTGTGTCTTTCCCCAAATAAATTGAATCTCTATCATGCCGATTGTGGTTACAGTCTTTGCTCATTTCCCTCAACATGAAGAGTGTCATGTTGGCACCTCTTCAGAGACGCGCATGGAGATACTATCATTCATACAACAACAACAACTTGTCTGCATTCACATTGTCATCAACTTGATGCTCAATCTACTTCAATAACACACACATCAAGCACTCCACAAGCCCATACTTTGACCTTTCTCATATATCCGATAGCAACTATGAAAACAACCAACATGTAGCCCAGTGGTAAGGGCATATACCTACCCTTTATGAGTGGTTGTGGGTTCAAACCACTGTGTTGGTTGTTACAAAGGTGTCCACCTTCCTACCGGAAAGAAGTAGCCCTTCTGGGTCAAGTGACACCATAAGTTGCGCTTGCTTCGGCAATGTGTCCACCTTTTTGTTTTTTCCTTTTTATCAGCTATGAACAAAGGGAATGTGAGAGTTCTAACTGGACACTTATCCCTCTTCCATCATCTCCAAGCACAAATGAGCCTGTTAGAAAAAGAACATGCTAAGAAGCTTCTTGCTCAAACTCTTCACCTTCACTTTCTTCCTCCACATTGTCAGCATCTTCATGCTCAACGTCAGGTCCGTAGTCCTCATGATCATTCTCAGGCGTGGTCTTCCCTAGTGGGTTCACCCCCTCATTGGCAATTCGAATCTCATTCCACTGCACAAAAGAGATCGCTCTTATCAGCTCTAATGCTGAGCTCTCCAAAGAAGAGGAAGGATGTGACTCTCATCGTAGCTGGCGTAACTAAGACCCACTTCCCCTTCCTGCTACTGTTCCTTTTGGGGATGAGCTCTATTGAGCTCTTTACAGACACAAATACACTTGATATTTGATCAGGTTGGTAGACTCATTGCGGAACAACTAATTGCCTCATAAGACGAGCAGATCCCTCAATTTGCCATTTAATTACACAGGGCCCATTGATGCAGGAATACTCATCACATATTGTATGAAAATTGAAAGATACTTTCTTATGTGAAAGCACTTCTTCCAAACCTAGTAAATGTCGAAAACAGGGCAGTGTGTAAGTCTGCAACAATTGTACCATAACCCAATGCCAAGGTAAGACGACAACCGCACCTTCTCTTCAAGCTCCGCTTCCTCCTGAGCAAGAAGGGCTTCTTCATCATTGTTTGGTATCAGCCAATCATCCCAGTGATCAATAGTAGGCGGCACCAGCGTGGGAAATCCTTGCAACATGTTGCCGGCTGGCCCTCTACCTCCTCTGCCTAACTCTCTTCCACTATGCTGCAGCCGACCTGTGTTTGTCCAGGCAGGACCCTATAAATAAAATCGAGGACAAACCAATTGTGGTGCGAGGTCTGGCACTTATAAAAATAAGCAATCACGGAGAACCAAAACTGACAGATATGCAATTGAGCTGGCCGTCGGGAACAGATTGGAAGCGGTAAGAAGACAAAATAGGGGGGAGGGAAAACGTGGTTTGGCAGCGGTCAACAGACAAAAAGAGCACGTATGAAGGGACAGAGATTTGTGCGCAGTAAGAGTAGATTCCAAATAGTGGGTTGGGTGTATGGGACGGCGTCAATGGTTGTGCAGTGACATCGGTCAAGTATTTGACTCTGCGATAATCCAGGTAGCTGGAGAGGGCAGGTCAGAACAAGTGGGATGCTGGGGGGATGCGAGTACAGTGATAAGCTCTGTTTACACTGTTTCCAAACGCTCTGGGATGCGGTGAGGGCTGAATGAGGTAGCATCTATACACATCCGCTCATCCAAGCTGGAGCAGTTGCCGCTGCTGGGTCCTGATAGCAGTGATCCGGGCATGGCGGTTCCGGCTTCGACCAACGGAGGGCCTTTGGTCGGAAAGGGAGAAGATAATCTGACGTCGGGTGGAAGTGGGAGCTTTGGGGATCTTCAGGGAAAGGAAATTGAGATGGATTCTGGCGAGCGTCGCCTGAATGAGCTCGGATACAAGCAGGAGCTTCGTCGGGAAATGGTAAGCTGAGCTGTTTTTTTTTCCCAGGAATGCACGACGAAAGGGCTTGAGGCTTTGCACAGGATAGCTCAAGTCCATCCCAGATTCCAGAGCCAATTTTCTGTGAGGTTTTGAGAAAGACATGAAAGTAAGCTGACAACGGTCTGCAGATTTGCGTCGAGACCTTGCTTGGGAGAGTGAGGTCTGTCCAATTTCAGCCACCACTGCTGGAAGTCGTTTTCTCAGAGAAGATGTGACCAGCAGCTCTGGTGAATTTAGATTGCAAGTTATGACATACTCTGTTGATTACTGTTGTGACAAGCTATAAGACTGCGTCTGTGAACGTCAAGGGGGAGGAGGGGGGATCTGGTGGTCGGTGCATGCATTGGACGGGATAGTGGAGCCAGTAGTGGTGGGAACCGATGGTGACTGTCCGAACAAAGTCAGAAAACAAAGTGAGATGTTGTGTTAATGATTCATCAGGCAAACCAGTTGGTCCTTATTTCAGTGAGGCTAGAAACCAATCCGTTGCCACAGTACTCTCATGATACATACTCATGATAGATTCTGATAACATTATTTGGAGTGGTTGACAATGGGATGGGTGTGCAGACACTGTTCAAATGTATGGCAATTGCGTTTTCCACCATGACTTTATTTACAGGCATAACGCCCCTCTATGGAAGTAGCCTTGCATATGCAGGACCTGTTGGGGTGGTTTGGGGCTGGGTGGTGGTGACATTTTTTACCTGGTTCGTGGGCTTTGCAATGGCTGAAATTTGCTCCTCTTTTCCAGTAAGTTCTTCATTTCTCACACTAAAAATCCATAGCCATAATGTATACAGGAGGCTGCCAAGTCTCTGTTTCTCACAGATTTTGATCAAAGCAAAATATGTTGAAGTCTCTTGCTTCTGACGGTCTATTTCATATAAATGGACCATTGTCTTCTCTGGTGTGAAGGTGCCTGTACCAACAGCAGTAAGCCACAGTTCATGTTTGTTTCTGGGTTGATTGGGAAATGACAGACAACAGGGTCACTCTACTTTTGGGCAGCGCACTTGGCAGGGCCTAGATGGGGCCCGCTAGCATCGTGGATATGTGCATGGCTGGAAGCCATCGGCCTAATTGCTGGTATTGGGACTCAGGTAGGACGTTCTAATGACCATTAAGTGTTCTAGGGGACACGTCTATTGTTCGGGAGCTTGTCATTAGAGTCAGGACCCCCACTAGCTGGTGGAATTTGTAATCCTCTTAAGACTCTGCCCAGGGTAAAGGTCACTCTTGCATGAGACGTCATGACTGAGCTTTGATAACGCTATACTTCCATAACGGTTCTATCAGGAGAAGTCCATGCTATCGGTCTCACAGCTGACGTCATTTTCCCTCTTTGTGTTGCACTCATCGCCATAGCACACTCATACATATGTCCATCTGTCAAAAAATCCTCCATTGCAATCCATCAGGACTACTTAGGACCCTGAACTCCAAAGACCCATGTACCTTGAACCCATGGCATATAAGGGCCAGCCTCTTTATTTAAATCCTCTAGGCATGACCTGTGATCTGATCGTTGAGAATTCTTGTGGTTTGGCGTAGGCGTATGCAGGAACGCAAACCTTGCAAAATATAATATTACTGTGCACCGGTACCAACAAGCATGGAGGCTACTTTGCACCCCCGGGCGTGTTTTTAGCAATATATATTGGCCTGTGCATCATATGGGCAGTGCTCAATACATTTGCATTAAATGTCATAGCCTTAATCGACATGGTATCTATCTATTGGCAGGTCAGAAGCCTCTTCCCTCTTCCAACTTTGATTGCGGATCATCCCTCATTGCTGATATACTTTTGATGAGCATTACTTCTGCTGTCAGGACACATGAAACAGGAAATCAATTCAGTTGTAACTGGAGTATCACAGAGACCACTTGTGCCTGTAGGGTGCATAGGTGCATACACAGTAATTAGGGAGAACAAACTTAGGGAGATTGACTTGGTTGAACTATAGGACTTGTTGTACACCAAATTGACGTCACTCATGAGATTCCCAAATTGTGAAAGATGAAATTGACATGGAATGAATGTTGGTTGATAGAATACTTACATTGGAACGCTCTGCCAGGTGGTAGGAGGTGCAATCATTGTGATACTGCTGCCGTTGGTTGCAACCAGCACTCAACCTGCATCCTATGTGTTCACACACTTTGAAACATCCCCAAGCATGACAGGCATCAAAAGTGGGTCTTATGCCATAGTTATGTCTTGGTTGGTCAGTCAGTATTCACTATATGGGTATGATGCTGCAGCACATTTGACGGAGGAGACAAGAGGGGCTGATATTAATGGCCCAATTGCAATTCTCTCCAGTATTGGTCTCATTTCTGTCTTCGGGTGGGCATTCATATTGGCTCTCACATTTAGTATCAAGGTAACCAGTCCATTTCCGTTTCCTTCTGCTGTTTAGTCTTGATGGGAAGTTTTAGTTTGGAGGTGATCACGACATTTTGGCCCACCAGAGTACTACTCATTCTGGAACCTGGTGAGGCATTTCCTACAATCTCAACATGAAATTGGCATTTCGCCTTCCCCATGGCAACAGCAATATGGTTACAGAAGATAAGGGCTGCGATTTATTTCCTAAAGGGATTTTTGAGTACAACACTGCAATTTACTCCTCAAGTGTAACATAGGTGTACCATGTGGCTGCAATCGCTGCGCCAGTCACACCGGAGTAGGGAATCTCACCAAGAGAGTCTGATTAGAAAGGGAGGGAGGTGGGCAAATGACCACTTCAAACTCACAGACTGATTGATTTAGTTATTCATGGTGGAATCTGCAGGATCCAACGTATCTATTTGACCCAAGCAATGAGACAGCGGGTAGCTTTGTGCCCGCTCAAATTTTGTACGATGCATTTCATGGGCGATATCACAATGCTTCAGGCGCAATTGTGTTACTCTGTATCATCTGGGGATCTTTCTTCTTTGGTGGCCTTTCCATCACCACCAGTGCGGCTCGTGTTGTAAGTGTCATCTGACTATGAAAACCAGTAGTTCGTTCCAGACATAGAGGAGTAAATGGTGCTGAAACCTATGACTTTGCTCAATTTATGGCAGGTATATGCACTGTCACGTGATGGAGGAGTCCCGTTCTCAAGGCTCTGGCGCAAAGTTCACCCACGTTTTAAAGTCCCAGCCAATGCAGTCTGGTTTTGTGTGTCCTTCGCCATTCTTATGGGTTTTCCTATACTCAAGATCAACGTTGTATTCACTGCTATAACCTCAATTTGCACTATTGGGTGGGTGGGCGGCTACGCTGTTCCAATTTTCTGTCGGATGGTGATGCGCTCAGAGGATTTCAAACCAGGTCCCTTCTACCTCGGCAAAGCCAGTCGCGGGATTTGCCTTGTATCCTTTGTTTGGATTTGCTACACATGCATTGTCTTCCTTCTTCCCACCCAATACCCTATCAAACTTTCCACCTTCAATTATGCACCTGCGGCTCTTGGGTTTGTTTTGACAATCATAATGGGTTGGTGGATATTTGATGCCCGACGGTGGTTTAAAGGTCCTGTCCGGGAGATTTTTGATCTTCCTGGAAAAGGTTCTATACCCCAGTAACACATTTTGTGTGAAGAGTGACTTCGATTGCAGATCCTTCCATTAGGTCCTATATAGTCAAGATGGGATTATAGAGATTGTGATATTCAGACATTGTTTTCCGTGCCCTATTAAAACCTCTCAATTGAAAAGAGATAGATACAAATCTAACTCCAAACAAAATGCAACTTACCAGGCATTAGAGCTCCCTGGTGGTGTCACACAGTTAAATGTGGCTTCAACATTTTCACTTCCAGCAATTGGTTGTGATTAATACCAATGTCAGGCATTCAAATGGAAAGCTGAGGGAATGAATGTTGGCTATGAATATGAGTGGTTGTGCAGTCATATATGGTATGCAGTCAACCACAGTTGAATGAAAACCCTGTTTGCAATAGGTCAATCTGTGTTCATGGATCCTGCTCTAACTAAATTGGTTTAACTGCCATCTTTTGCCACACTGGGGTGAGCTTCTAATCGACTTATTATTCTTGGCACTGTTCACGGACAAGAAAGGGAATAGGTTGATTTGAGTGAGCAGCACACAGTTAGTTGTATTTGCTTCAGGTGGACACCGAAAAATTAAGTCAGATTCAAAAAGGGAGGAAGTCAGAGAAGGGTAAGAACAAGCAACCAGCTCAAATATGAGTACAATTGAGCATGTGCCTGAAAGACGGATAATAATTAAAAGGGGTTTCTCAGTATGTGAGGGATGTAGTTCTCATTGACCACATGGCTGAGGGCAATCTGGGTACAATTCAATCCTTCAACCTTCCATCAAGGCTTGGGTCCAGAGCAGCAGGCTCTGTGAATTCAACGGACGTTAAACACACTTTAACCTTAGCTTCTTCATAAATTTACTATCTTCAAAAGTTACAGATCCCATCTTTAAAGCCAACCTGGCTAGTGAAGTTCCCTTTGGAAGCACCTCCAAAGGTGAACTACTAAGTGAAATAGTACTAACAGGGTCAAATGAGAGTTTGTCATTTGGGTGACTGGACTATCACAAAATCTACGAGAATACAGCCCCTTTGATAGAGATGGTGTGCTCTTTTGGCATGTTTAGTGGGACAGTTCCTTCGTCCTCAAACAAAAGAGAAGAGAGATTTGCACATACAGGTCTTTAAACCAAACCAGTGCTGTCTTTCTCGTCTTTATTGAGCCATGGCATTGACGTAGTTTCGAGGACTGGGTCCTTCGTGCAGGGGTTCTGCACCTGACAGAGTAAGGACGTGTCCAACATGTCTCTAGTTATTGAGGTTCCGTCCCTGTGACTGCAAAGGCACAGTGGACTAATTCAGAGCCTCTACAGCTGACTTTTCTGCAAATCTAGTTCTTGCCGGAACGGCGTGATCTATTAAAATCATGTCTCCAGTTCGCCCCGAAGAAGATTCATTCCATTTCTAGTAACATCTTACTTTGTATATGCCTCCATGCAAATGAAGGGCGTGTTGGATATAAGGTGGCATCATATGTTGCCAACAATAAAGTGTGTGAAGCTGGACAGCGGAAAATAGAAGCTGTCTCAAGGGTTACAGAGCAGTTACTGGGAAATCATTCCAGGTAGCACAAGGCCTTGCCACCGATCAGGAGAACAGACATGAGGGAATGAAAATTCAGTTGTCACAAGCTAAATAGCATGTGGCCAAAAAATTCAGAAAATGAAATTCACTCCCACAAAATAAATCGGATGGTTTCATGGTCATCTCATCCTCCGTCGAAACACCGTCAATTCAGGTCGTTTCTGTTTGACGTGCACCTGCACTCAATTGTCTAAGCCTCACGCATCTATCGATAAAAAAGAAAAAGAAAATCACATCTATCGATCGAAAATTCGGTTTGCACTTTCAGAATGACTTTTCAGTCCATCACCCGGTGCTTCCAGAGTATCTGAGCAACTTTCTTCTATATGAAAAATCGCCAAACGCAGGTCAACGTAAATGCATAGAATGGGGCTAAGAGAGTGTGATTCATTATTTCCAGCAAGCTTGAAGTTGAAAATCTGATTGAGTTGAAAATCTGATTGAGGCTCTTCAAAAGAGGAGAAGTGCATGTGGAAGCCCACTATTTCATGTCTAGAATTGACAAGGGGAGAACCCATAGCCTATTGGAAAGGGTACCAATAGAGGCTTTGAATTGTTTGAAGAAGGAATCTTTGTGTGGTTGGTTACTAATTTGTAATATAGTCAGTTCTGGAAAAAGAAGGCCAGCAGACTAGAACTATGATATAAGGCCACTATAAGGTCACTATGGGCTAATCCCCCCCTCCCCCCAACTAGCCAGCCATGGAGGCCTATGGAAGGGTGGGTTGTATTTTTTTTGTCCTCGGTTTGGGCGGGCTGGGCGGGGGTTTGGGCGGGCTGGGCGGGGTTGCGAGCAGTCCGTAAAGGGCTCGGGTGCTGCGCCTAGAGAGTAGGCACTCGATTACTAAAAGCATGGAGGCAGCTGTGGCCCAGCCACGACGTACTGGGAGCGGGGCCAGCGCTGACCTTAAGTCCTACTGAGATAAGTACATAAGGCATGAGACCCTAAAGCGTGCGAGCAGAGGCCGGGTCTTTACCCGCAAAATAACCAAAAGTTGAGACGGACCGGCAGACGCTAGCGTTCTGCAAATTCCCTTAAAATGGGGTATTCTTAACTTTAGCTATTAAATTCAATTTACACCCCTCTAAGGGTTATGAGCCATTATCTAAGGCGTCAGTGATAGATGAAATCGGGAGGACGTAGCCTTGGAGGGGAGCGTTCTTATGACTCCAAGAGAGAGCCAAGCGGGTCTGTGAGCAGTAAACTAGAGGCGGAGACCTCGAGAGACAAGGGAGGAGAGAAAGTACTCTGTCCTAAAAACTCGGCTACAATGCGCCTTTGTGTCTGAGCCCAAGGTAGAGGATGACTTTTTCCACGGAGGGAAAGCGCACCAGCCCTTAAAACAGGTAGAAGAGATCAAAGCTTCACCAAATATGGCACAAACAGAGGTTCCAGCGAGACATCTGCTTGTCCAATTAAGATGTATGGAAGAAGGTACAGTTTGGTTCCTAAGGGGATTGCTAAACCATAGCAAAATCCGTCAGCCAAAAATTCCGTCAGCAAAAAATTCCGTGAGCAGAATTCTGCTCACGCTTCTGGATGTACTCACCTATAACCGCAGACACCTATTCGGCTTAGAGGACCTATTACTACGGGTAGTGTCCAGTTTAACATGCATACCAATTCATCGTTATGGATGAATGACGGATGAATGATGGATGAATGGGCGATGAATGTATGTTGGACGAATGGCACATGAATGAATGTAGTTTGTGGTTGAATGCAAAATTAAAAAGCATTTTTGAGTAGTGGTTGCCAAATCCCCTGAGCTCCATAGTGAACCTCTGCCAACTACAGAGGGTTGTGGTTGTCCTTTGACCAGGTATCCTAAGTCGAGAGATGCTGACACCCAATTGCAAAGAAGGTGGAGGGCCCGTTTGGTGCTTTAATATAAATCGTTTGAAACAACCGATTTCCATTCCGACGAAGAATATCCACTGCTACTGGAGTCGGAGTCTAAAACGAAGGTAGAACTGTCTATGAAGACACTAGCCTTGCTTTGCACAAAATCCTCTCTGTCATAAAGCACAGGAGGGAGAGAAGAGATGAGACTAAATTTGTAAGCTGCAGCCTCCGCATAACATGACATATGTAACGTTTTCTGGTGTGCTATTTGGGTGAATGATATCTACAAAATTGTTCGGACCCACATAACTTATGATTTGTTGTCATGGGCCTTCTTCCATGTGACCAGAAATCCATGCTGGGTAAACGCCAGGTCTTTTGCTTGTTCGGACCACATAACTTATGATTTGTTGTCATGTCCTTCTTCCATGTGTTGCATCTTTATGCCAAAGCTTTGCTTCAGCAAGTTTTTCATTTGCAAGTTTTTCAGTTTTTATTTTTATTTTTATTTTATCCCCCAAATGTGCTAGATTAAGGTGTCGTCAACGACACCTTTGATCTGGCTAGTCTTCTGGTGTGTTATTTGGGGTGAATGGCATCTACAAATTGCTCGGACCACATAACTTATGTTTCGTTATAATGTTATTCTTCCATGTGACCAGAAATCCATGTTGGGTAAACGCTAGGTCTTTTGCTTCAAAGCACGGGTTGGGTTCATTTTGCAAGTTGTCCAATTTTTATTTTTATTTTTATTTTTTCCCCAAATAAAGGTATCGTCAACGACACCTTAATCTGGCTGGTCTTTTTGTGTGTTATTTGGGGTGAATGGCATCTACAAATTGCTTGGACCACATAACTTATGATTCGTTGTCATGTTATTCTTCCATGTGACCAGAAATCCAAGCTGGGTAAATGCTAGGTCTTTTGTTTGCAAAGCAGGGGTTGGGTTCATTTGCAAGTTGTCCAATTTTTATTTTTATTTTATTTTTTCCCGAATGGCTGGTCATTTGCAAGTTTTCCGAATATATATATATATATAATATTTTTATTTTATTTTATTTTTCCCCGAATGTGCCAAATAAATGCTAGGTCTTTTGGTTGCAAAGCATGGGTTGGGTTCATTTGTAGGTTTTTTCAAAAAAAAGAAAAAAAAAGTTATTATTGTTATTATTATATTATATTTTCCCCCTGGCTGGTCTTTTGGTGTGCTATTTGGGGTGAATGGCATCTACAATTTACTCGGCTTATGATTCGTTGTCATGTCCTTCTTCCATGTGACCATAAATCCATGCTGGGTAAACGCCAGGTCTTTTGTTGCAAACCAAGGGCTCGGTTCATTTGCAAGTTTTCAAAACATAATAATATAATAATAATAATAATAATTATTATTATTATTATTATCCCCGAATGTGTCAGAAAGGTGTTGTCATCGACACCTTAATCTGGATGGTCTTCTGGTGTGCGATTTGGGGTGAATGGCATCTACAAATTGCTCAACTTATGATTCGTTGTCACGTCCTTCTTCCAGGTGACGAGAAATTCATGCTGGGTAAACGCCAGGTCTTTTGCTTGCAAAGCAGAGGTTGGGTTCATTTGCAAGTTTTCCAAAAACAAAACAAAAAAAAATAATATTTTTAATATTTTTAATATTTTTTGTTTTTCCCCTCCTGAATGTGCCGGATGAAGGTGGCATTGATGCCAGCTTGATCTGGCTGGTCTTATGGGCTGGGATTAAGCTTCTGCCAAATTAAAATACACTTATTTAAACTCAACAACACATGGATCCCTGCGCACATGCTGATCGGTAAGGATACATGTTGTTACAGTCATCCATGGTTCACTTATCTATGCAATTTTTCATCCGACACTCATCCAACGTTCATCCAATGTTCATCCATTCCCTTTTATATTCATCACAAATACATCCATCCGTCAGTTTTTCATCGCACATTCGTGCCACATTGTCGTCATGGAGCTTGTCTGTCTTCGGTCCGATGGAGAGAAGATTGTGTCGCTGCAGTGGAATTTGTGTCCACGGCAATAGGCCCACTTGTTCCCTCACTTTTAGGGTCCGCATCAATAATCTGCTCACGCTTAGGGGAATCTGCTCACGGATAAGGGAATTTGCTCACGGGTTCTGCTCATGCCTTTACTACCCTCGGTTCCTAAATGCTAATTCACAGCGTCAAGAGCATCCAACCATTGTGAGTAACTTTGAAGCACCTGAGACTCGAATGCTTGACGCGAAAGAGCTTCCTCGCACATGTAGCATGAAACGTCCTGTGTGTCTAGTTCTACGAGAGCTCATAACAGGGTACTTAGAATGTTCTTGAAAAAATGAAAAATTTGGCGTGGGTAGGTCCAAGGGACCCTTATTGTGTTTATTTTGTTTTGTTTTGTGAAGGCCCTTACGGGGTCATTGGAGCAGGCGGTGGCGACTTCAAGTGCCCCACCTGCCCCTTACATGTTCTCTTGGCTTCCCCAATTTCCACAAAGGCCTTGTGAGCTCCCGAGGAAGTAGTACCAAAAGAGACTTTAAGAACAGTTTAGCTGCGTTCTTCTTTGACTTTTCCTTGCTTTCTCCCAATTCCCCGGAGACCTTGAGCTCCCAACGAATTAGATCCCGACAAGAGAGCCTTTAAAGACCGCTTAGCTCCTGTCTTCTTGGATTTTCTCTTGACAGAACCGAATTCCCCGGAGGCCTTGTGAGATCTCGGAAAATGTCGACCTGTCTGAAAGAGATAGTCCAAATGCATCTTTGCTTCCATTGCAACCTCGTAAGAGTTGTTTACCACAAATTTTACCACAAATTCCCCCAAGAGTCTAGCTTCCTGGCAGCCTTGTGAGATGCAAGAGAGTCCATACTTATGAGAAATTAATGACAGAATGGTGCCCTAGGTCCATTTATAGTTTGAATATTCATCGACTCCATTCATCCATTCAAGTCGATGACAAACAAAAAAGGGCATACCAGGAAAGACGAGATGGTTAAGGCCGGGTACCACGGGGTACCGTCAGCATAGGGTGGCCCTTTAATTTGGCAGGCTAAGAGAAAACACACCCCTGCAGAGTACGTATTACCATCTGCTGCAGGCGCAAGTCTCTTACCAGACATTAACTGCACAGGTAATTACCCCCTGCCTGGATGCCAGCTTCATCAGAGCCTTTTGCTCCCATCAAACATGGGTCGAAGCATTGATACACTTTGCTGGCGATGTCGGAATTTTCAGCAAAAAGTTTATGATCAGTAAGTTCAGTTCACCCTATTTGTTCATCATTGTGCGTTACACAATGTGTGCTATACATCATTACTTTGCACTGTGATATTGAAGGTACTTCCTCTGCAGTGGATTTACATGTGGCTCTACTCACTTTTCCTTTCAAACTCCATCACATTGGACGACTGCAGATCTTGAGCCAGTACTTTGTCGCTGACACGGTGGGTGGGATTGGGGCAGATATGACATTGAGGAGAGCAACTGGCCCACCATTGGGCAAGTGCCTAGTAGCTGGGCGTGTTGTGAAGGAAAGCTATGGTGCCACCAAGCAGCAACACACATTCACAGTGAGGTATGCTTGGGGACCTTGGTGGACAAGCACATATGTTAATCATCAGACTGTTTGTCATAATGTTATGGCATAGACACCAAAGTTCTGCTGGGTTATCCTGCACTGCCTCTCACTTTTCAGAGCTTCAGTCTGCTGTATTGGAAAATCTTCGCCACCTTGATGTCCTGAGTTCTTGCAAGTTGTTCAATAAAAACTTCTTCAAATGGACTTAATGTCGCAGAATGTGTCATAAGCAGATCGAGGTTCTATGGAGCCAGGTGTGGCAAACTTTCTCGTGTTCTGAGCTACTACTGGTTTCGATATGCAGTGAAGTTTTTCCTCTCTTTGGTGGATGTTTTAAGCTTCTCTCTCTTTCTTTCTCCCTCTTGCTTCTGAGTCACCTCTTTATCAGTTGGCCCCAGGTCATTGCAACAGGCATGTCAAGGCATGGCGTCACAATCCTAACCACCAACTATGTCTACTCTCTTTCCTGGCCCCCTCATTTTCACTTACTGGCCGTATTCAGTGATGAATGTTAACCACCTTCATTTGTGTGCACCTCTATTCTGATGCTTATGTCTCTGTTTCATTTTATTTTTCTTTTTGGATCATCCGGGAAATATGTGCTAACCATGCTGGAACGTGGTGTGTAATGAGCCTACGAGAGAAAGATGTACTCATAAGACTCTGTTTTCTGTAGCCTATGAGGGAGAGAAACTGAGAGAGGGAGAGAGATTGAGATGGGGGTTTGAGAGATGAATGTGGGGTGTAGCCATGGCTCAATGAAGATAAGAGGATGGCAGCACTGGCAGAGAGAAGCATCTACGTGGGGCTGCTGCTCGCAGCATCAGAGCTGCTGTCAAGCCCTTTTTCCGTGACCCAAGGTTTAAAGGTATGTGCAAATCTCTCTTCTCCTTTGTTTGTGGATGGAGGAACCATCCCACTGAACATGCCACAAAATGCTGACAGAGCACACAAATCTCTAGGAGTGGCATTCTTGTAGATTTTGTGATAGTCCAGTCACCCAAATGAGAAACTCTCATTTGACCACGTTGTTCTATTTCACTTGCCAGGTATCTGTGTGTCAATGAATTTGCTTCTAGTACAGGATTCTGTTATGAACCGACTATTAGGTGTGATCATACAAGGGTAGTTCATGTCTAGATTACTGTAGCCAGCTTCGTTTGAAAAAAGTTTACTGTGCTCACATTTGTTATACCTCCTTTCGCAGGAAATGTCACCCAACAACTGAAAGAATGGTGCCCCAAATTGAAAAATTCAAGTCATGACCACCCCTATCGCAAGCCCCCAAATCCTCCCTGAAGTCCCTGTGGCTTTTCAGTGCTCATTTCTTCACTGCCAAAATACTGCAGCGAAGGGATGTATGCAGAAATGCTGCTCAAAGTGTTGTGTCAGCTCTGGCCAAAGATGCAGCACACGGTTAGTTGTATTTGCTTCAGCTGGACTCCACAAAATTAAGTCAGATTCAAAAGTGAGAAAGTCAAAGAAGGGTAAGAACAAGCAACCAAGCAACCAGCTCAAATATGAGTACAGTTATTAGAAGGGGTTCCTTAATTTTGTGAGGGATGTAGTTCTCATATTTTCAACCACACACGGTGATTATGGTTTCAATTCAATCCTCAAACCTTCCATCAAGGCTTGGGTCCAGAGCAGTAGGCTCTGGGAATTCAACGGACATTAAACACACTTAACCTTAGCTTCTTGATAACTTTACAATCTTCATAATGCCAACCTAGCTGGTGAAGTTTCCTTTGGAAGCTTCTTGAAAGTGAAGAATCCTCTTTCCTCACTAATCATTTCAAACTGCAGAAGAGTCACCTTGGGCCAAGTACTCAATTCAAAATCAACTTTCAAGTAGAAATTACGACTATGAGGAGGGCCTGGCTCAGAAATTGCAGCTGCAGATCATTGAAGAGCGCATTCGATCGGAGTCCATACGCTTTATGGTAGCCTACAAATCTCACATCGTTGTGTTCTTCATGGAACCAAAGTGAACTCTTCTCTATTCGCATCAAAACCTCTGTGTGTGCTGCAAGTTTTGGTGCTCCTTTTCCTTCATGCTTGTCTGGTGGGAGTCTATGGGGGTGCCATTCGAGGACAAACCAGTCGGTGCTTCCTAGTGTGGATATGCCACCCAATTGATGCGGATGGTGCTATTTCTTGTGCATCACAATGACAGGACTGCTTCAGGCAACGTGCTGCAGGAGACTTCAGGCGGAAAAAATGCTTTAGCACTTGGTGGTATTGAATGGAATACCACCCCTCCCTAAAGACCTCTACTGGTCTGGACTCGGAGGCCCTGTTAATCAAATTAGAAAAGCGAGGAAAAAATAAGCTCGGCAGGGCCATAAGGCAATACAATCATGAGGAACCTCCCAAGACATCCGCAAAGGGCAGCTAGCTTACCGAAAGGTCCAGTGTAAGAAGAGCCTAGCTACAGACCATCGTGAACAAAACCAAGGCTTGAAGACCAAGGACTAAAAGCTTTGCAGTCAAGAAAGCCCAGAATTGTCACAGCTAAGCAGAACGGAGCAGACAAAAGAGAAAAAGCAAGGAGCTGTTTCTCCCTTCGCCAGCCTGGGCTCAAAGTTTAAGGGGTACGTATTCTCTTGTTTAGCTTTTGGAGCTGGTGAATATCCACGTGTAATGCTTTCGTCGCCCACCACCAGAAAAATGTGACGTGGCATGACGTGGCATCCGATAGGTGGTGAGAAATGGATAGGCAGGGAAGTTTGGTAGCGACCAAAAGCTTTTGATTAAATTATTGGAGGGCTTGGCACGGAGCGCATGCACGGGGCTTGTCCGCCTGCAATGATCAGGGGCAGGGCGGGGCCGGGTGGGGCCGGGTCGCCCTCCGCCCTTTTCTTTACCTTTTGCTTGTGCTCGGAAAGGGGGCGCCGCCAGAACGATGCGTCGTGCTGTGCTGTCGATTGTTGCTTGTCTCGCACTCCGCCACGTCACCGCACTTCTGTTGCTTGTTATCCGCTACTCCACCAAGCCCGTTGTCAAATTCTCCCCTCCCTTTGTGTCTTGTGTAACTCCTCTTAGTACATTTTATACTTTGAAGCCAAATTTGGACTTGGTCAAATATTGAGACCAAGTGTGAGATATACCAACCGGACGCACCTTCAGTGTAACCCCGAGTGAAGCTACAGTCCTATACAGTCGTCAATCTTACTTAACTTGTGTAACCCCCAATGGAGTTAAGCACATTTCTACATCTATACTGATGAATATTTTAGCGTGAAGTAATATCAACTCAATCAAAGAATCATTGTACTTATACATATGAATCTAGATATGATTCAAAACTGGGAAAATGAGAAAAGAAAAGGAAACGTCAATGGCCAATTCTCAGCACAAGAATTCTCAGCAAAGATCAGCAAAGATCAGCTTTTTAACAATTTCATGGGTGCCTGTTGTTGAAAAATTAATAGATTCATATATCACTCAACATTGCAAATATTCTGGATTTGAATTCTTTGAATCTAATAATTGCTTCCTCAATGAGATCAGGCTGTCCCCATCTTCACTGGGTCTCTCTATTCAATCAGAGTTTTCTGGTTTCATGTTTTCGGGTCCTATGCTTCTTGGAGAGAAGACTTCAGTTTTGCTGCCTCTGTCCTTCTGCTAAATCTGTTGAAGGATCAGTCTAGCATTCCTGTCCTGTTTGGGATTTGTTACGAGGTCATATCCTCTGGCATATATCTGGAAACCTAGTCAAACAGAGATGGTTTGCTGGCTTTTGATGATACCCGGCCTGGCCTCAGAAGGTTGTTTGAGGCCAGGAAGGCTTGGCGTGTGGTTGGTGCAGCTTTATGTAGATGCGGGGACAAGACAAGGCAACAACTGTTTGCTTGCTGCTTGGACGGCTCGTGGGGGAAACCTCATCTGCATGCGACTTACAGACTCGCGAGTGCAATGGAATGACTCCCTCCCTCCGTGCTGGGAGCAAGCGGGGTAGTCAAGTGCTCTTCTTGGCCACCTCTTTCTAGTTCCGTGTCCCCACCTCAGCCTTCATCCTTCTATTTAAATTAAAAGAGAAAAAAAATGCAAGGAAAAAATAACCTTGCAAACTGTGCATGCATGAAGACAAAGGAATAAGCTGGCAGTGCCACCTACAGGCAGCTGGTCAAAAGTTGCAGGGAGAATGGGAAGCTACTTGTACAGATGAGGCCTGCTGCAGTTGGCGTGGTCTGTCCAAGTGCGGCCTGCCTTGCGGAGGGGTGCCCAGGCCTCTTTTGTCTGCAGCGCCTAGCGCATATATAGTTTGAGACAGCTGACCAGTACGTGTGCAGAGGGAGGGGAGATCAGAGTTCTAGAGACTGTAGTAGAAGGGGTAATCATTATGTGCAGATTGCTGGGCAGTGCGATAAGTAAGAGTGCAATATGAGTGGAGCAACCTGACAGTGGCTTGCTTGCAGTACGCTGCAAGTCTGTTAGGTGGATAGAGTGTGGAAGATTATGAAGTTTTTAGATTATAAGTATCCTCTCTTCAGGCATGATATGTAAAGGACTCATCTTGACGTAGGAGCTGGGACCCTGTCATCAGTGGCGAATGACCAGTGACTTTACAGTCTACCTAGTCGCATTAAACTGCAGACGATCTGCAGATGGGTAACTACACAAGAAAATTACCGCAATTACGCCTGTGCGGTCTGGTACTGATTATTATTCTGGGTGCGCAACTTCCATCTGCGTACAGCTTGAGTGCGTCTTTCTACGATCAAACGTGTCCCCAAGCGCAGGCCATAGTTCATCAGGAAGTCATGAAGGCGTTCCAAAATGAGAAGAGAATTGCTGCATCGCTACTCCGCATGCATTTCCACGATTGCTTTGTACAAGTGCGTTTTGACGCACTCCCTCTCTCTCTCTCTCTCTCTCTCTCTCTCTCTCGCTCTCGACTTTCCTTAATATCCTTTTTCACTTCTGTCAGAGTCTAAAACTGCTATGTATGCTGAAATTTTGAACTCGTACATCTTGTGCTAGAAGGGCGCTGGAAGCTGGGTTTTTCAAATTTCGCATTTTTTCGGTAGTGATTCTCCTGCCAGAAACTGTAAAGTTCTGAAGGGAAAAACGTCCAGAGTGGTATATAAATCTCAATTCCATTCCAAACGAATCGCAGCGTGCATATAGATCTAAATATGATTACTGCCCAGGAAATATAACAGGGGTGCGATGGATCAGTTTTGCTTGACAATACTGACACCACGCTCAGCGAGAAAGACGCCGCCCCCAACATATTCTCACTGCGAGGCTTTGACGTCGTGGATGACATGAAGGCAGCAGTGGAGAGCTCCTGCCTTGAGACTGTCTCTTGCGCTGACATACTGGCCATAGCTGCACGGGACTCAATTGTGGCGGTACAAATTCCCTCCTACTCCACATGTGACAGACATGTTGAAAGCTCAACAACTTAAAGCAAGCTTTACTGATAGATATCTTGAAGAACGGCGAACTGCTCACTCTGACTTTTATAGTTACAGATGTGGTTTGTTACTTCTACAGACATGCATGCATATTAGTTATTCTGCAGCCTAAATTGATCATCTCGAATCTCATTTTTCGACCTTTTCGGCGGAACCCCATGTTTAAAATAGAACCTTTTAATTTGCATCAGATTATCAACAGACTGGTCTGGACAGCTCAAAGTGTGTTGCTGCGCTGCTGACGCCAACAGACATAGCAGGTCCTTGAAGAGAGAAGACTTCTTGAGTCGATAGTCCCCCTAAGTAATCCCAGAAGGATATAAGTACAAACTCTCAAACGAGGTGGGCACCGTGGAGGTCATCGGACTGATAAGGCTTGTCAGCATACGATACTGGCCTTTGCAAAATTCAATTCATGGATTAACAGTGAGAACTCTTTTTGCCTGCGCCCAGATCAGCGCCTCATTTAGAGCTTAAATTTTGCTTTGATCTGCAGAGTGGAGGCCCTTACTATGAAGTTCTATTGGGACGACGTGACAGCCTTACGGCAAATAAGACAGCAGCAGCTCTTGACCTTCCTGGGCCCAATTCAAATGCATCGTCCCTTTTGAGGAAGTTTCAGTATGTTGGTCTTACAGAGGAGGACATGGTGACCCTTTCAGGTAGACTCGGATTGCAAGCATTAAATTAATTGCATGTCCATCGATGTATTTAAGACTGTAATATTCTTGAACCCACGGTGCTACTGTAGAGTATCATGAGCATCTCAGCTCTCCTTACATCCCAATCTTTCTTGATATTGAGACGTTTAAATTACTGGGCAAGGTTCTCTAGAGCACCCTCGGGGCCGACGTTAAATTTGCAAGCTTGCAGCTTTTCCTCAAGTAATCTAAAGTTCTGTGTCTGTGTGAACATCAATATGGCAGGTGCGCACACGATCGGAAAATCTCGCTGCACTTCATTCAGGAATCGTCTTTACAACCAAAGCGCAACTGGGTATCCAGATCCCGCTCTCTCGACCGGTCTCCTCTCAACACTTCAAGACCGTTGCCCAAGAGACGGTGATTCCGCTGTTGAAAACAAAACAGTGTATCTTGATCAGGCTACCCCAGAAACTTTCGACAACCAATATTACAAAAACTTACTCTCCAATCAAGGAATTCTCTACTCCGATCAACTAATGTCCACATGCAAAGTCGGTAACGTGGAAGACCTGGTGAAATGTTATGCCGCAGATCAGTATTTGTTCTTCTATGAATTTGCAAAAGCGATGATCAAAATGGGTAACATCAGCCCACTCACAGGCACAGATGGGCAGATTCGTAAGCACTGTCGAGTAATCAACAGTTGAAAGCTAGCCTGAAATTCCCTACACACTAGAGATGGTCCTTGAACTTTACTAGCTGTACAGGAGGGTCTTTCACAGATGGAGTACTTGAAGATATCATTCAGCGGATCCATCCTGTTCCCTTACACGACAGAAGTCTCCACTGTGTACATTGATTCCACCTAACATAGACCTTTATAGGCGCACAAGTTTCAGACTGCCAGATCTCCACGGGCATTGTTTCTCAGCTCCAAGTTAGCATTGGAGGCTTGAAATTATGTCAAAGTTGCTCAGATCTGACCTGTAAATATCCAATAAAGAGGAAAGCTCAAGCTCTCCCTCCACACAGCTCTCTTTGTTTCTCTCTTTGGTGGGGTTCCAGTCAGAGAGAATAGAGAGGGCTTGACATATGACTGATTTATGCTCCTTGACCTCTTCAGCCTGGCCAGTCGGCTCATGACTCTTCAAGCATGGCAGTCATTGGGCAACAGGAGGATATGGGATGTGACTATAGTAGAGAGATGCATTGGTCTCGACTCTCCATCACCAACTTCCATTGTCTCTTGAAAAGCTTCTTCAGTAACCACCGACATATGACGATTAAATTTCTGAATTAATATAGGGATGGATGTCTAGCAAATTGGCTCTATATAATGCAATGTAGTTACGTTTCCGACTATGGGGGTTCACAAATTTGTTCTTTACGACGAGGAAGAACAAGATTTGAACACTCCATATGCACCTACGGAAAGCCAAGGAACTCGTTGATCCATGTGCAAACGCTGAAACTGAATGTGACGAAGACGAACCTATTTTAGATCCAGTGGCACAAGTGACAATTTCCAATGTTCAGGAGGAATTGCAGGTTGCAAATTGTCGACATGACACTATTGACAGAATTTTCAGTCGATTTGACATGTAACTCTGTAAATGTCATATTTTTTGAAATCATCTCTAGTCCTACCTTCCTTCGCTTAACCTCCTTCGCTGGGCATGTGACGTTGGAGGGATCTCTAACTCCCAACCTGGCCGTCGGGCCAACTTGGAGCTCTGGCTGCTTACCGGGGCATAACGGTCCTCTTTCATCTCCAAAAGAACCCTCCAACGATTTGGAACCAGCGGAATTCCCTTTGGTAGTTGGCAGTCCGGAACAGCTCCCCACTCTTTAGTCGCTTTCCGGCTCGCTCGCTTACTCACTAGTTTTTGGTCACCAACGGGCTTGCACCGTTCTCGGGGTTACTACTCCCTATATATACTTCTGTAGCTGTCCGCGGGGGTTTCATAAACAACCATGCCATTTTATGGCGAACCACCACGAACACCCTCAACTCGCGGTGATGAGTCGCGGTGAGTCTTGGATAAATGTTCAGAAGAGTCTTGGTCGCCCTCTTTAAGGTAATATGTTATCACTCTGTTATTGTTATTTTTTTCTTACTCCCAAGGCGTAACAATAAAGGAGGGCCGACTGTAGTTTGTTTTGTTGTGTTTTGTTTTGTCGCGCCAGTCAGATCTCCCAAACCGCAATGCCTCTCCCCGGGGTGCTCACACAACTGGAAGCCCTCAATGAGTAGGGGTGCTAATAAATTTATTTATTTATTTTTATTTTATTTTATAAATAAATTTTTAGGGGTGCATTGAGGCAGTTTCATTATTTTTGGACCTGCGGTGTGGGAGATATTGAATTTCAAAGTATTTTTTATCACTAGAAATTCATGAAAAAATAGAAAATAGGGCAAACTATATAACATATATAAAAGTTAAAAGGTAATAGGTTCATCTACCCTCCAGTTCATCCAAAGCTCATCCGTCCGGAATGAAAGTCGCAGGCTAGGGTTTGACGGGGAAGGAGTTGAGCGAGCGCTTGTTGCCGAGGACTCCTGACCTGTTGAGGACAGCGAGGCCAGACAAGGATGCGCGTGCATGATTGCGGGCACCTCACAAACTTATCTGAGTGAGAGAGAGAGAGAGAGTCTTCAGCAGGAGGTTGAGAAGGAGAGGAAGGATTGGCTTGGATAGGTTAGAGAGAGTATGAGGGCATGCATGTAGAAAGACCGGAAGATCGGCGCGTTTTCATCTGGGATGCATGAGTTCGTATAGACCGATGTGTGGAGGGATCGTCGCAAATTCTTATAACTTAGAGGAGTTCGTGCCCTTTCTATTGATTGTCCGACTGTGCCCGCACTCTGCCTGAGTTTCACCGTTTCTTCAAAGCTTTTTCGGCTTCTAAGGAGGTAGTCTGCCCAACTTCTTGGGAAAAACTTCCCAACATCGATATTTTTGTGCAACTGGAGGACAGTAGTCTACAGCCTCAGCATGGCAGGCAGAGAAGTCAGAGAATACACTAATTTGAGCGATCCGAAAGGTATGTTTACATATAGTCGCTTGGTTGTGCTGCCTTTGGCATTCCTCCTATTGCAAGTAAATAATATCAGCTGTCAGTCCAGGATGTGAGGATGGCATCCGGGTTGCATTATAGATTGCTCCATTTTCTTTTCGCTCCGTACCTGGTTGTGCCGAGGTGATGCCATATTGTAAAGTTAGTGACAGTTGTCGTCTGAACATTGACAGCTCGTAGGGGAGACGAAGTTCTGCAGTGTCTGAGTGTACATTAATTGTGCTGCTTTGTCATATATCGTAGAGCCGTTTGTGGTCTGAGGTACAGCCTGACTTGAAGTTGTTTTGGCGTGTTGTGACAATGTTTGGACATGTGCAAAGTGGTGGTCGTGTTCCTAGTGTTCCCCTTCTTTGTTCCTTAGCATCCTTGGTTCCTATACGTTAACCACTTGCATATTCTCTTACTCTAGACTGGTTTGCAGTTTTTATGGTTGGTTTGCTGTGTAATCCTAGTAGGTTTAAAAAGAACAAGAGCATATGCATCTGTTGGTCTGACTGGAATGAGCAAGTATTCATGACCACTTAGAGAAATGAAACAGCATAGCTGCAGGTTATGCATTTGTTGTCCCATAGATACCAGTGTTACTGTAACCTCCAATTATCTGGATGATTCAAATGGAAGATCGTGGTAGATAGCACCTTCCTACGCATGGAGGATTCAACGAGGCTGGCAGGAAGAGTTATGGAGTACACTAGTACTGAAACCTTAGGGAATGACTTCTGATACGAGGTTCTTAAACGTCTAGAGGACATGGTGTTAAGATGATGTACGGATACGGAACCCTTCAGTTTTTTGTCACACTTTGGTTGAGCGCCAGAAAAACATTGAGGGGTTGCAAAGGTTATCATGTGCTTTTTGGTGTGTGAATTCGGGCAACTATGTCTCCTGGCCTTGCCCTTTCATAAACCCTACAAAGCAAGCTGTTGGGCACCCTTCTAACGCTGTTGTGGTTGCAAACAAGGTCATGCTGGCAGACAAGAAGTGGAGTGCCAAAGGTGGTGTGAAAGACAAGACTGATGATGAGGACCTCGCGTTCAAGCGCATGGTGGCCAAGGTTAGTGAACCTGGGGCCTGCTGGAACTTAAAAGTTTTTACTTCTGGGGGGTACAAGGGTCTTGTTACATCGGCATGAAGGGGGAAGTAAATACTGCCTATATTTGCTCAAATCTTCTTGCCATAGACACGGTTCATCTCTTTCTTGTTTTGATAATTTTACTGCAAGTTTATGTGAATGATGGGGTTGCATCCACTATTTGTCAGTTGCTCAGTTGGTTGGTGAACATCTTTTGAAAATCACTCACAGCTCTAGCTAGGTTATTAAAATGGATGGCAAAGGAAATGAGAGTGAGATTGTGAGAGGTCGTGGCTGGGTGTGAAGTCTTTGGATGTTCAAAGGCCCTTTTTTGAGAACTTGCCCTGACAGGGAATATGGCGGCACCTGGGATCGGATGATGAGAGCAGATGCAGGAGGTGGCTGGGGAACGTGGTGGTTACCTTCATGGCCGAGGCGGTATATGCTCTCCTGATTCTTGTCCCTGATACTGTTGAGCATTGTCTTCTTTTTCCAGTAACTGTAAATGAAGTGCTATTGATATTGGATGAGTTGATGGGGATTCTTTTATTGGACATCTATGATATGCTCCTGAATTTCAATTCAAAGACCTTCTGCTTAGAGATCTCAGGTATACATGCTGAAGTTAGTGTTTTACATTGAAAGGAACCTGCATATTCCTTCATTGTCTGGAGGGAAATGTTACTCTCTCTTTCTCTGCCGTCATGTTCTTAGAAAATTGATTGGGGTGGGAACTACAGCTCTGGACAGCGATGATTTACTATACTTGAAGGAGCAAATGGAAGCTGAGGATGATGCTGAGCGTCTGCGGCGACGAACAGAAAAGCGGGCTTTTGCAGCTTTTAAGATATCCTCCAATGTGGTTCATGTTTACTTGATGGATCTGCTAGCGCTCTATGCTATGCAAAATATATGTAGGCAGGTTGGGCAAAGGGGCTAGGAGCAAAATTTAAAATTTTCAAGTTCTAAGACTTGGGTCTGAAGTATGTTTCATGTGAGTATGTTTTAGCATTGTTGGGCTACTAGTACAGCAGTCAAACATTCTGCTGCCAATATTGACCAAAGTAACTATTACTGATGTACTTACGCATCCAACGTATGATTAGCAGGTTTGGGACCTTTATCCCACTGCTTTATTGGGTTTGTCCCAACCTACTGTAAATTAGCGTGAGAATGGTTCGTGACAGTTTTATAGTCATCATCAACATGACTAGCTGTACATGCTGTGTCATTGACAATGAGATTCGCCAATGTCATGAGTCAGTTCTGGGTAAAGCTTTACTGTGTGGGTTGGCTATAGCATGTTTCAGAGGGCATCACTTTCCAGTTTATGGTAGGATTTGAGATATTGTAATCTTGACAAAGGCTAGCACAAAGCTGCAAGCCTCGCAGATGCAGCACCTGCTCCAGCTCTCCCACCCATTCGCGTGGAGCCTAAGCCTCGAAGTGGAATTAGGTAAAGCTTTCAAGTTATTTCCCCACCTAGAAGGACCAACGCTCTTTGATACTCAGTTTCTCAGTATAGGAACCATCAAATACAGCTCTTGAATCTTGGATGCAATGGATGGCAGACAACAGGTGCTGGTGAAGAGCATCGTGGAGGTGAAGCCCAAGAGGCCCCGCACTGGGGAACCGTCTTCTCATCGTGGTAGGGGGCACAGCGAGGATGCTGGCTCTCCCAGCACTAGCAGCCTCATGGAAGATATGAGAATGGAGGTGGCTAACAAGGCAGGCACCAGTGCGGCATCTCCTGACCAAACAAGCATGGTAATGGCAATGGCAATGACAAGTCCTAGTGGTGGGTTGCTGGGGCTGGCCTATGAGAGTTCTGATGAGGAAGACAGCGATACAATGCAAGAGCAAAGCTCATCACAGGAAGTGAGGGCCACAGCAGCAGATAAATCACCACTAAAGAATGATCCTGAGGGCAACAGGTTGGAAAGTCGAGTTCAGAACAATCACAAAAATATGGATGTTTAAATGAAGCTTTTTGGGACATTATTGAGCAAATACTACCCTCAAGTTCATTTTCAGTTGCACCTGTGAGAAACAAATTTCTAGACTTCCATGTCTGTGAGAATCTTCTGGGAGAGTAGAGTTGTGGGGGGTGGGGGTATACTTGTCTTCTACTGTACTCCACACAAGGAATTTAGGAAAGGAGAAGAGTACATGAAGTTGCATTTGCAAGAGACAGCTCAAGAGAAAGATGAAGAGTGTTAGGGAGATGAGACTCTTGTGGGGTATCCCCCTGAAGTGGTAGGACTGATTCAAAAGGCTTCATACTGCCTATTTTGGCAAAAATGTGGGTAAAATTGGATTGTTGATGGAGATGGAAGAGAGACTATGACAAGAGCCATCATTCATAAATTCTTATGTCCTGAAAGACAGTGCTTTTTGTGGTGACAACAAGTGACCACTCCAGAGTGTGGAAAGTGAGGGTCCATATCCTTCAGCTGGTGGGGTCCCCGGATTGTGGTGTGAGTATTTCTACCTTATGACAGCTTCACTCTAACTAGTCAGTAGTGTTTGTTGAAGCTCAGCTATTTACGCCTCTTGGCTTGAAGCACTACTCCATGGATGGTTCCACATTATTTATTTCTTAATGAAATGTCAATGGAAATATTTATGTTTCAACCTACTTTAGGCGGCCTTCACTGTACTTTCCAAACAAAGAGGTGGACATAACATATATCAAGGTCACTTTACAAAGGAGGGAGTACCATTTGTGTAAAGTTCAACATATAACATCCCTACTGCAGCATAGTGTAAAATTTTAGGGAGTAAAAAAATGATAACAATTACAACCCTTATAACACATAAAGAGGGCACATTTAGCCAGGGTCGACGGTACCAAACTTAAGGAGAAGACTACGCTTACCCGACGAGTTGAATGCAAGCGTGGGAGCCTTGCCGATACACTCGCGGGGGGTGGCCGTACCGGCGTCGTCCCGGCAGGGCGCGCTGTCAAATCCCCACCTCTTACTGGCTCCCCTCTCACTACCGGCCTGTATTTTAGGATAAAGCATTAAAAATCAGAGGGTGTGCAAGATGCGAATGGGAGTGTGGTGGTAAGGTGATATGCAACGTTGTGGGGAGGTCTGAGGTTCGAAACGCTACAGTCTAATAATGTTGAGTGACTGCTCGCTCCCCTGTTCCTGCTCCCCTCCTTGCCCTACGGCTCGCTCCCCTGTTCCCGGTCCCCGCTCCCCTCCCGCCCTATGGAATTTGGCTCGCTCCCAAATTCCCGGTTCCGCTCCCCTCCTCGCGCCGTGGAACACGTCTCGCTCCCCTATTCCTAGTCCCCGCTCCCCTGCAATGGGGAGGAGCCGGTAACAGGGGAGCAAACTTGGAGAATGTTTGGGAACAAGGTCCTAAAGTTGGGAGCATGAGGAGAGAACAAGAGCATTCCCCACCTTCTCAAAATGGCTAGTAGTCTGCCAGAGCCTCTCCGAGTTCCGGCTAGCGGGGCCCACCATCTCACACGAATGGTGTGGTTCAACACCCACATAAGTCCTCACATTATTATTGTGTCATTGGAGGACTTGCGGGAGGTCTAAACTCGTCGGGTAAGCCTAGTCTCTTCAACTTAATAGAATATGTATATATAATGACGCCAACAGGAGCTAGCATAAGAGCCTCTTCCATTTGCAGGTATGGCCCTTTCGGGGGTGTGCTCTATCAGACCCAGAACCAGTTACGTAGTGGCAAGTTGGCCACTTTCAATCTTTCTTTTGTTGAGGATTAAGGCTGTAAGTGACGTAATTGCTATGAAGTGTAGGGTTCGTAGAAGTGGGGTTGGTGTATTTTAACGGAAGTTTGAGGTTTTTTTTTAGAATTTGCGTGTTGTGGCAATGTGCTCCCCCTCTGACACCAGCGGTAATGATAGGCAAATGGGCAGTGTTCCATCCATGGTGACGACGGGCTAAGATGAGCAGTTCATGTTTTTCATGTTTATACATAATTGATTTGTTATGATCTCTATCACAAAATGTAAATTCTATTTTATAAATGGTGAGGGAGGGGTGTGGACCTGTTGCTATTGTTGATGAAAGAGCTAGTCCATGGATAAGTAGAATATCAGGACATAACCTTGCTAGACAATGACAAGGGATATAGGGACATGTGCAGGGTAGAAGCCATGGAGGTATTGTGTGGTCCGGTCGTCTACCTTGAAACGTACTTAGAATTACAATGCAACAAAAGAAGTTGGAAGATGCCAAACTCATTGGTTATTTCTGGTTATATCTAATCCATGGAATATGGGGTGCTTACAATGGAGAATGAGGCCATGTGTCCACTTTGGGGGCTGTGCCTGACAACCAGCCCAATGGTAATGGGCACATACCACATTAGATGTGGTTGTGGGTTCAAACCACGGTCTGGTGTGTCATGAAGGTGTCTAGTGTCCACCTTTCAGTTGGAAAGCAGTAAGCTCTTGTGGTGAAGAGACACCAGAATTTACGCTCCCTTCCATACGCGTCTATTTTTTATTTTTTTTGCGTGGCATAATGTTCAATGCTTCTTAGGATATAATAAAGGCCAGAATAGATTTATTCTTTGATTATCTATGTATTGGCCGTATCGAAATCGTAGTGTTTGTGTGACTTGGGCGTCAGTAATTATAGGAGAGGTCCAAAAATAGTTGGACATGGCATGCACTAGGTGTGGGGAAGATACCCATTTTGATATGTATGGTATTGTGTAGGTGCGGGATAGTTGGAATTGTTCTTTGGTTTCCTTTTGTGACATATATGTGTGGATCTCCTATAGGTGCGATAGCATAGCACGGAGTCTCGCCATAGTTGAGACAAGCCAAAATGGATATGCGTGATGGATAAACTTAATAGATAAATTGTAGTTGTGTGCCTAATGTCCTAGCATAGGCCTTAGCTACAGGCCTCACGCTTAAGGGTTAAAGCCTTCACGGCCTTTCTTGGTGATTATTTTCCACCTTTTCTAAATGCAATTATGATTGACTCAGTAAAAGGGCCTCTGTCCTTTTTTTTTAGTTTTTGTCCTGGTTTTTTTTTTAAATAGAACAGGGGGTCCACTTTCTTTCCCAAAACAATAAATATAAGCTTCTTCATTCATCCAGCAGGAAGGTTCTCTCTCTCCCTCAGCAGGTGGTATGTTTGCTTTATGGCCCACCGGGGTTTTATTTTTCCCCTCATAAATAAAATATGGGGGCCTCATTCCCTTTATAAAAAAAGAAAATGTATAAAGTAAATAAATAAATTTTCGTCTGTTTCATGTTCATCTCACTCAGCACTGACTGTTTACTTCTCTGTTTTCTTCGATCTTCATGTAGCTAGTAGGCTATGGTTCGGGGAAGTTCCCCATCGGTTAGCCTTTACGGCCTCCCTGGTGGTTATTTTTTCCACCTTTTTTTAACCTTTATTGGCTCTCTTGTAGAGAAAGACTTTGCGGAGACATGCAAGCCCATGAATAAAATGTGGTCAAAGTACCTTATCAAGGCGCTAATTGGTGTGTTGTGCTGAGTCATGCTCCCTAGTCTTACCTTCCTCTTATGTTGTGCCAAAGCAAAGCAAGAGAGCCAATTGTCATTTGAGGCTTGTTTTATTTAATTTGATTGAAAGGGCCTCTGTCCCCCTTTTTTTCTTTTTCTTTTTTTTAAGAAAAAAATACAAAGGGGAAGAAGCCTTGTACATCATATTAATAGGGGTGTCCTGGAAAAAATAACCAGGACAGAGGGCCATGAGGCTTACATCTTGGTAGATTGGATAACACCCTAACGGGCCACCGAGGGCAGGCTACAACACTAGATCCCAGGGGCCCTGATAAAATCAATGAGCCAAGCTCCTAGAGTTCAGAAGAGTAAGACTAAATCTTAGAAAATCACTAAAAGCTTGCAATGAACCAACCACTAAGCCAACACAAGGCCAACAGGGGCAAGTTACCCCATAAACCAGGGGCTATGAAGAGACAGCCGAATTCCTGGGGATGAGGAGCAGGTTTGCAGCAAAACAGGTCCAAGAAGGAAAGCCCATTTTCCCAGACGTTAGCAATGTGAGATAGCCCTTTGGATTCCCAAGTTGACCATTTTTTGCTCAAGGTGGTTAGAGGCTCATGACTCAGATTGGGATTTCCAAACACGGGCTGACGCACAGCCTCCTCAAAGCAAGAGGCCCTGGTTTGCTTAAGATAAGGCCTCATGGAGTTCCAGGCGAACTAGCCCCCACTTTTAGATTTAGCAGGCCCTGGACCATCCACTTCAGAGATGGGGACCATGAAGTAGAGCTGGATGGCAAAGCGTAAACCAGAGCTCTCTCACTAACATGTGCACCAGGGGCTATCTCCAAAACGAAGAGTCCTAGGAATCCACTTAGCGAGCATGGCTGAAATTTGAAGAGAAGGGTCTATTAGCCTGAGGCCTCCCTCTTTTTGAGGCCTGCATAACTGAGCCCAAGAGACCAACGCGCTCTTGGTAGGGGCAGAGGGGGAGGCCCCCCACATGAAGTTGTGCATCATAGATTTTATTTTTGCTATGACCTTCGATCCTAGGGACCAGACAGAAGCTGCGAACCAAATCGAGGCAAGCAGAATTTGATTAAGAACTAGTGCCCTACCTGCGATGGAGAGCATGGCAGAGCTCCAGTAAGCCTGTTATGAAGTTTGTGCAGAATGGGCTCATATCTTTGCTCTTCCGTTAGGCCAATCCCCACTTGGAAGCCTAGGAGCGTGTGCGCAGATCCTGGGTGAAGCCATATGAGACCCCAACTCTGCCCCCATAGAGGGTCATGGCTCTTGGAGGCGTTTGGAAGCAGCTCGGTGAGAAGCCCAACTGATTTATTCCAGTTCACTTTGAGGCCTGAAGCAGAGCAGAAGAGTTGGAGAGCTTCGCAAGCTCTAGTGATATTGGCAGGGCTCTCATTGTTCAGAAGCAGAGTCGTATCGTCAACATACATAGACAGTTTAATAGACGAGTCCTGAGAAACCTTCAGACCCACTATGTCTTGTCTAGAAGCAAGATAATGCCCTAGAGCGTCTACTGCAATTAGGAACAGGTAAGGGGCCAAGGGGCATCCCTGTCTAACAGACCTGTAAAGAGCAAATGGTTTTGGTATGGCTCCGGTAACAGAAACCATGCTAGACGCTGAGCTGAGGAGAAGCCTTATACTCCTGCAAGAATATGATAGAGTTATTTGGCAGAAGCAAGGCAACCCAACGCTTGCGTCTAGATATTTTGGGGGCAGACCCTATCCCCCTTATGTTCCAAGATCTAACGTTAAAAAATATCAGCAGGGACGAAATGATGGCCCAGAGGAGGAGAAAGTGAAGACAGTTCTTCTGTCGTGGGGAGGGAGGCAGGAAACCCAAGAGAGGCCAGGAGGAGGGGAGGGGGTTGAAGAGAGCTCAATAATCCCTACCTGGATGTTTCCTTTCTTTTTCACTGGCTGGCCCTCTACCATATCAACAAATTGCTTTTTTGCTTCTGGTAATGATGTAGGTATCACAAATGATATTCTTAAACCCAGATCACAAGCAAAGTGCAGCAAGAAATTATTTGATAGGCAGTTCAAATCGGGGCCTAAAGATAGATGAGGAAGCAACTTGTCATTGAAGTTCAAAGGAGCAAGGACCTGACATCTGCGTTTTTGATTGGAGGCAAAACAGCAGATAAACGGGGCCTCTCATTTTAAGATAATAGGGTCTTCAATGGGCACGTGCGATGTGGCCGGTGGGCCCCGTGCACGGACGCCCGGCTCCCCAGCACCCCACCCGCCGCTGCGTGCGGTCGCCCAGTCGCGGGCGCAGCTGCAGCAACCGCGCCCGCACCCCCGTCCGCCGCGCGGCCAGTCCCCCGCCCATGAGTCCGCTGCCCTCCAGTCCGCCAGTCCGCTGCTGGCCAGTCCCCTGCCATCCAGTCCGATGACGGCGCAGGATCGCCACCGTCCATTCCCATAACCCATCCGAGCCCTCCATTTTTAGGGCTGCAATTCAAACCTGCATTCCTGCCGCCTGCCACTTGTCAGCAGCCGCGAACGTGCGCACTGTTCTCCTGGCACGTTGTCGATCGTGTCTTGTACTGCGGCGCGTTTCTTGCATGTTCAGAAGCGTGTCCTTTGTACTGTATAGGGCATGGACGTGGAAGCAAAACCCGATGATATACTAATCACGGAAAGCCCGCTTATACGGCCTCTTCGACAATGTTTGCAAACAGCAAAACCAAGACCCTTCAACAGGAAGGATCTACATTGGAAGAGTGAGACGCAATATGGGTTTATGGGTGTGCGGGTGAATGTTGAAAATGTCTACATACCTTGGGATAGAGTTGGTGACTTCGTCCTGGGAGAGGAGAGTTTGGAGGACTACCCCACTCAGTTTTGGGTGAATGTCCATTCTAAAGTGGAACCCGGCTCGCGAAAAGCACCCAGAGCCAACACATTTCTGTCCAGTATTATGTGTGCACCATCCTCAGTCCTTTTGACGTTTCATTGCATGTCTGTTGCCATTTTTTGTTTCACGAGTTCTCTGATTTTATGCTTCCTCAAGTCGTTGGATATCGATTATAGAATTTTATGTCCAGGTATCAATGCTGCTACGGTCCTGATAACAAGCGCACCAACAAAGCAATAGTGGAGAATCCAAAACAGAAGCGTGGAGGACCTCTTGTGGGTGCTGGAACATCTTGCCCTCATAAAGGCCCAAAGAGAAAGAAGTCGGAGTATGGAGAGTCTTACAAACGTGGTTGCCAATGCTGTTTCAAGGTCCAGCAATGCTATCTCGCCCCTGACATCTGTGTCCTCACGTACTACAACAACATGGAGCATACAGATGCGCAAGGGAAACCCTCGCATGGGAAGTCTGCAGAGTTCAGGAACACCCGCCACGCCTATGCACCACACATTAGTGAGGAATTGAAAGCCTGGGTCGTCGAGTGTTTGTGCCGAGGCCTGTCGGTCGCCCAAATCATGATGGAGCATAAAGAGCACGTGATGAACAACACCGGCTTGGGCGATGCATGGACCCGCGATGATTTCTTGTTGGAGCAAGATGTTCGCAACCTTGCCGAGAAACGTGCGTGGCAAACCTTCAAAAAGCACGCCGATGATGCAGAGAGTGTGCGCATGTGGAGAGACCATAATCCCGCGTCCGTTTTTTTCTATCAAGAGGAGAAATTAGAGCCAACATTCGAGCATTTTGATGGAGATTTGACATTCACTATTGGCATACAGACTCCGTGGCAGAAACGACGAATGCTGGAACTAGGACATGACCGTATCGTTGCATGTGATGCAACCTTTGGGACAAATCATGACAAGGTACTATTCGAACGATTCCATAGACTTGTACGAGCATGATAGCATAGTACCATGCAACATTCACATAATATTTGGTGTGCTGACCCTTTCTGTATGTTTAAGGTTGTGTACGTTGCGGAAGACCGAGAGGCAGACCCATTGTGAACCGCTACAGACCTCATCACTCTTATGAAGTCTTCTCGTGCAGAACTGAGCAGAATTTGCATGCTCTGACCATCTTACATTGTGCATTCCAACAGTTCCCATTGTACACGTTGATGGTCTTCGACGAGTGGTTGAACGGTATACCAGTTGCCTATATCCTATCCGCGAGGAATCGGACAAGAGACCTGGTTCCATGGATGAGAGTCTTGCGCGATTCACTCCTCGCAGATTTGCCGAGCTGGCGACCCAATGCCTTCATTGTGGACGATGCCGAAGCAGAAATCAACGTTATTCGGTAAGTCTGTTGAAGGCAAGACTTGCCATGGGGAAAGGCAAGATGAGTGGTCGTAGAGTGGACTGGCTTATATGGGAACTCACTGGCCGTGTGCTAACACACTACTGGTACGCAATCCATTTGAAGACCCACGGGTTCATAAGAAATGACAAACACGAAAAGTACATATCCAGTTCTATACTTGCGGCACGAGACATTCCTGCTGAGAGTGTTACTCTTCCCTTGGGTCCTGGTGAACCAGCCTACGTTCTCAGCAGCAACCACCCCGGCACAACATACATTGTTTACAATCCTGATTGCGATTGGGGTTGTTGCACGTGCCCATGGGCAATGAAGGGAAATTTATGCAAGCATCAGGTCCGTGTCCTGAAGATGCTTCACCCTGACCTGCAAGATGGCCTCCTTGTGCGCGCTTGTGGCACGGCGCTGGGAACCACTCATGGAGGATTACCTAACTTGCTCTTGGGCAATGGTGCCGGTGGCATCGACGAATCCAATCAGTTCATGGAAAGACATCCTCCGGACGACTTCCCCTACGACGAGGCACCTCTGCAGGTCTCAGCCTCATTGGAACAAGAATTCACGGACATACTTTGCAATGTAGGTGATGACAAATACCTGGAGGCACATGCTCGATCTGCTCTTCATATGTGCAGAGGGCAGCTCGTTGATATCCTGGCAAAAAGTGCGGCTGGAATGTTGCACCCTGCGGCAACGAAGGCTTTCCGTCCTCTGAACGACAACAACAACATGTCTCTGAAAAGGAGACGAGATTTCGTGGAGGCCTGGAAAACCCGGCCTAGGGTTTTGCGGAGAACCGGCAAGAGGGTGTCTGCACCTGCACCTGCAGCACATATATACTCGAAAATTTGCAAGGTTTCAGGTCGTGTAGATGTCACGAAGAAGACAATATAAGTCTGCAATGCCTCGAAAACAGACAAAGTTTCACGTCGTGTAGGTGTCACGGAGAAGACAATATAAGTCTGCAATTCCTCGAAAAAAGACAAGGTTTCATGTCGTGTAGGTGTCACGAAGAAGACAATATAAGTCTGCAATTTCTTCTGGTAGCATTGTCCCTTTCTGAAATACAAGTCCGCAATGGACTAATGCATAGTCTCCCAACGGACTCCTCCAGTCTCCCAACTGACTCCCACACAGTCTCCCAAGCATAGTCTCCCAACGGACTCACGCACAATCTCCCAACAGAGTCACAGTCAACAGACTGCGAGCGCCAGTAAGCCAGTCTGCTGGTCAGTTTGCTGCCCACTCCAAAAGTATGCTCACCACACTTCCACCTCATCCCTGCAACTTATGCCAATCCAGCGTCCTAGCAGACTCATGGACATGGTGCCTCCCAGACTAGGTACCAGACCCAGCAGTCCTAGCCTCGGTAGCATACTGCTCGCACA
This sequence comes from Takakia lepidozioides, assembly GCA_030704615.1. NCBI lineage: Eukaryota > Viridiplantae > Streptophyta > Takakiopsida > Takakiales > Takakiaceae > Takakia > Takakia lepidozioides. The sequence goes on from CM060731.1 coordinate 62,792,192, forward strand.
TTCAAGCTCAGCGGACTCGGGTGCACAGTGCATGGAAAAATTGACACCATTGTGTCCATTGAGTTTAGTGACAACATTACAAAACATGCCAGCACCCACAGTACACAAAAATGCTCATCACCACTGGAATAGTACGCGAAAAGACTCGCATTTTTTATTTCGGTACATAGACTTCACATGACAAGTACATCATACTCATGAGAGCAGTTTCTCTACATTGTCCAACCCCCGCACGATATACTGGGCACACTGCATTCGCTGCCCAAGTGCAAACTTGAAAGTAACCAGTCCTTCGTGAAAGGTGTTCCTCTCTCTGGCTTTGCAGTCTTGGAGACATTTGCTCTGACTTTTATCCACTCATAAAACACTTGAATGAATGACATGACATAAAAGCCATACTCCCAGCTGAATGGTTGCTGAGGCACATCAGGCGCGTGGAACTGAAATGCTTGGACAATCTCATACCACTCTGGTGAGTCCATCGAGTACCCTAAGCACTGCGCATGAAGCTTCCGAATCCACCCTAGAACAAAGGGACATTTATGCAAGTCCCTGATAGAGTTCAGGTGAGTGTAACAGCCCTTGCGGAGGTCGATGATACAAACACTCCAGTGCCCCCTGTAATGGTATCAAACAACATGGCGTCATTGCACAATCATGATGGGCAGACTCAGCAGACCGACCACTCAGCAGACTCAGCACTCAACAGACTCAATCTTCAAACCCAGTCCACTGCACAAATACAGCGGTCAACTTAATCGCTCAGAGTCAAGACGACACTGCAAAACCAGACTATGACTCAGGAGACGGTCTCAGCAGACTCAGAAGAGTTCTTACTCGTCCCCAATTGGCACCAAAATGAAATCGCACTCTTTCAAGTCCTTGCCCAGTCATTCAGTACTGAGGCAACCTTTCAAGACCTCCAGAAGGCTTTCATGTTGCCCCACCCCCAATGACTTCAACACCGTCCACGTCGACGTTGGAAGAACATCAATAGTGTTGATGAACGCAGCCTCAACCGACTTCTCATAGAATCGACACCACAGCTCCAGGAGTCTATCTATGCACTCCGACTCAACCTTCTGGACCGCCTTTATGTCATCCGGTGATAGTCCGCATTCAAACCGTGGGTCCTCTTCAAAAAACATCAGCATGGAATTACCTACCTTCACGTGCAGAGCATGTGCTTTGCCAAACCGAGCACCCATCCTGCACAGAGCAGACCATCCTTCGGGAAGCCTCATGTACTGAACAGACTGACGTCAACATGGTACCAAACACTCTACAGGCTGAACAATTCATCAGACTGACAAGACTAACCACAACAGACAATGATGAAACCAGCAGCAAACTGACCAGCGTGCAGACTGACCACAACAGAGCGCAAAGCACTTAACGACAAAGACAGACAAGGAGACTGAGCACAGTACTCACCTGTGCTACTCCAGGAAACGACCCACATCTTTGTCCATGTCCAAGGCCAGCTTGCGGTTCTTGTTCATAAAGACGTCAGACTTTTTCTTCGCCGGTCTCTTGGTACTTGGACCCTCCTCGACCTCCTCAGCATGGTCCATGACAGTCCGCTTCTTGGCTTTGCCTCTCCCCTGGGAAGCAGGGGCAGCTGTAGGCGGGCTGGATAGAGCAGACAAACGCAGCGCTCCGCCCTACTTTGCAACAGAGGCTGGTCAGCAGGTTTGTTTACACTTGTTGGACCTGTCTTTGCAGCTTCGTGGGTTGCATGCGTAGAACTGACCCGCGCATCGAGGGGCGTGCTCACCCCCACACATTTCTTGGCTGTTGATCCCACGTTTGCAGCATGGGCGGAAGATGTCATGTCCTCAGAAGTAGACAGTTTGCCGACGGAGGGACAAACATCCTGTGAGGATACCGAGCAAAATGTTGAATTAGTCCAATTTCACAATGTGCTAAAACATAAACAACAGTGTTGAAAGAGGAAATGGCACAACCTGCCCAAGGGGTGAGGGAGCAGACTCCATGTAATCCAGCACTATACCAGACGGTGTCTGCGCCGCATGTGGTTCCTTGTCAGTGTGCCTGCCAGCATGTTCAGTCTGTTGCTCAATGTGGGCAGTCTGCTCGGCCGCCGGTTCTTCGTCTGTGAACTGTGCAGTCTGCTGGCAACTCTGTGGTTCAGTCTCTTCCTCAATGTGGGCAATGTGCTCGGTGGCAGGTTGGTCGTCAGTCCTTCCCTCTGTGAAGTGTGCAGTGTGCTGGTCAGGCCGTGCAATCTGAACTGTGCAATCAGAGCTGAGCTGTGCAGTCTGCCGCTCCGAGCCATCCTGGTCAGTCCTTCCATGTGTAACCTGTGCAGTCTGCTGGTTAGTCTACGGTTCAGTCTGCTCATCAATGAAGATAGTATGCTGCCCCGCCACACATTGCTTGGCAGTCCTTCCATGTGTCCACTGTTTAGTGTGCTGGTCAGTCTGGTGGACAGCCGGCTGGGCGTTCGGATCTCCATGGACTTGGGAAACATCAAGAACATGTATGGAAGACCCACCGGCAATTGCTTCCTCAGACTCTTCTGTAAGATCTATGATACGGTTTTGCGTTCCCAGATTGAGTTCGGTCATCACGTAGGACTCATCTATGGCTTTCGCCACTGAGCGCACGAAAACCGGACTAACCTGGAAGGTCACAGAAGGCAGGCCACGGGGAGCTGGATAAAAATGCTTTACCGGTGACCTGATGACGTCGTCAGTGAATGTGTCTGGGGGAAAAGTGGACTCGGTCAAAACACTCATACTGGCAGATCCAAAAACATGTTGTTGGGAACTCAGCAGAAATTCGTCCACAGGGTCCCGGTGAGGCCAGTGCATCTGAGTCTATTGCACAATCCAGGGAATAGACTGGCTGTTAGTCTCCTGGATAGTCTGTTCGGCCATCTGCTGAGTAGGTTTGCCAGTGTGCTGCACAGTCTGCTGAGGAGCAATCTGCTGGCTGGATTCGTCGGTCTGCTGCACGGTCTGCTGAGGGGCAATCTGCTGGCTGGATTTGTCGGTCTGCTGCATGGTCTGCTGTACAGTTTGCTGAGAGGCAGTCTGGTGGCCATGTTCGCTGGTCTGCTGCACAGTCGGATGAGGGGCAGTCTGTCGGCCGGTCTGTTCTCCGGTCTGCTGCAAAGTCTGCAAAGTCCGCTGCCCGCTCAGTACTGTTTGAACATATTGAGTATGTGTGTGCGGGGCACTCTGCTGGGAGTAATCCGGCCTATTACCCGGGACGGTCTGGTGCACATGCTCGGTCTCCAGCACTTGGGCAGTCTGCCCACATGTGTCGTGGGGAATATATTGTTCGACATTCTTGTGGCCAGTCTGCTGGACAGTCTCCCGAACTCCTTGTAAAGCCAGAACAAGGTCCCTTGCACCTCTGACAAAAGAGTCGAAAGCAGCCTGCACTTGCTTGTCTCCCAGATCAACTCGCCCTACAACACATGTTTATGCAAATGTGAACTTGTAAAAACGTTGGCAAAAGAAATTGAGTTGAAACACGAAAGTTGCCCATAACATTTTACCTTCCAAGACATTTCCGACGAGGCCAATGTCCTTGATTTGCCGGCACAGGCATGCTCCATCGAGATGAGCAATGGCGCCGATGCGGTCTTCAGTTGGGATCCCACACCACAGGACTTTGAAAACATTGGGATTCTGCAAAACAATGTCGAATACTGCTCGCTCCATCACCAATGCAAACCAGTGCAATGCCTCATCCACCACAAACTTCTGTGAATGGTCTGTTCCATGGAGTAAGTCCATCCTCAAACTATACAGATCCTTCATCAACTTGTTGTATGAGCGGAAATTGCCAAATTGCATCCATCTGTGTTGTAGGAAGGAAGCTGCCATGCGCTCAAAGTCCTCCTCAGTCAATCCGAACAAGTGATTTCTTTGCACCCCAAAAATTGGATGTGCCATAGGCATATGTCTGAGGTCTTCAGGCCGTGGGTCATCCATGAGAATCAGCTGCACAAGTAGAGGCGGCGCATTTTGGTTGCTTGTGGCTTCAATGGCAACAGCAGAGGCGAATTCTAGAACATGGTTGGCTTCCTCAATAGAAAACTCTATGGAATAATGAAAGGGTACAAATGACCACCGGCGGTCCGCAACGATCCGGTGGAGCTCATTATGCCAATCCAAATGGGGATTAATTTCTCCCACCCTAAGCCGGGGAAGTGTGAGGTCTTCAGCTCCGGGGCAAATTACCGGTGATGGCGATCGCCAAACTGCAAAAAACGTCGTGCTATGTGAGAGAAAGGCAGTCTGCTGGTCAGTCTGCTGGTCCGCAGTCTGTTGGATGACAGGACTTCCCATTGGCATGGGCTGCATGATGGGCTCTTGGAGAGGAGTCTGCAGGATGACAGGCTGCTCGTTGGGAATCTGCTCTCTCGGAGTCTGCTGGATGACAGGCTGCTGAATGGGAGTTTGCTGGATGACGGCCTGCTGAATGGGAGTCTGCTGGATGGCAGACTCGGCTGTCCCAGACGCATTCCCCCCCGACGCGTCTTCAATATGTAATGCCGCTATAGCAGCAGATGACCCAGGATACTTCAATAATATGTACTCTCGCACGCGGTCCACTTCCGCACGCACTGCAGTCGCTTGTAAAGGAGCATCATTGCTAGGTTTCCGCCAAGCCTGAATGGCCCTACGAATATAAACACGTTCATCCTGGTACATGGCAGAGAACTTCGACGTCAGGAACATGGACGTGGACTCTATATTCACCTCATGCAGCGGACTGGACTCACAGACCAGCAGACTGTAATGTGCGTACGTAGGATGGAGGCAACTAGTAGACTATACCAGTGGACTGGACCAGCGAACTGACAAACGGACTCAATAAGTAATGCAGCGATATAAAACAGACTAACTGACGAGCGGACTGAGCCAGCGGACTGAGGAGAGAACGTAGGGGACTGACCAGACTGAATAGGCAACGTGACCCTGATGATGGACTCAAACAGCACAGAGAACAGACTGGGCGGTCAGACTGACCATTACCTCCTCTACTTCATCATCGTCATCTTCATCTTCAAAGCTGTTCAACCAGTTCTGTTCCGCCTGTCGGATTAATGTGCGTAGCAGACCTGACTGGGCAACTCTGTAGAAATAACGAAAGAAGTCTGGATCCCCAATTGGTGGGCACTCTGGTGGGAAAAGCCCAAAGTCAACGAGGCGCAATGTGCCAGGGCAGACTGGCCCTTCAGTGCTCTGTTGAGTTTTTGGTTTTGACCCTAAACCGATGGCATGGGTCGCGATATTTGTGTGAGTCTGCTGCCGAGTCTGGTCAGGCAAGTCAATGTCCACTGGACTTGTCACCCCTTCCAGGCCCTGAGCAGATTCACTTTCAGTATCAGTACTGATGGTGTGGGTCTGCCGCCCAGGACGGGGTTCAGTCTGTTGTGTAGATTTTGCCCTTGCCTCGCGAGCAGACCTTGCAGCCTTCTCTTTTTTTTGCCTTTTTTTTTTTTTGGGCCCCATCACTCAGTTTACGTTTTCTGGGAGCGTCCAGCGTTCCCTGCACTTGCAAATCCTCCATTGACGGGCCACCACAATGGACGCCATACCGTGCGCGTACTTCGTCTAATTCCAAAGTGCGGGGGTCAAGCACTGATCCGCGCAAGCGCATTGTGGCCTCTTTGACAATCGACATTTCTTTCAGTATCGGCCAAGGCTTGAAATCCCGTGGAATCATTGCAACAGTCTCCTTGCAACCCGTGTCAACACAATGCCGATTTAGTTGGATTTTGTCCTTGATTACCTCTTCACAGAAGGGACAGAAGAGCTTGTCCTTCTGCCAATTCGAGTTTTTGGGCTTCCGGGCGCGGAGGTCTACAAATGCTTCCACTATTTTATGATCAAACTCGTCTGGTGAGTACCAGTACCTTCGCTCCTTCTTCAGTCTGGTTTGGTGCACAAAATCCAACCAGTCCGCTCCACCTTTTTCATAAGCATCCTCCATCGCTGCAGAATGAAACGAATGTGCAAGGACAATGAGCAATAGAGCGACAGATAGAAGTCCTATGAAAAGACTCACCCTAAGCAAGAAGAGGACACAGAATGGAATGGAAACACCGCAGCAAGTGAGAACCTCACCGAGCCGATGAACTTCGAGTTGTTACGAAGGCGAGCGTGTTTGCAACGCTTCGTGGCTCACCGCGACTCTCCACACTTGGGGAAGAACGGTCGTCTTTCGTTATGGTGATGGAAACGCAAAGAGGAAAACAAAGTAGTGCAAAACTGTGCGAAGAAACAGGCGCGAAGAAACAGGCGCGAAGAAAATGGAGAAAGTAGAAGTAGAAGGGGGAAAGCGGGCATGGCACTCCCAACGTGGCGTGATTTCACAGGCGCCAACTATCCGCCGTCATCGCATTGAATACGTCCACCGAACGAACGGATCGTACTAAATTCATCCACGCTTCTCGCAAGTGCAGCAGACTCATTTCCCATCGGGCCGAGAGTCCACCGGACCGCCAGTCCACCGGACTATTCACTTTGCTGAGGCGAAGCGGCTTCATATTGGAGGCACTTCCCTGCCAGCGGAATGAAGACAAAAGAGAGTAAGGGGAGAACAGGAAAGTCGAACACACCCATTGCGAATAGACTAGTGACACAACAAACTGATGCATGCACAGTCCAACAGACTGATATCCATAGAGGAGAACCGTCCAGCAGACGGACGTTTCGCCAGACTGGCGGGAGAACAAGCCAAAAGACTGACCGGAGGGAAAATAAGAAGTCAAACAGACTTAGTGCAACAGACTTCCGACACAACAGACTGACAAATTCACAAGTGCAACAGACTGATAGCCCAACAGACGGACTTCCAGCAGACCGCCTCCAAACTAACTGTTATGCACGCGATAAGGGGAATATCCGGAGCACTGACGGGCCAACGGACCCACTGTGAACAGACTCGCGACACAACAGACTGATGCATGCACAGTCCAACAGACTGATATCCATAGAAGAGAACTGTCCAGCAGACGGACGTTTCGCCAGACTGGCGGGAGAACAAGCCAAAAGACTGACCGGAGGGAAAATAAGAAGTCAAACAGACTTAGTGCAACAGACTTCCGACACAACAGACTGACAAATTCACAAGTGCAACAGACTGCTATCCCAACAGACGGACTTCCAGCAGACCGCCTCCAAACTGACTGTTATGCACGCGATAAGGGGAATATCCGGAGCACTGACGGGCCAGCGGACCCACTATGAACAAACTTGCGACACAACGGACCTCAAACATCCACGCGCATTTGCAGATGCAATTGCCTCAGATATCTCCCGTCGTGGCTCAGACATCTGCATTCAGCAGGTGCGTGTGGATGTTTGAGGACCTTACGACTGGATGGTGTTCCGTGACGACTCGAATTGTTTTTTTGTGCTGCCATCCCTTATATAATACCATGTGGATCCATCACAAAGCTGGGTTTCTTCAGATTCTCCACCCTTTTCCACAACTTATGCACGACGGATGCAAGCCGCTATACTTGGTCACATAAACAGTCCCATCGTCCGATACGAAATCTGCAATACACGCCCCCATGTGCATACGCTTCCACCATTTTTGCGCCCATGTTACCCATGGGTTCCTTTATCATGAGGGATGCAGTACGAAGGGGCTAAACGTATCATGACGGATCACAAGCAGAGGACGTTATCGACGACAGATGTCCGCATTTTCCATATTTATGACATAGAATCAAACCATAAAACGAAGGTTCCCGAAAGCACAACAAGAAGGCAAAAATAGTGGAAGCATATGCACGATGGTGGCTGTAGTGCCCATACAGTCCTCTCATGTTCAAGCACACGCTTCATCATCATCATGAACATCGCGCACAAAAGAGGAACAGTCGCGTGCATGGAAAGCGGCCGGGATTTGGTGGGAAGATCATTGCCATTTTCGCAGCCCTAAAAATGGAGGGCTCGGATGGGTTATGGGAATGGACGGTGGCGATCCTGCGCCGTCATCGGACTGGATGGCAGGGGACTGGCCAGCGGACTGGCGGACTGGCAGACTGCTGGGCAGCGGACTGGCCAGCAGCGGACTGGCGGACTGCTGGGCAGCAGACTGGCCAACAACGGACTGGCGGACTGGAGGGCAGCCGACTCATGGGCGGGGGACTGGCCGCGCGGCGGACGGGGGCGTGGGCGCGGTTGCTGCAGCCGCGCCCGCGGCTGGGTGACCGCGCGCAGCGGCGGGCGGGGTGCTGGGGAGCCGGGCGTCCGTGCGCGGGGCCCACCGGCCACATCGCACGTGCGCATTGAAGACCCTATTATCTTAAAATGAGAGGCATAAACGGGGGGCAAGCAGGGTAAGCATAACTTACCAGCGAGGGCGAGGGCGAGGGCGAGGGCGAGGGAGCCATAGGGGAGAGCCTTGCGGTTTTGGTCGTCTTGGCATATGGCACGAATCTACGGGCTGAGGGCGACCGGCCTGGTGAAGCTGCAGTGATTTGTAGTGTCATTAGAGAGATGGAACTGGAAGGTTGCTCTTTGAAGATATTTCCAACAAGCTTGAGGGAGAGCTCACTTCCTTGGATGCCGCGATTTTTCCTTAAAGAAAAAAAAGAAAAAGAAAAAGATAAAGATAAAGTTTCTCCGAAGTGGCATGTGGGCCTCGCAACAGTAATATTCTGACGTGGGGGATGGTGGTGTACTTGGTCAGTTTGCCAGATGTCAAGACGTAAAGAACTACGGCTGATTTCTCTTTGTTGGCTCTCTTGTAGTTTGCCACATGTTCAAGTCAAGGGAGAAAATGTAGTCAAAGGACCCTACACCGTGTCAAGGCTCCGATTGGTGTGTTGTGCCGAGTCATGCCCCTTACTCTCACCTTCCTCTTATGTTTTGCCAAAGCAAGAGAGCCCATCGCCTTTTTAGGCTTGTAACATCTAGACCTGCCCAGAATTTTCCTACATGATTCAAGTCCCCGACGGGAATGTGCCTCCAAATACTCAGGAAGGCCCCTGCCCGCCCGCATTCCACCATTTTCGGGCTGCCCATATTTCGTGGAATGCCCTCGGGCAGGGGCCTGCCCCTGTACATAATTTGCAGGGTAAAGGAAGGAGGTGAGCGGGAGTGAGAGTGCAGGCGGGCTCAAGGATTCTCGAAGACTGAGTTAGAGAGTCGTTGATTGCTTCAGAATCGAGGCAGGAATCAAGAGATGGAGAGACGCTGGCGGATGGTAGTAGCTTCCCTTCTGTTCCTCTGCAGATTCTGCTATGGGGAGCGAGTTTGCATTGTAGGAAGCGGCATTGGAGGGGCTTCAGCAGCATATTTTCTTCGCGAGTACTCAGAAACGCCTCTGGAAATTGAGATATTTGAACAGAAGGAGAGAGTTGGGGGACGAATGGCTGTGGTCGAGCTGGCAGGGGACACATTTGAGGCGGGCGCATCCATCCTACATCCTAAGAATCTGTATGCTGCGAAATTCACAGAACTTCTAGGGCTCAAACAAGTCAATGACCCTGACGAAGAGAGCTTTGGCATCTGGAATGGTCACGAATTCGTTTTCAAGACTGCGGAGCCCGGGAAGTCCATAATTTCGAAAAAAGTTACACAGATCCTGAACATGCTGGCAGTCGTGTGGCGCTATGGCACCAGCCTGTTGAAAATGAAGAGTTATGTCTCGGTGAGTTTCTCCTACGCATAACCTGTCCTTTCAGTATTGTCGTTGTGTTTGCTTGTCTCTTTTACACGTTCATTGTGTGGCTGGTCTTGGTAAAAGCATGTTCGCAGTAGCTCATGCTTGCCCTAAGAAGATTTGATATGGAAGTGCAAAATGTCACGTTGACCTGGACCAGTGTCACAGACTGGGAAGATACTGAAAGGGAGTTAAACAGGTAAGTCAATTAGCTGACTTCAGCTCTATAATTAAGCTCCCCATCACAGTCAAAAGTTTTATTTGAGTCAGCACTCAGCGTCCGGGCATTTTATCAGTTCAATTGTCTTCTACGAAACTCTTCTAGTCACTCTGCTATCAGATTCTCAGCTTCAGAGTGGCAATTGAGAGCTCATTTGTTGAACCCCAACATAGACCCTTGAGCTCCAGGCCTGTCGCCGTCTACAGTCAAAACGTGTGATGGGAAGCCCAGTTGCTCCATTAACCTGAGCTCACCACCTGATTGTGAGGTTTATAGTTCACCACTAATTTCCGAACTGGTTACTTGTAAGTCCTTTTACAATGATCTCAAGAGGAGATGGTTGGGAGTATCAATACAACAATGAAGCTAGGTAGTCTCCAGAAGGTAACTTGTAAAATGTGTGTGCTGCTGAAAGCCAATAACATCTAGATTGAGCAAAAAATGTTTATGGAAACAAGCACTTTCTCTACGCATTTCTTGACTGCACTGCCCATGGTACATCCTTGATGCAACAGCCCTTGATGGCAAAGTTTTTACTTAATGTCTACCTACCATGTTATGGACCTACTTTCTGGCTTCCTTCTCACAATTTTATTGGAATTTTGTCAAAACAATGCATTGCAGACATTGTAACACGGAAATGTGTGCATACAGTGCCAGGAAGACAATTCTCTGTCAAATGAAACAACCTCTGAAAGTCTCCTCATCACCACTTATGTCTGTAATAAACTCTGAGAAAATGCTTTACCATGTCTACACCTCTTATTCTTTCCTTGATATGCCAAATCACAATACTGGACCAGGCTACTTAGGAACATGTGCCTCTGAGCAGTGGCTTGGGCTATTGAAGTGCTGCTCACGTGTGTTTGGAGAAAGTTACAGACCTTTGCAAGTTTTGTTCACAAGGAGGGGTTCAACACTGATTGCCGATGGCAGTAGCTCAGCTCGTGCTCTTCATCACTGTTTGCAATTGCTCCTCTTGCTTGCTCTCGTTCATTTTGGTTCTCACAGGAAAAAGGAAATGCACATACAGCTCTGGACTAGACAGGTTAGCAATAGTTTCACCACTGTTCTTTACTGCCCCCATAGTATTCTAACCATGAAGGTACTCTTCTAGAGCACAGGACTTACTCGAGAAGTTTTTACGAGTGTACGATGAGAATCGTTCGGCATTTGCCACGGTGGAAGAATTGCTGAAATCGGTAGATCTATACACCAGCACACAATACACCTTGGATGAACTGCTTGTGACCAAGGGCTTATCTCGTCGTCTGATTGATGAACTTGTTACGGTACACATCTCCCTCTTCCCCCCACCCTTCTCTGTGAACTTGAGCTTCTTTTGATCACATAGGCCTGAAGTGGGCGGAATCAATTCTCTCTCTCTCTCTCTCTCTCTCTCTCCAGTCTGTGACATGGGGGAGGATATCATGGATGACCTCAAGGGTCTACCCACTCTCGGCACCAGACTGAAATTTAAACTCAGGGCAGGAAGCCTACCTTTGAACAGTAAACAGAAGCAGAGAGGAAAGGGAGAGTGCAATTGCCCATTGTGTGGGCAACCCGAAGACAATATTCATTTTCTGATTCACTGTCCGGGGTACTCTCACCAGAGAGAAGCTCTCCTCCAATCTATCAAGAGAATTGTGCCTGTACCTCTGTTTACCAACTTTGAAAGTCTCGAGGCTGAGCCAGAAGCCCAGGCCCTTCTGAGGCCTAGTTTTTGGGCAAATCACACACAGCAGATTGATGCTTGTGTGAAGGGATTTCTAGAGGATATCTGGAAAACCCGAATGAATTCTATTTATAAAGGTAAGTCTTACTACCAATGTCAGCCCCTGACGGAGGTAGGTTCTGTCCCTTTGGTTTCCGCTCAAACTGGGCGCGGGGTCAATGGCCACAAGGCTACGGCAAACAACGTCTTATGAGTACATTCTCTCTCTCTCTCTCTCTTCCTTTGTTTTTCCGCTCAAACCGGGCGCGGGGTCAGTGGTCACAAGGCTACGGCAAACAACGTCTTATGAGTACAATCTCTTCCTTTGTTCCGCCCAAACTGGGGGTGGGGTAGGTGCTTCGCCTATCAGAGACAACCACACCTTCCTACCTGTTAGGTACTCCACATCTGATGGGGGATTTGGGCAACTTGAGCTCCAGCTCCTGTACTTCACAGTCTAAGAGAGGAAGGGACCTTGTGAGGACGCAAAGTGCTTAGCCGTACCATACTGAGGCACTTGCCTTCATGCAGCATATGGATTTTGTTTTGTTCATTGGTTTCTGTGGTCTTCTGTGTCCATGGGCCCTCTGGGCTTCCCTCATGTCGATTTCTTCTCTTTCTCTCCCATGCACACAGATACGAAGAGCTTAGCAGCCTACCTGCATGAGGCCCAATTTCAAAGTGATGTTTCAACAGTTGCTGTGATGCTCCAATTTAGATTATCCATGGACATATTAAGTATGCCACACCATGCCTTTACCAGGCTGGTTCTTGCCGGTCTTTTATTTCATGCAGGTTTTTATGGGTATGCATGGCACTCTCTCTCTTTAGGTGATTATGCGAATCAACTATGGGCAAAATGTGAGCATCAGTGGTTTAGCTGGAGGTGTCTCCTTGTGTGGCTCTGGTGGAGACCTCTGGGCAGTACAGGGAGGAAACTGGCAGATACCTGAAGGGTTAATTCGGTACACGAATGCATCTCTCCACTTAGCAACTAAAGTGGTTTCTGTGACTTCTGGGGGAAATGGATACCAAGTGGGGTTGGAGTCTGGTGGTACCACAGCCTGTGATGCGGTCATTTTGGCAACCTCATTGGATGAATCAAACATTGAATTCACTCCTCTTGTCAAGCGTCCACAGCGGTTGATGCAGCACACTTACACTACGTTCATTCGCGGTCTTCTTAATTCGGTATGTGCCTTTGCTCCATCCCCGTCTACCCCTTTTCTCCACTCTCTCCTTGCCTCCTCTCTTTTAAGAAAGGAGTTGTTGGAATAAATTGAATGTGAGCGTCAGCTACTGGACGTTTTTTTTGTAAGGTCTTACGTCCATTCACACTGAGAATTTTTTTTTCTGGCACAATGAATAGGAGTACTTTGGCATTCCGGCAGGTGCCAGCGTACCATTGCTGATCGGCACGATGGAAGATCCTTTGATCTTGTTTTCATCCATATCGGTGCTTAAGGAGTACAGTGACAATGATAAGGCTTACAAGGTGTTCTCTCGGGCGCCCTTGCAAGATGATCAACTTGACCAGCTCTTCAGGTATTCATGTGCTCTGTTGTCATGTTTTCTCTTGTGCTTGTTTGTGGGTGCACTTGTGTTGTTTACCAGATATTGCATTCAAACACCGCCGAACTTTAAAGTACTCAAGACTTTGTGGAACCAAAAGAGGGTCCTGGCAGCTGCAGCAAAAGGCTCAATCAGACTACACTGCCCATGCTAGGATCCCAATGCTGTGACCACTGTCAATTGGATCTCAGAAATATCATACATAGACACTGGAATTATAGCTGCAGAGCACTCTAACAGAGTTCTGTAGAGAGGAGTAATCCATTTCAAGTAAAAGCAAACTCTCTTTCTCCTGGGGCACATTGGCTGAATCTGACTTGTCACTGTGAAGCACAAGAAATAGCACCATCCGCATCAATTGGGCTGCATATCCACACTACAAAGCTCCGGAGAAATTTGCCCCGTTTGTCCTGGATGGAAACCACCTCTACTATGTGAATGCCTTTGAGAATGCTGCGAGCACAATGGAAACAACTGCAGTTGCAGCTGAAAATGTTGTACGCCTATTCCTCTCACACTTGTCGGGTGGGAGTTTAAAGCAGCCAACAGCAAAGAGTGCAGTTGGGTCCGTCAAGGTCAACACAATGCGAGATCTGTAGGCTGTGACAAAATGCGAGGGGACTCCGTACTTCATTGGGAATTTGAACTCCAAATGACGAAGTACTCCAAGCACTCCAAGCTTTCTTCTCTGTGTATGACAACTCCTCTTATTACTCTACGGATTGTTGCTGGTGGGGATATGCAACGGGGTGTGGTAATTGCTGAGTGTCGTTCAAGGGCGATAAACCAAAAAAATTGGTGTACCATTTGTTGGACGGATCATGGGGATGACTTCCTAAAGTTCAACTTCACTTACCTGAAAACATTCCAATACCGATAAACGAAGGCGCGGTTGGAAATCTTTTCCTAGTCACCAACGTTCAGTTTGCATATAAATCAACTATTCTTCACCTCATTCTGAAAGAGGTCTACAAGCTGCCACCAAGTGAGACGATTGAAAATATCATGTGAAATTATTCACGAACCCACTTTTTTTCTATACATTTAGCAGAAATAACAGTCATGTTTCATGCCTGCAAAGTTGGAGATCTACCCAACCATTCATTCAGGTCAGAGAGAAAAGATGATCTGAAGATCTGGTGGGATGGAAGCTTCGACCATCACAACCAGCTAAGCACCTAAAAACAACGCAAGTTCTTAGTAAAGCACCGGCATTAATGTGTGCTTATTAGTAGGCGGCGCTCCATAGGGAGACGCCATTGCTGCTTAGCTTGCTGATCGGCCACGCCCAGGAATTCCTACCTTTGCAAGATTTGGGACCTCTCTCTCTGCTTGCCACTGCAGGTCCTGGAGATCTCTGGCTCCTGCGCACGATCCGTCATGCACATGGCAGGGTTTCTCACTGATTCAGAATTGGAAAAAAGCGAATGTTCTTGAAAAAACGAAAAAATTGGCGTGGGTTTGTGTTTATTTTGTTATGTTTTGTGAAGGTCCTTATGGGGTCACTGGAGCAGGCTTCGAGTGCCCCACCTGGCCCTTGCTTAGAACGTAGCCAAGACCTCACCAAGTCGCTCAGCATGCCCTGGACGACAGCACCCGAGAGCTTAGGTGGTGCTCATGCGTTCTTCTTAGATTTTCTCTTTACTTCTCCAAATTCCCCAGCGGCCTTGATGAATTTCTCACAAGTTTTGGTGCAATGGACTCTCTTGCGTCTCACAAGGAAGCGATGGAAGCAGCTAAGCCGCGCTTGAACGTTCTTTTGTCGACCGACGGGTAGACGTTCCTCGTTCCTGGGGTACTCACAAGGCATCTAGGGAAAGGAGAAGTGAAGAGAAAATCCAAGAAGCACGCAGTGACCACTGATAATGCAAGTGGAGGAGACACACCTAGCATTGCTGAGAAGCAGCTTCTAAGTCCTTCCGATGAAATGCCTCTTGCCTAAGTGCTGGAAACTATTGATGGTATATTTCTTAATCAAAAATGGTCACCATATCCTTAGTACAGACTTTTGGATGGATTGATCCCTTGTGTAGGAGATTTGCTTTGCATGTTATGTCAGTGCTCATGTAAAGGTTTCTAATATGCATTCACCATATTGACATTCACCAGCCGTATTTTTTCCATCGATAAACCTATGAGGATGATCCTAGAAGGTTTGTCTCATGCAGAGAGATAGAGACAGACAGAGAGAAACCTTTATTACATACATAGGAGCTTATGGGCCAAGAGTGTCGAACAAACAATGAAGTAGAAAAAAAATAGAATAAGGTTTACATGAGTGCCCGAAGACAGAGTGCCTCATGAAGTTAAGGAGGCGAGCACTCAAATGCCTCTGTCAAGGGTGGGTAGTCTGGGTAGTCTCTGAACGACGGTAGCAGCTCCCTCTGATCTCAAAGTACAGGCCAGGAGATATTTGTCTCTTCTCCTGATTCATGTTGCATATTAGAGAAATCTATCCTCCTATAGGGCCTCCTGTGTATGTAATAAGCTTGTTTCTCTCTCTCATGAAGATCAGAAATGCTTGACAGCCTACCTGCACGAGGCATTCACCCTTAGACAATCACTTGAACAATAGTTCTTATCTCTGACTTGACGATTCGTCTATCATCCTTATCCTGTCCATTTGCTCAGATAGAGGCACGATCTCAAGATTAGTGTTAGACCATCAGAAACGGGTATATTTTAAGACTAGCACTAGAGCTGTTACAAATGCAGTTAGAGCTTCATCGTGGCGAACTAAGTGGATACATCAAAACAGCACTGCTGAAAACCTCGCTTTGGGGCAATTGCCTCGGGAGGGATTCAGACAAAAAAATTCAGACAGCTTGAACCAACCCTGATACTGAACGCTAGATCTATAATCTGCTTAGTAACGCATCCACATAATTATCTTGACCAAAATTTGAGAGAAGCCTAATCGATGGAAGCCACAAATCTATCTGCCAACGAATTAGTCTTGGCCCTAGCTTGAATGTCCGTACGCACCTGGAAAAAGCCCCATTCCTCACAAGCGCCGGCGATGGCAGCCATGGTGGCCTCCCTTCGATCGTCGTCCAAGCCTGCCACATCAATCACTGGAATTTCAACGCTGAAGTCGAGTCGTGGGGTGTGATTGTGTCTCGCTCGTGCGATGCGCGGATGAAAGATGAAGGATGAAGGCACGGCTCCCATGTCCGATTCCGACAGGGCCTGCACATTGTACTCTTCTATCACCTGCTACTCCCATATCGACAAGACGTCTCCCAACCTTGCTCAAGTCCAATGTCTAGGAACTGTATTCGCAGAGAGACCAAAGTGTCCAACAACACCTCTGCGCAGCGATCAAAAAGTTTGAAGGCAAAATACTATGAGCGAGTTTATGCCCTGAAGATGGACTATACACTAGGCTAGTGTGTGTAATATACACGAGTGTGCATGGACTGTGGACTGTGGACTGTGGTTGTCTCTCTCCCTAATTGTGAGACGTACTTACCAGTGTTGGACTGGTATGTCCAATTTTTAATACCAGACTGGTCCTGGTATGAAGGGTCCCACCCCTTTTTCATACCAGGCTGGTATAGGTATCTATACAGGTATGAGCAACTTGGGTATGAATCTGGTATGAGTAGTTGTACTTTGGGCTGTATATGAGTATGGTACTAGTATTTCCCTTTCTCTGTAGTGATACTAGGGGGGTATGAGCACTGGTATGGTATTTCTACAGCTCACCATACATAGAAATAAATGTCATTTAGCACATATTTAATTTTAATGCAAGCCCTGAAACACTAGGCAAAGATAACCCAAAGTAGCACGAAACAGCAAATGAAGTCTAAATTGCGACATGGAGCCTTGAATTAAGAAAATTGTAGTACAGGTTATAACTAGCTGCACTAACATATACTCATACCTACCTCCATTCGCCATGAACTCACCGCAATACTGGTATGGGGACCATTCTATGCCTCCGTATACCCAGACTTGGTATGGTATGTGTGGCTAAAGACATACTCCCCCCAATACGTGTATCACATGGGTACACTGGTTCTTTCATACCCGACTTGGTATGTTCTTCAATATATATATTCATACCTGTATTCCATACCTAGGTTAAACCAGGTATACCAGTCCAATACTGGTACTTACGTACTCAACAGGATCCGAAGGTTTGCGATCTTATTTGCAGATGTCGACTGCCTTCATTTTATACATTGGAACGCGGGCCCTCTGTCGTCAGCATACTTGACCAACAACTCCATAGCGCGACATGAACTCCAGTCTCTCTCGTGCATTTGACTACTAGGCCTACCCCGCATCATCCTCATCGTCCTCGTCTCGCAAGGACCTCGCACTCCACTGTCCAGGACTCAGCAGTGAGCACTTGTGCTCCGTCAACTCTTTGATTTTTCTACTTGCAGGACAAGCAACTTTTTCACGGTCACGTGCATGAAACACGACAACTCGTCAGATCGATAGAAAGTCCTGTATGTATAGCTTTATAAAAAAGACCCAAGTGGGGTGACTTTACAAAATGGGTAAAAGTATCCTAGAGGGGGAGAAGCAAAATCTCATAGAGCTAGATATAATGATAAACAGAAGTCAAACTATTGTAGTATCACCTACCGCCAAGAAGGTCAGACAACAGGAAAGAGGGTGTGCCAGGAGGCGATACAACACAGAAACCTTGCACATCACAAGACAGTGAATGCTACCACTAGAGAGAAGTAGCAAGCTGGCACTGACTAGTGAGCTATAGAAAGAAAGAGGAAGAAGATCAGCCACGTTTGGTGCGGAGGGACTCGAAGTTAAGATGTATGCGATTTGAGCTTGGAATTTCGATTCTTACGGTGCCGCCAGTCGTCGTTGAATCCCGAGGAGATTAAACAGCCAACCACAATTACGTTTCCAAATATGCCCAAGAGTGAGAGCCCTTAACGAGGCCCAACCTGACAAGAGCTCTAAACCTGCCCCTCAGACAAATTACAGCAAGAGATAATCGAGCAGAACACCCATTAGTAAGCTTCACTTGATTTTAGCAATAACTGGAGAAGCTCGACTGTCAACATCCAGGTTTGTACCGATAGGGTGCCCCAACAGAGTGTGGGCATGACCATCTGCAGGCCACTGCAAACCCTTGGAGGCACCCCAAAGAGGAGCATGGGGGCGAGCGATGGGACTGTGCAGGGCGCGAATTGCCACTGACTTTTTCCAGTTAATAGCAAAACCTGATGAACGACAAAAGAGATCAAGGGTAGAGAGCGCAGAGGTGATGTTAGGGCCCTGCTAGTTAGTGTCATTTAAGCTAACTATTGGGTTTAGGTGCCCCACTTACAATTATACTAACTAGCACTCCTAATAGTTAGTGCACCTCACTAACTGAGATAGAGTAGTTTGGTGTAAAAGTTAACAGGTCCGAAATAGGTTCTTTAAGCTAACAGGTGCACACGTCCTCTCCAGGGTGGCTTGCCATCTCCTTGACCGTGAGAGAGAGTGTTTCAAGGATCGTGGAGTATCACGAGAGTGTGCGGTGCGGAGAAGCGTGGAGTGGAGACTGGTTCGATCGAGCTTCAGGTACATGCAAGGAGCATAATGCGCAGTGAAGAAAGTGCGCCCTAATCAAAGACCGTGCAGATTTCTCCTCAAATCTGCCTGTGAACCAGTGTTGGGCGGTTATTTGTTTTTTTTCATAACCGGCGGTTCCGGTTGTTTCGAATTTTAGGAAACTATTAACCGTGGTTGCGATTAATAATTTTTTTATGGCTAAATATAACCTCAACAGTTACGGTTACTTGCAAAAACCTCAAATTACCGGCAATTTTCATCAAATAACCGCGGGTATTGGGCGGTTCTTTAAGAGGTTTTTTGCTCGGTTCTTTGAATGCGTGACCTCCACGGTTCCTAACTGGACCGGTTACTTCATTTTTTCACCTCCGCCAGTCATACATATATATATATACCGGATAGGTAACCGCCGGGTATTAGAGAGAAATTCAAATAACTGCCCAACACGGGTGTGAACCAGTGAATGCTTAAGGCAATGCAGACAAGGCGGAGGTAGAAAGGCTGCAACATAACATAGGATTCAAGGGCCCTGCTGGTTGTCTCGCTGTATCTACCTCTACCGTTTGTGGCATCTGCGCAGCACAAGGCTTGCGTGGAAATATTGCTCTACGTGGCTGAGAATCGCCGTACAAAGAGGGCACTAACTGAAACCCTTGTGGGGCACCAGCACACTTAAGTTCTTCAGTTAGTGATTCTCTTATTAGTGTTAACTCTGAGTGGGGCACCAAATTCAGTTAAGACTAATTGAGCACCTAATAGTGAGACCCTAACTATTGGGCGCCTAACTGCAGGTGGGGCATGGCCCTTGGCCATAGAAGCATTGTTCAAAAAGAGCACGGACTCATCTGCGTACATAGATAACTTGACCTCGGCGGCATGTTGGTCGATGGTATGCAGACTGACCGTGAAGACTTGGGTTAGCCCCTTAGACAGCTGAGAAGGCATGATAATTCTTTGCTTGAATATCAAGGGACATGAGAAGGAAATCATCGACGATTTCTTCCTAAGACGCTTGAAAAAATTCCAGGAAGGCCACCTAGACCTGGATCCTTATATTTCCCCAGGCATCCCAAGGCCTTAGTAAAGGTCTGCTGAGAGTTGACCAGCCTCTGGACATCGCAGAGATCTTGGTAGTAATGGCAGTGATCGCACGAGCTCTATCAATTTTATCAGACTCAGAGAGGTGAGGTTCGTGAAGTAAATCTTCGAGAAAGAGGCTGCTACTTCTGCCATTGGCTTGGGGAGAGAGGCGAGAATCCCGAATTTGTCCTTCAGGGCAGGGATAACTTAGCGAGGCATGATTCCTTTGTTTCATTTTCTGGAAGAAATAGTGGTTCATTTTCTCGCCCTTCAGGTACCAACTGATCCTGAAGCAATACATCCCTCGATCTTGGAGATATACGATCACAGGGGAAGCTCATGAGAAAGAACCCCGTAGGCGGGTTTTTCCAAGGTGCCACAATGGCTGTACCCCACAGCAAAATATGTACAACAGTATTGAGGGACAGTTCTACCATCTGATCACCAACAGGGCGGGATCCTGGAAGAGTGAGGGAGGGGATTTGATTTGACTGGGCAGCCTGCAGGATGGTTCCTGTCAGAGGGGCCCACACCATCGCACGCTTGCCTTAAACTCGTCGGTTCAGCGTACCCCTTGCGCATTGATCCAGGGTGGACTGCAAGGGAGGGGAGGGGGGCTGCCATAATAAATGCCGGGGAGATCGACTAAGGACGCGGTAATGTGGCAGAGATGGAGGGTGATGGTGGTGGCAGACGGTGCGAGACAAGGCGGGCCAAAAAATCGTGAGGGGAGGGAGAGAGAGAGGGGGGAGAAAGACGCGGGGCGGGCAGGTGGAGAGTAATGACTGCGAGCTTCTTGTATGCAAAAGTTAGTTGGCACCGTCAAACACAGCAGTCTACTTACCCACCTGGCTATACATGTGAGTAATGTTGTGATGGTGTTAGCTAGCTGCGAGAGAAGGATACAGTTGTCCTATCTGCTTGTCATTGTAGGCCTCGGAGCCGGATAGTTTGAAAGCTTCGCTGTTCTGTGCTAGCTTTTCTTCTGCCGTGGTCTTCCAGATCCTGTGACAAACAGTCACCTCTAGCTGCCAAGATCAGACGGGAAAGCGAAAGTGGACATAACAAGCAGCATTGGTACGCGTACAGAATGTGTGAGAGGGAACGAAGGATGGGTCCAAGGACCAGGGCAGGAGCTGCAATTGCCCTACTGTTGTTTGCTCTACGGAGCGTGGTGTGTGTTGCAGCAGCGGCTGCGGCGCCTCCCCCATTGGACTGCTCCGCTCCACTCAACTCATTGTCTCCATGCCTGACGTTCGTGCAAGGCAATGGAACTAAACCTCCAAAGACCTGCTGCAACGCTCTGGGTAGTGTTCAGAGCTCTAAGCCCGTGTGCCTGTGTCAACTTCTTCAGCAAGTTGGTGGTTCCGGTGCCGGCCAAGGCGTCAACGTCACTGTTGCGATGGAGCTTCCCAAGCTTTGCGGTGTGCCAGTAGACACTAGCAAATGCCCAGCTCTGCTAGGCCAAGCTCCAACACCTTCTCCCTCGAGTCCATTGTCTGTCACTCCAGCTCCGACCCCTTTGTTGTCGAGTCCGCCTGCTGTCGCTCATTCTCCCAAACCGGCCCCCTCGACTACAGCTCCACCTGTTCAGGCACCCACAGTATCGTCCTCGAGTCCACCTCCTGTTGTTCAAGTTCAAGCCCCCGCACCTGCTGCCCCTGCTCAAGTGGACTGCACCAACCAGTTCAACACATTGTCTCCGTGCTTGACATTTCTGGAGAGCAATGACACAAACCCTCCAAAGAACTGTTGTAGTGCTCTGGGTAGCGTGCAGAGTGCCCAGCCGGTGTGCCTCTGCCAGCTCCTTCAGGACTTTGGTGGATCTAGCTCTGTCCAAGGCATCAACGTCAGCAGGGCCTTCGAGCTTCCCACGAAGTGCAATGTGCCCGCAGACACTAGCAAGTGCCCAGCACTGCTCGGTCAAGCTCCCACTCCTTCCCCCGCCAGTCCAGCACCTATTGCCCATGCTCCTGCACCTGTGCTGTCGAGTCCACCTCGTATTGCTCAAGCTCCCGCACCTGCTGCCGCTGGGCAAGTGGACTGCACCAACCAGTTCAACACACTAGCCCCATGTCTGACATTTGTGGAGGGCAGTGGGGGTCGACCTCCAAAGGCTTGTTGTGACGGTCTCGGTAGCGTTCAGAGTGCTCAGCCCGTGTGTTTGTGTCAACTTCTTCAGGATATTGGTAATTCAAGTACTGTCCAAGGCGTCAATGTCACTCTCGCCTTGGAACTGCCAAAACTTTGCAATGTACCTGCAGACACTAGCAAATGCCCAGCTCTACTTGGCGGAGCTCCCGCAACTTCCCCCTCCAGTCCAGCTCCTGGAAAGGCTCCCGTACCTGCGTCCTCAAGTACTCCAATTGGCCAAGGTCCAGCGGTGGCGAGTGGACCGGGTGCCGCACAAGTACCCCCTGGCAGTGCCAATGGAGCATCTGGTTCCCCCGCCAGCTCTCCCAGTGCTGGGTCGATCGACAGGCCTTCGGATCTCTGGTTCTGGGGGACATTAGTTTTGGTAGCTCTAGGATTCTTTGATCGGTATTGTGGGTACTTGTAAACCCATGCTGCGCAGCGTTTCCATTCTGTCATAGTCGCATTGTCAGTTTGCGAACTGAATCTAACTGACTAACTGAACTATTTGTCCACAATTGGGTATTCAGATTCCAGAATGAACCATGGTCTTGAAAAGCTTTTTAGTCCTCCACAAATGAGGGTCCTCTGTGGTGTTCAAAAAGCTGGAATTCGTTCAAACGTAGCTGTATACATTATGTGACACTGTCTCTCAGTTGAGAGTGCAAACCAGTACTTCGGAGGCTCATTTTGGCAGACGCAGGATTCCAGTTCCTGGGACTAGTCTAGTTGCGTGGTACTCGAATTCTAGAATAGTCATCAAGTGGAACTGCAGAAATTCCAATTATAGATTGGACCCACTTGTGAGCTTCGAAGAGGTTGCCAAACAAGGCTTTCAATCCTCCACTGCTCTTCAGAACTGCGAAGTTGAAATTGTGAAACTGTGTAGCTAAGCAAGAAAACAGGAAGTCCGCATCGGAGTTCCTCTCCAAAGCTGAGAGTGGCAATTTGTAACGTGCTAAATTAGACTACTTTTGAGTGACCAGTTCACTACATCAGTTCAAGTAGTACAGTAACAAGTTTGGGTCCAAACTGTTCAACTAATAACATGGATAACGACTCGCTCAATGTCATTGTAACAGACCAAACAGACCACAGATGCCCTACAAACATGCTGTCACCAAGACAAGTACACTGTAATCTAACTGTCACAGAGATCGAGCGTCTACCCTGCATATCAGATTCCACTTCAGCCGTTTCAGCAGAGGTCCAGGAAGATGGGCAGAACCTCATCTGCATCCAGGGTAAGTACTAAGTACACAGATTGAAGTTAGCATCATCGGTCGACTGCCAATTTCAGGTGAGTTGCAATCCACGTTCGATGAACAGTTACCGGTTGTGATTTGTTCTCAACATCAAGTTGAACACCCTGTGGTCACAAGTGGAATTACAGTTGCTTCAATGCACTTCAGGAGACAGTAAATCAAAGTAGCTATGGCTATATGCAAAACACAAACCATGGATGGATTTGTACAAGAGTATCTATTGTTCAACTGCCACTCATCCTCCAAGCTGCTCTCACCCATTCCAGTCTCCAAAAGTGTTTTCACCGCTATAAGTTACGTGAAATACAGAAAGCCATACTCGTCCTTGTGCTCATCGTAAATTGATGACCTCATTGCCGCTGCCACCAACAGAAGCAAGTGTGAGAGCGCATGTACTTACTGTTTGACCCTTCCCAGTCACATGTACACACAGACAGACAGACAGACAGACAGACGGTTGGAAGTGGGCTTCATGTGACGGTCATGTCAGGGCACTGCGAACCCTAATCCGCAGCAATCCCTACCCTGAAATATTGAACGTCGGAGATGAGGCCACCACACCGAGGGTAACCATGAATAGAAACGATACCGCAACGGATAAGGCAGGATGGACAAAGCATTAATGATGAATGTGATGAACCAATGGATATTATTCATCTGATTTCATCCTTTTGTATGCTCTCTCACAGAGCAAGGCCGTCATTCATCCGTCGACCGACTCAAGTTACCCGCCACGAATTCAAACACCGAAACGTCTCTCTTAAGGCAGCTACCTATCGCCGTGCTTCTAATCGTGATCGTTCACGTGTTCAATGCTACATCGGAGCCGTTGGATTCCTCAAAAGCTGCGGCCCTACAGAGTAGATTCTCCCACCAAGGGAGCGCGCTTGTAGGGTAGGGCGCGCGTCTCGCTTCGAACTCCCGCCAGCCCTCTTTCCTTCTTGCCATTCTGAACCCTAATGGCCGCATGAAGGCACGGGATTAGAAAAGCGGAGAGAATTGAGGGGCTATGGCTATAACGCGTTCGGGGGGAGGGACGTCGGGGGAGATGCCGCAGCCTTCCTTGACCCCCGATCTCCATCAGGAGCTTGTGTCCGAAATGTCGCAAGAGCTTGATGTTGTTGATCTCAGCAGGTGATATTCTTACTCGAGGGGTTTAAATTGTAGCATGAAATTCTGATCTCTGGGGCGGCCGGGGGATTCAATTGAGGGCGGGATTGGTAGTAGGACTAGGATTTTTTTCCTTTTCTAAGTGAAGCCAGGTAAACAGTACTCGTGAAGTAACTTCGAATTCGCTCATAAGGTATACAGCGTTGAGCTACTGCAAGTTATCAATGGGAAGATCCTCTTGAAGCTGCAATTCTAACCAGGAAATTGTCTAAATTGTAACCACGTGTAACCTCGGATTAATTTGTATGTCCCCTTGTCACTGAAAAGGGAACCACTGTGTGGCCTATCTGCAAACCGTGTGTGTGTGTGTGTGTGTGTGTGAGAGAGAGAGAAATGAAATGAGATGAAATGGTACTTTAAGAGGAGAGAGAGAGAGAGAGAGAGAGGCGGGTGAATGGGGGACATTACACTCTTCAGGAAGAGGACTGAGAATCTGGAACAGCCCATACCAGAATTGTCAAGTTCTTAGCTTGTGTCATTGTGTCCTGTGACAGCAGTGACAGTGACACTGATGGTTATGCAAGTGGGGGAGACACGCCTAGCATTGCTGAGAAGCAGCTTATAACTCCTTCCGATGAAATTCTTCTTGCCAAAGTGCTGGAAACTATTGATGGTATGTTTCTTAATCACTATGGTCACCATGCTACCATATCCTTAGTACAGACTTTTGGATGGATTGATCGCTTGTGTAGGAGATTTGTTTTGCATGTTATGTCAGTACTCATGTAAAGGTTTCTAATCTGGATTCACTTCCCCAAATCCCTGTTGGTTAATGTGAGAAAGTGGCAGAAGTCGTTAGGCATGAGGAAAGCGAGAGAGAAACAAGCTTATTACATCCACAGGAGGCCCTATAAGAGAGAACGAAATATACTTCATTAGATCCATGGAAAGCCTTGTGGCCAAAGCTTGAAGAGACGGAGAGAGAGAGATGTATTAAGTCCATTCCAAGACAGTTTTTTTCATTACATCCAAGGAAGGGACAGGGGCAGAGTGCAAGAGAGAGGGGCAGACTTGATTGAGAAGCTCTATTTATTTGTGTGGAAACTAGAGGGAGCGGACTTGGAAGAGCTCAAGATGGACGGACTCAAGGCATACCTGCGGTACTATGGGCTGCGATTGTCAGGTGCCAAGGCCATTCTTATGGAGCGCATCCAGGAGCACTTAGAGTACCATATCCTGTGCCATCGCTGTCCCTTCATTTTTGGCAAGGAAGAGAGGGAGGACTTGGAAGTGATTTGTGTTCCCTTGAGAGAGAGAAATTGGAGCTAAGTAAAGAGACTTTTGTAGAGTCCCAGGGAAGCCTGAGGGAGAGGTGGGTTAGAAGAATTCAGAAGACCTCAGAATATGGATTGGGCCTAGCAGAAGAAGAGCAGGACAGGATTAGACATTTGACCCTACCACATTTCTACACCATTCAAGGTACAAGATGTGGCTAAAATAATGATTTTTGATTGGGTAGCGTCAAAGATGGAGGTGGTGAAGCCAAATACAGAAGGGCAACATTCTCAATCAACTGCACAGGTAATTACCCCCTGCCTGGATGCCAGCTTCATCAGAGCCTTTTGCTCCCATCAAAACATGGGTCGAAGCATTGATATGGGACACTTTGCTGGCAGGTGATGTCGTCCACGGAGATGTCGTATTATTTGAGCAGAAAGTTTATGATCAGTAAGTTCAGTTCACCCTATTTTTTCATCACTGTGCATTACATAATATGTGCTATACATCATTACTTTGCACTGTGATATTGAAGGTACTTCCTCTGCAGTGGATTTATATTGTGGCTCTACTCACTTTCCTTTCAAACTCCATCTCTTTGGACGACTGCAGATCTTGAGCAAGTACTTTGTCGCTGACACGGTGGGTGGGATTGGGGCAGATATGACATTGTGTCAAGGAGAGCAACTGGCCCACCATTGGGCAAGCGCCGAGTAGCTGGGCGTGTTGTGAAGGAAAGCTATGGTGCCACCAAGCAGCAACACACATTCACAGTGAGTTATTCTTGGGGAGCTTGGTGGACAAGCACATACGTTAATCATCAGACTGTTTGTCATACTGTTATGGCATAGACACCATGGCTGAGTTGTCAAACTACTTGAAAGTTCTGCTGGGTTATACTGCATTGCCTCTCACTTTTCAGAGCTTCAGTCTGCTGTATTTGAAAATCTTGACCACCTTGATTTCTTGAGTTCTTGGTGTGTTGTTGAATAAAAACTTCTCCAAATGGACTTAATGTTGCGTAATGTGTCATAAGCAGATCGAGGTTCTATGGAGCACAGGTTTGAGGCCATTGCCTTCCATGCATCCTCTGCTCATCAAGGGCAGGAATCTCTATCGTCTTCGCACTTTTCGACAGGTGTGGCAAACTTTCTCGTGTTCTGAGCTACTACTGGTTTCGATATGCAGTGAAGTTTTTCCTCTCTTTGGTGGATGTTTTAAGCTTCTCTCTCTTTCTTTCTCCCTCTTACTTCTGAGTCACCTCTTTATCAGTTGGCCCCAGGTCATTGCAACAGGCATGTCAAGGCATGGCGTCACAATCCTAACCACCAACTATGTCTACTGTCTTTCCTGGCCCCCTCATTTTCACTTCACTGCATATTGCAGCTGCTCACACATGAAGGTGGCCATATTCAGTGATGAATGTCCCTCTATTCTGATGCTTATGTCTCTGTATCATTTTTCTTTTTCTTTTTGAATCATCAGGGAAAATAAGTGCTAACCATGCTGGAACGTGGTGTGTAGTGAGCCTATGAGAGAAAGATGTACTCATAAGACTTTGTTTTGTGTACCTATGAGGGAGAGAAAAACTAAGAGAGGGAGAGAGAGAGAGAGATGGGGGTTTGAGAGATGAATGTGGGGTGTAGCCATGGCTCAATGAAGATAAGAGGAGGGCAGCACTGGCAGAGAAGCATCTACGTGGGGCTGCTGCTCGCACCACCAGAGCTGCTGTCAAGGCCTTTTTCCGTGACTCAAGGTTTAAAGGTATGTGCAAATCTCTCTTCTCCTTTGTTTGTGGACGGAGGAACTGTCCCACTGAACATGCCAAAAAATGCTGACAGAGCACACAATCTCTAGGGGTGGCAATCTCGTACATTTTGTGATAGTCCAGTCACCCAAATGGCAAACTCTCTTTTGACCACGTTGTTCTATTTCACTTGCCAGGTATTTGTGTTTCAATGAATTTGCTTCTAGTACAGGATTCTGTTATGAACCGACTATTAGGTGTGATCATAGAAGTGTAGTTCATGTCTAGATTACTGTGTGAAAAAGTTTACTGTGCTGATGTTTGTGACCTCCTTTCGCAGGAAATGTCACCCAACAACTGAAAGAAAGGGGCCCCAAACTGAAAAATTCAAGTCATAACCACCCCTATCGCAAGCCCCCCCAAATCCTCCCTGAAGTCCCTGTGGCTTTTCAGTGCTCATTTCTTCACTGCCAAAACACTGCAGCAAAGGGATGTATTCAGAAATGTTGTTCAAAGTGTTGTGTCAGATCTGGCCAAAGATGCTTGAGACACAGATTTGGCCCAGCACGCATGGGATGAGTTGTAAAGGCAAAGTCAACAGTCCTTTCTCCAAAACAAGACTACTGTAATGAGCAGTCTTCAACCTGATACGTGGGAACGAGAACCCCGTTTACATGTTGCCGTTGAGGGTTGTGCATAATCCCTCCTCTTGTGGGCCACACTCTTGTGTGAGGGCAAGGCAAACATACGTGGAGGCATCTAAGGTGAGACTTCTAGGATTAGGGTGGCAATGTTCTAATCCTTTACACCTTGGGAGCCTGGGATACTGCGATATCCCCACTGCTGAAACATGTCCTTTTGGTATAAGCCTAATCTTCACAAATCAGGCTTGGTCTTATTGAAGAAAATTAAGACAGCTTTTTATAATCAGACCTCTCGGCTGGAGCCCTATTCTGGTGTGACTGGTGCGGAAATGGACGCCACACATGTTCAGTACACTAAAGGTGTAAATTGCAATGCTGTACTCAATAAACCCAGTCTATCCAGCCTTCTCCGTAACCACAATGCTGTTGACATGGGAAGCTGATTTGCCAATTTCATGTTGAGATTCCCCAACTGGTGGTAGTATGTTTCAGAATGAACATCCATGGTGAACATACTCATGGTGAACATTAATCACAGGGAACAGTTAAATCTTGAATAAATCCTTCATAAAATGCCTATTCTGTTTGAAACATGTTTAGGCCCCCAACTCATTTACCCTCAAAAACAATCCACTGAG
Source organism: Takakia lepidozioides (assembly GCA_030704615.1). NCBI lineage: Eukaryota > Viridiplantae > Streptophyta > Takakiopsida > Takakiales > Takakiaceae > Takakia > Takakia lepidozioides. Next base: position 62,820,800 of record CM060731.1, read on the forward strand.
CAATCCCTGGTAGTGCCTGATATGGCCCTGATCTTGCATGCCTGATATGGCCCGTATCAATCACTACCAATTCCTGGAAGGATAACATGTGAATTTTTTTACAGCCACGTGTAATCATGTAACACTGCCAAGGATTACTAAGTGCCTGAAATGTTGCATTTTGTTTGGAGTTAGATTTGTATCTCTCTCTTTGCAATTAAGATGTTCTGATAGGGAACGTCTGAATATCATGAATAGTGACATGGGTAGAAAAGAGGCAAGGAAGGGAAGCTACTCCCTCAATTTCTACAATCCCATCTTGACTATAAAGATAAAGATAAAGTTTCTTTAACGTCCACTGAATTTACTGAGCCTACTGCTCAACACACAGGCCATCGAGGGCCCAATGGACGGTCTGAAGGCACATGTTGAAGGATTGAACCCGGGATCACCTAGGTTATGCACAGGCAAGGCACAAACACCCAACCACACTGTGTTGAATGTGCCGGTTAGGTAAGCTGGTGGTAGCAGTGTGTGACAACAAGGCTGAGGCTGTGACCTACACTGGTATTTATTTCCCTTCACGATAATCCCTCACTAGCATCTTGACAGGGCCAAGGGTTTTCTGCTAGAAATCACCGCACATGTTAACAGGGTCTTGAGTTTGCTCAATCCTTTTGAGGAAAAGAACCATTCTTATTGCGATTTAGACTCTGAAACTGGTAACAATTGGGGATGTGCCTTAAAGATAGTAAAGTTCCATCAATTATGTTCGGAGCCCCACGACAGGAGAGATAACAAGGAAAGGTCTCCGGTTCAAATCAGGTAGGTTATGTGGAAAGAAAATGATTAGACAGATGACTCAGATGACATTGGACACTTGGGTCAACGGCATAGGCTACCTTAGTCAATATATGAATCGAGAAGTTTGTTTTGTTTTGTTTTGTAGGGCCGTTAAGATCTCGCCAACCGCGGGGCCTCAGCCCGGTGCTCAGTGCTGTTGGAAAGCGCTCAATGAGGAGGGGTGCACCGGCTTGGTCTCATGCTTTTTGGACCCGCGGTGTGGAAGATATGGAATTTTGAATGCTTTGGGTCGCTGGAAATTTGGGAAAAATAGCAAAGTGACGAAAAATAGCAAAGTGGATATATCAATATATGAAGCCTCGACAGGGGAGATTGCAAAAATAGCAAAGCACTATAGAGGTCCTATAGTTTTTTTAAATCAAACTATGGCACTCGGCGTTTAAAGGTTAAAAGGGTCAATTACATGGTCTATGAACATTTTTAGCTAAACTTAAAAACACAAACATTGCCAGAATAGCGAAACACTATTTTTTTAATATTATAATCAATATATAAAGCGAGACGTTTGTTTGTTTTAGATTTGAGATGTCCCAGCGGCCCCTGCCATGGTGCTTGGAAAGCCCTCGATGAAGAGGGGTGCATCGACTTCTCATGATTTTGGGACCTGCGGTGTGGGAGATGTTGAGTTTCAAGTACTTTTGTCGCTGGGAATTCCTGAAAAATAGGAAAGTGGGCATTCCTAGGACAATGGTTGGAGCCTCGACAGGAGATATATAAAGGGAAAGGTCTCCAGTTCAAATCTGGTCGTAGGCTTTGTGGAAAAAAAATGATGAGATACGGCTAACACGAATTTCAAGTATGTAGAGGTATACTTCGGTCTCTACATAGGAGACGCACTTGGATACACTTGGATTACATTTGGGCTTAGATGACAGTGGACACTTGAGCCTCTACACGGGAGATACACTTGGATACATAGAAGATTGTACTTGGGCTTAGATGGGCTTGGACATAGGAGACGCACTAGGATACATAAAAAATCACACTTGGTCTTACATTTCAATTCTTCACATATGGGCCAAAGGCACATGCTACCCTAGAGGTCGCACTTGGGCCTCGACATAGGAGACACACTTGGACGTGGGCTTAATTAGATGACATTGGACACTTGGCAAGTGTCCAAAGGCACATGCTACCCTAGAGGTCGCACTTGGGCCTCGACATAGGAGACACACTTGGACGTGGGCTTAATTAGATGACATTGGACACTTGGCAAGTGTCCAACGGCACATGCTACCTAAGTCAATATATGAAGCGAGACGTTTGTTTTGTTTTGTTTTGTAGATTTGAGATGTCCCAACCGTGAGGCCCCAACCCTGGTGCTTTGGTACCATTGGAAAGCCCTCGACGAGGAGGGGTGCACGGGCTTGGTCTCATGATTTTTGGACCTGCGGTGTGGGAGATGTGGAATTTCAAGTACTTTGGGTAGCTGAAAATTCCCAAAAAATAGCAAAGTGGGAATTCTTAGGACAATGGTTGGAACCTCGAGAGGAGAGATATAAAGGGAAAGGTGTCCGGTTCAAATCTGGTCGGCTTTGTGGAAAAAAAATGCATTTGGACTTAGATGACATTGGACCCTTGGGCCTACAGTAGAGGCTACCCTAGAGGTCACACTTGGGCCTCGACATAGGAGACGCACTTGCATACATAGGAGATTGCACTTGGGCTGAGATGACACTTGACATTTGGGCCCCATTCCTACTCCTCATATTTGGTTACTGCGAAAGAGGTTATTTTCTCCTCAAGCAATTGTTCAATGTTCGTCTGCGTGCTTGAGGCTCTTGCGAGTCTCTTCTATCTTGGAGTATATGAGCCCTTGTGACTTTGCACAACATGCTACACCGTTGACTTTTCAATCTACTCATAAGTTGACCGGCAAGTGGACCCTCCGATTTTGAAGCTTGAACATTCACATGTGTTCTATTCTAAACCTTAGGGACGTCCTAAACCCTAAACTTCATTAGTGCTTTGCTAAAGTTCCGCGGTTAGCTTCTTTCTACAAGCTTTTAGTTTGAAAAAAGACTTTTTATTCCTATCATTGTTTGTCTTAGTTCAATTATATTTGAGAGATATTGTTGACTTTAGCCAAGCCAATTTTAGGCTTTAAAAAGTTATATTTTCTCTATTTAGGCAGAGAGTTATTTTCTGTACATAAGAAAAACTTTTTCTTATTCTAGACGTAGAAATAACTTTCTCTTACCTATTTTGGACTTGTGCCTATTTGAGACAACCCCTTCCAGCTGAATAGTCAAAGTCCAAATATAGTTTGACATAGAAATAACTTTCTCTTACCTGATTTTGGACTTGTGATTCAATCACGTATATTTGCCTCTTTGCATATCTTTGCAGTTGCATCTCAACATCACTTCTTTTCTAGCTTTCTATCTCTCAGGATCAATGCTATTAGTTTCGGTTCCCATAATCTATATATCTACATATATAATGCATATATAAACTTTTTGGTTCGGATTGTGTTTTTATTGCACCCAGTGCACTTGCGGTCCGCATCCTGTTGCACTGCTACATTTGTCTCAACTCTTTTAAAAAGCCGAAAAATTAAAAAATGATATATTTCACAAGCAAAACTACATCAAAAATTTGTGCTCAAGGAAGCACAATGCGTTTCGTTGGCCAAACAAACCCCCAGAAAATTGAAATTCAAAAAGGTGATTTCGTGTGAGCACAAATTTTGATGTAGTTTCGTCTCGCTGTAGCATATTCTTGTTTCACTGTAGCATATTCTTAAGATATTTCAAGAATATATATCATATTCTAGTTTGCTTGGGCGCTCACACGAACCCAACCTCCAGGGAGAGGGAGAGCCATCTCATAAAATATCTTTCACCTTAAAAACACAAACCCTGACAGTCATGGACCCTCAAGACAGAACCAACCCATCAGTAGGTTAGGTGTATTGAACTTGTTCGACTGCGCATATTGAAGCTATGGGGCAACAAAATAATAGAGGCTCAGTAGTTAGACGGTGATTGCACCAGCTCCGACAAGGACTCATACCTACAGAATTGATGGGCTTGGTCAACCTCCCCAACGTCTTTGGAGAAGTCTTGTAGACCTTCAATTTGAGATACAAGGCATGCTGAAATCAGACCGATAAAGCTTAGGAAAATTCATGGACAGATGGTCCGAGGGATGCAATGGGACGATGATTACAGATTCACAATGCCAGGACTGGGGTGTTGTTGAAAGCCCGGCAGGCCTCCATCTCCCAAAGCTCTTGTCTGAACCTCTAAGCACCCCCGGGTTGCAAAGATGTTACACATTGCAGCCTACACTTTCAATGGTCCATGCATGTAAGAAAATTCAGGTTGAATGCTTCCGAAGTCCAGACTTTTGTCTAATCTCACAAGCTAGCATGCCTTGTCTTGTTCCTTTCCTTGGAAAGCGGTTTGCACGTCCAATTAGCTGTGGTACTTAGACATTTATGGGGACCACCATCATCCTCCAAGTCCTTTCAGAATGGTAGCTCGACAAGAGCTGGCTAGGTGGCGGTGCAAAAGGTAACATATCAAGCGAAAATCAAGTGGAAGACGAGCCCACAAACATGGGAGAAGAATTGTAGCACAAGCATTGCAAGATGAATTCAACACAATTTGGAGAAAGTGGGTACTGCCATCTCTCCCCCCACTGTGCATATTTAAAAAATGGAGCTCTGAAGTTACACACATAATGAGACTAGAATGCTCATGGCCGATACCAGTATGTTGCCGTCTCCATTTCTCAACTGCAAAAGTTTAAGAACTAGCACAGCCCATCACGATCATTCACTAGCGTGGAAAGGTTATGAGGACGAGACCTCGAAACATAAATCGCTCTGTTCACGAGAATCTTGCGCTTAGATAAGGAAAAAGTTGGTGCTCGTCTCATTCGAATTTCTGCTCTCTTCCACGACGCAGGGGTTCCTACCAACAATCTAAAAAGCTGAGGAATAAAGTGAGAACAAAGAGCGTGAAAGAAAGAATCGTCGTCTCAAATTTCCAAGGCAGATTACCAACCCCCACTGAGACCCACATGTTCCAGCACTTTCAGGTCTGCCGGGAGTCACGAAGAGACTTCAACCTTTCTCCAGCAAGAACCCCCAAAACTAATCCCGCAGGTCGCATCACAATTACGAGCGAGCAACTTGCTCTTGGCATCTGTGACATATCTGCTCCACACCGATACAAACCTGCAGCTCCATGGTCCATCACTAAAACAGTCCATCTCGTTGTTGCCATTTCGAGAACTTGAACCTTTGCAAAAAACGGATACAATACACAAGGGAGAAGAAATTGAACGCTTCCTATAAAGAGGATGTAGCAGTACACCAGCCCAACTGGCGCTATCTCTCACGTTCTGAGTTCTGATTCCTTTCAGGCGCTACAATCTGCACTGCATCCTCCGCAACAAATCCTTTAGAAGGCATAGCCTCGAGTCTTCTCCGTCCAGCGATGGGGGTGGCTGTGACATGCATTAGCATCTGATTGCCAACGAAAAGCTCACTCACATGCAGACTGGAGAGACGTGCTCCATCAACTAGATTTCCACAAGCCTGCCGCAGTCTTGTGAACACCGTCGTAGGGGAGCTAAAGAGTGCCGTTAGAGTAGACATCGGGGGAGGCAAGGGAGCTGGTGGAGCTGTTTCGCCACCACCGAGTGTCACAGCTTTGGCAGCCTCCTCGGAACGCTCCCCAAGGACATCGTTCGCAGGTTCCAGTCTCTCATATGCAGATCGGTCAATAGCTTCCGGTGACGCTGGAGAGAGAGATTCATAATGGGAATCGGTTGAAGCCCACCACTTCCGGGGTGAAAGGGAAGCCAGGCGGACACGGAGCGTCCGAGTCAGTGAGAAGCCTCTGGACTTTTTGGCCATCATATTATGTTCTCTTTCTCCAAACCTGCCGTCAAACAACGATGCTGCCTCTCACTAGCTTCGGCCAACTCACTTCAGAGATGAGCTGCAATAGCAGATGCTCTGTTGCCCACTTGAGAGAGACTCCACCAAATCGGATTCCGAGGGAACTTGTAATGAAAGAACTGAAGAATGAAAGAGAGACCGACAGAGTAACAGAGTTGTGGCTAGTGAAGGCCTTAATAGTGTCAGTGAACTCAGGAAGAATCTTGATCATCTATTTGAGAATATGGTCATGACATGCACAACTGAAGCTGATGAAAGAGCGGGAACAAGGAGGGTAGGAGACAAGATTACTAAAAATCAATGCCGCAACTCGTCGAGAAGGAGAGATGGTCAATGTGTAGGTACTAGTAGGTAGGCGCACCGGATGGTGTGACTGCTGTCAACATCACTATCAGTGAGTATCAGTGGAGCACAGAAGCGCAGGGGACATGAAAAAGTGGAGGGAAAGAGGAACAGTGGCGGCGACAGTACGAAGCTGCAAACCATTATAATGCTGGATTGCTCTATCATCCTCAAGAGCCCTTTGTCAGAACCCATTACGCCCACCTTCAGGCGCGCCCTAGAAGCTTGCAGGTCTACATTGAATGCTCACTAATGTTCTATCTCCCAGCACACACCTAACCCAGTGGTTGGCCACCCATCTTTTCCCCCCTTCCTTTTGCTCCGTGCTCAGCTATCCTTCAACTTGATCCGCCTCAGCACCAAACATGTTTAGTGAAAGCCTGCTGGCAGCCACGGTGGTCGCTAGTGCGTCCACCGACAAATCCGCGGAAAGGGAGCTGCTGCTCTAATCCTAGTAAGAACCTGCTTACATGCGCTTTCAATGCAAGGAATACAGAATAGGAGACAGTTGCTAGAGTAGATTGATGATGGGTTCATCGGAAGAGCCCACTGAGATATCCATCATCGGGGTACGGCCCGCGAGGTACAGCCGGGGAACCCCGCTCCGGCAGCCTCGTCGGCGAGCTGGACGATGAGAAAACGAGAACGATGAACCCAAGTATATCCAACGTCTTTGAGCTCTCAACTGATTTGTCTGAAACCTCGAGTCAACTGTGTCTGGAATACAACAGTTTGGTACTTGGCAGTCTGATATTGGGTGAGGAGTTTAGCGACCACACGATTAGGCGTTACGTGTGGTTTCATGGCAGAATAAGACGTTGGTCTGAAATACAATGGGCCCAAGGTCATCTTCCCAAATTTCACAGAAGGCTTTCGACGAGTGGCCCAGTGACACTGAAGTCTTTGCTGATCGCTAGACCAGTGATGTGGGACTTTGGCCATTTGAGAGCTTCTACATTTCATTCTCCAGGCGATGTGATATCACCCACTCTGGGCTCTGAGAGCTCTCGGACTCCAGAGTAGTGTTCTGCTGGGATGTTTCAGACGAGCACGAGAGGGTACATGCAGTGCACGCCCGGTGAGGGAGTAAACTTTCCATCTACCAGAGAAAAACTGGTCCGGACACTCCGCAGGATTAAGTTGTTAATCTTTCTTCTGCTGGTCTAATACACATAAGCCTTGTTGCTATTTCTCAGCCTTTCCTTGGCAGGGAACGAGAGAGATCAGCGAAGGGAGGGGTGGCCATGTGGAGATCTAGTATTTCTGAATCCTCCATCACTAATACGAAGCGAGGAGAGAGTAGAAACTGTGTGCAGAGACCAAAGAGCTTGTCAATATTCATTTAGGAGATGGAGGCTCAGTCTCTATGGTCAGCCCATGTCTTTGTTTGTTGTTTTGTTGTCTTTGACACAATCGTAGTTGATGAGCCCTGAAACTACATTGAAATCACTGTTTTGCACATCCTCCTTGAGGTCCAGACTTTGCAACATGAGTGTGTATGCTGGAGGAAGAATCCAGATTCCTGACAGGTAAGGGGCCAGAAAAAGCTGCCACAATCTGCATCCTGATGTCGCCGATGGTATGAGCATCGTAGCCTTTCCTTGCAGCCAGTTATTGCAGCTCTCTATCTGCCATATCCGAGCACTGTATTACTGAACCTCATACAACCAAGAAAGAACCACAACTCATAACTCATTCGCTGGAGCATACCAAATAAAAATAAAATAGCATAAATATTTCAGAGAGGCACTCTGCCCATCATTTGAGTGCTCTAAATTCTGCTAAATTGTCAAACGGGAGTGGAAGGGAACCCCCTTGGATTATCGAGTTTGACATTGCAAAATGTCATGACACCATCTGTCCTGAAAAGCTGGTGGATTCAAGGGAAAAAATAGCTTGGGCATGTAAGGGGTTAGGATTACTTCCAGTTGAGACTTGAGACATTAACCTGGGTACTCCCCAGGGTGATCGACTGCAAATAGAGGGGGACCTGCAGCTGCTTGCCCTCTTCAAAAGCGTCTGGGATCGCACAAGCGTTGAGCATGCTCATAAAAGTGGCCACATTTCTTTCTGGCATTTTTGCATGTCTGGAGGGAGTCGCTTGTGGCGCTGAGCATCGTCTCTCATTTTCTCTTCCTTCAGCTGTAGTCGAAGGTCATCATAGTATGCCATTTCTTCTTCATTGGTCAATTCTTTCTTGCATTGAATAGTCAAACCCTTTTGACACCACAAAGCTACTTCCTCCCACAAAGGATGGATTGTCTGCTTCCATCTGTTCCAAGTTCCAACCAATACTTCATTTTACGTCACTGAGCAGTGAGAAACACAACCTTAGAGAGTGAGCGACTGTGCGCGCGAGTCGGGAAAGGAACTACTTAACCTTCTTAAGAACGAGAGCGCAAGCATACGCCCCAACTTTCAAAACGAAAACAAAAAGAGAAAGACCGTCTGCCAAACCCAAGATCGGGATGCGGGAGCAAAGTTGTCACACAAGGGGAAAACAAAGCAAGGGAGACGAGACTCGGAGACTCTCGGAGCTCCCAGGATCTCTGTCGCTAGCCCGAGCCAGCGGGCAGCGTCCACAATGTTTTCGGCCGGCCCGGCCGGAGGCGTTCCCGTACATGGGAACAGAGTCATAACAATGTCGTGCCCTAAGAGTTTAGAGCCTCCTCATTGGCCGATATTTTCAGTTATGGTGGTCCAGCGAATGGGAAGCAGGTATATTAACCACGGTTACGCCAGATTCGGAACCCGAGTTTAGGGCCGCTGCAGTTCAGTTGAGATGAACTGCCCCCCTTATCTTTTTGGAGACCAGCCCGCTGGCAACGCTCGTTGTGTGATCCTTGTGTGATCATTCTGAGGCAATCAACCGCACACAAGGATCACACAGCACACAGCACACAGCAGGTCTTCTCAAATTGGAAGTTTGTTAATCTGTCCTGTCCTTGAATTTTTCCGCAATGATCCGAAGTTGGGAAGCAGGTTCCGCTGGACAAATATTTTCGTTTTTAGATACACAGGTCAGAGTCTCTCTCTACAAGGGCTTACACATTCCTTGAATGGAAGTTCCGGGACACGTTCTTATGTTTGTATGCTTGCGCCTGGTCTTCTTCCCCTACGCCGTTTCTCGCCGTCTCTGACTGACTGATTGGGAGTAACGGCGTTGACGTGAGGAAGGATGAGGGTTCGTAGCTCTGAAAGCTTGTAAAAACCAGGCACACGGGGGGGCATTCTTCTAGAAGCTCCATGTTACATGTGAGAGGAAGCTCTTTCGCATCATGCCGGGAAGCATTCGAGTCTCAGGTGCGTAAAGAGTTACTCACAATGGTTGAATCCTCTTGAGGCTGTGAATTGGCATTTAGGAGGGACCTTGTTCAATAAACCCTTTTTTGGACTAGCAGATGGCTGTTTCGCCAGAACCTCTGTTTGTGCCTTATTTGGAGAGGTCTTCCCTTCTTCCGCCTGCTGGTCACTGACTAGCTAGAGTACGTTGACATATGTTTGGCAATGTTGCATACGAAAGAAAGTTGCTCAGGTACTCTGCAAGCACCGTCTAATGGACTGTAGTCTGGCAGAGATTGTGAAAGCAAACCGAAATTTGAATCAAGAGATGCGTGAGGGTTAGACATTTGAGTAGGAATTGGTGCACGTCAAAGGAAACCAGAATGTGTGAAGACTACATTAAGGAATGAATTAATATTGTTTTCACGTAGGTTGAGATGGCTGTGAAACGACCCGATTTATTTTTGTGTGGAGTGAATTTCATTTTGTCTGATTGTTTTTGCAACATGCTCTTTAGCTGGTGACAATTGAATTTTCATTCCTTATGTCCATGTTCTCCTGTTCTACTTCTACTCCTGTACTACTTCAAACATTAACAACTGGCAGATACCCTTCCGGAAGCTAGCTATGTGGCACTGCTGTGTTCATTGTTAAGAATATTTCTCTTTATCACTTGGGCGCACCAGTCCTATTGCAATTGAAAGTTATGTTTTGGTGTGGTCATTCTGATGCAGTTCTGGAAGCAGTGGATCTGCCCGCAGCAGTCATAGGTAAGATAGTTTTGGTTTCTGACATTGAAGGTCTCGTTCTTGATAGGGTCTTTAAAAGATTGGAGTGTTAGTGGCCAATTCAATGCAATTTTCTTGATACTGAAGGCAAGACAATTTCAAGAACCGCTGCAATGAATTCTGAATTGGTATGGTTACTTTCGGAGAACTGATTTGAACACTGTTGGTTTGTGCAAATGGGCTAACTTGGACAGCTGGCAACCATGTTACTGTGAAAGGTATGTAAGCAGTCTTGCCTCTTTCTCTTAAGTTAGGTGTTGGAGTTCAAGACTGTCAGCTTGAGTGTAAGTCTGATGAAGCTCTACAGTCACACTTGTTGTGCTCTGGTGAATGAGCTATGGATATCCTTGATTACTGTATCTTGTATGGCTTTAGAAGGAGGGAGGAGTACTCATCTATTGTATCTTTTGGAGAGAGGATCTTACACATTGCAGGAAGAAGAAACCTTTTATATGTCCAGAGATAAGAAGGAAGAAATATATTGTGTTCTCAGGAGAGAAGATGTAAGAGTTTTGTTATGTGCAGGGCAAAGAGAGAGAGAGGAAGAATGAAGAAACTTTCTAAGTATTTGTAGAGAGGGAGAGATTCTCATGAGGCTGTGCTTGCTGCCGCCTTCTGGCCATAGATTCCATGCCCACTCAGACCAAAGAGAAGGGTGGGAGGGGAGAAGGGAAAGTGTGGAGAGGAGTACACAGCTTGGGGCTCCCTCCAATAGTAGGACTTAACAGCGAAGATAAAATTGGTCCTGTCTTTTAGACTTTCTCCACAAAGGCATTAATTGTTCCATCAGTTGGATACTGAGGTGCAGGAACATACTCTTTGATCCTTGTAAGAATCAGGCCTTTGTGTCCACCAGAAATGCCAGCTGCACTACATCAGAGTCATGTCCACAGATGAGGCACATGGGTGTTCTTTTGCAATTCTATGAAAGAGGGAGAGAGAGAGATTGCACTAAAAAGAATCTGTGATTGCAGTTACACTTGGGAAAAGGGAGTACAAGACTGAGCCTGGTAACCTGAATGGGGGCAAGACTGCACGGTGGAACTCTGATTTTGCTTTGTAAGTACCATATTTCCTGTTTTTGTTTTTTAATATCTGAGAAAATCATTATGCACACATTCAGTTTTGTGAGTTTTGAGATCCTCCACTGCAGTCTGGTTTTGCAGTTGTCTACAACCAAATGAAGTTTATTTTATACCGTATGTTTTCTTTTTTGAGGTTAGCCATAAAGTAAATTTGTTGGCTAGGATATGAAGGGGTAGTACAATCACTCAACAGATGCCATGTCAATTTCTCAGGGTGTCTCACGGTCCCACAGCTCCAATTTGCTGCGCCTCATAGACGGCTGTGTAAAAGCCTGAACAGTGACGCAAATAATATTATGCAGTGAAAGGATTCTGGATAGAGAAATGCCATGTCGTTATTTGCCACATGAATTGGACTACTACTTTGTTCGCGCTGCCCAAATTTCAATGAGAGAGAGATGCACTCCTGAAGTACGTCAAACCTTACAATATCAGATCAATGTAGACATTCATGTCCAGGGTTGGTCATCTGCCCGAGGTACAATACCAGTAACAGCAAGAAGTTACAGTAAAAACTTAACTTTCATATTGATGTCACTCTATCTTCGATTTGCCCATCGTTTACCTACAATTGGAACGTTGTTTTTGCAACTTGGTAATAAGGTTGCCCTTCTGTTGAATTGTCTCTGGCAATATGATGCCAAAGAAATTCCAGTCTCTCTTTCCGCTCCAGAATCTGTCTTGAAAATGGTGTTCTTGGCAGTCCTGTGCTGAATCTGCGGGATAAGCTGGTTGTAGCAGTGTGTGACAACAAGGATGAGGCTGTGACCCACACTGGTATTTACTTCCCTCCATGACAAGACCTCAGAAGTCCATCCTGTCAGGGAATTTTCTGCTAGAAATCATCAATTTCTTGCATGTTTCAGCAGGCTTCTTACAGCAACTAGTTCCAATGAGGTCTTGAGTTTGCTTTATCCTTTGGAGGAAAAGAACCATTCTTGTTGGGACTTAGACTGTGAAACTGAGAACAATTTGGGGATGTGCCTTACAGATATTGAAGTTCCGTCAATTGTCGAGAGAGGCTACCGAGATGAGTTTGTGGCCTTCAAAGGTGGCGGGCGTATCCACTTGAAATTGAGCTTTTCACTGACAGATGAGGAGCGGAAAAAGATTGAATTGATGGTAGTTACCCCTACCTAGCATCTTCTAATATTAGGTGGTGGTATCTGCACCTGTGTTGTGAGACGTCACAACTGGAGATGATTTGCAGGGGGAAAAAGGAGTAGTAACTACTCTGTGTAACCATGATAATCGATAATGACAAGCGTTAAACCTGAGCTAAGTTCTCTTCTTTCGAAACTGTACTTTCCTCATATCTCTTGTTATTCCTATCGCAGAGGGTAGCTTCTCTGAAAAGGAGAGCACATGAGAATTTGAAGAACACAGTTATATATCAAGAGTTTCAGCCGACTGTTGACAATCGATTTACGCCTTATGTGGTCCCACGCGCAACCCTGACTGAGGTTGTTGATCTGCCGACAGACGAGGGAGAGAATGGAAACAAAGAGAATGAAAGAGCAGTGGTGGGGTTTGTGCGCTCTGGAAAGCCTCGGAAATCGAGACCCACTTTTGATTATGCCAAAGCAGTGGGCTTGAGAAGCATAGGGAAGAGAGAGAGTGTCGAGAAGGAACAGCCTACTCAGGGAATCCTCCCCAAAGTGAAGTCTGACTTGTCGGAAGCTGTTGCATCACCCAATATGGAGGAGTGGGTGCATGTCAAATCGCCACAGGTTCCCACCCAAATGGCAAAGCCATTGCCAACAAATCTTGTGAAAGCCTCATTATCTCCTCTAGTGTCCGGGAGAGTTGCAGTGGCTCTTCCAAATACCACTAATGCTCCAGTGGCTGAGGGTCTTACTGTACCTCCCAGTCGGAATCTGGCAGGCTCTGCAGGATCACCAGTGAGCAGAAATATGTCGACAACATCAGCAATGTCTTTCCCCCCCTCCCCAGCAACTCCACCACAACAGGAGTCATCAATTTCAACCCTGCCACCATCTATGCAAGGTCACTACATAGGAAGAGTGACAAAGGGAATTGTCAAAGCCCGGATTCAGGCCCTGGAAAGCACTTTGCGCCAGGTATGCATTTAAAGTTGAATAGAAAGACAACTCTGAACTCCACTAAGGTGCAAATAGTGTTTCCTTGAATGGGGACCTGTGGTTTTTATTGAGGGGTAAGCACTGCACGGCAGAATGTAGCATCAGAATGTAACTGACTGATTGTGAACCTGTTCTATTTCCTAATGACAGTTGCTTTTGCATCTTCGTTATGTTTTTGTATGAGAATGAATTGCCTTTGCAATTAGGAAGGAACCAGGTTTTTTTTCCTTGAAAAGTTGAATATGACAGTACTATTCACTATGGATGCCTTTTGAGGTATGGGAAATTACAAAAAGTGGCCTGCCATATTCAGTTCTGTGGCTGCGGTGCTCTTCTGCTCTCAGTGTTGTGCCCAATGAAAATGGGGATCATACAAATTGCAATGAGTCCAAAGGTTTTGGCCCGGGAAACTATGGATGCAATCTTTTTCCCTATTCTGAATCAGTGAAATACCCTGCCATGTTATGTGCTTACCCCTACTTGGCAGGAGCCAGAATCAAACTCATCGCCAACCAGAGAACTCCAGGAGGTGAAGTGGCAAGCTGAGAGAGAGAGGGCAAGCGAGAGGTTGCAGACGGAGGGTGCCACATTGGGTGTTGCTGAGAATATAAGCAGAAAGCTGGAGGAGAAGCTAAGAGATAAGGGGAGAGGTGACAGTGGGTCCAATCAGGTGTCCCTCCAAGAACAGATTCGGAGATTGGATTTCGAAGTTCTAAATGAAGGGGAAGAGGGAATGTTGCAGAACTCAGGTCAGGATTATAAATAATGAAACAAGAATATGTGCTGATGTGAGTGGTGTAGATCTTTGTACTCCTTAGTGGTGTTTTGTTGTGCCACGTTTTTCTTTATAAATGTCTGGCTCAAGGCACTGTAGAGGTGAGCCCCACACTTGTTTCTGTAACACATCAGGGCTTGTGATGCCACTATGAGAGAAAATGCAAGTAATAGGATGGTGATTGTAAGTCCAGAAGAGTATCTGATCTGTGTATTATCTCCTTTTGATGGAAAAGGGAATCATATTTGCAGTTCAAGCTGCTGTAAATTTCCTCCCTTTTCCATCAAAAGGAGATAATACTGTGTTCCAGTGTGCAAAACCTACAAGAACCTAACCCAATATCTCAATCTTTCCAAACATGAGATTTTTGCTGTATCCTCCCATAAATCTGCAGAAAAGTCTATCAAAAGAGTCTAAATAATGACCACAAATAAAGAAAATTTAGATGAAACCTAGAGATAACTATGGTTAAATCTGTCAACCAACTCTAACTTATGACCTTTAACAATCTAGAAGGAATTTATAGAGGATAGATAAGCCAATAGCACAGCAGCTTGAATGCTTTGTAGTCCTTCTCATGACCATGGTCTAGGTGCTGTTCTTTTAGAGAATCCAGAGTTGGAGGGTGAAATGAAGGAGAAGCAGCTGATGGTTGAGGAAGCAAGGCAGGGAGCTGAGGAGAACTTGCGGCACACAGATTTTGGTCAAGCAATGATGGAGGTTGGCCACAAGTCCACTGCCTTCGGTGTGTTAGTAGATGAATATTAAGTTCTCTGTATTATTGATTGTACTATCTTAAAAGATTGGCTCACATGTCAGCTGTGAGTTGAACCATTATTTGCCATATACTTCAGTGAGATGGAGTGGGACAGGCTATTGTTTGTGCCCTTGAGGTAGGCTGGATGAGCAGATATAACATTGAATGTCTTAAGTGTTATTCAAGTCATAAATGGTGTATGTAGATGAATGATTGTCTGGTATCATCTATCTCCAGCTTTTGGTTTGCTGTGGGCAGGCAACGACCAAAGCTGGGCAGTGTCAACCACAGGGTGAGCCAATAAAGAAGAAAGAGGGAGAAGAGGGCTCCCTTCATTTGTCTCGAGCAGATTGCAAAGATGCATCAGACCTGAAAGAGCATAAGCATGCACTGCAGCCAAAGAACAAGTCACCTGTAGCTTTGACGGAATCCCTAGCTTTGAAAGAATTTCTGGCAAAGAGGGGTTTTTCACCAAGGTCAGCTGGTCTACACCCAGAACCCAAGCGCAACTTGCAAAATGCCGAAAGCCAACCAGGTGTAGGCAGAACAGTATCTCAATCTGAAGTCTCTCCAGCAGGAGGAAGGTTTGGAGCAAGGACAAGTGGCCTTCAGCAAGTTTTAGACCCAGAGCTCCAGCAATTACCCAATTCTCAGGTCATTGAGGAAGCCAGGGTACTACTGGATGGTCAAGGTCTGTCAAACAAAATGTGGCAGGCCTTAGCCATAATTGCAGATGAAATACTTTGCACACCTGGTAAAATCCAACGGTTGGATTCGGGACCTGGGCCTGAAGCTAGATGGGCTCAAAAGAATAGTATTGACTCCAGATGGGCATCACCAGCTGCATCACCTGAAAAGGTACCTCATTCCGCCCATTGATAAATGAAAACATGACCCCTAGAGCTGTTATCCCAGGACACATTTGATGCTCATCCCCTAATGAGGAGTTTATTCTGATCATTTGTCGTTGTCCCCAAGTAATCTAATTTAACATAGCTCACATGAATGCTTTGCTCGCATTGAGGTTGCAGTTTGATTGGAGTGTGTCATGAGGGGCTGCAACGGATCATGTTCTTTTGGGAACAGAAGGTCTTAAGTTGTGCGAGGATCTTAGAGCATGATCTAGTTGAAAGGTTGTAAATGGTCTGAGTACTGATTTATCGACTCCTATCCTGGGGACAATGACCTTGGCAGGCAAAGCTGGTGACCAGAGATGAATCAAGCCGGCCAACGGGTGAGAGCACTGAGCTTCAAAGGGCCAAAGCAAAGCTTATGCAACTTTTTTCTGCTGTCACAGAATTTGTGCAAAATCAGTCACAAAGTGATGATCAGAGTCTGCAAGAGTATATCGCAGGCATCGGAGGTGTGGTAAATAAGGTATGTCTCTGCTCATCAGCTGGTGCCCTATTTCTGGAGCAATGTATCTTACTTTCTGTGTTCATCCTATGGTCCCCTGGCTCCTTCCAACTGAACAGTGGCACGATCACATCCACTTGTGCTGCATGTGTAATGGTAGAGAGCTTCCGTTTTATAGTGTGGAGGCTGATCATTCCTGTGTGCCATCTATGCCAGCCTCGATATATCTATCTGTCTATTTCTATCTCCTCCTTCCCTATTCTCTTTGTCTTATTCCCGTATTCAGTTCTTCATATGTTTCTTGCCTTTTTAGTCTCTCCTCTTCCTCTCAGGTTCTTTTCTTTCCTTTTCAATGTCTTACTTCCCCTCTTTCCCTCTGAGATGCAGGTTGTCGGTGCAGCTGCTGCAGTGCTGGCAGCACTCTTCATATTGTGGCCAAGAGATGAAAACCCTGGTGTGAGGTGTGCTGGCCATGCCATTGCTCTAACTTCACCATAGCTTTTGATTGGTCTGTTGGTATGATCTCACACCTAAATTCTCAGCTTTGTCATTTTTTATGTCTTTTGGCAGGTATCCTTCTGCCAACAAAAGAGAGACAATAAGCATTAAAGTACGGCAGTCCACTGATCAATACTCCAGGTCGACGAAGGTTACTAACCAAGTACGAATTCTCACTTGCTGTAACATTAGTGGTATGTGGAAGGAAGAAGGCCAATAGGGGGGCCCTTAATTTAGTATTGGGGGCCTGCAGTTGATACCATGGTCACCTTCCTGCTCAAAATGTCACGGGTGATGGATCTTGCTCGGCCAACCTAAATCGTTTGTAGAGATTCAGAGTAACCAGTGTATCATAAACCAAGTCTCTGATGTGCTATTGATTAGCTCTTCTCCCTGGTCATACATATACACCTGCTTCATCATGTGCTTAAACCAAGCACACACCCAAGTTTGAATTTTTCTGTTGCTTGAAGCTTATGGTATCTTTGGGTCCTACCATTTTAATTTGTGCATCTTGCTCTTTTCTTGGACCACTATAATAGTACTAACTCTATTCACATGTTTGTGACAGCTGTCTGATGAGAACTCAAACTATCCTGGGCAACGCCTACACCTGTCTTGAAATGACCACAAGCCAGCCTTGTATGCAGATGTACAAATACCAAGTTTGAAGACCATCTTGCATCAAACTTCTAAATATGTGGTTGAGGTGGCCAGTAAACTCGAGGAAATAGTAATTCCTATTGCTTATGGCATGAAAAATGCATTGGCTGTTGCAACATTGGTTACCAAGCAGGTACTTGCAGACCTCTCATTTCAAACTGGCTGCAGGCACATTTCCAATTCTTGAACAAACTTTAGAATAGTGATTTGGCTCTTGTATACTACATCCTGTGAGGGATGACCTACTTTTTCTCTTAATAGTAATCAGGGTTGATCTGATGACGTTTGAATTTACCTGGGTGATGAAAGTCATATACAGTAGGAGAGGTACTCTTCTAGGAAGACTGCCTGTCAGGAATGTGGCAAGCAGGGAGGCTGTCTTGGATTATGATTCAAAAGTTGAAATGGCCTAAATTGGCTTGATGTTGGTAAAATGTACTTTCTACAGACTATAATTGAGACTCGGCCTTAACCCTTGTTCCATGTGCGAGAGAGGATAGAGGAGGCTGTACCTAAGTTTACACCTTAATTGCTGTTGTATGTGGCAAGCCTTCCATATTCCAGTTTGTTTTGTATACTCTGTAGACAGGGCTATCATTTAATTTTCATAGGAATTTCAGAACTTCCCAGGATTATGGACAGGGCTCTTTGAGAACTCCGCAGGGTTGCTGGTGCATGATGGGGTTCTTTCGTTCCTTTCCTCTCACACTGTCTGCTAAGGGAGAGAACGAAAGAACCCCATCATGCACTGAGAGGGAAAGAACGAAATGGTTCTATCGAGTTTACTTTTGTATACTGGAAGGCCTCCAGGGGAGGGGGTTCCTGGACTTTTTTGTTTTTTCTTTCCACCCCAACTCTTGGTTTTTTGGGCAGGGCTTTTTGGTGTTCTGGCATATCTTGTCTCAGGTTTTGGGGTGTCATGCTTCCTAACCAGAGAGATCGCCGCCCCAGCGGAATGCTCTATATCTTCTGCATGTCGATGGGGTTTCTTTGCCTCTCACCTGTCAAGTTGACTTACATTTCTAGTTTATATGTTGATATGTCGTTTTGTAGAATGAGTGTCACATTTTTGCAGTGTATCAGACTTCTAGTTGTTTGCTTGTCTTCTCAAATGATCCTAGATGCACCATCTTTCTGACCCTGTAGCTGCTCCCATGTGAAGCTTGGAATCAAACTGCCTAGAGTGGACAGATGTTCTTTATCTCTTCAGGTTCCCTGGCTTTCATCTACGCCTGCATGACCTCTGTAAAACAACGCGGCACATGTTCCAGAAGCATGAAAAAATCACGTGCATATTTGAGTGTGATGTATTGATAATGCTCGTCTGATTTGGTCTTCGTCGTAAGGTAGTGGTGGCTTCTCCACCTTTGTTCGGTCATGATCATTCTAACTGTATTTTCCAGGAGGTCTATTTGGAACGACACTCTGTATCTAATGTACTCTAAAGAACCAAGTATTTGAAAAGTTCGTCTTGCTGCAAAAATAAAATTGTTTCGGTACCTCACTGTGTACTATACCTGTTAATCTCGACTGCAAACATTTCTCTTGCCTCAATTTATTGCAGTGTTGGCTTATGCAGAATTGAGGATTTTAGTCTGCTCAGAAGACAAGCAACTTGTCCAAAGGTCAGCTCTTGTGATGTATCTCTAGGTGATGATAAGAAGCTAAGTTGTACATCATCGACGCTGCAGCTGATACGATAAATCAACAGAAGGGGGCAGCGATAGGAACAGATCTCCTATGGCATCCACTACTGCCAAATCCCCTTGCCGTCTACTCATAACTTCCCTTGAGCTCTGCCCAAATAGTGGTACTCTAATGTGTTACAAAATGCCATGTGTATACTCTTGGAGCAGTGCCATTGGTTATGAGAAACAGTTTCAGTTCCAGGATGGTACCTGGCACATCCTTTCATCTTCCATACAAAGAACAAATTTCAGCCTCTGCAAATTTCTCGCTTGTGGCATTTCAAGCCACTGGACTGACTGTTGGTCTAGCTGGGGACAGGTAACATTGATGACACGGAATGATCACATCAGCAGCACCGGAGATGAAAAGAAGAACAAACCCAAGCCCAAGCAATTGGGAAATGCGAGAGCTCGCTGTATCTTCACATGCAGCCCAGGCTCCATCATCAACTTTGCTCCTAACTTCCACCTATACTCCTGCATCATTGCAAGGAAACACACCATTGGCAAAGTCCATCAGTGAAGACTCTGTTTGTGTGTCTATCACCCCCTCACAAACAGTTGCAAGGGTTCCTAACAAATACGCAGAATGAGGAGCTACCCGACAGTCGTCTCTAAAAACATTCCAAGTACGCACAACCTCGAGTTGTAGGGCTGAAGAAAAGATAGACACCGAAAAAGCTCCAGTCAAGCCTATATGACTTACCAGCAAAAACTTCAGAATGTTCTAGTGATTGTCTAAGGGTGAAGGCCTCGTGCAGGTAAGCTGCCAAGCATTTCTGATCCTCATAGTGGAAGACTTCAGTGAGAGATTGGGTTCCACATAAACAGTGGAATCTCCTACGGATCTCGTAGTATAGAGGGCAGTAGAAGAAGAAATGTTCTTCAGTTTCAATTCCCGGCTGCGCCCTATACAAGCTGGACATAGGCGGTCCTCCCGTTGCAGGTTTTCCCATCTGCCAGTCTCTATCCAAAGGTTGTGGGAACCCACCCTAAATTGCCCCAATGCCAAAGAGAGAAGAGAGACCCGGCCAGAAAATCTGCGATAGAACGGTGGGGGCACATAAAGCGGATGTGGTTGCAAAAAACACAAACGACCACACGCATCGTTTTCCATCTCGTCATCATCTTCCGCCATCCCCGTCCTCTCCCGCCTTCCTATTCCTACCGCTTCTATCCTTCCAAGTACTTTCGTTTTCCGCTCTCTCACAAACATACACTCACAAACACAATTTTCCAGGAGTTTCTCTCTCCTCCTGCTACATTGGAAGAAAAATCGACACCTCGAAGGTTCCTTACGCAACAAAGCCCCATTAGCCCCATTGTGGTTGTAGCTCGATCAGCATACCTGCATTTGGCTGAGGTAGTCTCTACGTACGTTCTAACACTTATTAGTTCTTACCGAGAGGTCTACTCTGAAATGGTTAGGCTAACTGGGGCAGGTACATCAGGAGAGGTTTAGGGAGGAGCCCATAATCAACACAAGTTATGCAGGGAAGGGTCAAGTACATTCTGCCTTGCTGCTCTCTCCCTCTGTCTCTGTACAGCTGCCAGGTATCGAGAGTTCACCTTCAAGCGCTTTACACCAAAAAGAATCGGATGAGTCTCCACAGCCGTCCCGCACTCCACAATCTCTTCCACAATCTCTCGCATCGTTCTTCCTAGCCTGCACGGACAGTGAGAAAGAGATACTAAATATCGCTAGCGGAAAAGTTTCATTATTCCTCCCTCCCAGTAACGTCTCGTCAGCTAAAGTGTTTTGAGTTCCTACCGGGAATACGATACGCATGCAACGTTGTTCGTGTCAAATGCCCAGCTCTTTGCTTCACGAAGAAAATGATTAGCCTAGTGTTGTTTTGGAAATGAGTTGCACTTGCGCTTGAAAGTTGCCTTCACATCTTAAATTTCATCTTTTCTGAGCTTTAGCCTTTCAACTTTTGTAGAAGAACTCATCAAAACAGAATTGGCAAGAGAAACCTGCATGGTTTTGGTCCAGATATATTTAAAAGAAGAACAGAATAAAACTGTTGTGCGAACCGCTCGCATCGGCTTTGGGCCAAGTACAACTCAATGGCATGCAACGCACCATCTCTTCTAAGACTTCTTCCAAGCACCTACAGTTGGTCAGTTACCAAAGAAACCAAACAGACACTGATGTGCGCACGAAGATCGAGCACAAGATTTCAAAAAGCGGTTTTCATCAACTTTGTCCACTTCAGGCGAACGTTCAAGTGTATGTTGATAGTACCACAGTGTTCAAACTGATTGTATCCACAAACTTCACAGCAGTGTCTTTATGCGTCACAAGGCATGCTCTCATGAGTCTACTATGTTACCCACTTTATTTTTCTGGGTTGTATTTGTACATGGCCTTCAACTGGCCCCGCGCGGTAGACTTCATCCAGAGCACATCTCCACTCTCAGGATATTCCTGCACATCAACACCCAATGTAGCCGTAGTGATCAACAACTCGTCGAGATCCTCACCATACCAAATGGGCTGAGTGGGCCGTTTCACAGGAAGGTCGATGACATGCACCACCTTTGCTTCAGGCGAGATCTGGACGAGCTTGTGTCCATCGAAGAAACACACCCAAAGAAATCCTTGGGAGTCTATGGTGGCTCCATCTGGTACCCCCGGAAAAAGATCGGCTGTGTCTAGAAAAAGCCGCTGATTTGTTGGAGTCCCCGACTCCTCTTCATAGTCCCAAACATAGATCTTCTTCAACGAGCTGTCCCCGCAATACCTAGTGGATTCAAAGGAAAACAATTCAGAACCGTTGCTAATCAGTATGACAAAACATCTGTCATCTGTACTTTGAGAAGTGAGCAGAGTGTACCAGGATGAGGCCTACAAATTTTGAGCGGCTGCTCAAGTCTCAGAAATTTAAACAGAAGGAAATGTGTGACCCACAAAGAGCAGTTCGAGAGAGAGGAAAATTTTCAGGATCCAGCATTACTGTTTAAAGAAGCTGCTTTCATAATTGATTTGGTGGTAACTCTGTGTAACGGTGAACGAGGTGACTTTTGAGCTTAAAAGGCTTTACGTGGCAACCCTCACTGAGAACCACACTGAGCAGTAAGGATGAAATTCGGTAAACTATAAGCATCAACTCCGCAAAGCGTCACTACAGCTAGATAAAGATGTTTGATCGTGATCTTTTTGGTTGTTAAATGAAATGAAATGAAATGGAGCTTTATAACGTCCGCGGAAAGCTCATAGAGCTTATGGGACAAAATGGAAGAAAACATGAGAGAGGAAACAAAAAGAAAGAAAGAAAGAAAGGAACTTACAGATTTTAGTTATAGAAATTTTCAGAGAAAGAAAGCGAAACGTTGTAAGGTCTGAGGGTGGGGGGCGGAGAAAGAAGGAGCGAGACATTTTATGACACGAGCTTGTTGCGAGAGACTTCAAACCGACTGACAAGAAACAAAGAAAGGCTTGACGAGTAATAACTGTGTAAAGCAAGAGGAGGATGGTTGATGAGGGGGAGGCATGAGCTTTTGGAAGAGAAACATCATAACTTCAACGAGAGATTTGATGAGGAGTTACATGAGCTTGTTGTCAGGGCTCCACAGGAGTCCATTGGTGCAGCAGATATTTTGAATGATCGACGTTGCAGTCTTCCCATCGGTCTCCAGACGATAAATTTCCCCAGGTTTTGTCTCATCCGTCTTGAACAATCTTCCCGCCCAGAAGCGACCTTGAGAGTCACAAGCACCGTCGTTCATGCGCCACCCGCTGTTCAACCCGTAGGGCGTCGCGAGCATTCTCAGCTGCATCTCTTTGAAGCTCCACAATCCAAATCCGTCCTCAACAGCCATGACCAGACCTTCACCGCCTTTACATAGCGCCATTGCCCCTACCTGAGTACCTACATAGTAGTCTTTCCGGCTCTGGGTCGGAACATGAAGCTCATGCAAGGATTTTCCGGCTATGTCCACCCAGTAGTAAGTCTTTGTGTCTGGATCCCATATCCCTCCTTTCCCCACTTCCGCTCCCGCTTTGTAGAATGTGTCTATCTTTGGAGAACCCATTGCCATCGATTCTCGCGTTCTCGCGAGTGTTACAATGTTGCTGCCGTTCTTCCACACAAGAATACAAATCTCAAGTACCAATCCCACCAAGGACCGTCCTGGCACTAACTCTCTAGTCTGATAGCCCCTTCACAATCCTCTTCTCTCCACCCAAGATTGTGGCCAACTGTTTCCTAATCCAGTTAAAAGTGAACCTGCTGAACAATGCCACAAGTTTTGTTGAGCGAATCAGGCACGACCGCATCATCATGCCTTTGCTACCTCTACATGCAAGTTCTCCACATTCCCTAACTTACGAATTTTCCTCTTCTATGTAGGGATTGTCTTGCAACAAATCAGGCCCGACGCCTGGGACCCAAACCCTCTTCGATTCCTTCTTTGAGGAAGGAAAACTGAGACATGAATTTCAATATCAAATAAACACATATAAAGATAGGTCGCGGATCCCCTGGACATCCTATCAAAATTCTTCACACAGACTGGATCAACATCACCCAGACAACAATCCATACCCATTGCGTGAGTAAAGTAGTATTACAGTAGTGCGTTTCGTAGACAGTCTGAACTGCCCGAATCATCAAAAGAATGGCAAATGGAAGTTCAGTGCCCTAAAGTTCTTCCCTCGGGTCACTTGCTACAACAAGCGTCATATTGACAGAAAGTACTGTTACAGTAAACGGAAAAATGCATTCTGGGACCACGGAAGAACTCACCCGTCTCGATTGATTGTTTAAAGCCAGAGACGAAGGGTTATAATGACCAGCCTTCAAGGAAGAAAGGATTGCATGCATAGATCCATGTCATCCAGTTCCCAACACTAAACAAGCCGCAGCAAATTCCTTGCTCCTACTATGCTCACAACAAAGTGGGGAGTTCAGATTCCCAGGATTGGACTTCTCTCAACAACCTTCAGATATAAAGAGAACTAGAATCTGTTGAAAAACATACCTGCAGATCAATATTGTAGGGCACAAAACGAACAAATCGCTGAACTTCTTACGAGCCGGGAAACGAACAAGTACAGAGACGAAGCTTCTGACGACGATGGGAGAGAAAACGATCTCCACGAGAGCTGCTGCTCAATTTACCGCTGTTATAGGAAGATGAAGCACAGAATACTCTAATAATATACTAGAAAATATTCTTGAGATATCCTTATTCATTCATTGAAGTAATGCAGAGTTCTGAACACTTAACAGAAGATAGCGTTATCCCACATGATGTCCTAGAATATTCGTCTGTCCCAATCCGTCAGTTATTTTAATTGTAGCCCTTATCCAGTGACCTGCCTAATAAATAGACATTCTCCACATATATTTATGCGCTCAATTTTGGTTATTTTTTCCTTGCCTCTTCTTGCAATGAATTTGAGCCTCTCTGAGTGTCCCATTGACTATATAAGAACATTTTATTTTTTATTTTTATTTTTGGAAGGGGACTGAGGCCCTGCTCGAACTTTATTTATAATTATTGGAGGGAAGAACACATACAAAATGTTCAAAATATTAAAAATCCAGATGCAAAAAGTTATCTAAGAAAACTAACAGAAATAAAAAAAGAAGAAGACTCATTTTCCGCATGATGCGTGGTCGGGTTGTTGTTGTCGGCGGTGGGTGGAAACAATGACGGTGATAGTGAAGGATAGTGAAGGAGGCAGGAAAGTTGGGACCAATGTTGGGCGGGTATCACATTTTTTAATACCAGCCGGGTCCTGGTATTGAGAAAAATATATTTTTCAATACCAGCCAGTTCCATAGTATGTGAATATTCACTTAATGCTAATATTCAATAGTAGTATGGTTTTTTATTTGTGGACGGGTATCAATAGGACAGGTATTCCAATCGTAATACCAGCCGGTTATAAACCCGGATATAAATAATTAAAAAATAATAATCACCAAATCATTAATTTAGAAGCATACTTGATTTCACAAAGTAAAAAGTAAAATTCAGACTTTGCATTACATGATAATATTGCGGATTTTTGTACGCAAAGTGAAACGAGCTTTGTTAAAAGAAAACTGATTGCACGCCTCATTGTCAAACATACCAGCATCTACAATGAGGTCCTCCTCTTCATCAATCGTATTGTCTTTCAAGAAAAAGAAATCCTTGATCCCTTGCTCAACCACCTTGCAATCCGTCCCCACGTCATCCGGCCCATTATTTAAAATTAGCATTAATTTGTGGAAGTTGTCAACGCCAAGTTGACATTGCCTTACCAACATGTGCTAAGAAATGAGAAATAGTGACCGGCGCTTGGGGCTGGATATGGCCTGACCCTAGCCCAACTTCATATCTATACCATGTGTATAGTCCTTGTTTTTGCCCATAGCACGGGTATTGCACCGGGTTTTTCCTTTGTCAATACCAGCCTATGTAGTGTATGGCGCACATTAGAAAAGGCCCGGGAGTTTAATGCGACCCCTTCGGTCTTGCTTGCGTGGCACCCCCCCGCCACCCTAGCCGCACCCCCTTCGCCGGCTCCTGCGCGGCTCGCGGTCGCTGCGCCCCCTCGCCTCTGGGCCACCCCACCCCTCACACCCCCCCCCCCGCGCCCCCCATCCCCCTCCCCGCCCCCGCCACCCCGCCCCGCCCGCCGTCACCACACCACATGAACTCTATGGCACATGACACCTGTCACCACAACCCAACATCGCGCGGGGGACACATCATGAGTCAAGAACATGGATCCATACATGGCAGATGACATATACATGATGGTCACGAAAGTAACATGATGACCATCACGAAAGTCACATGATGACCATAGGCGTGAAGCCCTCACATATGCATGTATACACAAGGTTGTACATGTTCAAATTTGAAATTTAGTATTATTTTATGGATTGGGTCTACTTCTAGGATTTAGGATGGATGTATGTAGGTACGGATGGATGAGACCAGGAAGTATGTGTAATGAGAGGCAACCTCCAATCGTCACCTTCCTTTCATGGTCCTCTCAAACTATTCTGACCACAAAAGCACAACGTGCAGCCAGTACCAGCCGTGCCTCAGGTCCCTGAATTGCGCCACGATATGTCTGTTGCCGAGAATGAAGAAAACATTGCATCCCATCTTGTTTTGCTTTGAAACCAAGTTCAAATGCCCAGTGTAGGTGCTTTTAACCATCATGTACTACAGTGACGTTTCCAATGGCATGGCAAGCCTCCTGGCCAAAACTCTGCCGAAGTCGACATTCCCTATAATCGAGTTGCTGATTTCATTACAGGGGAGTCTTCCCGTTCAGATGGCCCATGCACTTTCAGCAGGCATCAGCAAAGATGCCATCCAGAGGGGTCTCTCTTAGCTCCTCGCAGCAACAGTGGCAGAACTACAACAAGGTACATTGGGCTGCAGGTCATGTGTTGCAAGGGCTACTGAATGATTTCCACGAATGTCCGAGTGCCTGAATCCCCTTGGTGTCATAGTAACGGATTGTTTTTTTGTTATTGTAGGTATCACTTCTCATATGGTCCACAGGACAGAACTAGTTCCCTCTTGGAGGTTACCCCTGCAATGGCACACAAGAAACGTCGAGTGAAGCCTACAAAGAAGAAGGGGAGGAAGCCAAGAGCCACGGCCGCTTCCACTGAAGCAAAGCCAAAACAAATGAGGACCACACAAACAAAATCGGGGGAAGGCATCAAGAGGGGATGCATGTGCAGGTTTGTAGTGAAACAATGCTATGTGGACCCTGATATTGCAGAGCTGGTCTATTATGAAAAGAGACATGTGAATGGGGCTGGACAGGTCTGCCATGGACCTGTGCATCAAGTAGGTTGCGTTTCATTAGCTCCCCACCTGAGCGATGAGATGAAATCATGGGTGTTACACAACCTCCGTCTCGGACTAAGCATCAAGAAGATAATGGCCAAGCACACGCAGAGGGTGAGGGAAATCATGGATGGGGGGTTCGAGGTTACTCGTGACACCTTCCTTCTTTCAAATGACATCCGATATATGGCCAACAAGTGCGATGAAGAAACATTCAAAAAGCACTCCAATGATGCACAAAGTGTCTGAATGTGGGTGCATGAAAACCCAAGAAGCGTTTTCTACTACCAGGAAGAGTCTAATCACCCTGCTTGGACGTAGAATGACAGAAAACTCGACCTTCCATTTGTGCTTGGCATACAAACTGATTGGCAGAGAAAACAGATGCTCAAAACACGGCCATCGTCGCATAGTTGCTTGTGATGCAACCTTTGGAACGAATGAAAAGAAGGTTCGTCAGATTGTTAACCCGAATTTCTTGAAAGCATGACAAATTACGTTCTTCGTGTGAAGTACTCTGTTTTGCAACCATTTCCTTTCAAGTCACTTCAGTTACACATGATTGTTGTTGTAGTACCCGTTATATACCATGATGGTATTCGATGACTAGCTGAATGGTATTCCAGTGGCTTACATTATCACTACAAAGTGCAAAACCATCGATCTGACGCCTTGGATGGAGGCACTAAACAAACAAATGACAAGTCGGCAAGTAGACTGGCGTCCCAATGCATTTATTGTGGATGACGCTGATGTTGAAATTGCTGCCTGCATTAGGTACGTCCATGAACTCAGGCAATATGCCTACCATGATGTCTTGGTTACACATGAATTTCAGTTTACCTACCTGATAAAAGAACAGATCTGTTCGGGGGGATTGTGCTGTTTTCTTGTGCTTGTGGCATGTTCGCCAAGCCTGGCAGAAGAATGCAGTTGCAAAGGTGAAAGACCCAGTATTGCGAGCGGCTATCTTACAAGACCTGGCACAGATCATGTACAATAGAAAGGAGACCTCTGGGGATGTAGGTGAAGGATGGGCCGTATTCAAAATTCTGGATCTGCGGGAGAAGTACCCTTTTGAGACATAATTCTGCACCTACATGGAGACGAGAGTGGCTTCCAAAAGCCAAAATGTGGATGAAAGGATCCCGCAATATACCTCATGCCTCTCAAGACACTAATGTTGCCATAGAAGCATACCACGGGAACCTAAAAGCGCAATTGAAGAGCACCAAAAGCGTCCTCGGTAGTAGGTGGGTGGATTGGCTCATCTCTGAAGTGACAGGTGATGTGCTAACCCATTACTGGTACATGTCACATGCAAAGGCATATGGGTTCATCCGAAGCAAGCGGCAGGAGGGATTTGTTTGCACTTCAATCTTGCTTGCCAAGGACATTCCAGATGCCAATGTGCATCTGCCTCATACACCCGGAGGCATTGCAACAGTTGAATGACACCGCCATTTGGCTATGACATATACTATCCACAATCCGGATTCTAAATGGGCATGTTGTGATTGTCATTGGGCCTAGAAAGGAAATATGTGCGCACACCAGGTGAAGGTTCTGAAGATGCTGCACCCCCAAGTGGAGGATGGGCTGATTGCAAAGTTCTGCGGTTCCCTCATGGGCACATGTAAAGGTGGCCTGAACAACTTGATGACTGGTCATGACTCCCCTTCTTCCATCCCATCCTCTTTACAAACTGGTCTGACCTCCCCTTCAATGGCTCAGAGAACATCCGCTGGTCGAAGTCCACTGCCCAACCTACCTGCCCTTATCTCCACAGAATGGCAAACTATTCTTGAACTGACGGATGACAACAGATTTCTCCAGCAACACCTTCTTGCCTTGGTGAGAGCTACAAAAGGAAAGATTTTGGACCTCACTGCCATGATGGAGGAGGGTCTTCAGTACCCTGCTGGGGAGCCATTTATGACTGTTGTTGATGATGGGAATGGAAAGTCACTTGCGCGCTACAAAGACTTTTTGGAGAGGCATGGCTACTCGGGAAATTACCCACCCGTGCCCCAAGATTCTAGGACCAGGAAGAGGTTGTACACCGGCTGAAGGACTTCAGGTAAGCCAGCATATGGAGGTCTCATGGATCATGTCTTTCTCCTAGTTCTAAATTTCAGGTCTGTCATTTCCATGGGGTGTATGCTGAATTAATGGGAAATGAGGCTGGTCTATGTAGGGATAATCTGAAGCAGCCCTTCCGACTGAACACGTCTTTTCAAATTTGTGTGTGCATGGAAATGGGATGGTGAACTATGAGGGGGTGGTGAAGTACTTTGGATCTTAAATATTGTGGCTAATACATGTGATCTGCAAGAGACGGTGAGGAAGACCAATGCATCTTTTCACCTGCCAACGAGGACTTGTATGTTGCTTTTCATTGAGGTTTAGGGTTCACGACACACTCTGAACCGCCTCAGCGGATTTGAAACCGAGCTCTGTGTATTGTTGCCTCGAAGAGGCGACTTTCTAGTATTGGAGACCATCATAACAATAGCATCAGATACAGGGCTCATTCTCTTTCGGTTTGTAGCCTCATAAAACTCTTACATGTGAGTTGGGATGTAGTTCAACTTGCTGGGAGTTTGGATCTTTGGTTTGGGTCACTGTAGTTCAGTAGGTATTTCGAATCGGGAGACCTTCTTCAAATGCATGGGCTCGAACTCAGTTTCTCCATCATGAGGCAAGCATTTGCAAATGAAGATGGCATTCCAAATTTACACATTTACATGCATTTTTGTAGTTGAATACCTACTTTGAGTTGTTGGCCATGTACAACTGTTTCATTTGAAGTTGGTATTGTTTCCTTAGCAAAGGACTAGCATTTAGGGTTCAAAGACATTTTCCAATGCTCTTTGGCGTCCAATACATAAGGTATTGAAGAACGATCACCCATACTTGTCTTCCACATGAAAGGGAGCATGCACAAACGACACGAATACAATGCCCATGGAATGTTGTTATTTATATGATTGCAGAGCATAGGTGCAAGGACAAAGCTGCCAGTCATGTTACAGGGAACAACGTAGACACAAATTCGTTCGGACCCCAAAATGTCAAGACTAAGCTTTCTGTCCATCATAAAATGCAGCTATGTTGCCCCCACTCCAGTGGGTTCAGATAGCAATAAATATAATGCCCCTCCAACCACGTTTGTGAACAAAACATCCCACCGAGAATCTGACTGTGGCAATGCTAATTCAAAACGACGCATCCCTCAAAAGCACCCGCCACTTTTTCCCGCCCTACTGTCATGTGGGTAGAGGCTGCCAATCAGAGACATTGCCTCCACTTCATGCATGTGGACCAATGCGCATCTCCGCGGATGGTGGAATCAGTATCTCTTTGCTCTTCAAGATGCATGTGCCCATCCGAAATCGTGCAGCACATGACTTACCCCCTCCAAAAGTCATGTTCTCCAGCCTCACCGAACACATACTCTCCCCACACGACACTGCCATTCAGCACTCCCAAACTCGTTGAATTTCCTCAGATCCCCTATTGCCTCGTCGCACTCTCCCTCATCCATTTGCCTGGCCTTGCTGCCTCTTTCACTTCCGCCTCTCGCACTTAGCAATGTCAGACGCTCAAGAAGGAGTAGGCAGCTCCTGGCTGCAAGAGGAAGCTTTTGTTGATGTCGACACTCACAAGGAGTTGGTAGGAGATATTACTGGCATCGTGGGGACTCGCAACTCTGGATTGGAAGCGTTGGTGGATTGGTCAAAACCCACAGTAGGGGATATCATTCTTACAACACATGTATCTGCATGTAGAGTGGGCTGGTCTGGCTTTTACAATGACACCAACAGTGCAGCTGCAAAACAGCCAAACACCGTTGTACTCGATCAGGTCAAGATTCTTGTGTGCTCCTAATGAAGAGTGGGGGCCACATGCTTTGGGCCTGGACCCTTCGAAGGAGAATGAGTGTTTTCATATTCTTACCTTGTTTCAATGGGTGGATGAAGGCTGGGACTGCATTAAACCGCTGGATGAACTTCCTTCCCCCATCATGCGCAAGCTTCAGAAGGGTTGCAGACCTGAAAGACCTTGGACCAGGGCTGGTGACATTTGCCTAACTATTGAGGATGGAATGATGCATGTCATGTTTGCTTCCTTCATGCATTTGCGGAAGAACTCATCCTCGGTGTTTTTGCGTGTTTTGCCGCATTGGGGGAGCAAACACTTCCACCACTCAGTCTTTTTCTTTCGGTGGGATATGCGAGTGTGTGTTTGGAAAGAGAGAATGATTAGGCAAGAGGTTCAAGCAGATTCATGCATGTGTGAAGGACTTTCTAGAGGAATGAAGGAAAGCCTGAACAATGTCGAACATAGTCTCTCCCTGCAGCTCTGTCACCAACTTTCAAGAGGTTTAAGAAACTGCGATCCAGGCTAAGTCTAAAACCCTGGCCATGTGGGGGTCTGATTGCTGGGCAGGTCACCCTCAGCAGGTTGATGCGTGTGTGAAGGACTTTCTACAGGAATGAAGCAAAGTTCTCCTCAACCATTTTTTGTATACCAACATAAGTCCCACTACTGGACTGAACCCCTCACGAAGGTAGGTCTATCGCCTCTTCTTCTGCCC
Organism: Takakia lepidozioides; assembly: GCA_030704615.1. Classification (NCBI taxonomy): domain Eukaryota; kingdom Viridiplantae; phylum Streptophyta; class Takakiopsida; order Takakiales; family Takakiaceae; genus Takakia; species Takakia lepidozioides. The sequence continues at coordinate 62,852,309 of CM060731.1, forward strand.
AAGAATGGATGCGGGGTCTATGGCCACAACGCTGTGGCAAAGAACGTGTCATGAGTACTCAAGACCATGTCGAACATAGCTGCTCCCTGCACCTCTGTTCACCAACTTTCAAGAGGTTTAAGAAACTGCGATCCTTCCTGAGTCTAAAACCCTGGCCATGTGCGGGTATGATTACTGGGCAGGTCACCCTCAGCAGGTTGATGCATGTGTAAAGGACTTTCTAGAGGAACGAAGCAAAGGTTCAACAATCTCCTGAACCAATTTTGTATACCAACATAAGTCCCACTACTGGACTGAACCCCGCACGAAGGTAGGTCTATCGCCTCTTCTTCTGCCCTTCGAATGGATGCGAGAATGGATGGAGCAGCCCAAATTTCCAAGAGGGGGGGTGGAAAATGATGTGGTGTTTGTGTGGGTGTGAAGCAGTGGGAGCTGTGGGGGCAGCGATATAGCATTGGGAGGGGATCATGGGCTTGCCCCAGGCAAGAGGGCCATGCAACCAATTTAGCTACCACATGACCACTGGTTGAAACAGGTAGTTAGTAGAAAGAGAGAGTGAGAAGGAGAGTATAGATACATGAGCTAGAGGTGTTGTGGAACCTGGGTGGGTGGTTGAATGTGTGGGCAGCAGCATCCAAGGATGCTGTAAGCTACAGGGAGAGGGGCTGTAGTACCAGTAGTTAGTGGCGTAGAAGCTAGGGAACAGGGAGGGCAGACTGCAGATTGAAGATGAGCAAGAGGGTCCTCTATATGAGAGGGTAGTATGGGTTTATGGGTGTCAAAGAAGACCTCAATGTACTGGGTAACATAGCAGCTCTGAGGCATGCATGTAGTACAGACAGTAGGGTGTGTTAAGCTGGTGTAAGGCAAGAGGTAGGGAGTGTGGAGGGGGGGAATTACCATGAATTTGGTATGTGTGTTGATGCAGGTGCTAATATAGGGTAGATCTGGTGGTGTTAACAGTGGTGGGACAACATACAGTCTCACATCATCTAGCGTAGTCTGGGCGGTCCGTTGAAAGGGGGCTGGGCAAAACTTGGTCAGCTGCAGGTCTCCCCCAGTAGGTTGATGCATGTATGAAGGACTTTCTAGAGGAATGAGAAAGCTGCAACAATCTCCTGAACCAATTTTGTTTACCAACATAAGTCCCACAACTGGACTAAACCCCGCACGAAGGTAGGTCTATCGCCTCTTCTTTTGCCCAAGAATGGATGCGGAGGCCGAGCCTTAAGCCCTGGCCATGTTGGGGTCTCATTGTTGGGTGGGTCACACTCAGCAGATTCATGCATGTGTAAAGGACTTTCTAGAGGAATGAAGGAAAGCCTGAACCAAGAGTCTTCAACTCATACCAACTCTGAGAGAAGTAATTGTTACGACATGCATGTACTATATGTCTGAAGCCGACTTTCATGTACAAACCCCGAAATAGGGAGGCACAAAACGAGAGTCTGGTGCAATGAATTCTGCCAGTACCAGGTCGTCAATGAAAATAGGACAGTCTTACAATCACTAACCATTCAGTCCTGCATAGCTGCGGACCTCATCCTCCAAAAACCCCTTAGAGGGGTCTACAACTATTATGCCATTCTTACTTTCTGGGATGAGTTCCAGAAACTCTTGTACCCATCCCTCTCCCATATCTACATGGTACCCCCAATCCACAACACCCTCTCCTTCATAGCGGCTGCTTGTGTGGTGCCAGGTCTTCAACACAAGCCTGTCCACGAAACCTAACAGCACATGGCACAAACCCACAGCTCCTTGCTCATCTTCATCCATTGTGTAGAAACACTTCAGATCGCCCATGTGGACTGTCATTGTCCTGACTCCTCCCTGGATTTTGTAAACCCACACTTTGTCCTGCCCCCTCTTCCGTTTGCAACTTTTCAAGAAGGCGCAAGATGACCTCATGGGGAAAATGGGCTGGCAATTCTTCAAATCCTGCATAAATCTTGCAGAGCCTGAAAGCTACACCCGCCCCAAATCCCATTGCAACCCTCAACTTGATAGAGTAGTCTCCTCGGAATATGTAAATATTATAGTGTGTGGAGAAGATGACTCCAAAGAGCTATGACTTTCTTAGAAGAACACCAGGAAAACAATGTATACAGGAGACGACTTGGGTAACCCTAAGATAACAACAGAACTTCCTGACACTCCCTCTCAAAAGAGATGATGTGAAGAAAAACAACGATGAATCACATGAAACACAGAATGACCCTGTGCTTATATTCTATTTTTCAACCTGCTCTTCCACAAGGTCTCGGTGGGACAAACGTGAACTCCCCACCTGCAGAAAAAACACATATGTATATCCCATCGAGGGTTGCACTGTGTAACGGCTGCACCGTTACACATGGCATTTACATCCGTTTGTCATCCACCCGTTCTGTGTAGTCATCCCCCTGTCGGATTTATCAACTTCACTTCTTCTCCTCTTATTCAATTGAGGTTAAGTAAAGTCTTTGTCCCTAGAGAATGAACCTAGCTTTATAAAATGTTGTTATGTACACATACACAATGAATACATCGTTCCTCTTGTGCTCAACATTCTAGAAGCGCTAATGTGAATGCTCGTCACAGTTCGAAGAAAACAACCAACTTGAAGATGCACGCAGCTTGTCTTGCTCTTGTGCAATTCATGTGTAACAACATGTCAGATTTGCAGCATGACGCTACCATTCCATCAGTAACCCATACGGAATGAATTTGCAACATTGTACATGGCCCAATATGAATGCAAGTGGCAGTATGAACAGGAACCCTAAAATACCAGATGCATTGAGGTTTTGTGAGCATAACCTGTTGTAATGTTACTCAATTCACATTTGTAGTCTCTTATTTTGCATGTGAGAGGGAGTGGCGAAGACTTCGACAATCTTAGTCTGCATGGGGTTGGGTTGGCTTGTGTGTCACGGAATAGAATGTCCATGCCAGGTTACAATTTACATATTTTACCAGCAACAGGACCTGGTGCAAAATTGAAGCATAACAAATCACCATTGAGAACATAACTGTGAGAACCATGGTTCAGAAAAATGGTACAGACCGTGGATATAATCGTGTGACACTGTGACCACATGTCTGGAGGCATAAGTCCTGAATTTTGTGAAAGAAAGACTCCAATGAAGGTACATACGGGAACAACTGTTTTCTCGAATACCCCATTTGGATCGCCGATGTGCATCCCATGGAACGATGAAGTCTGTAACGTCTGCACGGTTACACATGAAGTTTCATCCATTCTTCTATCAGTTGTCTTTTCATCTGCCAACCATCATCCGACACTATCATCCTCAACCCTCATGTTATGCCACTGTTCATCCCATCGATGGATGAAATATGTGTGCATGCACGGTTACACATGATTGTCCATCCATTCTTTTCTCAGTTGTCTTTTCATCCGCATATCATCATTCGTTTGTCTCCTCCTCAAACCTCATGTTGTTTTGGCGCGTAAGAGGAAGGTGTGCTTGACTGTACCTGTGGAGGCTGTTTCAGTTGGACAGTATTATGGCTAATGGCATTGGTATGTCCACAGAACCGTCGCAGATCATTGTGTACTCTGCTCAGTTGCAAGTTCATCTTCTTACGGTCCCTGTTGTGATGATGCAGTGTCTGTTTACACGAGTATTGTGGAGAAAATGTGTCATATGGAGCTTGGTTGCTTGGCCTTCATGTGGAGCGGCAATCGACGAGGTTGATCTTTGTTGCGAAACGGAATCCAGTTGTTGCCGCCGGTGAGAATCGGAATTGAATGCATTTCATGAACTGAATGTCTGTGATGTTTGAGAAAGTGAGGTTGCATTTTCCTCCTCTTCTTTTCTTAAGGCTGCATAGGTTATAGCCTTCGCGCCATCCGATAATATTCCGACTCTTGCACTTGGAACAACTGCTTATGTGACCATCTGCCTCAAAGCCCCAAAAAACAGTGAAACATGGGAAGTGGCATATGTTTAGTTTCTTCAGTTCTGAAAATCAGTAATGTATATCTTCATTGTTTTTGAAGGAGGCAGTATACAGTGGAGGTGAACCTCACTCGTTCGAGACCAGGGCTGGTTAAGTGTCCTCATGAAGATTTTGCTTTCGGAATGTTGATGAATGCTTTCCCAATCAGTCTGGGGCGAGGGTGGCAGTGTATCAGGGTTGGCGGTTTCGCAGCTCTAGTCGTTGGTGACCTGGCAGACCGCATTTTGAACTGGCATATGTTCAATTGCAGGTTAAGTCGCAACTGAAAAAGCACACTCGCACTTAAGTTTGGGCAAAGGCAGACACATTTCAGGGCGTTTGTTTTTGGTACCGGGGTTTCCAACTTCCTTTGGGCTGCTTTTCATTACGAACTCAGGTCATGGCATACTATTTAGGTACGAATGGCAGTCTTATTGAAGTTGCCATTGAAGATCCCCGCGATATCTCGGATGTACTGCAACCGCGATTGGCAGGGACACGCACTGTCATTGCAAACATTTTGTTTGGTTCTAGCATGGAGAAATTAGTGTGTCTAGAAGGAATAGTGTTGTTGTACAAGCCGAATGCCCCAAAGTCATATGCTATGCAATATGTTACTATGGGGGTTCCTTTGTGTATTTGGGATGTGATTGCATGTGCTGCATAGGCAAAAGGATTTCATGTGGACACAACCATGAAGGCTCGGATTTCTGGGGACTTGTGGTTGGAGGTGAACCTGCGGAGTCCTCAGAAGATCTTCAGCATTGTGGAGGCAGACGAGACCGGGTTCATATCCAAGGTCCCCATTGTGGACCTGAAGAAGACCCTCGCTGGTATAAAAACTAACGTGATGGTGAAGGGTAGCTTTACAGTGCGACTAAAGAAGCAGTATAGGGTTGAGAGAGGAGAGCATAGTGTTAGTTGGTCGTTGGGGCTCACTCCCACTACTGCTTTTTTGATTGACAAAACCGACATCGATGAGACTTCTGCCATGGATGAGCTGGTGCAGGACTTGGGTGCTCTTAGAGTCAGTCCAGCCCTCTCAGCTTTGCTTGTAGGTGGGGCAGGATCATCCACGCGAAAATCTGAGAAGTAATTGATAATGCTTCATAGAAGACACGGTCGACGGCTTAAGGTAGGGATCCAATTGAGTGCATGTGTTTGCTCTTTCAAAAACTGAGGCTGGAGTTTGTGGGGCAATTCATAAGTATTGCTGAACTAGAGGAACTGCTTGGTCGTTCAGTACTGCCTCATTTGCACCAGAAGTGCATAAGGGGTTGCATACAAATGTGCATGTTCCATGCTGAAGATTTGAACAAATGCTGCTGAAGCAAGCATGGTGTGGTCTGATTGCATGTGTTTGTCCCCCAGCTTTAAGAGGGCTATGGGTGAAGTGAAATTCAATTATGAAGGGTACCTAACAGTTGGTAAAGGCACCCTTCAAACCACAGTCATCCATATGTTCACACAGAACTTGCTGAGATTTAATTAAATGCATATGAAACCAATAGGCATTTATGCATAATATTGTTTGCTTTCGTAATCTTCCTTACCTGGGGTGATACCTTCAAGATTACATTCAATTGGCCTAAAGCAATTAGCAGAAGGGAAGGGACGTTTCTTATGTGTCACTTACCCTTCTACATACAGGTCACATGGGAAGTATGTAAATTCAGAAGGAATGATTTTGCAGCTCCCATGATGCTGGCAAGGCAGGCTTGCATTTGTGCACCCTGAAATCAGAACACATCAGTGGATGAAGTAGAAGAAGTGTATATTCCTTGGGAGATAGGGATGGGTACAAATTGGGGCCGAAGTATGAAAGGACATTTGAACAGTTATTTTATTTTTGGTTGATAGGCACCATTGTTGTAGAGAAGTGCACAGGCTTCGGTGAAGATGGAGGAGAGCAGGTATACGAGGAGGGGAAACATCAGCATATTCAATCCTTTCATGTGTTTGAATGAAAGACAACGGCAAACTGAGATGGGGGATGGAGAGGCCCATGTGTTCAAACATTGTGCCATAGACATGGAAATGTATGGACCACAACATCCCGAATTTCGTATGTTGGTGCAATCACGGTTGGTGCGCATTATAGACAACCATCATGCCGATGTCAGGTGCCCTCTGTGTATGTATCACTATGGAAATCCGAATGGCACGCATAGAGAACCTACACTTCGTTGATTCACCATTGTGCAACACACTGGACCTCATGGCGTGTAGAGCACAGGTGCTTGGCACGAATTATATTCAATATCATTGCTGAGAGACCAATTGCCACACTGGCACTAGCACAATAACATTCATGTGATTGCGAGAAAGACTGATTGCACTGGGGTGTGCATTGTGCCCATTTACAATTGTTGCATGGAATGGTATGTGCGGGGTGTTACCAATTTCCTTTACATGCAATTCCTGGCTTGCTTGTATATGCAATGTAGGCATGTGTTGCATGCATGGAGCTACATTGAAATACCCCAGTTACCAGTGCTTGTCAACATATACTTGTTGAAACAGTCCTAGTCTTCAGTATTGGGCATTATGTCACTGCACAATACATGTAAGCAAGGAAACGGAATAGTAATGTGGCACTGTGAAGTGAGTGTGAGCAGATTGTGGGGCAACGGGGATCCCATTGGCTGCCATCATGTTGAACAGCATGCCCTTGAATCGAAAACATTAGAGAGAAGGAAGAGACATCCCGAAATAGCATACCCCAATGTAGAGAAGGGGTGACTGGGGGTAGGAAAGAGGGACTGAAGCGAACTTGCAAACAAAGCAGAGAAAAAACGTGCACTGACGGTCGAATGTGCAGCCTGTAAGAAGAATAAGACACAGTTGTGGGAAGCAAAGGACCACAAAAATCAACGCAGAAAGGTAGACAATTAATAATTAATACTTTATGTAGCCAATTGTATCCAATGTCACAACGCTTTGCCGACTTTCCTGGCTCGTTTACAACGTCTGCGTGTGAGGGGAGCTGGAGTGGTGGCCACAGGGAGGACAGGGCTGCTGCAATCTCCAACTTTGCGTGGGGGTTTGGGCACTGCATATGGTCAATACCTGGCCTACCTCCTTTAGCCCTGGGTACACGGCCTTGGTACAAGAATAACCCTGAGTTTTTAAAGAAACTCCCTTCTTGAATAAGTCCTCTATTTGCAGTCTTGCCCTGTGCTCCTCCACATGCACCTGACCTGCGGGCAATCGAAACAATTGCTGGAGGTATAAGAGAGGTACAAGAGTACTTACTAATTCAACTCCCTTCACCGTTGTTGTTCCTGTCCTTGGCTCAAAGTTCTGCAAGAATTGGTCCATGGCGACATCTTCGGAGTTGGAATTGTACCAGATGTCATTCTGAACAATACCCTGGTGAACATGTTTGCAAAATGTGGGTGCATCTAGGATGCAAAGGGAGTGTGTTTGACACTATGGCTGAACGAGATGTGGTGTCGTGGAGTGCGATGCTTGCAGGGTATGCAAGACAAGGACGTGGGATGGAGGCTTTGGAGAGCTATGAGCAATGATGGGGGGGAAGCACATCATGTTTGTGTGCATTTGCAATGCTTGTGCAAGCCTGGCCGCCAGCCTGGATCTGATGTGAGCTGCAAAGAAAGAAGAACAAAGAATGCAAAAGCAAGCAATGATCATTGTTAGAAATTCATACAATTTTCGTAAGGATATTCATGTTCATTCTACCTGATACATGGATTCAGCACATTGCGCGAGCACATGAACGTCCATAACTAAAATAGGCAGCAAATGATCATGTAAACCACGAGCATCTGCCTCTTACCGGGCCTGCACCACCAGGTTGTGGATTCAAGTACGTTTGCACTAAGTACAACTCAATGTAATGAGCTACAAACAGACCACACTGCCATGTGTTGGCCTGCTATGGAACAGGCAGGCAGAACCACCGCTTGAGGTCAGTCGCATCCTTCCACTGGGGGCTTCCTGGGCTGATTCCTCTGACCATGGCCCAGAAAGTAGCAAACAATGGCTTGAAAGCACGGTATTTGTGCAAACTTCTTATGCTATTCAAGTGAAGGTAGCGAGACGGTTCCAAGATAACCAGACTCCAATGGTCACTGCACAGGGGGGCAACAATAGCAGGTTAGTCCACATGTAGCAATGGAGCATGGCCTTCTTCAAAGGTACGGCAACAAGAAGGTAGAAATGCATACACATTGTACTCACTTGCATAAAATTGGCACAATAAGGGCTTCAACACCCTCACTCCTGAAGAAGGGGAACCGTCTTTGCATCCAAATCCGCACAGAGTCGACTTGATTTGCCTGCTTTGCACAATGATCGCGAAGGCATATCCATGTGAAGCTATCTACAACACGAATTTTATTGCACACATGTTCAGGAAGAGAAAGTATTTTAACTAACACCCAGAAGTCCATCAGACGGTCACTAATCCACCCCCTTGCAGAGAGCAAGTCATTTGCATCTTCTAGTCTAAGAGGAACTTGCGAAACCCGAGAGCCCTTCAAAAACCATATGTCATGTGTTTTTGCCACCACTGCACCACTGCCCCGCATGCAAAAAAGGCACATACCTCATTGCTATGAGAATCCGCCCACATAATTATGCACATGCGGGCCACTTGCAAGCTGTGGATGGAAGGTATACCATATCATGCATGAAAAAGGGTGCACAGGCGTCGCAACTCACTACACGTTTTTGAGGCCTTCACGTATCCTGCACATCCAAGAGCCCAATATGTCAATGCATGTGCAACGTCGTGCATACACCATTTCCAATCTGGAGAGGAGAGACCGTTAACATTAAAAAAAACCACAATGACACTGGATAACTGGACATGATTTTGTTGCGCTGCAATGCAAGTGCTGGTTGGGGCAACGCATCCTTTGCCTTGGCAGCAACCATGGTATGGATGGGCTTGGGTTTGGCAAAGGTAGCAATGGTTACATTTTTATTCAATGCCCGGACGCTGCCATGTACATCACCATGAAATCGTGTAGTAGCCTCTGTACTGTGAGGTGTATCAGCACCATCAAACAAGATTTGGTAAGGTCGCATGGGCAAAGGCAGTGCGAGAACCATCGCATTGGGGGTGGGAGGCTCTGTCCCATGTTTAAGCACTGAGGTAGCTGGGGTAACGGAAGATCCAACAGTGCTTACTGCATGTACAATAGCACCCTCATGAGTGGGACATCGCATATTAAGGGGTGGTGGACTTTGGAACTCAGTTATGTCATAGAGGGTTTGTTTTGAAGTGAAAGAGGCCACAGGGGGAGGCGGTCGACACAATCCAGGAAATACCTGAGTGGCGCTTAGTTCCATTTCAAGTTGAGTCATGGGACCTGGTTGTGGGCACTGTATGTCGCCACAGTTTCTTCAGCAGGCAGGATCGTTTGGGCCTGAGGGAGGACAGGATCCGACAGCACATATTCTACCATGGCATTGTTGGCCTCATTAGAAGGTGTGGAATTGCATGCCATATTAGCGGCCAAAATGAGTGCCCCCATGTTCGTATTTGTACTCACGTGAACGAGTGCGCTTGACTGCGGTTCAAGGACATCCGCCTCCTTATGTCCACACTTGGCATTGCAGAAACGTGCCTCATCCCTTGCGAGCCTCTCAATGTGGACCTCATGGAGGATTTGTCGGGCAGCCTCAAGTTTGTCATGTAGGCTGGATTCCCCGTAGTCAAGACAGCCTGCACACCAACATCGGCATTGTGAAAATGTGGCCGTGACAAGAAATGAAATGAGAACAACACCAGGGACATTGTTAAGAACCACCAGGAACTGAAATGTAGTAGCACGAACCGTGGTAAGGGCAATACACACCTGGTGGACAGGGAAGCCAGCCCATGTCGACATCCTCCCGATGCTTCAAATTTTTTGTTGAAGTCCTTCAAGGCTTTTTTCTTGCCCCCTGCACCATCAGTTGGTATACTCCCACACCACAATATTCTGAAGGCAATAGGATTCAGAACGGCGAGGTCACGCACAGCCCTGCATCGGACCTGGCGCATGAAACAATGCAGATCTTCAAAAAAGTGTTCGCAGTCCTCTTTCCGCACTCCCCGAAGGGCTGCAAGCACTTCACGCACCTGGGTTTGGGCTTCCTCGTATGGGGGTATGCCTCCGTACAGGAAGTATCCAATCTGCAGGAAATTCTCACCCGCATTTGTAATGGCACACTGGCCATCTTTTGTGTTGAGAAGATGATTTTGGAAAGTTAACAAGATGGAATTTCGGGGAATTGACATAGGTTTCATGTTGTGAACGTGAGACATCCAAACCAGACGGATTACCCTGCTGCAAAGCGGAATGTTTGGAGGTGGAGCGTGGTGGCGAACAGCCTCAAGAATGACCATCAACCTATCATATTCATCCTCAGAATGTGTGAACATATCGGGGGGCAACTCAGGGATCTCACCTGCTGCAACAATTTGGTACAGAGGGGACTAACCCCCCTCCTGTTTCTCATCATATTGTTCTATATCCCATTTTGCCATGTTGTCGTCAACAAACTGCCTTCTACAAGCCTCCAACTCAGACTGGGCTGCAATTCCTTTCATTTCGAAATCCAGCAATGCCATGGCATACTCAGGGTTGCACACGTCAGTGACGTCACGTCACGTCAGTTTTGCCGAAAATTCAGTAAAACATGAGTTAGGTAAAAAATATGCCACGTAGGTGGACACGTTGTATTCCAAGCGACACCTTGGCAAGTGAATGAATTGTTTAATAAATTACTCCATCCGCCAATATTTGAGGTCATTTTTAAATCATTATTGTTAAATTGGTGCGACCTCCAAATGGTGGTGGTCGCAGAATTTATCTTATTTTTTAATAGTTGCGATCACCAGCAGAGGGGTTGTCGCAGCATTTTTGTTTTAAAAAAAATAGATGCGACCACCAGCAGGGGTGGTTGCATTTTTTTCTTTTCTTAAACAGTTGTGACCACCGCTACTGGATGCGACCACCATCAGGGGGGTGGTCGCAACATTTTTCTATTTTTTAATATCTGCGATCACCAGCATGGAGTGGTCGCAGCATTTTTCTGTTTTTTTAATAGGTGCGACCACCAGCAGGGGGTGGTCGCAACAATTTGCTGTTGTTTTGTTTTGTTTTGTTTTGTTTTGTTTTGTTTTTTTTTTTTCCCCTTAAAATAATCTCTGTGACCACGAGCATGGGGTGGTTGCACCATTTTTCTTTTTTTTTAATAGGTGCGACCACCAGCAGGGGGGTGGTCGCAGCAATTTTTTGTTTTTTAATATCTGCAACCACCAGCATGAGGGTGGTCGCATCAGTTTAAAAAAAAAAATAACATGCGACTTCCTCGCACCCAATTTAAAAAAAAGAAAAAATATGCGACCACCCTCTGCTTGTGGTCACACCTATTAAAAAAAAAGAAAATGCTGTGACCACCACCTGCTGGTGGTCGCACCCATTTAAAAAATAAATAAAAATGTGCGACCACCCCCTTCTGGTGGTCGCACCTATTTTTTTTTTTTTAAATTGTCCGACCAACCGTTGCTGATGGTCGCATGATTGACAATATAAATCATAATATATGAATTTTACAGATAAATAATGAAGTCCACGTAATGAGGCCACATCGGTTGCCACGTCGGTTCTCATGATAAATAGTCAATAGTAAAATAAAAAAAATAAACATATTTATGTGCAATAACGTCCGTTTAGGACGTGACGTGACGCACGTCCGTCGTTGACATCGGACGTGACGCTGACGCGTCAATGCCACGTCACGCCGGAATTTGCAACTAAGGGCATACTTGTGATGTGCCATCACCAGTTGGCATTCCGCCAACTGAGCGGGATGGTCATGAGTTACTCTAGGACGTATGGCAAATAGCTCCACCACATTTTCCACAGCTGTCTTCTCCTCTAGAGGTGCATCAAACTGCTCCCCCGCCATTGCAGAGTCATGGAGCTGGTCAGTAATAGAGGAAGAGTAACCAAAAACCCTAAACTTGAAAGACAACTTCAAACAAAATGCAAAGACACGCATCATCAAAGAAGGAGTTGTGACCATGAAGGTGCAGGGCAAGAAGAATGTGTGTTACCCGTCGTTTAAGCCACCATTGACCAAAATCGTTGCCCATCATTTGGTCCTCGAACTCAAATTTCCCAATAAGAGCCACAAGACGATTGAGAAAAAGGCTCGTCCAGAGATGGAAATCCGTCGGGCAACAAGTCGAACTTCATCAGATAGGTCAGTCCTGGGCATGAAACAGGTGCGGGTATGGGAGGCACAACAATATCCGAGATCAGTAGCAATGACGCCTTGACAAAGCCTTCCCTTGCCTCTTCTCTACTTAGCGGTGCAAGGGTTGTGGACTTCAGAATGTGCACTGGAGGTCTGCCATCTTGTCTACCTGAAGATGCAACTCCAACGTGCACTTCGGGTTGAAGACTTTGCTGCGGTACGATAGGAGGTTGTACAAACGTAGAGTTTACAATGTGCTCAAATGGAAGACTTTCCTGTGATGGCAGAGGTGCGTCCAATGAGTCTTTTCGAATGCGCTGAGGTCTAACAGTCTGCTGTGGCAACGCAGGTGGTGCGTCCAACATCTAGAAATCGTCATCGTCATCATCATCGTCAAGGTCCACTCCCGGCTCCTTCTGAAGACTCATGTGCTTCCTGCGCTTAGGTTCTCGTGTAGTCTCTTCTACCGTCGTCTCCTCGCGTTCTACCCTCGTCTTCATCAACTTGCAGGAAAGAGGCTTCATCCCGTGCTTACTAAGAACAGCCTCCATGATGTGCCTCTGCCCCTTTTCAAAAACAGGGTACATTTTCAGTTTAGGCCCACCCTTTCCCACAGCAACATCACAGCCATTTATCCTGTGAATGTTAAGTTTCTTCTTATCTTTATATTGCTTAAGACAGTGGATACACTTGAATGGCTTCCTATTATCATCACCGGGCTGCTCAATCCTTGCCTCTGAGTGAGCCTCACATATGAGATTTTCCCACTCATCAGAGTCGTACGTTTCATTGTATGTCCGACGCGCTTCGTGCTTGGAGGATTGTTTCACCATATCGGCGCCCACTCCAAATCCACTACCCTCCTCCTGAAGAATCCTCTAGCAGAGCAAAGGTTGTTGGAATGTGAAAGCAAGAACTCAAACTAAAACATGAAGCATGCAAATGGACTGCAACAGACAGAAATGGCAAGCAAGAGGAAGAAAATAGCTGCAAATCTCACGAATGACTTCCAAATTCTCCAAAAAGAAACCCTGTACTCAAGTCAAATGAGTAATCGCTTCACCACCACAACTCAGTCAACAGTTTATAACAACCGCGATGCATACTCCTCAAGGAAGTGCTTATAACACTGCTTCCGCCGGGATCATACATTTCGGGCCATGCAAACGCCAGGAAGCTTGGAAAACCTGTCCTGTGGCTGCCATGAATTAAATCAATCAAGCATCGACGTGAGGAGTGACAGCTGAAGGGCCGCATTCGAATCGACAGGTCCTCCATGTGCGTGCGAACTGGACGCGAAAAGCACGAAAGCATGATCATCGCGATCTCCCTACGGCCATATATGAGTATGTGTCACATCCTGTCATGTCAAGCCGTCCATCATCATGGGTGATTGCAGCACATGGATCATGTTGCATTCCATCCATCTTTCGTCATGCGATGTGTCCCGCGCGCGATGTTGGGTTGTGGTGACAGGTGTCATGTGGTGTGGTGACGGCCGGCGGGCGGGGGGGGGGCGGGCGTGAGGGGTGGGCTAGCGCGGGGGGGAGGGGCCCCCGGGGCAGAGCGACCGCGAGCCACGCAGGAGCCGGCGAAGGGGGTGTGGCTGGGGTGGCGGGGGGTGCCACGCAGGCAGGACTGAAGGGGTCGCATTAAACTCCCGGGCCTTTTCTAATGTGCGCCGTAGTGTATTGACCTGGGTATTGGAATTGTCAATACCAGGCGGTTCGGTTATTAACCCTAGTATTACAACAGCCAATACTATTCGGGCCGGTTATTTAATACCCTAGTTGATACCCGGCCATGCAGAAATAATTATGCATATGGTCAATTAATTGATTATTCTGATTTTTTTGAATTATTAAATTTCCTGAAACACATACCAAACTCCTATATCTGGTTAGGCAATAATTAATTCAAATTCAAAGTGCCTAATGCATCTTGGGAAATTTTTAAATTTTGGCCTAATTGTTTGGAACCTATGGGACAAACTTAAGTGGCTATTTCTTCGAAATTTGAGCACAAATTTTCAAACCTTTCTAATGTTGTTCGTAATAAGAGGAAATTTTCATTGAACAAAAATCAATACACACATATACGGGCGGATCTACCTACGAAAGCTCCATGTAATTTCGAAAGGCCCTACATAGACTCGACAATGTCCTCATATTATACTGATCCTCATCAGTAGTCCTCATGATCTTTCCATCTACCTCGTCCATCAGATCAGAGATCTTGACCCGGAAGGGCTATTGCCTTCTGTCGGGAAGGTGGACACCTTTGTGACACCAATCGGTGGATTGAACCCACAACTATTGCAGAGGTGGTATGTGCCCATTACCACTGGGCTAGAGCTTGGTTGTCCACATCTACAGACATAGACAAAGTTTCCTCCACACTAAGGTCAAGATAGACTAGGGCTTCGCGTTGCTCCGCACAACTAGCGACGGTTTATGAGAACTATGTTCAAGTTTCACAAAAAGGTGTGGGTCATCCTTGTGGTCTTACCATCAACCCATGGGCCACTGGGTATTGTGAAAAGGTTGAAAGGGATTGATTTAGTAAACAGTCGCACGCAATGAATTGTTAATTTTGTTGATGGGATCTATTCAAGTCTTGTGAAAAGATGGACCGCGTTGTGTTCTAATACATGAAGCAATTCTGGATTATGAATTTTGCTTAGGAAACATTTTTCGGTCGTTTATGCAATCTCTCAAATGGGTTCTCATGGTAGGTAACATTTATTGGCCCTGCCCGACAGGGTAGCAACTACGCATCAAGTTGGCAAAGTGACCTTAACCATATATCATGGGTTGTTCCCATGAGACTTAATGGGAACACAAAAGTTTTTAATCCCCAGTTGGGCACATTGGGTTGTTCCCATGAGACTTGATGGGAACATGAAAGTTTTTAGTTCCCAGTTGGACACATGTTACACTTCATATGATCAATAAAACAATGGCAGGGCCTCCGTGTACCTCACGCGTTGTTTCATTTGTATCTTAACCCTTAAGTTCCCAAGCCGTTTTTTGACTTTTTACCAATTTTGGGTACCCAGCTGCAGTAAATTGCCCCTAGAAACCTACCGAAAATCATCCAGAGATTCCAACCTTACAGCAATGGGCCCAGCTCATCTATGCATGACATACCAAAAAAGGAGCCAAGTCCACCCTGTAAATTGTGAGATTATAGCGTTGGCCCGGACCTCAAATATCAGGTCCCAGAGAAAGAAATTGGTTTGACCAAATCAAAACCTAGCTTTATCCAATTTTGCTTGCCCCTGTGTGTATGTAATGCTCACACACCACAACGTGAAATATTTTTTCCAAAATTGCTAATTTTCTGCCAAAAATGGCCTTTGGAGTGCAATCTGTTTTGGGCTTGTTTACCTGCCACGTCAGCTGTCAACAAGCCCTTTTCAGGCCAAAAAACGTAAATGAGAGATCTAAGATATTTTTTTGTAGGTTGTAGCTTTTGTTTTTTCTTAACTTTGTTTTCTACATCATACTTGAGACACATCCCTTGTCATTAAAGCTTCAGGAGTGGGCCCCATCAGATTAGATCTGCAAAAATTAGGTCGAACTGCAAATTCAAAGTGACCCGATTCAGGTCGCTTGGGAACTTAAGGGTTAAGGATTGATTCATTTGTTGCGAATTTTCAAGTTTATACTTTTCTTTTCATTTGGAATCTAGTTCATTTGGATTGAAAATATTTTGTATTTGTTGTTGGTTTATATCTTTTCAGTCCTTCAGCATTTAGTGTTTCTTTATTTGAAGTATATTTTGCCCACCTCTTGGCATTAGCAGTTTGTTTCTTCATATTCATTTGAAGATTAAATTGATAATGATTGCATAGGTCTAGTTCTACACAAATTCTTGATAGAAACAATAGTTTCGATTAAAGAAAATGATGGTCTTGATAAAAATGATGGTCTTGATATTGATATTTGCTTATTTTCAAGTCTGTTCTTAGTATGTCCTCTTTCTCTCTCTTCACAAGCATACAAGTTTGTTTGTTCAATGGGAACTATGGGCATTAGTCCCGCAGTGTAATGCAATCAAATTCTATGATTTGACGGTGGAACAGAGATGTACTTCTTCTGACCCATCTCTTTCCACTGCACTATGAAGGATATCCCCGATGCATGTAGAAGACAGTCGAATCACATAAACCAAACAGCAACTCAAGGCAACTGAGGAGAGAGGGAGAGAGAGTCTCTAATTGGAAGTGTCATGCCTGTTCCAAGATAGTGGATGTGGCTCCATTCCCCCACGACCCAGTGGTTAATTTGTGTCATGGGATCACGACAGAGCTGTTCAAGATGTTGAGAAGCACTTTGTTGATGCCATGGGAGGTAGGCGTCCTCGGTATGAGATCAGGGTTTTGGGGAGAGTAAAAACATGGAGGTTGACGGGGACCGGGATTCGAATGGGATGGTGGGAGACGACGATTTCGTAGGCATACTTCTTCAGACGAGGGGAAGACATTTGGATTCCAGTGGAGGCAAAACACAGATTCGATTGGTATTGCAGGGAGCAGACTTCCCAGTAGCCAAGGACAGCAACGAGGCTTGTATGATGAGGAGGAGCATGGGCACCAATTTGATGAATTTTGGCAGAATGCAGTTGTCCGGTGGTCTCCTGTATGAGAAAGTGGTCTGTAAGGTACTGGAGGAATTGAATGCAGAGAGTTTGTTAGCACTAGTCCAGCTGTAAAACCAGAGGGCCCATGATTTGGTTAGCCCAAGCCCAAGCAGGCCTGGACTCTGCCAGTTCTCCTTAATATACAAATTTTCCTTGTGTTTCTGGTTGTGGCAATTGTTCACATTTGGGTGTCTGGAATGCACGGTCCTTGTAAACCTTTGCCAGTATTAAGATCGTTGCTTCCCAACTCTTCCTTGACAACAAATGCTGTCACACTGTCTAGCTGCCAGATTCTGTGAGAAACCTGAAGTAGTCCCAGTGCCCTACTTACTTCAGTAAGATTTTCACCAAGAGAGACTCTCCTGATTTCCAAGGATGTCCAATCACACATCATTGCAAGATGTCAAGCATTCAACATTTATTTGTGTCCAAATCACATATAACTAGCACTGCAAAATGCTTAGCTTGTCCCATTGTTCTCGGCCTCTTGGAATTACAGACAAAAGGTTTATAGGGAGTCAACATGAGGTTCAAATAACTTGCAGCTGTGCAGCACAAACAATATTGGACAGCTGCACAAGTTGACCCGCACGTTGTCTTCATAATTTTACTCCCATGGCTCAGATGTTGCTGAATGTGTGTACTCCAAACACAAGGATATCTGCCACTCTCGCATAACCTTTTTCCTGGCATTCCTAGATTCTCATATGGTGTATGCAGAAAATTCCTTGCATACAAAAGAAACTCTCTCAAACGTTAGGTCTGGCATGGGTCAGCTGACAACACATGCAGGCCTTGAATTACCGCTCTAGTGGTCTCGTCTGATTTCTTGGGCGTTTTAGAGGTAAATTTTTTTGTAAGGAGCACGTGACTAGCTAAACCTCGCGGACTTTTCCAGTTTTCTGGTTTATTGGTCTTCAACTTTACAGCTGTTCTGCATAGATGTTCGATAGAAGCACATAAGCTGCAGAGTATTGTGGATCTATCTTGAGAATGCTTTTTGCTGCACGTTCTGCTGCCTCCACATAGCCATGAACTCTGCAGCCACCAAGTAAGGCCCTCCACACCCCAACATCTGGTTGGATTGGCATTTTAGTGATGAGGTCCTCTACCTCATCTACTCGCCCTGCACGGCCAAAAAGGCCTACCATGCAGCCAAAATGCTCGACTGTAGGCGTGAGGCCATGAGCTTCAGTCATGGAATCAAAGTAGTGATGGCCTTCATCCACAAGGCTTATCCTACAAGAGCTACTTTCAGCAGTTATGAGACCCTCCCAATTATGAAACTTCCCCATGATGCAGATCCCTCTACTTCCCATTAAAGGCATGGGTCAAGCTACTACATATAACCTTTATAGTCCTAATAGCGATCAAATGAGCACATGTAAATGGAAGTACGTCATTCTCACAGCGAAAAAACCCAGCCTAGGTGAGATATGGTAAGAGCATCCACATCTCCTCAACACGTGTGACAAGGAGGCAGGTAATGTGAGTAGTTCATTCCATGCTAAAATGAACCGCGCTAGAGTAGCAAGAAAGTAGAAGAACATGGAAGGGGAAGAAAAAAATGAAGAAGAAACCGCCTAACTTCATCTTTATGGAAACTGCTGTTCTCTAGTTAGTGCCTCCATTAACGTGTTTGAACTAATTGCAGATGAGGCTAAACTTTCATTTAGGTTATTAGGTTGCGGTTAAAAAATGGCACTCACACCAGTGCCTCGAAACAGACCTTGCTTTCCTGCTATTTGCATGACTGAGTGGGCCCCAGTCCCCACCATTAAAAGGGTGCAAATTGTCTCCAATGGGCCCACTGCTGTTCATGAGACCACACCTGTAAAGGCTGTAACTTGACAATCTTTTTAACGATGCATACCTAGTTTGCACTTCACCAATCCAGGTCCAAACCTTGCTGGGTTTTGCTCTTGATGTGCACCTCCTCCTCCTTTGGAAGGCCCAGTGCCTCCCTGAGAGAAATATGCCACTTCTTCAACAAGCATCTAAAGTGACAAACTGGCAACTCCATTCACGAAGATTAAAGCATCATGTCTACCATTATTCCACACAAGTGTGATCTCTTGTGCGGCACCCTGAACTTGAATGTCAGACACTGCATCTACAACCCTGCCTCTTCCACCAGGGTGCATGCCAGGACAAGTTGAACAACCATACAACCAAAAATACACTGACTGCCACAGCTCTTGAGAGAAACTTTCAAAACTAAGAAGAAGTCAGTTTCATTGATCTTCAAGCAATCATTACTCACACATTGCAAATCTTAAGAGGAGGGGACAAAAAAGAAACATGCCCTAGTTTGTAATAGTCAGTTCTGGAATATTAAGGGAAGTCAGGGCTGATGGGATTTTTCCCTGTTGGAATTATCAAACAAACCACTGACCTGAATTGTATCAGATTTTCGAAACAAATTGTGAAGCAGGGACAGAATCGGCAGAGGCCAGCTTGCCTTCCGCCAAGTCCCCATGCTAGGGTCTGAGACCATCCACATAAGAGCCAGCAGAGCAGCCACTCTCTCCACACGCCAACATCTGTCTCTGTTGCAGCCCTCTGGTTTCTGTCTTCAACTTTTGTAAAGATAAATGTTCTGAAGCTGAATGAGTTAACATTGGACACCCTCACAATATGTATGGGTGTCTTGCGGAATCTTAAATAGAGGGACATGCTTCTGTCAAGCATCAGAAAGGTTTGATATATGCGTGCACAGTGTTGCGCGTTGTGACAACTTTGGCCACATTGACGACGATGACGAGGCTGACGACGACGACGTGGATACGATGACGTGGCACTATGGCACCCTCTGCTAAACTAGTCTCCGACCTTACAGTCGTCGCTAGAATATCGAGTACATCCTTAGGGACTTTGGGATTTCCTTCCACCAAATCATCATTCACTGCAAACAAGTTGGCTGCAAAACCTGCTCGCATAGCCAGTCCTTGAAAATTGTGCTCAAAAACCCGTAAAATCCCACATTGTTTCCACCCAAAGACAATCATCAGTATGCTCGGAAATTACTCTGGGAGGATACAACGTCTGTTTCTATGTGCGTGGATTTCAAAGCTTCATCATTGTGAATGGTAACAGATCTGAATTTTCTCTCTCTCTAGTTGCTTTTGACACGGAATTAGTGATCCCACCTTTGAGGGTAGAGAGAATGCACTCAGAAGACATTGAAATCCGATCCTCATCACCGCAACCTGTCAAGCTTCGGGAGGCTTCATTTCCACGAGGAGAAGGAGAGAAGAGATGAGCGAGGAGGAGGAGGAGGTACAACGGGGAGGTTTGGAAATTTCCTCCTCTAGCGGGCTAAATTTAATACGTGGGGGGGGGTTACGTGTTAAAAGGCAGGACAAATAGGCGAGATAGTTTGGTCGGATTCTGGGAAGTATTTGGATTGCCAAAGAGAGTATAGTAAAAGGCTTGATGGATGCCATGTAGTTTCCAGTATTGGTGTTTGCCCAAATTTTTATGGGATTTTGTACACCCAGCATGGTTGGAGGAGAATGGGTAGAAGAGAGCTGAATTGGAAAACTCTCCCTTCGATGTTAGAGCAACCTCGTCATCCGGTAAGCGCGATTCTGAGATTTGAAAGGAGTAAGCTTGGATTATTCTGCTGAATCTGGGGAATCTCATCTTGGTTTCGTCAATTCTATGTGGTGAGGTGTTGGAAGGGGTAAGGAGTCAAATGGCGGGACTCATCGATCCATCGGCCAGGTGACATCTTTGAGCAAGAGGGTTTAGAGAAGAGGCAACCGAATATGTCAATCGGTAGAATTTCGGGTGTCGAAACATGGAGTGCTGTTGACAACGATAAATCGGCTCCTTTTGTCAAGCATCCGCCAATTTTCCGAATTCAGAGGACAAGACTGGGATGCAGGTTCATACTTCCTAGAAATTTGGTTCATCGGAACGTTGTTGGGTGGGACTGGATCTCTGCTTTGACAACTCTCAAACCATCGGTGACTAGCGACACCAAATTAGCTGTGTCTCTTAGGCAATGTTTCGCCATGACTTCTGTACTACATGGGCCAAGCCAAAACATTGGCTCGAGTCATTCTAGACATTATGCTTGCACCAGTTCCTGCAAGAAGATGAAGGTTCTTGCAGAGGCCGCTGCGGGAAACTCGTCAACGTTGGAGACTTCAGATGAGGCAAGTCTGACTGATGAAGGCAAGGATGTTGAGAAGCAGAAGAGAAGATTCTTGCAAGACGATGTGGGACCCAATCTAATTGTGCTGGAGGCTCAGGGGCGGGTGTGCACTGGTCCCACACAATCGAAACCTCTGGACGAAGCTCAAGCTTTTAGGGTTCTTCATACGATTTTGCAGTCAGGTTTCATGTGCCTCATCCTGGACCTCTTCCTTGCTGTTACCAGTTCCACCACGCACCCAAATGTTAAATCTACAAAAATTTAAAGGACAAATTTCATTTTTTTGGTGCTCTCTTTGTCATCAGCACGCACCATTTCAAACCTGTTCAAATATACGGGGCTGGAGCAATTTGTGTGCGCATATGAACACAGAGAGATTGGATGTGGGCTTGAACAGAGGCGTCCAGGGGTTTAGGGTTTATGAGCTGACCCGTATCTAAGCACCAAGGAGCTCAATGCCCAATGTGGCGAGCCAAGGTAACATCTGAATTCAATTGTCAAGGTATCCTTTCATGCATTTGCTGACCTGAATAGAACTTTGGGCTATGCAGCAAGAGGAGAGCTCCCTGTTAAAGACACAGTATCAAAGGCTCAAATGGGTGCATTTTTTGGAGCCATGACGTTACGGGCCAATGCCTTCCCTCCCTCAACTCAATGGAGTGAGGGCGAACGCAAAGCAATGAATGAGCTCTGGCCCTCTCTGCGTCAAACCCTCTCCCCAGAGATTCTGTTTTTGGTTGATCCAGAAGGGACCATCATGGGTGGGGCATCTCCTCTGGGTCCCACGTTCTTGGGGGGAAGCCCCTCTGATGTGCGATTAGTGGGTGCCTTGAGGGAAGTATTAGTCGGGGGGCATTTGGGCTTTGAAGAAGTGGCAATGATCTTGAGGGACATTATCCCTCTTCGGAGATCAAAAGGAGGTCTGAGAGAGGTGAGTGATGCCTTGCTTGCTGCACTTTTGATTTGCCAGCGCATGAATGGGGAGACCGACAGAGAGCTGAAGGCATACTGCATGGCTTTTGACGAGGAACTTGGTGAGTTGTCCTGTCTTGACTCTGTTTCTTCTGATTCTTTGAATGCCTCATCTTCACTGTCTCTCTCTCAAACTGTCATAAACCATGCTGGGTATGGTTTATGGCCACAACCACAGACCAAATCTCTCTCTCTCAGGGTCTGCGGTGCCCCCAACCTAACTCAGATGTGTCATGGGGTGTGATTGCGCCCCTGGTCACAAGTGCAGAGTGAAAAGGATAGATGTCTCACATCTGTGATGGACTGGGACTAGAGCAGCATACCTCGTATCAACCTCATGCTCTCTACTATAATGTCAATGTCAACATGTGCCGCATCAACTTGATTGTTCTCAGCTTTTTATAAGAACTAGATCAATTTCCCCTGTGCCCTCCTCGGCTGAAAACCACATCCAGCTCTGAAGGTTTAATATGTATGCCATCAAAGGTGACTCTCTCTCTCTCAGGGCCCCCTATTATAAAGTTTCTCTCTCTCACTCCCTGTCCGTCTGTTTGCATAGACCCTCTTTTAAAGATTAAAAGCTCAGTCTTATGATGGCCTGAAGTCCTGCATTTGCATATCACTCATGTCCAGTGACTAAATTAGGTTCTGGCCTTCCAATTACTTCCAGAATTGACCCTAGTATTTGTACCCAAGGATGGAAGGGTTGTCTCTAGACGCTCAAACCAAGAAAGAAGGGTGCAGTAAGCAATTTCTTGATGCCTTTGATGAGAGTATTTTCCTTGGATGAATACTGAGTAAAGTGTACTCATAAGACGATGTTTGCCATAGCCTTGTGGCCATAGACCCCGCACCCAGTTTGGGTGGAAGAAAAATAGTCAGTAAGAGCATAGTAAGTAAGAGAAAGAAAGCATCAGCATGGGGATATCACTTAGTGACAAATGGTGTGAGTATTGATGTTGCATATGAATTTCTTGTGTGTAGGTTCTCCACCTCTTGCCGACGTGAGATCACTAACCCACTATGGAGAGCCCTATGATGGGAACACACGCTTTTTCCGGAGCACTCTTTTTGTGGCAGCAGTGCGTGCCAGCTATGGGGAAAGTTGCCTTCTGCATGGTGTTGACTGGATGCCTCCTAAAGTAGGACTCTGTTGCCTGTCTTTTCTGGCTTTTTGTGGATTTACCCTCTCTCTACTTCATTTTCTGTTCCTTCCAATCTGCACTTAGGGTCTACAGCTATGAGGCTATGAAGGTGTTACATTCTTTCTCTGTGTCTCAGTCTGTCTTATGAATACATTCTGTCTCTCTCACATGCACAGTACTCATAAGACGTTGTTTGCCGTAGCCTTGTGGCCATTGACCCCGCGCCCAGTTTGAGCGGGAACAAAAGGGACAGAACCTACCTCTGTCAGGGGCTGACGTTGGTAGTAAGACTTACCTCCATATAAAGAATTAATCCGGGTTTTCCAGATATCCTCTAGAAATCCCTTCACACAAGCATCAATCTGCTGTGTGTGATTTGCCCAAAAACTAGGCCTCAGGAGGGCCTGGGCTTTTGGCTCAGCCTCGAGACTTTCAAAGTTGGTAAACAGGGGTACAGGCACAATTCCCTTAATAGATTTGAAGAGAGCGTCTCTTTGGTGAGAGAACCCCGGACAGTGTATCAGAAAATGAATACTGTCTTCAGATTGCCCACACAACGGGCAATTGCACTCTCCCTTTCCTCTCTGCTTCTGTTTGCTGTTCAAAGGTAGGCTTCCTGCCCTGAGTTTAAATTTCAGTCTAGTGCCGAGAGTGGGTAGACCCTTGAGGTCTCTCACATGCACAGTGATAGGTGGGTAGTAATTGTTAGGGCACCTGGTGAATGGTGTAGGGAGGTGTGACTGAGGAGCAGATGCTGCAGCATATGGGGGCTGCAACCACACTCTTACCTGGCTCAGCAGTCAAACTTCTTGAGGTTTGAATTTCCCAAATCAGAGACTCAGGACAAAGCTTGGTCAAAGCAATCATCTCTGTTTGCAGCTGGGGGAACCATGTAGCACACTGTCTATAGGCTGCACTGGATTTGAAGCTGGGACCACCTGCACTGGATCCCAATACCCTAATCATTGGAAGCTTGTGACCTTAGAGATTTCGGAAAAGGGGCTGACTGTGAAGTGATTCGTTGATAGGAGTCTATGGTCTTGGTTCACAGGACAAGGAGGTTGGGTTTGCCTACATCAGCCAGCAAGAGGCCCGACCATCTGTGTATGCTCTTACTCCCTTCTTCCTAAGCAAGTAAAATGACAAAACATGGAGATGTAGGGTAGCCAGATTCAAGGGAGACCCAGAACACCGCCATACATGCAAATAGGGCAGAGAAGACATGATCAGAGAAGCTCAGGTTAAGTTTTGCATAGTTATGTGTGAGGAAGTGATCTTGCCATAGTATTCATGTAGTCACATTAGTCGAATTTCCAGCCCTTCTCTTTCTGTGCCCCTACACAGAGCTGTGGCCCTTCTTGGGTCTGAACTCTAGGGGTAACTATTCACATAAAAATCCAAGGAACTTTCTTGATAATGGGAAGGTGAGATTCATCCCCTTCTTCTTAAGGCACTACGAAAGCGAGTCTCCTGTTAAGACCCCTTCCACTGCCCGGTCTCCTTCCCTTTTGTGCTTTCTGCAACTGGGAGTGGGGTGTCCAAGTATAAGGCTATTGCAAGAAAAGTATATGAGTACATCGTCTCTCTGACAGTTGCTGCAAAGTGAATTAACTTGTGATCCATGGAGTTAAGCCTCACCCTAGAATGCTGAATTCCATGTTGATTACCTCTGCTCCAGACGATTGCAGCACCAAAGGCGAGAGAACTTTTCAGCTTTATAGAATTGCCGTTTCCTCACTTGCTCAAGGGGTTTGAATCCCTCTGCATGTGAATTGGAAATTTCAATGGTACTGCATGTGCATATGTTCAGGTACTCTTTGGTGAATTTGAGAGAGCATATTAAGAAGAGGCCATCCATTGCAACCACTGAGAAAGTGCAGCGCTATATTCAAGTATGCCCAGTCTTGTTTCATGCCCTGGACTTGAAAGTTGGCAAATGTTTCACCGCTTTGGGTATGTAGAACTTGGGGGCCATAAGAAACAAGAATCAATTTGCATGTTAAAGAACTTATCTCCTGGAGCTTCAGAGTGTTCAGATTCCAAGTTGTGTCGATGTCTGCCAGAATATCTTTCTCAGACTCCTTGTTTGGGTGTGTAGGCCTCAGGTCGGGAAGCAATGATGGCTAGTTTCTACCATGCAGGTTACGAGGAGCCTCTTCTGATGCTCATTCGCAGAAGAGGGGTAGATGCTGGCCTGGTCATTAAGGTCATTCTCTCTTCGGACATCGTTCGATGTCTTTGATCTCTCTCTCTCCTGCTCTCTTTTCAGAGGCCATGGCCACAAGGCTACGGCAAACAACGTCTGATGAGTACATTCTCTTTTCAGAGACAAGACTACGGCAAAGAAGTCTTATGAGTACATTCTTTTCAGAGATTCTTCATACTTGGCAGGGGCCTTCAGCTATAAGGATTGAAGTTCTATCAGGAGTATTTTGTCGGACATTTGAAATACAAACTTGTCCGCTAAATTTGAAAGAGATGGTATGATGCAGGGTGAAGAAGGAGCCTTGTCTCTCACAACGAAGGACCGCTCACCGGAAGCTGTAGTGAAGGGGAGGCCTGTAAACTACTGTGCAGGCTTCCGGCCACAAAAGGTTTCAAACTTGCAAAATGGACACCCTGAGGGTGAGCTTTGGCAATTGTGACCGAATTATCTTGATGTCATTCGATATAGGTATATGGTTGTAGTTCAAATATGGTGGGCATTGGATTTGTATCTGCAACGTTGTCCGAACCCAGCTGGATCCAAGGCACCTGACCAGATCACTGGCATTGTCATTCAAAAGATAAACAACATAGTGATTTCACAACTGAATTTGTGCTCTCTATCTTACAGCAAAGCCCAATCAATATTGTGTTCGCGAATGTTGGTGTATGGCTTAGAGGTCTAGAAACATTTGTTGATTTTCAATCTAACATTTGTGGCACATTTATATACCAAACCACTTATGTGGTGAGATTGCAGGCCTTTTGCGCGAAGCTTTCAGTATGGAAGTGAGGGCTGGAGATTATGGCTTTGTCCCAACTTCCACTCCAAGGACAGATCGATCGGTAAACTGTTAAGACCTTGGAGATACTTAGCAGGGAAAAGTAAGATAAATTATGAACCACGTTAGAATTTGTCGTTTACAGTAATGTCAGAGGAGAGAGCAAATAGAAATAAAATGGTGCTTTATAACATCCTTGGAAAGCTCAGAAAGAAAAACTTTTGATTTTCTGGAGAGAAGTGTCGTAACTGTTCCATGTTACTTGGGTTTGCATTGTTCACCGAGGTTGTTTTGAAAGCTTAGAATCGACATCTTGCTGTAAAAAGAATCTCTTGCACTGTATCAAGTACAGATGCTACACATTTGGCTGTGCTCGGGGGGGGTAGGTATTGGGGTGTGTGGGAGGGGGAGTGGGGGGAAGGATAGAGAGAAAGGACTTTGAGACACTTACATTCACGGGCCCCAAAGGCCTTTGGGACGAACTAGAACAACAAGAAAGAGCAATTTTTTAATAGAAAGGAGGAAGATTCCAGGCCTTAAGACTTTCAAGAACATGCAGGTGGAGAAGAATGTCCAGCTGGGTTTGGGGGCACTCAAGGGTGAGAAAGGCCCTGCATATGATCGTATCGTGCTGAATGCAGCCATAGCCGACCACTTGCTTGGATGCGATGGTGCGGAAGACCCTGTAGTGGCAATACAGAGATCTAGGGAAGCTATCGATAGTGGCAGGGCTTTGAAGGCCTTGTTAAGGTACATTGATTACAGCCATCACGTAGGATCCTAACCTCTTCTCAAACTTTTGGTTCCTTATGGTTGATATTCTTTGTGTGGAGTCATTGATGTGTGTTAGTGAATCACGACAGAAATGGTCTCTCTTTTTCTTGGTATTCCTTCATCCTCTTATACACACACCACAAGAAGCTGCACAACGGGTCTATAGCCAACGTGTGTGCGCAATGCCCTGTTGATTCTCCTAACACTGAACATTGTCTGTGGTTCGCTGCATACATCTCTAATGACCCACCTCAAGTTGGTCTGCCTCCCTGATGCGTCATGACCGAAGGCAGTGTTCTCCACAATGTAGAATTGTTAAGGTAGAGTTTTGTTGAAGTTTGCACCAATGTCAAGTTCTTATGTTAATGCTCATTGCAGAAGTTGCAATGATGGGAGTGAGTGTAATAGTTTTGAAGTGGGAAGGACCCAGGGGTCTTATTTGAGCTAGCATATAATTTTCTTATGGTACCTGTTCCATATTTTTGAGGAGGCCTTGGGTGTAAATTAGTTAGTAGTAGGTAGTAAGTTGGAGCGGAGAGGCCTAGACCCTCCCTTATATACCCTCTCAGGACGGGGGGCCCAGCTGTCTGTCCCCTTCGCCCGCCTTCTAGAATTCCCACAATGGACGCCTAGAGATGTGGCTGGACACACGTCTTCATCCAATCGCCCTCCTGCTTCGCTCCATTGCACCCTTTCCTACATCCCTATTGGTCGCTCCAATCGTCTCTCTTGTTTGACCTTCAAATTCTCCCCCAACTGATGTTGGGTACTTACCCACTTCGTGTTTGCCTTTGTAATTGACCATATTTCTATGTAATGCAGTCCACATCAGCCACAAGATTTGGGCCTTGAATGTGTGAACATGATGCCCATAGAATAGACGATGTTTATTTTGTTTTATATACCTGTTAAGTCTTACCTCTTCCTTGCTGCTTTGATGATTATACCCCTTAGTTCATCTTTGCAAATGGTAGATTGATAGTGGTATACAAGAAATAATAGAGATTTTCGAGATTTCGGTTGTTTGCATTATTAGTTCAACGACTTTCTTCGCACATGTGCGCATGTGCAGCAGAAAACAAACTTGTTGGAAGCCCAAACGTCTATGTCCTTGTAGCCTTCTGTACGAAAGAGTTTCTGGTGCTTTACAAAAGGCTCAACCTCTCTATCTGCAGAGGTTGCTGGGGCAACTTCATCTCGCCTCCCGGCATTTTATGACCCATCCTTTTTCCTCTTGTCTGACCTTCTTCAGGCTGGAGGTGATACTAGAATAGTTTGATTTCTTTTTGCTAATATATCTAGGTCTATAAGATTTTGCTTTTCCTTTTTGGGACAGTTTTTTTTGACGTAGGTGTAACTATTTTCGGTTTCCTAACATAATTTGGATGGATGGATTATTCTTCATGCACATACCAACTATATTCTTGTCCAAAATATATTCGTAGAGAAAAACGTCATCCACATCTTTTTGTTACCACCCCTGCCCGGCCGGAGCGGGCTGTTGATCTTCATGGCCACGGTTATAAAAGAGATTTCTGCGTGGCTGTGGATGATCAGAAGAGGATCGGAATATGAAGTGTCCGACTCATACCAAGGCCACACAGGTCAGCACGCAAGGTTGTTAGAGCGTCCCTAGACTGGCGCCCCTATGTCCGGGCAACCGAGTTCTCCGTCGTAGAGAGAGATGCGTTACGGACGTTCCGGAAACGTATCATAGAGGTCCACGCGTCCTATGTTATTTTCACGTGTGTTGTGTGCAGTTGGATTATCCAGCATTTTGGGCCGTTGGATTACATACCATCTCAATGACTCATGGTTTGCCATCTGTTCAATGGATTGTGGAAGGGCAGCCTATGTGGCCGCAACACAGCCGCCGTCCAGCAACGTCGTGGGGCCTGCGTTCAAGAACTCTGGGTCCGGGCCTGCACCTGCAAGGCCTGGGCATCATACCTAGGCCACACATGACGGATGTGTTGCCTCAACGCGGTTCCCATAACTGGCGCATAGCGGTGTCAGGCCGTTCCTAAATGCCCAGCCAGGCGTCCGCTTGACGTAGTTTTCTAACGCAAGAGAACCTAGGTCATGGACCTGCGTTCTAGTGCGTACCTTGAATGGTGGAGCCTGTAGTAGGACGCCACCAACGTGGGAAGCCCATGAGAGAAGGAAAAGAAGGAAATAATGTTATCCGGACATCACCCTTTGCCTTGTTGGATCCAAGCAACCAATCCCTGCTGTTGAAACTGGGTTCCACCAAGGAAGCATGGGGCTTGTGTGGCCCCTCCCCTTGCAACGTTGGGAAGACGCCATTCTCCGTAATGCATCCTGCCAGCGGTGTATTACCTATCGTCTTCCTCCGATCGATCCGTTCTCTACCATCAATCCCCTGGGGGCACATTTTAGCTTCTTGTCAGAAAATGCCAGCAAGCAGATGCATGCATCGTGGATATACTAAAGTGTGTGGTGTGTACCTGAGGTAGGCTGTATATGGATGTCACGAGGAGCGGTGTGCCACAGTTCTATCTCTGGCCCACAAAAGAGAGAATAACAGCACAACGAACTCCTGCGGCATCTTTGCAATACGACATGAACAGCGGAGACATTCAACCGTTGCTACTTAGTCCTCACACCAGCCTTCTCTGGGGAAAGATGTTTTCGGAGGTTGCCGGATTACTGATCCTGGAATAATGGCCAGCAAGCTTTGCAGGCAATGCCCCAATTTGCAGCTGCCTCCTCGAAATAGAGAGCATATTCTTTTGACGCGTTTTTTTAGCATAGATACCTACTGTTGATTTTTGAAAGCTACCTCTGATCCAGAGTCAGGCTTAACGCACGTCAGTAATGAGTGCACATGAACGTTGTCACGATTGAAGTCTGTCACTGGTCCAAGGCTCGTCCTAGTGATGTCACTGTATTTGAAATTGAGGATGTTTTGTGAATATTCCCTTGAACACTTAGCTGACGAGATGGAGCCTGTACAGTAGCTTTGTAACGGTCCTACCCTTCTCCACGTTGACTTATCCTGGCTGACCTGGGTAGGCTGCCGGCACAATTTCCTCTGCAGTGGATCAGGTCGTCGTATCCGTCGCCCTATAAATCTGTAGCGAACCTGCATGGTGGTGCTAGGTATCACTTGTCTCCAGCTACAGGTTTTGGGAAGGGGGCTTGAACTCAGCCATCTCAATCCGGCAACTCGTCTTGCAACCCATTGTCTTCTCTCCAGGTATGCTGTAGTTGGCTGGACCACAACACATTGGAGGATTAGGTGTTCGATGTGTCTGGGTGGGTGTGATTCAAATGTAGCTTGTGTTGGTGGGATGGCAACGTCATGGTGAGAACAGAATGCCGAATCATGAATGCTCGTCTCTGCAAAACCCGTTTGTATGCTAGTGTGGAGTCGGTTGCCCAAATATTGACAGTGTGGATCCGATACAGAGAAATGAAATGGTACTCTTTTTGTTCGTGTGCTTACGGGGTGTGTGTGTGTGTGTGTGTGTGTGTGAGAGAGAGAGAGAGAGAGAGAGAGAGAGAGAGAGAGAGAGTCTCGATGATATCTATCCAAGTGCATTCAAGTTAAAATTGAATCCCCTCGCTCTGCTGATTCCCCCTTAGACAATGCGATTGTCCAGTTGATATCTCCCGTATGAGCTGCTTGCTCCTTCCCAAGTTGGAGGAAAATATGGACCTGTGTGTCATTATATCAGCTAGGCGGCAGCTGAACACATATACCTAGGAGGTTTTGAAAAACTGACAAGAGTGGATTCTTTCCAATATTGCATGCCCAACGTTTCCAGGTCCTGGGGGGTCTCACCGCCTGTCTCTGAGCCCCCTTCCGCATTGCTCCAGATTTTGTCAGACTTTACAGTTTGTGGCATTTTAACTGTGAAGTTCTTCGGACCTCTTGTTGAGTTGTTCTGATTTTGTTTCGATCTTCGGCGCAGATAACAATTCACCAACGCTCTGATAGAAATGGCCCGACAAATTGTACAGCTTCTGGCGTTGTTCGCTCTGGTATACGTAGCACAGGCCTCAGACCCGGAGCTGACCACTGACTTCTTCGTGCCTGCTGGTACCAGTGTCACAAATGTCACCGGCCAGTATTTCACCTTCGTTGGCTTGAGAGGAGGAGGCGTGCCACCCGTCGCACCAGCTAAGTTTGCTATAACCAAAGTCAATAGTGAAAACTTCGTGGCTCTCACAGGCCTGGGCGTCTCATCGGCCCTTCTCACCTACCTGCCTGGCGGAATCAACCCACCCCATACCCACCCCAGAGGAACTGAGTTGTTGTACGTTCTTAAGGGGACTTTACATGTGGGTTTGGTCGACACTGCCAACAAGCTGTTCACTCAGACCCTCTTAGCTGGTGATCTCTTTGTGTTCCCCAAGGGATTGGTTCATTTCCAAATCAACTTGGGCTCCAAGACAGCCAAGGCATATGCCGCCTTCAGTAGCTCAAGCCCCGGCACAGTTTCTCTCCCTGCCACACTTTTTGAGTCTGGCATCTCTGATAAAGTTCTTGAGACAGCCTTCAAAGTAGGACATCCTGTCATTGAGCAATTGGAGGCTCCTTTCAAGAAGTAGAGTTAGAACTATGATCTTTGTAGGTTCTGAACATGCAGCTCGGCTGTAAATTTTTAGGGATGTTCAGAACCTACAAAGATCAGTGTCGTGAAGGATGGGAAACCCCCCCACAAAAACTCTCCGTCATTCTGATGTTTCAATCAATAAAAGACTTGTTTAAGCCTGTATCTTTTCACCTGGAGCCCAGTAAAATGCAAGTGCTCAAGGTTGATGCTTAGTCCTAGTAGTTGTGTGGTATGCTGCTTTCAATGTGCAGAATGGTTGCTTGATATAGACAATCTCTGTTGTGGACCAAAGTTCACCTACTTCATATGCCTGTCTCTAGAAGTGTGAACATATCAATCAAGTTGATTGCACAGATAGTTCACACAAACAGTTTCATATTTCTGCAAGTGTGGGGTAGGTTTCAGGGTTCAATGTTTCAAGATAATTGCATGTTGAAGCTGGCCAATTTCACCCCACTTCTAGATCTCTTATCCCGTTGATTGCACAGCAGTCCCTTATAAGGTCATATGCACAAAGCATCTGGTCTTGCTAGGGACACGTAGACAGGGGACGATATGCAGATAGCCTGGAAGAGCTGGCGGATGCACTGGACTTGAGTTTTTTAATAGACTTGGAGACCAAGAGGGATTATCAGGATAATGCAATGCTCAATATTCTTCAATGGCGAATGCGTGCAGCAGACAGGTTTGGTAAATTGTTTTGTTGTCTCATCTGAAGATTCAAAGTGTGCAAGTATATTTGAACTACCATAATGAGATGGGGTCATGTATTGTAAGCGGTTGCCATAAATCTCCACAGGAGCTGAACCCTAGGTCATGAACAACTCAGGGACTCACTTCCAGTTCAAAGGTTCTCTAAGGACAGTTGTTGTGGTATGGAAAGTTTTGTATGCATACAAAGATATGGAGATTACTGTGGTAAGAAGGTTGTGCATGACGCAATTGGGAATGACGTGTAAATCTTGCGCCCTTCATCTTTCATACATCTGTGTGAATACAACACATGGGTTCTTCAAATGGGAGACCTTAGAAACTGGTTCATTGATATCCTTTTCATAAGCTTGTTGGGCGTCTTGTTACTTAGCTATAGCATTTTCCGCAAATTTCCTAGCTATGGTTTCGGAAGGGGTGTTGTCCAAGTAATGGTTGCTGGAGTATCCTTTCTCTGGATATAGTACCTAAGAGGTATAAAGGAGGAAAACCCACAAATGCTGAAAGAATCAGTTGGGTATCTTTATTCAGAAGCAGAAGGTAGAAATGCTTAGGTACACAGTTCTCAATTTTTTTTTTCTGGGGCTGGATGTG
Organism: Takakia lepidozioides; assembly: GCA_030704615.1. Taxonomy (NCBI): domain Eukaryota; kingdom Viridiplantae; phylum Streptophyta; class Takakiopsida; order Takakiales; family Takakiaceae; genus Takakia; species Takakia lepidozioides. Next base: position 62,885,049 of record CM060731.1, read on the forward strand.
GTATGCAGGGAAGTGGTTCCGTCTTGATTTACAGTAGGGGGATTTACAGTCTAAGATGGCTGGCATACTGCTACTTCCAAAAGCGGGTGTACATCTTACAGAGAGCTGTATGGCTAATTTCCTCAAGAACATATGGTAGATTTGGCTTTACTCAAAGGTACACATATAGCAGCAACTCAGTGCTTGATGTGTGATGGGTTCCCTGGCACGAAGGTAGTCTTGAAATAAGAAATGGCACTGGTTCATCACACTGGGTATCAGAACTAGACTTTCAGAAGCTAAGAGTCCATTGACGTGCTACATAGTCAGGAAATGCCTATGGAAAAAATGTTTGTGTGAAGGGGATGTTTTCTAATTTCAACCTGTTTGCAATGAGCATCATCAAAGCCAATGACGGTGTCCACTAGATTAATATGTAGCTCTTGTGCCTGTGCCTACCTGTGACTGCTTTCAGATCCAAAGGAAAGGGTGTGCTGCCCAAATGTGGGTAACGTCCTGACAACTGTTGGCCGCACAACACCACTACAATCACTCACAACAATCTAAGAGACAACAACATCACATCTAAGAGCAACACACAATACCGAGGAGTAAGACAAATTGCTGCAGGTTTGAAGTTTGAACGTCATTGCGTTTGGGCCAGTTAATGCACAAATAAAGAAGTTCAGGGAACAGTCAATGCCGAATCCCTACAGTCACATAAAAGCCAGACAGGACAACTCCCTGGGAGTCAAAATAGAGTTGTCCTGCAAATCTCTTCCACTGCCGATTCGCCAATCAATTCTAGCTACGACCGAAGGTCGGAAGCTACTTTAGCGTAGAGCTGCCATGGTGCCACGTCATCTCCACCACGTCATCCTTGCGGTCATCCTCGCCACGTCATCGTAGCCACGTTTCTTAGACACGTCATTGTAGCCTGGTCATCGTCGTCGTCAATTTCTTTGGAACCTGCCCAAAATGGCGGAAAGGTGTCGTGCAAGCGCGGGGATGACGATGCCTCCACATCCTGCATTGTCCCCCGAGTTCTTCGAAGACAGATACCTACCTAGGGCCTAAGTCTTGCGAAGCTGCAAGCAAAGGTAGGAAAGATGATGGAGGATGCAGGTGTGAGAAAGGAGCTAGGGCATAGCTGCATTGAGGTGGAGACCCAGGTGTATGCGTTCTGTGTAGATGACAAATCACATCCACAAATTGAGAAAATACATGCTAAGCGGAGGAGATTGTCTTTGCATTTAAGGGAGGCTGGATAGGTGTCGGACACACGCTTTGTGTTGCATGATGTGGAGGAGGAGACAAAGGAAATTTCTCTTTGCCACCACAACGAAATACTGGCCATTTCCTTTGGGCTAGTGAGCACTTCCCCTGGGACGCCGCTCTACATCACCAAAAATCTTCCGGTTTGTGGTGACTGCCAGACTGTCACCAAGTTCATCTCAAAGATTGTTGACCGAACAATTGTTGCACGGGACGCAAACCCCTTTCACCACTTCCAAGACGGGGTTTGTTCTTGTGCGGATTACTGGTGAAACTCCAGTGGCTGGCAGAAGTGTGAGGGGGAGTTGAAACAAGAGGGAAGAAATGACTCCATGGTAGGCCCAAAGTTAAGTGACAAGCAGCTTGTGGCACAAGAGAGGAGAACTGTGAACCTTGGCTTTATCATGTCCAGGCGAGGCTTGAGAAAAAGTGACACACAGATGCAGAGAGTGTACTTGAAAAAGCCCGTCGTGACAGTGATCAAGAGCTCTCCCGTACATCTTCTGCGTTCAAATGCAGGTTGGGCATGAGCAAATCATGACTGAGCTGGTGTTGTTCTTCTGGTGTTTGTTTGGCACAAGATTACCTATGATCCCTCGTGGATCAATAGCTACAAGAAACCTGCATGGGTAGCCGAAGCAGCAGCTGCACAATTGATAAAATCGGGCATTGCTAATGAAGGCACCTTCTTCAACACATTTCACCCTGTTTTCCCCTCTTATCAGAATCGGCCCTAAATTTCCATGTTTAATTCTGCAAGTTAGTTGGTTGAGTGAACCTTTGTTGGCAGGATTTACCAAGCAAGGGTGTGGTACAAATGCTTTGGAGACCTATGAGCAAATGATGCACGAAGGGGTTTGTTTATGTCTGCAATGCGTGTGCAAGCCTGGGAGCCCTGGAAAAGGGGAAAGAGGTCCATGGTGACATCGTCAAAGCTGGAATTGCACCAGATGTCATTCTGAACAATGCCTTGGTGGACATGTATGCCAAATGTGGGTGCATTAAGGATGCAAAGGCAGTTTTCAACAATATGGCCCGAAATGCCCGAATATAACCAGGAGAGGTGTCTTGCAGCACAGGGAGGGGATGATGATGTCCCCGCGACCTTGACATCTCCCAGTCCTGCGTTGCTTTTCATGATAGAGTATGTGTTACCTGTGCGCTGTTTTGGTTTGGTTAGCTGCCCGACCCTTGAATTCTGATCTTGACTTTTTTTGACAAAATGAGAGGATAGATTAGTCAACTTTATCGTGCCGTTACAAAGCAGAATGCATTCCACTTGGTGGAATACACCCTAGCATCAGCTCCATCGAGTGCATTCCGGAATGCAGAATGCACCGGCCATTGGCATTTCTTTACGTAGGGTAATCCCCCTCGTGTGGGGCATTACCCGTAACCCTATACTTCAGCAATTGGTGATCTTCAATGAAATGAAGGAGGCCCAAAATGTTTTAGAGAAGTTGGAGTTATTTAAAATATATATATTTTAAAGGAGAATTCATGACCTGCCCTTACACATGACCAACCGTGGGTTCAGGGTCGAGGCCCTTTCTAAACCGAAAAAAAAAAAAAAAAAAAAAAAACCGTGGGGCTTCTATAACAACAAACCCTTTATAGCATGTGATGACGTGAGAATCCCCCCATGTTCCCAATACGACACGATCTCTAGAAAACATCCACATCGAAGCTCACCTCATGCAGCCTCTCATTTTAAGATAATAGGGTCTTCAATGGGCACGTGCGATGTGGCCGGTGGGCCCCGCGCACGGACGCCCGGCTCCCCAGCACCCCCCCGCCTCGCCCAGCCGCGGGCGCGGCTGCAGCAACCGCGCCCGCGCCCCCGTCCGCCGCGCGGCCAGTCCCCCGCCCATGAGTCCGCTGCCCTCTAGTCTGCCAGTCCGCTGCTGGCTAGTCTACTGCCCAGCAGTCTGCCAGTCCGCCAGTCTGCCCGCCAGTCCAGTGCTGGCCAGGCGTCATCCACCACAAACTTCTGTAAATGGTCTGTTCCATGGAGTAAGTCCATCCTCAAACTATGCAGATCCTTCATCAACTTGTTGTATGAGCGGAAATTGCCAAATTGCATCCATCTGTGTTGTAGGAAGGAAGCTGCCATGCGCTCAAAGTCCTCCTCAGTCAATCCGAACAAGTGTTTTCTTCGCACCCCAAAGGTTGGATGTGCCATAGGCATATGTCTGAGGTCTTCAGGCCGTGGGTCATCCATGAGAATCAGCTGCACAAGTGGACGCGGCGCATTTTGGTCGCTTGTGGCTTCAATGGCAACAGTAGAGGCGGCTTCTAGAACATAGTTGGCTTCCTCAATAGAAAACTCCATGGAATAATGAAAGGGTACAAATGACCATCGGCGGTCCGCAATAATCCGGTGGAGCTCATTATGCCAATCCAAATAGGGATTAATTTCTCCCACCCTAAGCCGGGGAAGTGTGAGGTCTTCAGCTCCGGGTCGAATTACCGGTGATGACGATTGCCAAACTGCAAAAAGCGCCGTGCTATGTGAGAGAAAGGCAGTCTGCTGGTCAGTCTGTTGGATGACAGAACTTCCCATTGGCATGGGCTGCATGATGGGCTCCTGGAGAGGAGTCTGCAGAATGACAGGCTGCTCGTTGGGAGTCTGCTCCGTTGGAGTCTGCTGGATGACGGCCTGCTGAATGGGAGTCTGCTGGATGGCAGACTCGGCTGTCCCAGACGCATTCCCCCCCGACGCGTCTTGATTATGTAATACCGCTATAGCAGTAGATGACCTAGGATACTTCAATAATATGTACTCTCGCACGCGGTCCACTTCCGCACGCACTGCAGTCGCTTGTAAAGGAGCATCATTGCTAGGTATCCGCCAAACCTGAATGGCCCTACGAATAGAAACACGTTCATCCTAGTACATGGCAGAGAACTTGGACATCAGGAACATGGACGTGGACTCTATATTCACCTCATGCAGCGGACTGGACTCACAGACCAGCAGACTGTAACGTGCGTACGTAGGGTGGAGGCAACTAGTAGACTATATCAGTGGACTGGACCAGCGGACTGACAAACGGACTCAGTAAGTAATGCAGCGATATAAAACAGACTAACTGACGAGCGGAGTGAGCCAGCGGACTGAGGAGAGAACGCAACGGACTGACCAGACTGAATAGGCAACGTGACCCCGATGATGGACTCAAACAACACAGAAAACAGACTAGGCGGTCAGACTGACCATTACCTCCTCTACTTCATCATCGTCATCTTCATCTTCAAAGCTGTTCAACCAGTTCTATTCCGCCTGTCGGATGAATGTGCGTAGTAGACCTGACTGGGCAACTCTGTAGAAATAACGGAAGAAGTCTGGATCCCCAATTGGTGGGCACTCTGGTGGGAAAAGCCCAAAGTCAACGAGGCGCAATGTGCCAGGGCAGACTGGCCCTTCAGTGCTCTGTTGAGTTTTTGGTTTTGACCCTAAACCGATGGCATGGGTCGCGATATTTGTGTGAGTCTGCTGCCGAGTCTGGTCAGGCAAGTCAATGTCCACTGGACTTGTCACCCCTTCCAGGCCCTGGAGCAGATTCACTTTCAGTATCAGTACTGATGGTGTGGGTCTGCCGCCCAGGACGGGGTTACGTCTGTTGCGTGGATTTTGCCCTTGCCTCGCGAGCAGACCTTGTAGCCTTCTCCTTTTTTTGCCTCTCCTTTTTTTGGGCCCCATCACTCAGTTTACGTTTTCTGGGAGCATCCAGCGTTCCCTGCACTTGCAAATCCTCCATTGACGGGCCACCAGAATGGACGCCATACCGTGCGTGCACTTCGTCTAATTCCAAAGTGCGGGGGTCAAGCACTGATCCGCGCAAGCGCATTGTGGCCTCTTTGACAATCGACATTTCTTTCAGTATCGGCCAAGGCTTGAAATCCCGTGGAATCATTACAACAGTCTCCTTGCAACCCGTGTCAACACAATGCCGATTTAGTTGGATTTTGTCCTTGATAACCTCTTCACAAAAGGGACAGAAGAGCTTGTCCTTCTGCCAATTCGAGTTTTTGGGCTTCCGGGCGCGCAGGTCTACAAATGCTTCCACTATTTGATGATCAAACTCGTCTGGTGAGTACCAATACCTTCGCTCATTTTTCAGTCTGGTTTGGTGCACAAAATCCACCCAATCCGCTCCACCCTTTTCACGAGCATCCTCCATCGCTGCAGAATGAAACGAAGGTGCAAGGACAATGAGCGACAGATAGAAGTCCTATGAAAAGACTCACCCTAAGCAAGAAGAGAACACAGAATGGAATGGAAATACCGCAGCAAGTGAGAACCTCACCGAGCCGATGAACTTCGAGTTGTTACGAAGGCGAGCATGTTTGCGACACTTCGCGGCTCATCGCGACTCTCCACACCTGGGGAAGAACGGTCGTCTTTCGTTACGGTGATGGAAACGCAAAGAGGAAAACAAAACAGTGCAAAACAGTGCGAAGAAACAGGCGCGAAGAGAATGGAGTCGATTGCATAGGGAACATGAGAAGAAAGTAGAAGTAGAAGGGGGAAAGCGGGCATGGCACTGCCAACGTGGCGCGATTTCACAGGCGCCAACTATCCGCCGTCATCGCATTGAATACGTCCACCGAACGAACGCATCGTACTAAATTCATCCACGGTCCTCGCAAGTGCAGCAGACTCATTTCCCATCGGGCCGAGAGTCCAGCGGACCGCCAGTCCAGCGGACTATTCGCTTTGCTGAGGCGAAGCGGCTTCATATTGGAGGCATTTCCCTGCTAGCGGAATGAAGACAAAAGAGAGTAAGGGGAGAACAGGAAAGTCGAACACATCCATTGGGAACAGACTCGCGGCACAACAGACTGATGCATGCACAGTCCAACAGACTGATATCCATAGAGGAGAACTGTCCAGCAGACGGACGTTTCACCAGACTGGCGGGAGAACAAGCCAAAAGATTGACCGGAGGGAAAATAAGAAGTCAGACAGACTTAGTGCAACAGACTTCCGACACAACAGACTGACAAATTCACAAGTGCGACAAACTGATATCCCAACAGACGGACTTCCAGCAGACCGCCTCCAAACTGACTGTTATGCACGCGATAAGGGGAATATCCGGAGCACTGACGGGCCAGCGGACCCACTGTGAAAAGACTCACGACACAACGGACCTCAAACATCCACGCGCATTTGCAGATGCAATTGTCTCAGCCTGGTCCGTCTCCTGGCAAATGCGACAATGTACCAATTCTGCACCTACTCCCGTCGTGGTTCAGACATCTGCATTCAGCAGGTGCGTGTGGATGTTTGAGGACCTTACGACTGGATGGTGTTCCGTGACGACTCGAATTGCTTTTTTGTGCTGCCATCCCTTATATAATACCATGTGGATCCATCACAAAGCTGGGTTTCTTCAGATTCTCCACCCTTTTCCACAACTTATGCACGACGGATGCAAGCCGCTATACTTGGTCACATAAACAGTCGCATCGTCCGATACGAAATCTGCAATACACGCCCCCATGTGCATACGCTTCCACCATTTTCGCCCATGTTACCCATGGGTTCCTTTAACGAACTAAACTTGTGAAGGCTCTCATGAGGGATGCAGTACGAAGGGGCTAAACGTATCATGACAGATCACAAGCAGAGAACGTTATCGACGACAGATGTCCGCATTTTTCATATTTATGATATAGAACCAAACCATAAAACGAAGGTTCCCGAAAGCACAACAAGAAGGCAAAAATATAGTGGAAGCATATGCACGATGGTGGTTGTAGTGCCGAGACAGTCCTCTCATGTTAAGCACACGCTTCATCATCATCATGAACATCGCGCGCAAAAGAGGAACAGTCGCGTGCATGGAAATGCCTACCGCAACATCGGACAACAAACAGCCGTCAAAAGAGAGCGGCCGGGATTTGGTGGGAAGATCATTGCCATTTTCGCAGCCCTAAAAATGGAGGGCTCGGATGGGTTATGGGAATGAACGGTAGCGATCATGTGCCGTTAGCGGACTGGATGGCAGGGGACTGGCCAGCGGACTGGCGGGCAGACTGACGGATTGGCAGACTGCTGGGCCAATCCGCACTGGTCTGCATTGGTGATGGAGCGAGCAGTATTCGACATTGTTTTGCAGAATCCCAATGTCTTCAAAGTCCTATGGTGTGGGATCCCAACTGAAGACCGCATTGGCGCCATTGCTCATCTCGATGGAGCATGCCTGTGCCGGCAAATCAAGGACATTGGCCTCGTCGGAAATCTCTTGGAAGGTAAATGTTATGGGCAACTTTCGTGTTTCAGCTCAATTTCTTTTGCCAACTTTTTTAGAAGTTCACATTTGCATAAATATGTGTTGCAGGGCGAGTTGATCTGGGAGACAAGCAAGTGCAGGCTGCTTTCGACTCTTTTGCCAGAGGTGCAAGGGACCTTATCCTGGCTTTATAAGGAGTTTGGGAGACTGTCTAGCAGACTGGCCACAAGAATGTCCAACAACATATTCCCCACGACACATGTGGGCAGACTGCCCAAGTGCTGGAGACCGAGCATGTGCACCAGACCGTCCCAGGTAATAGGCCGGATCACTCCCAGCAGACTGCCCCGCACACACATACTCAGTATGTGCAAACAGTACTGAGCGGGGCAGCGAACTTTGTAGACTTTGCAGCAGACCGAGAGAACAGACGGCCAACAGACTGCCCCTCAGCCGACTGTGCAGCAGACCAGCGAACATGGCCACTAGACTGCCCCTCAGCAGACTGTACAACAGACCGTGCAGTAGACTGACGAATCCAGCAGCAGATTGCCCCTCAGTAGACTGTGCAGCACACTGGCGAACCCACTCAGCAGATGGCCGAGCAGACTATCCAGGAGACTAACAGCCAGTCTATTCCCTGGATTGTGCAACAGACTCGAATGCACTGCCTCACCGGGACCCTGTGGACGAATTTCTGCTGAGTTCCCAACAACATGTTTTTGGACCTGCCAGTATGAGTGTTTTGACCGAGTCCACTTTTCCCCCAGGCACATTCACTGACGACGTCATCAGGTCACCGGTAAAGCATTCTTATCCAGCTCCCCGTGGCATGCATTCTATGACCTTCCAGCTTAGTCCCGTTTTCGTGCGCTCAGTGGCGAAAGCCATAGATGAATCTTACGTGATGACCGAACTCAATCTGGGAACGCAAAACCGTATCATAGATCTTACAGAAGAGTCTGAGGAAGCAATTGCTGGTGGGTCTTCCATACATGTTCTTGATGTTTCCCAAGTCCATGGAGATCCGAACACCCAGCCGGCTGTCCACCAGACTGACCAGCACACTGAACAGTGGACACATGGAAGGACTGTCGAGCAACCTGTGGCAGGGCAGCATACTGTCTTCATTGATGAGCAGACTGAACCGCAGACTAACCAGCAGACTGCACAGGTCACAGATGGAAGGACTGACCAGGATGGCTCGGAGCGGCAGACTGCACAACTCAGCTCTGACTACACAGTTCAAACTGCATGGCCTGACGAGCACACTGCACACTTCACAGAGGGAAGGACTGACGACCAACCTGCCACCGAGCACATTGCCCACATTGAGGAAGAGACTGAACCGCAGAGTTGCCAGCAGACTGCACAGTTCAAAGACGAAAGGACTGACGAAGAACCGCCGGCCGAGCAGACTGCCCACATTGAGCAACAGACTGAACATGCTGGCAGGCACACTGACAAGGAACCACATGCGACGCAGACACCGTCTGGTATAGCGCTGGATTACATGGAGTCTGCTCCCTCACCCCTTGGGCAGGTTGTGCCATTTCCTCTTTCAGCACTGTTGTTTATGTTTTAGCACATTGTGAAATTGGGCTAATTCGTCATTTTGCTCGGTATCCTCACAGGATGTTCGTCCCTCCGTCGGCAGACTGTCTACTTCTGAGGACATGACATCTTCCGCCCATGCTGCAAACGTGGGATCGACAACCAAGAAAGGTGTGGGGGTGAGCACGCGCCCCGATGCGCGGGTCAGTTCTACGCATGCGACCCATGAAGCTGCAAAGACAGGTCCAGCAAGTGTAAACAAACCTGCTGACCAGCCTCTGTTGCGAAGTAGGGCGGCAGCGCTGCGTTTGTCTGCTCTATCCAGCCCGCCTACAGCTGTCCCTGCTTCCCAGGGGAGAGGCAAAGCCAAGAAGCGGACTGTCGTGGACCATGCTGAGGAGGTCGAGGAGGGTCCGAGTACCAAGAGACCGGCGAAGAAAAAGTCTGGCGTCTTTATGAACAAGAACCGCAAGCTGGCCTTGGACATGAGACAAAGATGTGGGGTTTCCTGGAGCAGCACAGGTGTGTACTGTGCTCAGTCTCCTCGTCTGTCTTTGTCGTTAAGTGCTTTGCGCTCTGTTGTGGTCAGTCTGCACGCTGGTCAGTCTGCTGCTAGTTTCATCATTGTCTGTTGTGGTTAGTCTTGTCAGTCTGATGAATTGTTCAGCCTGTAGAGTGTTTGGTACCATGTTGACGTCAGTCTATTCAGTACATGAGGCTTCCCGAAGGATGGTCTGCTCTGTGCAGGATGGGTGCTCGGTTTGGCAAAGCACATGCTCTGCACGTGAATGGCGGTAAATTCCATGCTGATGTTTTTTGAAGGGGACCCACGGTTCGAATGCGGATTGTTGCCGGATGACATAAAGGTGCTCCAGAAGGTTGAGTCGGAGTGCACAGATAGACTCCTGGAGCTGTGGTGTCGATTCTATGAGAAGTCGGTTGAGGCTGCGTTCACCAACATTATTGTTGTTCTTCCAACGTCGACGTGGACGGTGTTGAAGTCATTGGGGGTGGGGCAACGTGAAAGCCTTCTGGAGGTCTTGAAAGGTTGCCTCAGCACTGAACGACTGGACAAGGACTTGAAAGAGTGCGATTTCATTTTGGTGCCAATTGGGGACGAGTAAGAACTCTTCCGAGTCTGCTGAGACTGTCTCCTGAGTCATAGTCTGGTTTCGCAGTGTCGTCTTGACTCTGAGCGATTAAGTTGACCTTTGTATTTGTGCAGTGGACTGGTTTTGAAGATTGAGTCTGCTGAGTGGTCGGTCTGCTGAGTGTCAGTCTGCTGAGTCTGCCCATCATGATTGTGCAATGACGCCATGTTGTTTGATACCATTGTAGGGGGCACTGGAGTGTTTGTATCATCGACCTCCGCAAGGGCTGTTACACTCACCTGAACTCTATCAGGGACTCGCATAAATGTCCTTTGTTCTAGGGTGGATTCGGAAGCTCATGCTGAGTGCTTAGGGTACTCGATGGACTCACCAGAGTGGCATGAGATTGTCCAAGCATTTCAGTTCCACGCGCCTGATGTGCCCCAGCAACCATTCAGCGGGAGAGTGTGGCTTTTACGTCATGTCAATTCATTCAAGTGTTTTATGAGTGGGTAAAAGTCAGAGCAAATGTCTCCAAGACTGCAAAGCTAGAGAGAGGAACACCTTTCACGAAGGACTGGTTTACTTTCAAGTTTGCATTTGGGCAGCGAATGCAGTGTGCCCAGTATATCGTGCGGGGGTTGGACAATGTAGAGAAACTGCTCTCATGAGTATGATGTACTTGTCCTGTGAAGTCTATGTACCGAAATAAAAAATGCGAGTCTTTTTGCTTACTATTCCAGTGGTGATGAGCACTTTGTGTACTGTGGGTGCTGGCATGTTTGTAATATTGTCACTAAACTCAATGGACACAATGGTGTCAATTTTTCCATGCATTGTGCACCCGAGTCTGCTGAGCTTGAATGTACGAGCAGTACGCTGCCGAGGCTAGGACTGGTGGGTCTGGTACCTAGTCTGGTAGGCACCATGTCCATGAGTCCGCTGGGACGCTGGATTGGCATGAGTCGTTAGGGAGGTAGTCCACTGGAGCCTGTCCATTTTGAGTCTGATGTTGTGGATGAATCTGCTTGAGACTTAGTCTGTCCAGCAGTCTGTTGGAGGAGTTGTAGGGATGAGGTGGAAGTGTGGTGAGCAGACTTTTGGAGTGGGCAGCAGACAGACCAGCAGACTGGCTTACTGGCGCTCGCAGTCTGTTGACTGTGACTCTGTTGGGAGACTGTGCGTGAGTCCGTTGGGAGATTATGCTTGGGAGACTATGTGGGAGTCAGTTGGGAGACTGGAGGAGTCCGTTGGGAGACTGTGCATTAGTCCATTGCGGACTTGTATTTCAGAAAGGGACAATGCTACCAGAGGAATTGCAGACTTATATTGTCTTCTTCGTGACACCTACACGACGTGAAACCTTGTCTCTTTTCGAGGCATTGCAGACTTATATTGTCTTCTTCGTGACATCTACACGACCTGAAACCTTGCCAATTTTTGAGTATATATGTGCTGCAGGTGCAGGTGCAGACACCCTCTTGCTGGTTCTCCGCAAAACCCTAGGCCGGGTTTTCCAGGCCTCCATGAAATCTCGTCTCTTTTTCAAAGACATGTTGTTGTTGTCGTTCAGAGGACGGAAAGCCTTCGCTGCCGCAGGGTGCAACATTCCAGCCGCACTTTTCGCCATGATATCAACGAGCTGCCCTCTGCACATATGAAGAGCAGATCGGGCATGTGCCTCTAGGTATTTGTCATCACCTACAATGCGAAGTATGTCCGCGAATTCTTGTTCATTGAGGCTGAGACCTCCAGAGGTGCCTCGTCGTAGGGGAAGTCGTCCGGAGGGTGTCTTTCCATGAACTGATTGGATTCGTTGTTGCCGTTGGCACCATTGCCCAAGAGCAAGTTAGGTAATCCTCCATGAATGGTTCCCAGCGCCGTGCCACAAGCGCGCACAAGGAGGCCATCCTGCAGGTCAGGGTGAAGCATCTTCAGGACACAGACTGATGCATAAGTTTCCTTCATTGATGGGCACGTGCAACAACCCCAATCGCAATCAGGATTGTCGGTAAAAAATGTATGTTGTTGCCGGGGTGGTAATGCTGAGAACGTAGGCTGGTTCACCAGGACCCAAGGGAGAGTAGTAACACTCTCAGCAGGAATGTCTCGTGCCGCAGTATAGAACTGGATATGTACTTTTCGTGTTTGTCATTTCTTATGAAACCGTGGGTTTCAAATGGATTGCGTACCAGTAGTGTGTTAGCACATGGCCAGTGAGTTCCCATATAAGCCAGTCCACTCTCCGACCACTCATCTTGTCTTTCCCCATGACAAGTCTTGCCTTCAGATTTCCATGGTAGGCCTCAATGTTTGCGTTTATGTCTTGGCTAGCATGAGGGACATGGCGGCTGCTGTACACCATATTGCTATTTGGGCTTCAGACTGTTCGATATAGTCAAGAAATTCATGTCCTTGCGGGTATTTTGACCTCATACGAAGGATTCTCCTTGCAACCCACCGAAGCGCTCTTTTTCGTTGCGTGGTCCCCCCTAAATACATGAGGTCTCCCATATCCTCAACAAGTTTACAGCGGTCACCGGATCCTTCGTTTTCTTGCATGATTGCTTCATCCATGCCTTGCGGACATGCAAAGGCAAGGAAAATGAGTACTCCTTCAAAAAAACAATATGCACAACACACATGGTACACATTTAGAGTCTTGGGATCGGACTGCACTGGTGACTGCTGGAGTGGACTGTAACAGCAACCTGTATCAAGCGGCAGAGCCACTAGACTCGCCTAGTGGACAGTACAATGCCATGACGTTGATGGGTTTGGAAGAACCCATTGGACTACCCAGTGGACTTCCCTATTAGACTTCCCCTAGATAGGACTGGGGCAGCGGACTACATTAGCGGACTGCCCCATTGGACTGCATAGCGGACTGCCGATGTGGACTTGGTAGTGGATGGCCGACCCCGGGACTGCTGAGTGGATTGGCAGAGGATGCCGAGCGGACTTGCCGGGGGGGAGGGTGGGACTGCCAGGGACTCAAGGGATGATGAGCGGACTTGACAGCGGACTACCAGTGGATTTGCCCAGCGAACTGCCATCGGGTTTTGCCATAGGAGTCTGCCAGTGGAATTTAGCAATGGACTGTTGCAGTGGACCTCGATAATGGACCGGTGTTGGGACCAACAGACTTACCGAATAGCGTTGGTGATTTTTGCTTCGGCATGTCCACAATGAGTGCATTGGGTCGCCAGCTCGGCAAATCTGCGAGGAGTGAATAGCGCAAGGCTATCATACACGGAAAGGAACCAGGTCTCTTTTCCGATTCCTCGCGGATAGGATATAGACAACTGGTATACGTTCAACCACTCGTCGAAGACCATCAAAGTGTACAAGGGAACTGTTGGAATGAAAATGTAAAGATGGTCAGAGCATGCAAATTCGTCAGTTCTACACGAGAAGACTTCATAAGAGTGATGAGGTCTTGCAGCGGTTCACAATGGGTCTGCCCCTCGGTCTTCCGCAACGTACACATGAAACATACCAAAAGGGTCAGCACACCAAAAATTTATGTAGATGTTGCATGCTATCATGCTCGTACAAGTCCATGGATCGTTTCGAATAGTACCTTGTCATGATTTGTCCAAAGGTGGACATCACATGCAACGATACGGTCATGTCTAGTTCCAGCATTCGTCGTTTTGCCACAGAGCGTATGCCAATAGTGAATGTCAAATCTCCATCAAATGTCCGAATGTTGGCTCTAATTTCTCCTCTTGATAGAAAAAACGGACGCAGGATTCTGGTCTCTCCACATGTGTACACTCTCTGCTCATTGGGCTGCTTTTTGAAGGTTTGACACGCACGTTTCTCGGAAAGGTTGCGAACATCTTGCTCCAATAGAAAATATGGGGGTCCATGCATCGCCTAAGCCGGTGTTGTAATCACTGTCTTTATGCTCACATGATGATTGGGGACCGACAGCCTCAGCACAAAACAATCGAAGACCCAGGCTTTTCAATCCTCGATAATGTGTGGTGATAGGCGCGGGGGGTGTTCCTGAACTCTGCGGACTTCCCATGCGAGGGTTTTCCTTGCGCATCTGTATGCTCCATGTTGTTGTAGTACGCGAGGACACAAATGTCAGGGGCGAGATAACATGGCTGGACCTTTGAAACCAGATTGGCAACCAGTTGTAAGACTTTTACATACTCTGATTTCTTTCTCCTTGGGCCTTTAGGGAGGGCAAGATGTTCCGCACCCACAAGAGGTCCTCCACGCTTCTGTTTTGGATCCTCCACTTGCCTTGTTGGTGCGTTTGTCACAGGACCGTCTTAGCAGATGATACCTGGACAGAAAATTCTAAAATTGATATCCAACGACTTGAGGGAAGCATAAAATCAGAGAACTCGTGAAACAAAAAATGGCAACAGACATGCAATGAAACGTCAAAAAGACTGAGGATTGTGCACACATAATACTGGACATAAATGTGTTGGCTCTGGGTGCTTTTCGCGAGCCGGGTTCCACTTTAGAATGGACATTCACCCAAAACTGAGTGGGGTAGTCCTCCAAACTCTCCTCTCCCAGGACGAAGTCACCAACTCTATCCCAAGGTATGCAGGCCTTTTCAACATTCACTCGCACATCCATAAATCCATATTGCGTCTCACGCTTCCAATGGAGATCCTTCTTGTTGAAGGGTCCTGGTTTTGCTGTTTGCAAACATTGTCGAAGAGGCCGTAAGCGGGCTTTCCGTGATCAGTATATCATCGGGTTTTGCTTCCACGTCCATGCCCTATACAGTACAAAGGACACGCTTTTGAACATGCAAGAAACGTGCCACAATACAGGACACGATCGACAACGTGCCAGGAGAACAGTGCGCACGTTCGCGGCTGCCAGCAAGTGGCAGGCGGCAGGGATGCAGGTTTGAATTGCAGCCCTAAAAATGGAGGGCTCGGATGGGTTATGGGAATGGACGGTGGCGATCCTGCGCCGTCAGCGGACTGGATGGCAGGGGACTGGCCAGCGGACTGGCGGGCAGACTGGCGGACTGGCCAGCACCGAACTGGCGGGCAGATAGGCGGACTGGCAGACTGGAGGGCAGCGGACTCATGGGCGGGGGACTGGCCGCACGGCGGACGAGGACGCGGGCGCGGTTGCTGCAGGCGGGGGCGGGCATGGTGCCGGGGAGCCGGGGTCCGTACGTGCATTGGCCACATCGCACGTGCCCATTGAAGACCCTATTATCTTAAAATGAGAGGCCCCTTCTCACCCCAATTTATTTGAAGATAACCCGATTAGATCACACCGGGAAGCCAAAGTGAAAACTCGGGGCCAAAGTCCACCAGCTCGGCTGAATTCCTGGGTAGCCTGCTGGCACAATTTTCTCTGCAGTGGATCAGGTCGTCGTATCCGTCGCCTATAAATCTGGAGCAAACCTGCATGGTGGCGTTAGGTGTCACTCGTCTCCAGCATCAGGTTTTGGAAGGGGGCTTGAATCAGCCATCGCAATCCGGCAACAAGGCACACTCGGGGTCTTCTCTCCAGGTATGCTGTAGTGGCTGGACCACAACACATTGGAGGATTTGGTGTTCGATGTGTCTGGGTGGGTGTGATTGAAATGTAGCTTGTGTTGGTGGGATGGCAACGTCATGGTGAGAACAGAATGCCGAGTCATGATCTCTCGTCTCGGCAAAAAACCGTTCCTATGCGAAGTGAACACTGGCGTCGAGTCGGTTGCCCCAATTACAGTGTGGATCCGATACAGAGGAATGAAATGGTACTCTTTTGTTCGTGTGCTTACGGTGAGAGAGAGAGAGAGAGAGAGAGAGAGAGAGAGAGAGAGAGAGAGAGAGAGAGAGAGAGAGAGAGGGATGATATCTATCCAAGCGCATTCAAGTTAAAATTGAATCCCCTCGCTCTGCCCTTGGACAAAAAGCGATTTTCCAGTTGATATGGCCTATGAGCTGCTTGCTCCTTCCCAAGTTGGATATGGACGGTCGGTGTGTCATTCTATCAGCTAGGTGGCAGCCTAGCAGGTTTTGAAAAGCTGACAAGAGTGGGTGCTTCCAATATTCCATGCCCAACGTCTCCAGGTCCTGGGGGGTCTCACCGCCTGTCTCTGAGCCCCCTTCCGCATTGCTCCAGATTTTGTCAGACTTTACAGTTTGTGCCATTTAAACTGTGAAGTTCTTCGGACCTCTTGTTGAGTTGTTCTGATTTTGTTTCGATCTTCGGCGCAGATAACAATTCACCAACGCTCTGATAGAAATGGCCCGACAAATTGTACAGCTTCTGGCGTTGTTCGCTCTGGTATACGTAGCACAGGCCTCAGACCCGGAGCTGACCACTGACTTCTTCGTGCCTGCTGGTACCAGTGTCACAAATGTCACCGGCCAGTATTTCACCTTCGTTGGCTTGAGAGGAGGAGGCGTGCCACCCGTCGCACCAGCTAAGTTTGCTATAACCAAAGTCAATAGTGAAAACTTCGTGGCTCTCACAGGCCTGGGCGTCTCATCGGCCCTTCTCACCTACCTGCCTGGCGGAATCAACCCACCCCATACCCACCCCAGAGGAACTGAGTTGTTGTACGTTCTTCAGGGGACTTTACATGTGGGTTTGGTCGACACTGCCAACAAGCTGTTCACTCAGACCCTCTTAGCTGGTGATCTCTTTGTGTTCCCCAAGGGATTGGTTCATTTCCAAATCAACTTGGGCTCCAAGACAGCCAAGGCATATGCCGCCTTCAGTAGCTCAAGCCCCGGCACAGTTTCTCTCCCTGCCACACTTTTTGAGTCTGGCATCTCTGATAAAGTTCTTGAGACAGCCTTCAAAGTAGGACATCCTGTCATTGAGCAATTGGAGGCTCCTTTCAAGAAGTAGAGTTAGAACTATGATCTTTGTAGGTTCTGAACATGTAGCTCGGCTGTAAATTTTTAGGGATGTTCAGAACCTACAAAGATCAGTGTCGTGAAGGATGGGAAACCCCCCCCCAAAAACTCTCCGTCATTCTGATGTTTCAATCAATAAAAGACTTGTTTAAGCCTGTAACTTTTCACCTGGAGCCCAGTAAAATGCAAGTGCTCAAGGTTGATGCTTAGTCCTAGTAGTTGTGTGGTATGCTGCTTTCAATGTGCAGAATGGTTGCTTGATATAGACAATCTCTGTTGTGGACCATCGTAACCAATATATGAACAAGTTTACCTACTTCATATTCCTCTAGAAGTGTGAACGTATCAATCAAGTTGATTTCACAGAGTTCACACAAACAGTTTCATATTTCTGCAAGTGTGGGGTAGGGTTCAGGGTTCAATAGTTCAAGATAATTGTAGTTTGAAGACATGTATCCGTTTGAAAGTACAATTTTCCCGTTGATTTCACCCCATTTCTACGTGGAAAGCCTGGAAGCTCAGAGGAGCTGGCCAATTTCACCCCATTTCTAGATCTCTTATCCCTTTGATTGCACAGCAGTCCTCTAAGGTCACATGCATGAAGCATCTGTTCTTGCTAGGGACGCCTAGACAGGGGACGGTATGCAGATAGCCTGGAAGAGCTGGCGGATGGAGTTTCCAATAGACTTGGAGATGACACCAGATGGAGAGGCCTTATCAGGATAATGCAATGCTCAATATTCTTCAATTGCGGATGCGTGCAGCAGACAGAGGTTTGGTAAAATGGTTTGTTGTCTCATCTGAAGATTCAAAGTGTGCAAGTATATTGGAACTACCATAGTCAAAAGGATGCTACAACGTGCTAGATGTGTGATGGGTTCCCTGGCATGAAGGTAGTCTTGAAATAAGAAATGGCCCTGGTTCATCACACTGGGTATCAGAACTATATTTTCAGAAGCTGAGAGTCCATTGACAAGCTACATAGTCAGGAAATGCCTATGGAAAAAATGTTTGTGTGAAGGGGATGTTTTCTAATTTCAACCTGTTTGCAATGAGCATCATCAAAGCCAATGATGGTGTCCACTAGATTTACATTTAGCTCTTGTGACTGGGCCTACCTGTGTCAGCTTTCAGATCCAAAGGGAAGGGTGTGCTGCCCAAATGTGGAGGGTAACATCCTGACAACTGTTGGCCGCACAGCACCACTTACAATCACTCACAACAGATCTACTGGTAAACCACATCAAGAGACAACACACAATAACGAGGAGTAAGACAAAATGCTGCAGGTTTGAAGTTTGAACGTCATTGCGTTTGGGCCAGTCAATGCACAAATCTATGAAGTGCAGGGAACAGTCAATGCCAAATCCCTACAGTCACATAAAAGCCAGACAGGACAACTCCTTGGGAGTCAAAATAGAGTTGTCCCACAAATCTCTTCCACTGCTGATAAGGGGGGAAACACAACACACCCAGTCTGGTACTAGTTTTCTTTGTTTGGGGGGTAAAAACGGACGGAGCCCAAATATGTACCTGTATTCATTGCTTCCAATCCGCAGTTCGGATCATACTGAAGAAGGGCTTAGCGGCATATATAGCAAACTAGTAGGAGAGAGAGTCAACACTATATTACCCTAGTCCCAAATTGCCTTTGTCTGAGGGGAAAGGTCAATTGGGCTAATTAAAATCATCTGGAGCAAACCAACACGATGTCACAGATGATCGCCCTCACACAACCATACTCGCCTAGTTGTCAGGAATCGAATCTCGTACCTTGCTTCAACCCGAATTGAACTTGATCAGTTTTCGGGAAGATCCGAGAATCAGGATTGTAGTTGTCCCAAACATTTGAACCAACGTGATCCCCCTGTTTTCCAACGCAGCCAACTTGTTCACACCCGTAGAGAGCAAAGGGAGCTCTGCAGAGACTCTTCGGACTCCACTACGATAGCTGAATGAAGGACGCAATTCTCACCTGCAAGAAGCCAAGCTTTAGAGCAATACGACTGCTTAAGATTAGATCGCTCACCTTGCACCACCCATCCAAGCGATGGCGACCAAAGAGAATTGTTTGAAAGAGGAGAGATTTCTGTGACAGACGCGTGGAGAAGGACAGTGGCCCACCTGCCACGCGCCCGATTGTAACTTGCTCTCCGAGTATTTGTTGTATGTTGTCTACTGCAAGCACTGGTGTGTGTCTGCCACGTAGCATGACAGTGTGACAGGAAGGGCGTGGGAGCTGCACCAGGACTTGGAGGGGGTGAGGAACAAGAGCGGAGCGAGAGAGTGAGTGGAAGTGTGGAGGTTGATTGGAGATAGAGAGGGTGTGGGAAGATCTGACTGAAACATTCCGATCTCTGGATACCCAAGAGTTAGAGAGTCTAGGAAGGCCTTAAGCGACAGTCGTGCTGCCTGGAACAGAGGTTTAATACAGTGTAATTGGAAGAAGAGGAGGAAGAAGCTGGTGAGCCGACGAGTCGAGGTAAACTGATGCAATCGGCAGTTGATAATCAGCCGTGCAGAGATCCAGAATTGTGACGGTAGAGACGAGGGGAAGAAGTACATAAAGAAGTAGACAGACAGCTGGATCCGTGCTGCTGGGAGGAAAGATTTTAGCCGCGGAGCAGAAGGGAGGCATTTAGCGAGCATCGAAGAGTAGCCGAAGGAAGTTTCAGAGAGAAGATTGATGGCCGATTTGCAGGGGAATAGTGAGAAGGAAACTCCGACAGTTATAACCGGTGCTGATAGCTTCGGTGCCCCACTCAAAGATTTGTTGGTGGAGTACCTGAAAGAGAAGAATGTCAAAGTGATTGATGTAGGAGTGGACAAGTATTACAGTGTTGCTGTGGAGGTTGCTACCAGGCTGGCTGCAGAGAAGAAAGAATCACCTCAAGGGCCTTTCTCAAGAGGTCTTTTGGTGTGTGGAACTGGTGTTGGTGTCAGCATCTTTGCTAACAAGTTTGGCGGTGTGTATGCGGCTCCTTGCAACACGGTTGAAGAGGCGAAGAATGCACGATCCTTCAACAATACGAATGTTCTCACTCTCGGAGGCAAGGTCAGAAATACATTACCACGGTCGCTGAACACTGGGATTGTAAGCTCTATTTGATCAGTGCAGGTACGCTGAAGGAAGCATGACTATTAGCAAATGTCATGCATCTTCACAGGAACCTAAAATTAGCTCATGTCTATCTAGTATCCAAATATGACTTTGATATCTGGTCGATGCTGGCAGATTATATCTCCGGAGGAAGGAAAGAGGGTACTGGATACCTGGCTTGAAACGGCATTCAAGGCTCCCTGCCCAGCAAGCGACGGATGTCCCTGGAATGAGGATATCGAAAAGTTCCTAGATACCTCGATTGAGGAGATGGAGAGAATATCCCAGGCAGCACTAGACAATGGGGGCCCTCTGCAAAAAGAAGGGGTTTCGACCAAAAACTCCAACAGTGGCAGCACACCAATGGTTGTTTCAATTGTTGAGGAAACCTTTGATGATGTTACTTCGTCTCCATACGCTCTCCTACAGCACATACTTGAATCCACAGGTTTTTCTGAAGACTCTCCAATTCAGACAGATGGGGAAAACTCTGGTAATGTCCTCCCTTGTGGATCTCTTAGCTATATTTTGGGATTACATATATAGTCTAACACACATTCCAACACCTTATGACTGTGTGTGCATCCTGTGCCCAGTCTCTCTGATCCTCGCTTGCTGTGTGGCCTCCTGTTGGGGTCTAATTGCTTGGCAGCTGACACACAGCAGATTGATGCTTGTGTGAAGGGCTTTCTAGAGGGAGATCTGGAAAGCATGAACCATTTGTTTATAGGAAGGTAAGTCCCACTACTGGAATGAGCTGCTCACAAAGGTAGTGTCTGTTCCCCCTTGTTCTGCCCAAACTGGGTGCGGGGTCTATGCCCACAAGGCTACAGCAAACAACATCTCATGACTACACTCTTTCTGCGTGGCCTCTCTGGTCCCTATGGTGCAGTGGACAGTGCTCATCTAGTCAAGGACTCCATTTTACCTCATTACAGTGCAGTGCAAGCACAGTAGGCACATTGGTAATATAGGGGTACGCAATCATGGACCTGGAATCGCCACTCTGCTTTCTAGTATGGTGTCACTGCTAGCCCTTAAGTCACCCTCATATTATTGTCTGCGGCCTGAGTGTACAGCAATTTCGGCTAAAATTTCATATCCTTGTGGGTCAAAACCCTACCCTGCTTCCAGGAAGGTTATTATCCTGCAGCCACATCTTGTCAAGGGTTTGTCACATGGAACAGTCAGTGACTGCATCTAGTCTTTCTTGTGATCCTCAAGTAGTAATTGTGTTTTGAGGCGAGCAAAATAATTCCCAAATCTTAAAAGTTCAGTGTCCGATGCATGAAAACCCTTGGCCAGGCATGGTAGGTTGATCAGGGGTATGGTTGTGATCCGACTTCAACTGGTGCTTTTATCCTCGTGCTCAATTGTGCAGCAATGGAGCCCAATGGAAGAGCGGGCATAGGGCCAGGTCTGGTGCCCATTCATGCGCCGTTGTCCCAGCCGTCCATAGTTGCCACCGCTAGCGATATTCCTGATCTCAAACCTGCTGATCCTTCCAAAGTTGAAGAAGAAAAGAGCGGGCCAACACATACCTGTGCAATATGTGCACTTGCAAGTGGCAGGCAATTCGAAGATGTAGACATAATGCCGGGTGGATCCTGGACAATTGTGAGGGAAGATCCAACTTCTGCTGTGGTGAGATTTAAAGCGGGAAGCCTGGAGCCTGCACACCATCATACATTTGGGCATGATCTTATTGTCATTTACGGGAGTAAAACCGTTTGGAATCTTACCACCAAGGAGATCTTCAACCTCACTGCTGGCGACTTCTTGTATACTCCAGCCGGTGATGTACACCGTGTACAATATCACACAGATACAGAGTTTTTCATACGGTGGGACGGTCACTGGGACATTTTGTTGGATGAAGATATTGAGGCAGCCAAGGAAGCTGTAAGGAAGTGAAGAAGACGGAGGATTATAGCAAGGACAGGATCAATGGATCAGGAACCAGATGGTATCCACATCAATAAAAATCAGTTATTACACAAGAGAGTAATGAGCTGTTAATCATGGGTTTGCGTCACGGCAGTTTATCATAAGAGAGGCAGTTTGCAACTGCCTGAGTAAGTGTAAAATTGTATCTTAGCCTACAGTGTGTACACCCTTGACCATGTGAAGAGTTTGAACACATTTGTACATAGTGCGTTTTGGGACCATGAAAAGAATTTCATAATACATACCAAATCTAGAAACCAAACATATTTGATGTTAGCTTGAGAAGTTGCTTGAAGACAAATTATATTTATAGATGGAAAGGGTCACACAATGCGAGCAAATGAT